>OX639996.1:31969985-33169985 GCA_951828415.1 Anomoia purmunda
AATATTACAATAGCTACAATGATTGTTATGCTTATTCCGTATGAAACTTTTTTGTGGAAGTGAAGTTCTTCTATTTCTTTTATATTTTCGAATTTTTCCAAATTTATCTGATTTAATTTTATTTCTTTTTGTTCAAAGTTGCTGTCCAACTGAATTTGGAATTTTTCATAAAACTCTTTCTTTTTATTAACATAATTAATGTTGAAGATTTGTATTCTACAATTTGCAAAGTTAATCAGGTTATTACCACTTAAAGTAACATTTCGTTTAGTGCAATTTTGATTTACATGTTCATTTACAGCATTTTTGATTAGTAGAGTATCATCCTCTATTGCTACAGTTTCAGTTTTATTATTTATTTTATAACGGCATGAGTTAGAAAAAACACAATTTTTACTTATTTCTAATTCCTTAAGTAAAGCATTTTCTTTGAAAATATAGTTTTTATTGTCTATGTTTACTATGAGTTCGTTTGGCTGATCGACTTCTATATGAAATTTGTTTGGTAGTGCAGTTATTAGATTCAGTTCTGCAATGACATAGCTTTTTGGGATTTTTATACAAATGACAATAGTATCGTTATTATAAATCACTAGACCCATTCTAGCCAACTTCAATTTGTAAAAATCAATTTCAAAGTATTCAATTTCTTCTTTGCTTAGGATGTTTGGAAAAAGTGTATTATATTTAGCGGATGCGACATTATTTTGAATTTGGTCTATCTTTTTTTCTATAAATGAGAGTTTATATAAGCTTTCGTAGAAAAATGCTTCTTCCTTAAGCTCTTTATTGACTTCGTTCAGTGATTTTAAAATTTTTTTCCTGTCATTTTCTACTATTGTTTTCAGAGTATTTATTGATTTGTTAAAGTTACTGTTAATAATAATTTGTTTATTAGAGTTTACTATCAAATTGTGGTTATTCTCGCTATTTACTTTTAAAAATTCCTCAATTTCCTGTCTGTCTGAATCATCCATCAAACCGAATAACCAGTTGTACAATGATCCGAATCCATTAAATAGTCCCCTCTTATTTCTATGAATTTTCCTCGGGGTAATTGATTTAACTTTTGCTGCTAATAACTCTAGTTCTGTGAAAAGAATTTCCTTCTTGCTTATTTCCATGTTTGACATATTTATGTTTTCTCTAAAATTTTCCAAAATATTTTGAATCTCTTCTGTTTTTACCATGTGCAGTATGGTATTTGTTTCATTCGCAATTTCTACTTCCCTCAACCGTATTACTGTAAAACCTAGTTGATCCGATATTGGATTCACCGACATTAAGCCTGCCGCTGTCGTTACCATCATCGCCAGTATAAGTGTCAATATTACGTCCTGTAAATTTAAAAGGGCGTTTAATGTTTGAAGTATGAATGTTTTCTAAATTTTTTTTTATAAATTTTGGCTCTTCCTTATGCCTAACATTTTTATAGTTTCTAATAAACCCCTGTTTTCTAGTTTCTAAGTAATCTTCTTTCGTTAAGTTGTGCTTGGAAATAGTCCTCAATTTTGCTTGTTCTAACCGTTTCTTAATTATTTCATGATCAATTTTGTTATTCTGGACGTCTAAAGGTGAAGCTTTTATTGTGGTGTGATACGAGTTATTATAGAATTTCACGGCTTTACACATTTGAGTGATTATTGGAACTTTTTCCTCCAAATTTAATGTTCTTATACGTTCAGTAAGCGTATTGTTTAATCTTTCTATATCTGAATTCCCGGTATGACTATTTGGCTTGGTAACATGAAATTCTATGCCTTCTTTAGTCAGGGTATCGCAAACGTTTTTCGAGTTGAATTCATTATCGAAGACAAACTTTTTTACATGTCCCTTAATTGATAAAAATTCATTAATTTTACCGATAATTGTCTGACTGTTTCTATCAGGTAAATGAAAACATATGACATGTTTTGAAAACTTATCTATAAAAATTATAAAAGAGTGTTTGCTGTTAACGTAAGTATCTATGTGAACAATTTCATTTACTGTGTTGGGTGTTTCCGTAATTTGAAATTTCGCTTTGATGGGATTTCGATCGTATTTGCCTCCACTACATATGTCACAGTTATTTATTATTTCGTGAATTTTAATTTTTAGCTGAGGGTGATACACCTTGTGTTTCATTCCCTCGTAAGTTGGGATAATTCCTGAATGTCCTACTTCAATTTTATGGAAAAACGATATCTGCCTCTTTAGTGCATATTCCTCTTCAATATCTTTGGGAAAGTAAGTACATCTTACAAAAGAAATGTGTTCATTATTTGGGTAAGAGTTTAGAATAACTCGTTCTAACTCCTTATATTCAGCGTCACTAAGTTCAGAATATATAGCGACCTTTCCTCTGTCAAAATGTGTTCTCACTATGTTAATTACATTTTCACAATTAATATCCTGCTTATCTACGAAAACACGTTTATTATTAAAGATTTTTTCTAATTCGTTTTTCTTCGTTTCAACTAAAATTAATTGTTGTTTGAAACGGTTTACAACTGTGTCGAGGGTCGTGAAGTGGTTTTGAGAATTTTCCTCTTGAGAGTGGTTAGTTTGAACTTCCATGGAAACCATTGTTTGATCTTGTTGCTCCCCAGTGTTTAAATTTTTAATTTCTAACATTTCTTCTATAGTCATTCCCAAATTGTCGGAATTAACCATATTTATTTCCTCGTCTACAATTCGACTTAGGAAATCGGCTATTTTATTTTCTTTGCCGGCAATATACTCAATTTTTGCGTCGTACTCTCCTAATTGTACTAGCCAACGCTGTAGTCTGGGATTTATATCCTTGCCAGAGTTCTTGGTTTGCAACCACTTAAGCGGTTGGTGATCTGTTTTTAGATCGAACTCTCTCCCGAACAAATAAGGTCTATAATACTTTACTCCCCACACTATCGCCAATAATTCCTTTTCGATAGTGGAGTAATTTTTTTCATGATCATTCAGTGTTCGCGAAGCGTATGAAACTGGGTGATCATCTTGTGTCAGGACTGCGCCAATAGCGAAGTTACTAGCATCGGTAACCAATTTAAACCTTTTGGTGAAAATTGGATATCTTAGAATGGGAGGATTTGTAATAATATCCTTAAGTTTTTCGAATGCAGCTATATAATTTGGGTCATTTATATTAACTTTTGCATCCTTTTTCAAACATGCTACCATCGGGTAAGCGATTTTAGAATAGTCCTTGATGAACTTTCTATAAAAACCTGTAATACCCAAGAACGATTTTATTTGTTTTTGGGAAATGGGCAACTTTAATTTTTGTATGACTTCCACCTTTTTTGGATTAGGTTTTATTCCATTAGGTGTTAATATGTGACCCAAAAATTCAGTTTCCTTTTTCAGAAAACTGCATTTTTCTAACTGGATCTTCAGCTTTGCATCTTTTAGTTTTTGGAAGACTTTTCTAATATTTTCTATATGCTCCACCAAAGAAGTACTGAAAATCAGGACGTCATCTAAATAGACGACACATATTCTATTTATATAGTCTCGAAGCACTGAATTCATAAGACGCTGGAACGTCGAAGGAGCATTTTTTAGGCCAAATGGCATTCTCAAAAACTCGTAATGACCTAAAGGGGTAGAAAATGCAGTTTTTTTTCTGTCATTTTCGTCCATCAGTATTTGGTGGAATCCTTTAGCAAGATCAATAGAGGAAAAATATTGCGCTTTTCCTAATTTGTCCATGATACCATCAATGTTAGGTATGGGAAATTTATCGCTTTCTGTACTTTCATTTAATTTTCTATAATCGATGACAATGCGCCATCGTTGATTTCCATTTCTATCTACCTTTTTTGGGACTACCCACAAGGGACTGTTATAAGCAGAATTGCTTTCTTTAATGATATTATGATCTAACATTTCTTTTATTTGCCTCTGAATTTCTAATTCGTGAGCCTGTGGGTACCTGTAGATCTTTGAATATATAGGCCTATCCTCCGTTGTAAATATCTTATGTTTTATTTCATGTGTAAAGGAAAGCTTATCTCCTTCCTTGAAAAATAAATCTTTATAGTCTTGTAATAAGTTTTTAATCAATTGGCTTTCTTCGGAATTTAAATGCTTTAAGTCTAAATTTTGCATATCACTGAATTCAAGTGCACAAATTTCCTGTTTTTTATACGGGCTAACTGTATCAAAATGTATTGTTTTTCCTAATATGGTAATAAATCTATTCTCTACATCAATCTTAGCTTTAAGAGGGACGAGAAAATTTTGGCCTATTATAGCTTGGTAATTTTTACTGTAAAAATCAATCACTTTCCATGAGAAAGTGCCTGAGACTTTAAATTCTTCAGGTATAGGAGTAACTATTTTGTGCGTTACTTGATTTATGCCATTTATAGTTCTGTACCAAAGGGGTGTTTGCAGTTCTTGTTTGGGAAAATGGTTTTTGAAAATATCTGGTTTAATTAAACTTGTATCGGAACCTGTATCTATGAGGCATATAATTTCCTTACCGCCAATTGTTAAAGTCATTAAGGGCAATCTGCAGGTGGAGGCGTTTTGGTAAAATTTACGTCTTCCTGTACATTACCCACCTCCATCGGCTGATAGCTTCTGGATGAACCAGACTGGCTCTGTCTATTGTTTTGACTGTCAACACTCATATGTGAGTTCGACCTCGTTTGAAAGGAATTGTACATATTATTACGTATAGGAGCTTGAAAACGTTGCTCTGAATTATTTCGATTCGGAAAGCGTCTACTTTGCGCTAAATTCTGATAATTATAATTACTATTACTAATTTGCGAATTTTGATTATTTGTTTCTCGTCTAATGTTAGACTTACTATTTTCAAACCGATTTTGTTTATTTGTCGCATCCTTTGAAAAAAAACTTTGTTTTCTGTGATTATATGAAATAGCTCGTTTTTCATCTAATAACCTAAATTTTGAGTAACTGTTATACATTTCTAATAAGGTAGCACTTTCATCTAGATGAGTTCGGTAACTTCCATCAATCTTTTCTAACAATATTTCTCTAAGGTCTCGGTCTACATTTACAGGTGTATATATTGAAGGCTTTGCTTCATCAAATTCGTATAATTCATTAATTTTATAACTAGCGCTTAAGAAGAAATCAAAAAGTTCTCTTAAATTATTAACCTTTATTTCTCTGCACTGATTGAATATTTGCCCATACGTTTCCTGCGGTTGGAATCTCTGCTTCAGTCGCTGCTTCACGTCAGACCAGTTGCTGCGGTTTATCAGCTGTTGAACGCATCTTCCTGCGTCGCCATGCAATTTTTCGTTCACGACTATTTGGGTTACGAATTCTTCTACATGGGGCCTATTGTTGCACAAAGTAAATCCCCTGTCGACGGCGTTGACGAATGCGAGTAAATTGTCGCTTTTTGCCCCACCATACGATTTTAAGTGGCGAAAGTGGCTTATTATTTTGTCATCACTAAGAGCGAGTTGTTGCGCTGGTTGTTGGTTGATTAGCTGCTGTTGCTGTAGTTGCATTTGCTGCTGCATCTGTGCTTGCAATGCGTTAATTACCTCTTCTTGCCTTCTTATCACATCACTAAGTTCCTGTACATTCGACATGTTTCGATTTTTGTCAAAATGCTTTTGTCTATTTTTCATAAGTTCACTGTTCACAATTGCCTACTATTGTTCGCTTTTTGGTGTTCTTTTAAAAGTTATATTTATTTTAAACTGCAAGTAGGTTCACTTTATCTTAAGATAAAACCAAAAAAAAATCCTCTGCGACTGCGCCAGAAACAGAATTAAAACTCCAAACTTCAGTTTTGATGTTTATTCTATCACTTATGTCTTAAGACTGCTTTTTCTTACGAGCTATTTTTGCGTTCAACTCAGCTTTGAATGCAAAATATGCAATTATGCATGTTTTGTATGTTCGAACGAATGTATGTTTGTGTTTGTATGTAAGTGCATATGCTTATTGGAGTGTTGGACTGTAAGCGTTTAGTTAAATTTGATGCCTGAAATATGTGTATGTTTGTATGTATCTTTTTATATGGAAATGTGTTTTGAGTTTTTGTGTGGAATGTGGCGAGTCAGTTGAACATGATGTCTTACATATATGTAGTTAAGATGTGGGAACATAACTCGCGCGCTTTAATCGAGGTATCCCGAGTTCGAACCCCAGTCGGTTTAAGAAACTTCAAAAATTAAAGAAAAGTTTTTTTCTAATAGCAGCCACTTCTCGGCGGGCAATGGCAAACCTTCGAATTTATTCTGCCATGAAAAAAACCTCTCCCAAAAATCATTTGCCATACGGAGTAGGCCTTAAAAGGTAGGCCCCTCAAATTGTGCTTAAAACATCAAGAGGCGCACGATAAATTGTGGGGGAAGTTCGGCGAAGCAACAGACTTTATTATTATTATCATTTAAATGCCTTGCAAGAAAGCTTGTGTATTAAGAGGCTGTCAAAATGTTACTCATACGCCACAGATAACAATTGTTATACAAGTACCAGGTGATTTTTTAACAGCTATCTGAAATTTAAAATAAATAAAAAACACATAAAATTCAGAAAATGCACGAAACCGTTATTTGTGTCGATATAATTTAAAGTTCGAATATTATTTCATGCAAATATGGTCCGCGGCTGCGCCTCAAATTATCCATCCGCTTAGCCCAATTTTGGCATACTCTTTCCAACATTTCCGCGACAATCGAAGACAGCTGACAGAAGACAATGGCTGATATAGCTGCGATATTTTCCTCAGCTCGCACACTTCGTAAACGCGTTGGTGGTTTAATCTCTAACGATGTAAATTTGGTGCGAAATTCAGTCACAGTAGCCCGAATAGCCGCCTCAGTAGGTCGATTAAGCTGACCATAAAATGGAAGAAGTTTTGACCAAATGTCCATATGAATGAGTAGCTGCATTTATTGCTTGTTGATAGTCCTAATTTTTACACATATTTTAAGTAATCGGTTTACATAAAATGCAGTAACAAGAATTTCGAACGGTTAAATGAGCTTTTACCTTTTTTACGATAACCATTTTATTTTCATTTTTAAAGAGCAATAAACTAATTTGACCTTTCCCAATTGATATTAGAATCTTTAGATCCAATTGGTTTATATGTCTGGTCCTTTGAACGAGAGTTCTTTCCACAGAAATCGAAACGCCATGCAACTTATCTGTAATCTAAGTTCTTTTCTGTTGCTTACTGAATATCGAAGTCATCTCAAGCCACAAAAAATTTATGTAATTGAAGATCTAAAATATAGTGACTTGAGATGAGACTGAAGTACAGAATACAGGCATAACTGTCATTTGCATGGTTAAGAACGGTGAATCCGTTTTTTTTTTCTTTATGTAGGATTTTACAATTTTCCCTGTCTGTTTGTTTGTTTGCCTGTTTGAACCCTACTAATATAGGGAACTATTAAAACACTACCATGAGCACTTTCAGAAAAGTTTCGCCTCTTAACTGCCTATGAAACTGCTATGAAAAGTTAAATTAACTTTTGACTAAATTTGCTATTAGATATCTGTCGACCAATTGTTTCCAGCTTTTTTGCCGTTATTCTAATGAGTTGGCAATACAGTGTATATATGTACATAAGTATGTATGTAAGTATTCGTCTGTTCATAAGTAGCGACATATATAAAAGCAGCAATTTCCACTGACAACCACTGGCAGCCACTGTCGCAAAGGCCTTTATTGTATATAACATCTTTAAACTCTAGGTAAGGGAAAATTTAAAATAGCGCTTCGATCATAAACAAACTAAAATTGCACTCACTTCCGGATAATAGTAGCGACACACTTTGCACCACGGTTGCACAGCTATTGCTATGGCGGCAATGTCACTTACCTCTTATGATGACCACTGCTGCGGACGCTGCCAACTCTGAAGCGTCCGTTGTCTCCGCGCCTTGTGTGGTACAACAATTGTTTATGATGTTTGTGTTGTTGTTGTTGTTTTATTTACCTTTTTTTCAGAACGAGTTAAGTGGGCGGTGGCGGCGTTCGCAATTCGATTCGATTTTATTGCAAATAACAACAGCAAAATCAACAACAGCATCGTCAGCAAAATAAAAAAAGCAAAAAAAAAAAAACAACAAGCATAAGTAAATATGTATGTTAACCCTTCGGAGGTGTGGTGGGGTATGTCATACCCCAGCACATGTATTTCCTTAAATATATATATGTTTTTGTTTAAGGAATACGTTATCGCTCCCAATAGCTTTCATTAACATTCAAATACAGGAGATCTGCCACGTTTTACATACCCCAGATATTTCTGTTCCATGGGACAGCCTTTCAAAGTGGGCTGGGGTATCATATTCGATCGCCATAACTTTTTATGTAATTAATGCAGTACAGTGAATTTTCTTTCCTTTAAATAAATGTTATTTTTACTTTTGAAATGTAAAAACAGTTTTGAAATTGTTTAAATACAAAAAAAATTATGTTTCAGAAAACTGGAACCTCACTTTTTGGAATAATTTATATTGTCTTTTTTTTATGGCTATAATATTGAATACGAAGGAAAAATTGTTATGTTTTCAAATTAACATTTTTTAAAAATTAGTTAAAGAATAATAAATCACCACAAAATATTGCTATTATTGGAATTTGGTATTTATTTGAAATTGATAGGCATGGGGTATGTCATACCCCACCACACCACTCAAGGAACTTTTAGTCACCACACCAACGAAGGGTTAATATAAAAAATAAAGAGCAGAGGAATGAGCAACGCGTAGCAATAGTGCAAAGACCTTTCGAACATCGGCTTGGTCACTGCTAGTCAGCCTTAAAATTGAAAACTTTCCGGCAACAAGCAAGCGAAGTTTTCAACTCACACACTCACACCATTGCAATGCTATATCTATGGATATTAAAACTACGTATACACTGCCACCCACATACCATATCTACTTTATATACATACATATGTAAGTATATAGGTGCACATTTTATCGTGCGACAAGATATGACTCCGTTACTCGATGGCATTTATTTTGCGCCACGGTTGAGCAGTTAATGCGAGGCCACACATTGCCAGACTGCCCGTCCGATATTTTAACAATATGCTCCTTGTTGGCTTCATCGTAGCCTTTACTGCTACTGTCAGCATTATCATCGTCCGCAACAACACACACACCGACACACCGGCACACACACGCGCAAACACACACACATAGAAGCACACAAAAGTGTACTGCCTTTTGCACCGGCTGCTTTTGATAGGCCACTCAATTTTTCCACATCGTAATGTGACACAACGGTGATTTTATGAGTTTTTTGTTGTTACTGCTGTCGCTGCTCTTCTTATTGTTGTTATTGTTTGACCAGTGGGCCGTTCACCCACTTTGCTGGTTAGTGCGTTATTTATTTTATTAGAAATTACTTTGTGCATCTGACTGCGTGGGCGTTGTAATGCAGCAGCTTTGTGAGATTCTTATAATTTTTCAAACATTTTATGGCGTTTCCGTCACCTTAAGTAGGTTCAGGCTATTGAGATTGCTATAGGATTTCTTTTCATTCTTCCTAGTATGATTTTCAGATTTCCGGTATTTTCGAATCAATAGAAAATTTTTTATAACTAGTAAGCTGGTTTAGTTAATTAATTTGTTTTTTAGGACGTAATGCAAGTTTTTTCTTAAATCTCCATTAAATAATGGATGCTGCTTAATTTAGTTTTGAATTAAAGGTCCTTTAAAGTTCTTGGCTGAAAACAGAATTATGGTCGGCACATTCTGCCCGGGCTGCAAACCGTTCCGAAAATCGGTGAACTTCGGTTCGGTGTTTCGAAACATTTAGTAAAAACTTGCATCGTTACAAGACCCGTTCACGAATATTTTTAAACCGTGGGATAATTTGCTTCAAATGGTCAATTTATTATTTTAACATTCCCCACATTTCATATTCCGAATAGGTTTATGGTAATCTCGACTATGAATCCAAGAATAAACTAAATACGACTTTAAATAACGCTGCCAGGTTTATTTACGGTAAATGAAAATATGACCACTACTCAGTGTTCACAAAAAAAATCTTGGGTTGCAGTCTGGCGTACTATTTAGCGGTTCGTAACATTTTATTTTCATTGCAGTTAAAAAGAAACCGCCAAACATGCTATCTCTACCGAAAACTAAACGTAGTCCAATCGTCTCGGACCCATAATATTATTGTACTTAGGCATAAAACTTTAACAGCTTCTAGATGATTTTAGTGTTTTCAGAATCTGGAATTCTTTCCGGACCTCAATTAAATGTATAAAAATGTTTGGATGTTTAAAAAAATTAGTTGCAAATCTTCTTAACTGACATTCCTCCCTAGTTGGAATTTTTGTAGTAAAAATGCATTTAGAAATCGCTGTCGAAGCGCATCCATCCGTAATGTTCGGAATAAAGCCAAAATTGTTTAATATACAAGAGTGCCCCTGGATTTCGGGAGAATTGGTATAACGACTACTGTAAATATCCATCGACAGATCCGGAGACTCAGGCTCCATTCCCTACCTATGGGTATAGTGGGCTACGGAAGCCTTTTCGTAAGGTTGAACTATATTATTTTTCCAGTTCAACTTCCTATCCAAAATAAAATAAAATTTGGCACTTGTTGCAAGAGTTAACCGGACGCCGTTTAGTTCCAGTGAAGTTACTAAGGGATTTTATACCGTGTCGTAAAGAGCAAATAATTTTGAATATTTTTCAATTTGTTTTTTTTTTTAACAATTATTGGCTCTTTCAAAATCGATGGTTCGAAGCTAGTTCTCCAAAAAGTGTTTTAACTTCTTGCAGTTCTACGGGATTTACACTTGAATGATTCGAAATCTTACTTACTTACTTAATTGGCGCTGCTGATTCGAAATCATTTCAATAAAATTAAAATGTTGTTAAAATATTTGTCTATATTGCATTTAGTACTCTCTGCTTTTCTGACCTCATCCTTACTAAAAGATGATTAGATAAAATTGAGTGTTTCGCAGAAATATCGTACAAATTCTTCCACCGTTTTTAGTCTGATTTAATTTTTGTGTGAAATTTATCTACATATAGATGATTCACAAGGTATCCTAATTTACCATAAGCCATAAGGTGATAAAATGAAAAAAAACTTAATTTTGGTTATATAAAGTGCAGTAAAAACAAATCCAATAGATGGCTTTAGTAATCTGTACCTCCCGCTATATAAGTGCGATCGGGTTATGCTATATGTTGTTAGAAAGATAAAGTTTTGTATTAAAAACTTTTTTAGACACTTGACATTGCTTGAGTCAGTATTATTTGTGCACGCGTCAAGGAGGGACACCAGCAAAAAGAAAATGCACTTTACACTTTTTCTTCGATAAAGGCGAAAACGCAAGCCTGGCGGCTGAAAATGTGAACAGTGTTTATGGTCCTGATGCTGTAACAGCCAATTTTTTTTCGTCGTTTAAGTTCCGGTAATTTTTACATCGAAAATTCACCAAGCTCTCGAAGGCCAATTGGTAGAAAATGTCTATAAAATATTGAAAATCGTCGAGTCCGAGTCGAGTCATGTAAGCACAGTTCCCATTGCCCAACAGCCATGTGGAACCAGTTGAATAGGGCTGGATGCAAAAAGATCGATCCACACGAGTTAATGCAAAAAAATCTCATGGTTCGAATTTCCATCTCCGAATTGCAACAAAATTGATCCATTTATGAAGCGGATGATTACTGGTGGTGAAAAGTGGCTCACTTCAGATACCTCAAGTGCAACCGGTGTGCCGACGAAAACGGTTGACAAGCCAGTATTGACGGCCAAGTGGGGTTTGCTATGTGTGTTCATGGGATTGTCAGAGATTCATCTACTACGAGCTGCTCCCCTACGGCAAAGCCCTTTATATGGATCTGTACTGTTAACAGCTTTGGCGAATATGAGAGGAATTATATTCCATCAGAACAACCCCAGGCCGCCACACACATCGATAGTGACTCCCCAAAAGCTCCGTGAGCTTGTTTGGGGGGTTCTTATGCATCCACTTTATAGTTCGGACGTAGCAACAAGTGATTACTACCTGTTCCTGTCTATGGCAAATGATTCTGCTGGTGAGAAATTCGCTCCAAGAGAAGATTCGGAAAATCGACTATCCAAAAGCAGCCCTGTTGGCACCTTTCATGGAATATGATATTTGTTTAGTGCTATAGAAAAACGGTAAGTAGTTGTGCAAACAAATTTTAGGATGCCGAAATTATATATTAAAAAAAATACTACGTAAATAAAAATGAATTAGGTGTCAAACTGAAATTCCCAAGTATTTTCTTAGGGCTCATTCACAATAGCGGAGTTTTTTTTACTTACCAAAACTATATCTCAGGTCAGATATCATTCTACCGAATTGGCTCAACTCGCATATTTTTCCGAGTTAGTGTTGTTGCTTTACATGCAATTCGTTATCCTACCTAGTGTTCTTTCGGCTACAAAGAAAACGGGCCTTATTATTAAACCACGTCACACTATAACAATTCAGGTGAGCTCTGACAAGTTGGATTTATGGAATTAAATGATTGCGTAAATCTTGATGTTATTTTATATAGTCACAGTATTAATATTGCCCGTACAGGACACATTACGATTGACATGTTCAAATATACTTGTCTTACATTTGCATAAGTATGTATGTACATGGTTTTAATTTTGAGCACAGGACATATTACCAATCAGTCTTTGAGAAAAAGCACACTCAACTATTTACAACCCTGCATGTTTCGAAGTGATGCTTGCTTATTTTTATTTTCTAAACGATAACAAAAACTAAATTTTCAATCAACGTGTTGACTTAAATGTAGACGTTCGCGTATATGCAATATGTAATCGAAAGTTTTTAATAACTTTATTGAATTGATACTCATGTATAACATAACCCATCGGTCGTTTGTGAAACTCAAGGCAAAAACAAACACACAAAAAAATTCTGAAACTACATGCCATGGCTCGTCCAATCGGCTAGCTCGTTCAACAAAGCAACATGAACTATGTGTGCCTGTGACAAATGCAACAACGGCCCCCTGCCATATTATTTTAAAATATAAAAACTTTGCTATTTTTATGGGGTCGTGCATATCTGTTATGCTTTTAAACTAATATCCATAGTACACTGACTATTTTGCGTTGCATAGGAAGCAGTTTTTAATGGTTTTAAAAAGTTTTTCAATGAGTTTGAGCCGCATCATGTACAAAGGATTTTTTGTACGTTTGTTGAGAATTTGACTGAAAATACAAAATCAAAGGACTGAAATTGTAAACAGATATGATGCATAGCTTGGCATCCTTCGAATAATGCTAGTAACTTAATTATTAATAGCAGCTAAAAATAATCAACTTTGACATTTGTTGCCAACAGAATCGATTTAAAGTTTTCAGATAATTTCATATGCTGCTGAAAAGTGAAAATACATTATCGATATTCTTAGTATGTACGTATGTATGTGCATATGTACCCTGCAAGATGGGTATTTGTTACCTAGCCTATGAACGTTCTGCTACCTCTCACTTTTGCTTTTGCTTCTACGTTTGTTACTTTTGTTCTAGCTGTGGGATCAAAGTAACAAATTTCCCCTCCTGGATCCACGTACGTGTGATGTTCCCACTCGCTCTAGCACATTGCATTCAACGTGGTTCCTCTCGCTCTAAGTAAACTCATCTATTTGTTACCCGAGATGTTGTTTATCTGTTACCAGTACTCTTCAACTAGTTAGCCGATCGGATTACTCCCATTGTTACCATTCTGTTAACCGTAACACTTCCATTGATTACCCGTTCTATGCATTTGTTAACTTTTTCCACAAAATATTTTGCAAATAAAAACCACTATTAAATTTTCAATATTAACATTTTGTATATCTAATTATTTTCTTAAACCATCATTTAAACCATCATTGCATGCATAATTCGGAATATCTTCTTAAAAATAAGACTTGATGCAACTATCTTGCGCATACATAAGGCGGTGCACAAAAATTTAAAGTTTTTACAAAAGATTATAATTTATTGCACTAAATTTAAGATTACTAGAAAGATAATTTATCATCGCCCATGTCCAACGCAGGCAAATGTGGCACATGGTAGCTCGCGACGGTGCAATTGTTAGCAATTGTTAGCAACATCAAGTGAAATGTGAAATATATTATATGAATTATCTATTATATTATATTATATTGGCATAAACGAATGTTCTATAAATTTCTAATTGCCCATGCCCTTAACTCCAAGCCCTGAACTTCTCCACAGTTCGTATATTCAGCTTGTTCAAAAAAATAACCACTCAACTACCACTATCGTCCCCCCATGCATACAAATTGTTGCTGCTTTGCTAGTGGTTGAACTATTATCAAATACATTTAAATTAGCACTAGTATCATTTGCAGTATCTTTAACAGGGTTATTCAGCCTTCGGAATTTCGCCACCATATCTTCAAATTCCACTTTTTCCTTGCTTAAGAAATTCTCAAATATTTTCCTGTTCATAATTATCTATATAAATATATAATATGTAAATGTAAAATATATTAAAATATATTTATGTATATACTATATATATATATATTTATAATACTTAATAATGTACGAATACTATATTACAACTTAAGTTATCTGTTATATAGAGAACCAGAATAGTCCAGGCTGGAAAGTAAAATTAAAAGGTATGTTCACTTTATTAAAACATTGTTGGAAAACGGTGTCTCTATCATTAAACCCAATGAAAAACACAGCAACCACAATGGATTCATATACATACATACATACATACATATATGTATAGCTACTACATCCAGCAGAACCTAAAGCGAGAACTCCCCAAGCGAGTAAAGTGGGAGTATTCCCTTTTACATGATTAGGGAGTAATTGGGGAGATTTTTTAATTTTTGTACTCCCTCATTGTATTAATAGGAGAGTGATAATATTGTAAAACTCCTTTTTTGCTCCCCTGCTATCAATAGGTGAGTATTAAACTTCTTAATGCTACTTTTTTGCTCCTTGGGTATGAATAGGAGAGTAATATAATTTCTTATTACTCCCTTCTTCCTCCTTCGGTATCAATAGGAGAGTAATATAATTTCTTATTACTCCCTACTTCCTCCTTCGGTATCAATAGGAGAGTAATAGTATCAAAAATTCTTTGGAACTAACGGGATTTCTTTTACTTGGCACACTTCACTTTTTGTCTGTTGCATTGAATAAAGTGACAAATATTTTTAATTATTTATATTTAAAATGAGTGAACAATTAATTTCAATACGTCATTTAAGACGCTTAGTTAAAAAGAATTTAAACAGTTTTTATAATAGTAGTGCTAAACAAATTGAAATAAATATTGGCAATAGGGAAGAGGATCAAAGTGATAATGAGGCTGATAGTGTTTCCAACAACATCGTGCCTGCACAACTTTTGGTATGTTCTATTTATTTAAGTTCTTTCTTCACATTTTAATAATAATATATTTTTAATGTAGATGCATTGAAGGATGAATATGCCACATACGAAGAATACGTTAAGGCAATGAAAAAAGCCTTTTTCGAAAACAAGGCAGCGTCCTATCGAAAAACATATAAACAAAAAACAAAAAGTCAACAACAAAAATAAACTAAATAAAATAAGAAATGTAAATATTAATTAATAAAACTGTTCAAACTAAATAAAATAAGAAATTAATTAATGAAACTGTTTAAACCGAAGAAATGTGTAGTTTTAATTGTTACTCCCCTATTGCTCTTTTGGGAGGAATAAGGGATCACTCTCCTATTGCTCTATGAGGAGAAATAAGGGATTACTCCCCTATTGCTCTTTTGGGAGGAATAAGGGATCACTCTCCTATTGCTCTATGAGGAGAAATAAGGGATTACTCGCCTTCCTAGGACAGGCAATGTTAAAAGTTATCAATAGAAATTGCATGCATTTACACATGAGTATAGGGAGTGATAAGGAGTAATACATTACTACCCCAGGGATTACTCCAGGAGATCTCCAGGATTACTCACAGGTTCTGCTGGGGCAGTTCCGCTCACATACATTTTAAATTTTTTTTTCTAATACACACCGGGGTTTTCATGTCAAATTTTTTCTGTAGTTTTTCATGAATTCGTTCTATAACATAAACCATATTAGAACAAAGATTCACAGTTTGTACAAAATTCAATAAAAACTTGCAATAAAATATCAAATTTCTTAATCACAATTTTTGGAAATCTTTCTGGTAGGCAGTTTTGCAGCCCATTCAATTTCAGTATGATAACGAGCAAGTTTGAAGTGGCTGCAAATTACTGTTGATTTTTGTTAATTTTTTTATGTCAAGAGAATTGCTCTTTTCTTCCACATAACGCATAAAAAAAATTTATTTTTGTACAGAAGAAAATGCGTAACACCTTCGGCAATAATTTGGAATGTTTTCCGATGTTTAAGTATGTGATGCTGCTTTTGAAACTATGCCGAAAGGATTGTACATACATAACTATGCAGCATATATACACTGCTGTACAATTTTCGCTATAGGTCCATTTATTTAAACTTAACACAAACACTCTATTTACATTTTTGCAAATGCTGTTAAAATGTATTTACGAGTTAAAATTTATATACGCTTGCAGTAAATTATATTGGGGTGATAAAACAAAACAACAAGCATTTTTATTACAAAAATTGAAAAACAAAAGCCACTTACCTCCGTTTACAAAGAATTTTCCACAAATTTGCGAACAAACCGACAGTCGTCATGGATGGGAATGTTTGTTCGTCTTTCTCTAACCTATCGACTTTGCAACATCGATCGATGTAACTCCTAAGCGCATAACATTAGTAATCGCCCTTAAACCAATTTTCGATTGTATTGGTAAACAGCGGAGATGTTGTAGATGTATTTAGTTGTAAATCGGTTACCGCCATCTTGCAGCGTATGTAAAAGATGTACACAAGTAAAACAAACATTAAAACGAATGTGTCGGTATTTTTTTTATGGAAAATATGCAAAACATACTTACACACACACACATGTGCACATATATAATTAATAACTTAACATAATCTTAAGGTTTTGTATATAAATAGAAACAAAATACTAAATAAAACAGATTTGAGAGTGAATCTCACGAAACGAGACTTAACCCTTTCGCGACTATTGGTACAATATATCCCGGATTCATTCAAAGCAGCTTATCTCGTTTTATTATTTATGAAAATTTCTATGAGTGGTAAATTCTACTAGTATGGGTTACCTCAAAATTGTTTGGCTTTTAAGTAACCTTACCAGTATTATGGACGTCTTTGTTACCAGTTAAAATAAACTGGAAGTTTTCAGAACTTCAAGGTGACAAATTATGATAACTGTGACGAACTTTTGTTACTGAAATACAACTTCAAAGTTGCAGCTATTTTTAAGTAGATTTGATAATTTCCGTAACGATTTCGCGTCCTTCACTGCTATAGGGGTAATTGAAAAAACAAAGGATCAACGTTTTCTTTTTGTTTGCTTTTCAATCATAATGAAATAATAATTTTGAGATTTTAATTATATTTTTTGTTACAATACATTTCTGCAAACAAAATCTTTAAATAAAAGGCAATAAAACCAAAGTTGTCAAAGTTCATACTATGTATTTTATTTGTGTCGCAAAGAACAGAAACAGAAATAGAAACAGAAGCAGAATTCAGTATATTTTTAACAAAGTCAGAAACGGCAACAGAATTTTGCGACTATGGGGTGCTAGCAACAGAAAGATGTACTGTCCACTTTTTTCTGTTTCTGTTGCTAGCAGCCCTGGCAAGTCCTGGCTACTTTTTTCTGTTTCTGGTGCTGTTGGCAGGAGAAATGTCAAATGTTTGACTAAATCTTCACCGAACGAATATTTTACTGCATTGTATGAAATATGGATGCAAATTTTTCGTATTTACAGGAGGAAAAGTTTGTTAGTTTTTTCGAAAATAACCTCTGAAAAGGGGTAAAAGTCACACATAATTTTAGAAAAGTGTCAAAACATTAAAATTTTCCAAAAATCGAGGCACTTAAAATGAGTAAAATTTCAACTTTAGCGAAAGAAGGTGATAACTGCACTTGGGCTTTTTTTCGCTGCAACAGCTACAATACAAAGCTCGGCACTTCACATTAATTATTCTGTGTTTAACATTTTGTCAAAATCACTCAAAAGTCAGAAAAATCTACTTTTTAAGACCCATTTGTGACGTCAAACGAGGCAAGTGCGAAGTAACGGAAGTGCTTTTGTCGTCACCTTTTTTTCTCTGCATCGTGAGGGTACAACTCCATGACATCGGCTCTGCTCGTTTTATTCATTATTGCTATCCCGAGTGAGGTTAGAGTTCCAGATGGAGCTATGAAGTGGCAATGGAAAGTTTTAAGTGAAATTTATAATAGCGGCAATTTTGCCGCGACGCTATAGAATAATTCGGTACTTTGTAGAAAAAAAAACTTTAAGTTACATATTTTTAGTTGCCATTACTACACGACTCTGAGTGTTTTTTTGGTAAATATGACTTCAAAGTGGGTTATTCTGAAACCCGCCAATTTTACGCTGCCATTGAATTAACCAAGAAATGGGAATAATTTAACAAAATTTCCGCCAAAAATTTAACACATTTATGCTTAAAATTTATTTTAAAACTTATCGGCATCCCGCATGATACTTTTGTGCATGTTGTTAAATATTTTATTGAGAATATTTTTATGAAAAATGAAAATCTTTGTGGCGTGTTTTCAAATTTCAAAGTTTTGTCATCATATTGGGGAGTAAATTTTGATTTGTTTTAGTTTTTGTATGCAGGCTATTGTAAAACGAAACGATTTTCTTTCTAATATTTTTTTTTTTATATTATCAATATGTTATTGTCTTAAGGTTCTTCCTATTTTAAGGTTCTTAGTGAAATAGAAAAAAAATCCGTATGCATAGGTTTGAGGCAAATATAACCAAATGACTGAACTCTTATTATGTTATCGGTTGTAATATAATTGGTGCCCCCCAGGAATTCCGTAGAAAAAAATCAGAAATTATGTTTTTCAGACAGATTTGTTCAGAATGAAAAATTCAGAAAACACTTTTTAGATAAAAAATAATCAGAATGTTAAATTTATAAGCGCTAAGTTAGTTGGCAAATGTACACTTGATTCAATTATTAATCAACTTATTATGATAGTACAATAAAAGAATATATAATACTGAATTTTATATTTATTTACTAGGCAAAATAATTTAATTTAAATATTAGTTTAAACCTGGTCGAAATATGGGCATTTGCTCTTAAGTTTTCTTGCTGTAGGTATTTTGATGTTAATGACTGTCTGTTTTTTTTTTGATATTTTATTTATAAAATGTAAGGATGCGTCCCAACCGCAGTTCATTTTTTACATAAATTTAGCTGTTTTTATATTTGTTTTCAGTTCTAATAATTGGATGTGTCTGCAGATATTTTTGGGAAACTGAAAAAAAGCAATATTTATTTTTACACAAGTCCACAAGTTCATTAGTCAAAATTGAGGAAGGAATCAAACGGCAGAAGAAGCATCTTATTTTCCGCATAATTTAATGTTTTATATGCCGTCTGATTCCTTCTTCAATTCTGATTTATGCATATTTAGTTATGAATTGTGGCTTTCTAAAAAAAGGTTTCTGTCTAATTTTTTCTAAATAAATTTTATTCATAATTTTTATTTTCGGAATTCATAGAGGGAACCAATTTAAATGTGACTACCCATACATTATTTTTATACACACGTTTTTAAATGACTTGTTAAAAGTTTTCATGGTACCTCTCGAAAATTTCTAGCCAATCAGTAACAGAAACAGAGCTTTAGTTGGACCAAGAATCTGCTCTATAGGATCCGTGCCTATATTTTTGTTCGGCACAGCGTATACCTATATATACCCTAAGCCCTTTATTACATTGAGTTAAAATTTTTTCTGCACTTCTATAAATACTCTCCTACTCCTTCTTGCATACGCTTGATTTTAAATGTAAATAGCTTCCAATTAGTTTGAGATTCCTTTGATACTTTCGGTTATTCAGGTTACTGAAGTTATTGAGTAAAAAAAAAATAAATAATGTTTTTATAATACTCTATTAAGCGCACTTCAAATACAGATGCTTGGTCAAATGTTCATTGGAGTGTTCAGAGATTTTCAGTTTGTTCCTGTATTTTAATTTATTGACGTTACCCACCAAAAAAAAGTAAAAATTAAATGAAACACAATACTACAAATATTTACCTCTGAAACTAAAAAAAAAATACTGAGCTATGCCGGACAATTTGTATTGCAATATATTTTTACCGACCTGCCGAGCTCCATTAAACACAAGAACTCTGCGAATTTACATTTGGCTATACTTGTGTGAAATTTATCCATTCCCACAATTTGTTCAGCGCATAAGTTCATTTAACAAATCCTACAAGCCCACACACACACACACACATATGCACTGACATTTTTTTTCAAACGATCCTACTCATACTCTACACTCTGCACCCGTCCCACCATCGTTTATTAGGTTAGGACACTCGATCGAATTCCGAATTCATGCACTGTGCACACACACATCCACAAAAGTGCAATGCGTCTGCAAATCAATGTATGCACATATGTATATGTGTTTGTGTGTATGTATATATGCATACTTAGATATCTCGGCGAGTGAACTGCTACGCTGTTAATTGGCTTAAAATCGAAATTTTTTTTTATGTATACTCGTACAACGCAATTTGCCTTCATGCACTGCCACACAGCGCGTATACAAAACACAAACAAATGAACGGCAGTAGCAGCTTGTAAGCAAAGCTGCCAGACAAAAAACGCAAATCGTCCCGTATCTAACCTTAAAATCGGTATGTGTTTTCCGACCTTGTGGGTAGATTTCTACCCATATTGTGAATTATAAAATACTTAAAAAATATATTATTTTTTAATATATTATTTTTTAATAATATTTGTATAAAAGTTTAACTAATTGTTTAACATAAACTTTATAAATAAAGGCTTCAATTTGTTTAAGCATTCATAAAAATTCATCAAATATCAAAAAAATGTTACCAAGTTTTCAAACTTTTTATTATAAAAATTTTAAAATTTTTGAGTATGCAGTTTTGTAGTCAATTAATTTTTATGATAATAAAGTGCAAGTTTCAAGTAGCTAAAAATTCTGGTGGTTCTTTTTTTAATAGTTTTTTTATAGACAATGTTCAGCATTTGCTTCCATACAAAAGTAAGTTTGATTCTTGCTTTATATGGAGGAAAATGCCGAACACCGTCAGCAGAAAAAAATTGTCAAAAATCATCAAAAATTCTCAGTTATTTGAAACTAGCACCTTATTATAAAAAAATATTAAATGGGCTCCAAATCTGCACACTCAAAATGTTTCTAGAATTGCTGATTAAAAAGTTTGAATATTTGGTGAAATTTTTTTTAAACTTGCTGAATTTTCGTGAATTTCGTAAGAAGTTTGACACTTTTATTTATTTAAGTTAAACAATGAGTTATACTTTTATAACAAATTATTATAAATAAACTAATATATATAAGCGGCTTTTGTTCCATGGCAATCAAATAACATTGAAAAAGTTTTAATTAGTTAACACTCTGCGTTTAGATATTTTAGTCCTCTTTGATTTAGTACCATATTTGTTTAATTTAATAAATATTTGGTCAAGTTTAGCTGCTATTATTGGACTAAAAAAATAAAAGTCAGGATTTTTCAATAATTAATCAGCCCTATTCTGCATTTCGACTCGAATCGAAATTTTCTCAGTTTGGCAACTTTGGTATTCTGCGTTTCGATGAGTTTCGATCAATCTTCGAAATTTACAATTTTATGTATTCTACATTTCGATCGTAGTTACGTTTTTGTAAGTTGAAATTTAGTTGGCGGAGGACGGTTAGATTTTTATTTTCGTGTACTTTTAAAATATAATTTTCCCAAAAATGTGAGTAAAACTTGTTGTTGATAGTTGTAAAAGTCATTAACATGATTTTTTTTTTAGTTTTTTGGGCTTTATTGATGTTTTTTGATATGTTTGCAGGTCAAAAACAACAACGCCGGAGCAGTATTAAAAATTGGCTGATATAATGGCAACCAAAAGGGATTGCGCCAACTCCATGTTGGTAACTGCCTTCCGCAAAAAATCTCAATGTAGCCACTACGCGATTAAGCGGCGATAACGACGTCAAAGTACTTGGTTGAGTTTCTTCCGCAAAAGTATCTAGGACATACCTGAAAGCGTCCTTATTAAGTCTAAAGTTTTGTTTGAATCTAAAGAGGTAAATCAATGAATTAAGATTTATCACTTTCAAACTCAATTTCTTACAATTCGTCACTCATCTGAAATGGATCTTGCAATCTTCTCCTTTCAACTTTCGTGTCAGCATTCTCGGATGCGTTGTCGTCCTCCTCAAGTAGTATCGCCGCGGCTATTGAATCCATTACGCGATTATATTTTTATTTATTTAATTTAAAAAGTAATAGTTTGGCCACGAATTTGTATCTGTTTGCTTTATTTTGTTTCAATTTCACACATTTCAAGGCAAACAGCTGATTTCGAAAAGGTTGCCGCTCTTCCTCTTTTTTCTTTCGATTCCGTCTTAACTCGGAATACCTAATTTCAATCGATGCGGAGCGGAATGCGGGAACGTAATAGAAATGCAGAATAGGGCTGATTGCACTTTTCCCCAAAAGGTGGGAAAAAATAAAAATAGTGCAGGTTTATTGCCCAGGAGTTCCTGGGATCACAGAAACATTGTTAACTATCTCCTGCAATAATATTTTGCCCCAGATTTTTATTACATGGAAAAAAAAATAACTGTTATTTTCGGTCCTGTATTAGTGTAGTATTTGATATCTATAATAGATTTTTATTTATATTTTACTAGATAATAATTTTAAAGTTGTGGCTCAATGATGCAGCAACTAAAATCATTACATTTTTAGAAACATTGTGACAATATATATGTTTATTTTTTTCAAATTAATTTCTGAAAGAAATGCCTTAAACATTAGCAGACGAGTGAGGTAGACACATGTGGTAAATACAGAGGCAACTCTAACTCAATTACTAATTGATGTAAACTTTTCTTTGAACGATTTCTAAAATCGTCATTTTATCCATTACAATCGCCCAAATGATAACAGAGAACGTCCATCTGGCAAAGCTGCATGCAACAGCAACGACAATAGCAATAACAAAACAAACACTCGTACATACAACATCAATAACGCTAGCCACCATCATCAATATAGTCAGAAACGACATTTGAGTAACTACATACATACATACATTCACTTTTTCCAGCTCGCTGTAAAATAATGCAATTTTTGCGACCACCCGCTGCCTGCCTATCAGCCTGTTGCAGATATGCGATCATAGCAAAACGCACACACACACACAGACATACAAATACAAATAAAAATGTAAATGTAAATGTGTACACATTTGCTTGGATGCATGCATATTTATGATGCGGAAAAGACCAAACCGTCTGCGTATGTTTTCAGCCAGCATTTGCCCTTGAGGACCCGTTGTTCTTTTTTTAGCTATCGTGTTTATGAATACTCATCATGTCGATGTTAAATCAATTCTCCTATCCTCAGCAATGCAACAAGCAATTCATTATGTGCGTGACGACTTCTACATACCCTGTTGCTATGACCGGGTGGTGGTGTAAATAAAAAATAAAAATAACTTACTATGTACTACGTCTGATACAAATCATATCCGCATGCGCAGAGATTCATGCTTATTGAGAACAGATTCCACCTTGCACATTTTTGCACCACATTTGCAAATTGTAGTTTTTGTTGTGAGTGTTGTGTTTGTATTTGCCACTACAAATAAAAATTCATTCGCAGATTTTCGTATCGCTGACTTTAATGAAATTCCGAAAAAGTGGAATCACAGAGATTTTGCAGTCAATCTGCAAAAGTTAGTTGTACGTATGTATGTATGTTTTTATATATAAATTTAAATGTATGAGTTTACAGTGGTTTTTAAGCAAATGCAATAATAATAATTAGATGCAGTGATTCAAAGTGACAAAAAAGTTGTAGGTTTGATGACGCATTTAAAAGAAAACAAAAATGGGAATGAATTGCATTATTGCCCAGTGTAAAATTTTCTATCTTCATTTTAATACTTAAAAGTAATCTAATTAACTTATGTTAAAAACAACATTGACTAATGTCAATTCTGATGAATGTGCAGTAGCGTCTGGATATAGTGAACTAATAATTGCAAGTCCTGCACACAATATTGAGGTTGTTCGTTATTTCAAGGTTAACATTTTTATTTAAAAACTAGTTTTATCACTTTGTGTCTATACATCAATTCAAGAGATAATCAAAATAAATTAATAGAAAAACATAAATGCATGCATATTAATTGGCGAATAGACATTGTCTACCAGCATAATTAGTATCGTTGTTTTGTGTAATTTAATTAAATTTGAAATTTTATACACGTGACAAAATATAACAATAAACTTCCTTCTAGCGAAATAAACATTAATTTATTACTCTTCTTTGTAACTTGTGTAGAGGGTAACCTTTTAAAATATAGTTTAAATATAATGAATTTTCTCCTCACCGCAACTAATCGTTTGACACCCATATTATAATATTTCATGCCTACAATCTTCCCGCGTTAGAAACTAATAATAATGCAAAGTTTCAGTTTTTAAATAGATGGCAAACCTAAATATACAAGCATATTTTGGAAATTAAGCTTTCTTGAACCCTTTGTTAAACTTCATTTATCTTAATGACTTTACTAAATTTAATTGAATTTGAGGTTTTAAGGAGTAGTCTCTTTTTAAGAACTGCTTATATGGTACAACGAACTATACACATACGCATATACATACATACATTTGGCAATATGTGATTTAACGTCACGTGTTGAACTATAATTAGAGCGTCACCTGTTGAGAATTTTTCCACTTTTCTTTTTTCCTAAACCTTTGCAGAGCAAACCAGCAGAAGGAAGTATC
Source organism: Anomoia purmunda (assembly GCA_951828415.1). Lineage (NCBI taxonomy): Eukaryota > Metazoa > Arthropoda > Insecta > Diptera > Tephritidae > Anomoia > Anomoia purmunda. The sequence goes on from OX639996.1 coordinate 31,994,929, forward strand.
CATTTTGGTCCAGTTGTTTTCAAGTTGTAAGCAGCCGAACAAACTACGATTCATTTATATATGTATTTACATACATACATACATATCCACTTATATAGATAGTGAGCTAACAATTCAGTCGTCGCCCACTAAAATTTACATATTTCTAAATTTTTCCTACGATGTAGGAAAAATGTAGGTAGGGGACCTTTCTACATTTCATCCACCTACTTACTTACTCTTAATTGGCACTATAACCGCTTAACCGATTTTGGCCGAACTTCTCCTACAATTTGTGGTATGTGTCTTGATGTTGTAACACAAATTGAGGGGCCTACGGTTTTACGCCGAATCCGAACGGCAGATGATTTTTGTGAGAAGTTTTTTCATGGCAGAAATTCACTTGGAGGTTTGCGGTTACCTGCCGAGGGGCGACCGCTATTAGAAAAAACTTTTTCTATAATTTTTGGATGTTACTTGCCCCGAGCTGAATTCGAACCTGGGACCCATCGAATGAAGCGCGCACACGCTACACACTCGGCTACGGCGGCCGCAATATTATTTTAATATTTATTGTCACAAATGCAAATAAATAGCGATTTGGGATGATGCTTACTCTAACATTTATATGGTATTTAACTTTTTTTGTGTAAACTTATGCAACTGGTTATTTGGATATGAGATTATAACTCCTGCACGAAAGCAGTCAATAACATGAAATTTGGCATTCCATTCATATACGCTAATTAAAGAAGATCATCGAAATCGGGATGCTATAACTCATTGTGCATATATCACTGATTATTCAGACATGAAGTTCTTTTTTACTTGATTTCCGATTAATTTAAATGAGAAAAGTAAATAATTGTATGGATAAAATGCAGTAATTGACTAAAGTAAAATTTTATTACATTTATCAAAGGTATGAAAACTTGGGTAGAGTCGAAGACAGCTTTTTTTTTTACTTATTTTTATTCCTAATCGAGATCAATTTATGTAACTATTTTGGTTTAAAGGGTTGTCAAAAACTGCAAATCTGTTAAAATAACGCCCGCTTGTAAAGTCGCGATGTGTAACGAAGCACGAAATTCTAAAATAGCTTCCCCTCTCCTCTATAACTATCAGACTTGTTTCCTTTTAAACTGCAGCGTGGCATGTGTCGGTTATTGTATTGGTTTTCCGAAAGTAATTAATATAGGCAATCTAACCACACAGAAATTAACTTTATATAGTTATATAGTTATATTTTTTCTTTCTGATTTGAGAAGCTACTATTGGTTATCAAGCGTGAGCCCTTTCGCTAGAGATACTTAGACAGAGCTAGTGTTATTAAATGTTACTCAGAACGCAATGAAAGTTTTTACGAAAACTTGTTAACTTAAACCACGTCCACACGGCAATGAAAACAAGTTGTTTTCAGGAGATGTTTTCAATATTTCAACATTCGTTTTTATTAACTTGTTTTCGGCGTCATTCATTTCTTTATTTATTTATCTTTCTCACTCTAAGAAAATCCGGTAACCGAAATGTCTACCAGAACTTCAAAATAAAAACTTCGCTCTGTGTGCACCAAGCAGTGCCACCTTTTATAAATATATCTGTTTTTCTACATCCCGATTTTTTCTCATTATTGTTCTAGTTTTTTCTAAACTACTGACGGCAAATCGTCGAATTGAAATAAAAAAAATTAGCGTTGCTTATAAAAAAATAACGAAAATTTAGATGTTTTCGAAATTACTATGATTGGTTCGTAATAAAGTTGGAGAGTTAATTAATAACAAGTAATTATATTAATTATTCTAAACTAATAAGTCAATCGTCACACACCAAAATTTAAGAATTTCTATTCCGTGCAAATGATACAAATATACATAAGTATGGATTAACACTCTATCTTTCCTAACATAAAAAAAAGAAAAAATTTTGTTTGTTTTGGTATCAAAAATCTTCTGTAAAGCGAGTACGCACATAACATTGTTGAAATAAATAATCCCACAAGATGAAAACTCAATTTTTTTAAAGAATAAGCAAAACCTTAAATTTTTTTTTATTCATATTCGTTGAAGTCAACTGACTACTTACAGCGAACTATGAGCGTAATTTTTTTTACCTATTACTAAATAATACGTATACTTAATCAATATTTATAAACTGAATATAAAAAGGAATGAAATGTGTCTTTAAACAAATAAACATCTAAAATATCTAAAATGACAGAATACGAGATCTCCTTTATCTCCGCGCCAATGGAGCACTTTTCATATAAATATGTAATTAGTCCTAACCTTTTCGGGTAGAAGGTATAAAATGTATGTAATAGCCTCAATGGGACAAGAAAATGAATTCTTTCTAGCAAAGACGGACAATCAATTGCACCATGTGAATGAAGGTTGATGATAGGAAAGGATAGGATTCGTAAAGTTTAACGATCGCAGGGACTTTACGGACACATTTGGAACATTTTTAATCCTATTGATAGATAATTGGAAATAAGGCCACCAAATAAAAGCGGCATATTGCAACCTAGAACGAACAAAAGTTGTAAAAAGCAGTTTAGGGGTAAGAAGTTTAGAGATCTCTTCGTACGATAGCTAGAATTGAATACGACTTTACTAAAATAAAATTTATATGAGTATTAAATAAAAAATTCGTATAAAAAATTACACTCAGATATTTAATTTCAACAGATTGACGAATATTATTGGAGATTGAGTAGGACATTTTTGAAATAATTTGACATTTAAAAAAAGTTATATAGAAGCATTTCTTTTACGTTTAATGAAATACGAGACTTCTGCAACCAAAGGAACAATTTATCCAATTCCACTTCCACCGATGGGTCAAGTCATTTATAGCGGAAAATATTTTTAAATCGTCGGCGTACAATTAATGAACAAAACAAACAGTATTGGACCCAAAATGCTTCCTTGCGGAACTCCCGAAGAGTCGCTGAAAGGATCGAATGAAACGCATGCTATGCTTTGCTGAGTAAGGAATATGAGCTGTGGTAAATTCTGCCTGAAAAATACAAAAACAGAGAACGTTTTAAAAGTAAGTCGATTACAGTTAATTTTTTTATATCTATTGTCATAAATGCAATTGGGGCGATGCTTTCTCTAACATTCTTATTTATCCACTTCAACCTTCTCGGCACGCTATTGCATGGAGCTAAAAAAATGTAAGATTCACCAGATGGTGGTACACGTCGTATGAGTGATAATTAACAAAATTTTCTTTTGCGAATAACAACCGGCAAATTGAGCTTATGCGCATAACTTATTTTAAGCCTGTGTTTAAAGAATCCAAATGACTGTATATACAATATTAGGGAGTTCACAAGCCGTGTTATTTGTCGTATTTCTTTAATCGTGTTATTGCAATACAACAGTTGTAAACTTGTTGTTTTTGTTTCACATGTAAAATTGTCTTATTTCAATACAACTCTGAAAGGTATGTTTAGTGTTTTATTTGTGTATGTTATTCGATCAGCTGTTTCTGTTTATCGTCACTTTTTTTGGCGTAGAATACGTCTTACCTTACGGTATGGGCACCAATGTCAGGTTTTTATTGTTGTAATCACTATTTCTTTAATTATAAGGAAACGGCTCGATTAATTTTTTTTTTTTTTTTTTGTAGTCAAATGAAGATGTTAGCTTTCGTTTGACATACATTTCATGTTGGTTGATATCTTCCTAATATTTAAATTTCTCAAATGAAAATTGTATAAACACATGCACACAAATATGTGTGTGGTGTTTGGTTGAGTGTTTGCTGTTGGGCGATTTAAATGTACTCGTGCAGCCCATTCTTTGTATTGCATAATTTAAGGCGGGCAAGTTAAAGTAGAGTAAAAGAAGAGAAAATGCTGCCAATCACTGCAAAGCTTATGTATATCATCCAAAGTAACTATCAAATAAAGAAATTCATTTGCTTGTATTATTTATCATTTATTGTTACATATGTTTTCTGTCTTATCGGATGGCGTATTCTACGTTAAACTTAATGGCCGTGTCTCTGACACAGCCTGCTTCTTTTTATTATTTTTGCAAAAGCGGCCAGTGAAACAATTGAAGGAGATATATTAAAAAAAAAAAGAATGGAAATACATCTTAATGACGAAGTAAGTGATTTTGAATAAAAAACAAACACATCTGGCTTATTAAACAACCTTTTGATTTTAGGGCAAAGCCAAACGCGTCCGCTGCAACCGAATCCGGAAATGGACGGTGGCAGAAGAGAAGTGTCTTATTGAGTTTCTTTTGGAAAATCGGCAATTTGAGGTTTATTTTTGTTTAAACAAAAGTAAAAGAAAGTTACATAGAAATATATATACATGTACATCCATATTTTACAGAAACCGACCGCTCAGGTGGAGAGAATGTCGCAATTGAGTGGAAGCTGGTGCGTGGAAAAGTGCGGAACTTGAGATCAAGTTACAATATAGCGAAAACATGGGAGGGAACACGTTATCATATTTTATTAAGTTTAGGAGGTAGTCAAACTCCATTTGGTTTACCCGCACCATTTGACAAAATCTGTTTTCGTCTAAATGCGCCAATACATTCAGCTCCCACTGGTTGGACTTGGGAACTCCTAAATGGACACCTCGGCGATTATTCAGCAATATGAGCATATTCACTCTAAAAGTTTCATCTATCTCTTACTGCTCATCTTCATCACCTATAACCAACACGTTAAAAGAAAATGCATGAAAATATGTTGGATTACTTACTTTCTTCCATCACGAGGATGTCCTGTTCGTATTTTCTACAAACAGCAGCTATTAATTTATTTTTTTCGGTCCTCTTAGGCATTTTAATGTTTATACTTTTATTTCGTTTTGTTTTCTCTTCTTCTACTCAGCTGATTAATTGCTTGAATACGACATACAATAGTTAACGAAATAGCACAGTTCGTTCACATGTTCTACTGTTATTTCAATAACGGGCTAAATATATACGACATATGTATAACACGGCTTGTGAACTCCCTATATGTAAGTACGTACCCAGATAGCATTTAGATGATTGTTTTGTGATTATCACCTAAGAATACTCATTTATGACTATTCTTTATGATCAAAATATGACTAAAAGAAGAACAAGAATAAAAAATGCCCAGAAATCATATTTCGATCTTCTAGATGATTACTATTTGACTATTCTTTATGATCAAAATATGATAAGTGTATAGAGAAAAAACAGTTATCTTCAGCTATTCTGTGGAGAAACTGCTCTTTTTGTTCTTTTGCATTTATTTAGTTCTTGTGCACGCAAAGTGAAGCAGTTATTAATAAGTGGTACTGTGACGTTAATAAATTTTTTAAATTTAATAATAAATAATAAAAATTGATAGAATTAATTAACAAAAACAATGTCAGCTAAAAAAATTAAACGTATTGCTATAAGAGAAGCTCAAAAAATCATGTCGCCTAGTAATAGCAAAAAAGTTCAACATAATATGAACGTGCAGTTTTTAACAAACAATGAAATTGAGAGCAGTGTTAACAACTTTCTTGAAAATGATGAAACTGAAAGTGAGCTTAAATTTTCAAGCAGTGAAAGTGAAAGTGAACCAGAATTTAATTTTTGCGAAGAATTGAGTAGCTGGGCTGTTGAATATGCAATTAGTTTTGTTGCATTAAATGCATTGCTTCGTATGTGCAAAATGAATGTGCCAAAAGATGCTAGGACTCTTTTAAAAACCCCAACTGAAGTTATTCAAAGAAAAGTTGGAGAGGGTGTTTATGTTCATTATGGCATAAAAAATGCTTTGACAGATTTCCTGGTCGAAAATAAATATAGTTTGCAAAATATTACGCTAGATTTTGGCATTGATGGCCTACCATTATTTAAAAGCACCTCAAAAGGGGTTTGGCCAATTCTTGGCAGTATTGTCAACACAAATTATGTTTTTATGATAGGTATTTATGAAGGTATTTCCAAACCACATTGTGCAAAAGATTTTTTAGCAGAATTTATAACAGAACTTAATGTTCTTATTCAAGAAGGTATATTTTTTGTTAATAAATTTTTCCATATAAATATTCGATGTTTTGTCAGGATGCGCCCGCAAAGTCTTTTATTTTAGGTACTAAGGGCCATAGTGGATTTTTTTCCTGCACAAGGTGCACAACAAAAGGTGAATATTTCAAGAACCGTGTTGTTTTCACTGAAACTAGCAATCTTATATGTAGAACCAATGAAACGTTTAGAAGTCGATTGCACCCAGAATACCACAATATACTAGAAACTTCAACACTGGAATTTCTGGATGTGGACATAGTTTCACAGTGCTCATTAGATTATATGCACGTTGTATGCTTGGGAGTAATGCGAACTCTTATAAAGGCATGGGTACAAAAAAAAGGTGAAGACTTTTCTTTGAATTCCATCAAAATTAATTCTCTTTCAAAAGAGTTGATTACTAATAAGGAAACTGTATCAATGGAATTCAGTAGAAAACCCAGAAGTATTCAAGAAATAGACAGATGGAAGGCTACAGAGCTAAGGCAGTTCTTATTATACACGGGCCCCTTTATATTGAAAAATATAATGAGCGAAGAAAGATATACAAATTTTTTAAAACTGTCTTTGGCTTTCAGAATTCTATTGCATGAAGTTGATTCTAAAAACAATAACTCATGTGCTAAAAATTTATTGGAATCTTTTGTCAATGAACTTCCATCGCTCTATGATAAATGCTTTCTAGTTTTCAATTTTCATTGCCTTTTGCACATGCACGAGGATGCCAGGTTATATGGTTCATTAGAATCAACAAGTGCGTTCAAATTTGAAAATCATCTAAAAAAAATTAAAAGAAATGTCAGAAAAGGCGGGAATGTGGCTGCTCAAATATACAAAAGACAAGTGGAACGCAGTTATCACATAAAAACGCTAGAAACAAGCCAACAAAAGATATTATTTGGAAAACTTATTAGGGGCAGAATCTCAAATGTTCAGTTAAATGGATTCACATTTTCTTTGAAAAGTCCTGATAACTTTTGTTTAGTTAATAAACAAATTATAAAAATTACACAAATAAAAAATAATAATAATGTTCCGGAATTTCATGGTGTGCCAGTTAAAAATCTTGCGCCATATTTTGTTCAACCAATAGCTTCAAATACGTTTAATATATATTCGGTGGCTGACATTGAATTTGATAATGAAATACAATTTTCAAAAAATGATGTTTTAACGAAAATACTATGTTTAAATAATTCATTAGAAAACACTTTTTATTTTACACCAATTATTCATAATGTCACATAATACCCTTAATAATACTTCTGAGTTTGCATATATGTACTACCAATAATGACTTCATAACTCGTAAGTATACACAAAAAAAACTTTATTCCTTATAACATAGTTAGTAATTTCTATATTTAAAGTTCAAAATGTCCAGCCTATAGTACCTGTAAATATTTTCGATGAAATTTTACACGAACTAAAATCATTGAAAACGGAAGTCAGTGCACTTAAGAGCGAAGTCAGTGACCTTAAAACGGAAATAAAAGAAAATAAGAAATCAATGGCTAGATTGACAGAGGAGGTAATTGCTGTAAAATTAGAAAACCGACAGCATCACAAAGGACCAACAATTGTCAGTATAAAACAATTTGAAAATTTACCGTTTCATACCATAAAGGACTTGGAAAATTTTGATGAGGACCTCAGAAAAAATGAAGAAATACGGGATCAGTTTGTATGTTTTGTTGATTTACAGCTTTTATTACTTTTTCTAATAATTTTTTGAAACAATTGTTTTTCCAGAAAATGTTAATTGAAAAAGTTGGTGGAGATGGCCAAACACAATTTGTTAGAGCTGCTGTGCGTAAAGTATTTACTGACGAGTTAGCGAAACAATTCAGTTGGAAAGGTACTAAGGATAAACCTAGCGCAGAAAAATGCTTCTGTATAAATGTCATCAAAAGTAATATACCTATATACTACAAATTTTTTATTTAAAAACATATAATAATACTTTTCATCTATAGATATAAGCCATACAAAATTTAATTGCGATGACAAAGAAATGTATTCGGTTCTACAAAAACATTTTGTTCACGCAAAAGAACGTGTGGACAAACGCAAAAGAACGGCTGAAAAAATGCAAACGTCTGTAGAAGAAACAGTGGTGCTCTAGCATAATAAATAAATAAAAAAAATTTTAAATGAATTAAATAAAAAATTGATTTAATAAAATGAATTAAATAAAATGAATTGAAGTTTAATCTGTTTTATTTATTCATAAATAAGGAAAAAACAGTCATATAATAATCACAAATGAGGCCAAAAATGAGTTAAAACTGACTTCATATAATAATCACAAATGAGGCCAAAAATGAGTTAAAACTGACTTCATATAATAATCACAAATGAGGCCAAAAATGAGTTAAAACTGACTTCATATAATAATCACAAATGAGACCAAAAATGAGTTAAAACTGACTTCAAAAATTATTAGAAACTGATTGAAAAGTAGAATCATATAAGACTCTTCATGAAGAGTCATCGCTAGGGTACCATTTTCTCCCGACGGTAGAGTCTTTTTTGATAAGAAAATGAGCACATATGTGACTGTTTTCAATCATCTTGCAGTATCTTATTTGACTCAAATTTGATTGCAATTGCTATCTGGGTAGTCACGTCGCATGATGCCACAAATAAAATCAAGAAATGAATTGCCAACGTGTGTGCTACACATAAATAAAGTCTATACATATCGGCAGATTTGCAAAAGCAAACGTAGAAGAATTACTTTTGACATATAAAATTCAGCAGCATTTGTGTGTAAATAAATATACATATACATACACACATATGTACATACATTTATCTACATACATTCAGCACAGAGCTGAGTGCTTAATTAGGCTGTTCTGTGATTACAAGCTATTGCATTATCGATGTTATTGTTGTTGTTGTTGTTGTTATTTGTTTGAGTATCAGTGTCGACGCATGGCGTAAAGTTTCATCCAATAAACGATAATGCCACAAATAATAACATTGTAATCAGTTTTATATTAATGATAATTCCGCTTGCCAAATCCCTTCAACTCACATAATTTTTAGGCGGATTATGCGCGTGAATTAACATTTTGACAATTTGGCAATTTTCCGAACAAGCAAGATTAATTTATGCGCGCTCACCAACATGCAAAATAAGTAAAAGCGCAATGGTAGCGCTGGATGTTGATGTGAGAGTTTTGAGTAGGTGGGAAGCCAAGTATTAAATACTAAATAGGGGAAACGTGCTCAACAAATATTATTGTATGCCTCTGTTTGTGTCTGTGTGTCCATAGGAATTTGGGATGTGTTGACCGCTGGTAAAACAAAGTGGCTATTGGAGCGCAAACAATGAGATTTGGCAGCTTAAATAATTTGCGTTTGTTTATGTGAGGATGAATGAGTTTGTTTACAAATAGAATTTGTAATTAAACAAGTCGACCGAATGAAATGAGCCATTGTATTATGTAGATATTTGTTTGCGGAAAATCGAGGCGAGAATTGAGCAACATTAATTAGCAGAGAGTGAATTGAAAGGAACTTGACTAGGTTTTTTTTGTTTTTTTGAGAAAATAATGGTGTGTTGATGAAATCTATTTTTAATAGTTCCATTTGAGCTCAGTGAGATGGACATCTTTGTTGAAAATAACTTCGGCGAAATTTTACTGTATATGTTCACAATAGATTTTATCCGCGACTACGCTCGCAATGCATTCGGTCGCGTGTTCTGCAATTCGGGCTTAGTGAGTACCAATTTATTATTGGAAATACCCAACGCTATAAAATAAAAACGCGAGTTAGAAGTCTTCACCCAGTATTGAAAATCTTAAACGCAATGCAACGAACGGAATACTAAGGAAACGCAATTGTACATGTATGTGGTTATAAAAATCTAACAATATTTTTAGTGGTAAAAAAGTCACAAAAATTATATTCCTGGTAAATTTTTGTGCAATTCTTTTTGATTCCTAAATATTAATGTTGTATATATGTAATTTTATTTAAATCACAATACACCGCCAAAAAATTACAAACATGAGAGCAACCACATAAAGGATTAGAGTTCCATCTTTTACACCCTTTTAAATTATTATTTATAATTAATAATAATAATTTTTTTTTTCTTTCTTTTAGAAGAAGATAATTTCTTGATTTAACCCTGCTGTTAGGTTAAGACCATTTGGTCCAATTTTTTTTTTGTTTTCTTTGTAACTTTGGAACGGTGATATATACTGTCTAAATTTTTCAGCTCAGGTGGTCTTTTTATAAAACAATATTATGTGCGAAAATTTAATTCTCTGACTTAAAACTGGACTAAGATAAATTGAAAATTACGAATCTTAGGTTAAGGGACCATTTGGTCCATAGTATATTTTCTTTGATTTTCTTTACATTAATTTTCCAAAAATAAGTATTTATTAAGTTGTTCGATATTTTTTGGCATGAGCAAAAAAATGGTTTTCGGTTGGTTTTGCAAATAAACGCACTGCAAATGGAGCATTTTACATCAGACTTAGACTTGCAGCAACTACAAATTCCTCGCTTTCGAGCTCCTGAACTAGAAGCATTTTTAGAGCAGGCCACTGGTGCTGGGTTTTACCAGAGTTGAGTAAATAATAAAATAATAATATTTAGCAAGTGTTGAACCAAACTAAATATAAAGACTAAGATTAAATTGTTATTTTGTATGAAAACTGCAGTATGGACCAAATGGTCCTCTAACCTAAGATTCGTAAGTTTTTTTTAACCTAACAGCAGGGTTAAATATATACATACATTTCCTTTATTTTTTACAACTCACTTTTTTCTGTTAGAAATACTCTGTATCACGTTTTTGAAGATTTATTTCAAATGCTGTGTATAGACCATATATTTCCTATATTTTTCTTAATGACACCGATATTAGGAATTATCTTTTCATATGCATACATTTGATTTTAAGTGTGCCCAACAATTCTCATTGGGGTTTAAATCGGGAGAGCTACCTGTTCAAGGAAGAATTTGAATATTTTGTTTCAATAAAAAATTTGAACATATTTTTGGCGTTGTAACAAGGTGCACTAACTTGCATAAAGATATAAGAAAATAAATTCGGATCTAGATTTTGTAAATATGGGATTAAAATTGTTTCAAACACATGAATAAATTAGTATACCTTCATCGTTCCGCTTACAAAATAAATAGATTGCGGCCCATCGATTGATATACATCCCCATGTTATTAATACCGGCAGATGCTTCACTCTCCTAACGATACAAACTTCGTAAAATCGTTAATTAATGTGGCGTCGAATAAACCGGATGCTTTCAGTGACCGCTTCTGGCCGACACTCATCGTTCATCGCTAAGCACAATCTACTACAATATGTTTTGAGTAATCCGAAAATGTCTAATATTAGAACATTAGATATCCATTTACCTTAATCCAATAAGTACCCAGGAAGTTACTATGCAACTTTGCTCAAATTAGCACTTTTTGTTTCCTCCTTTCGGTGAACTTTGGCCTTTTGATAGTACGACGGCATTTAAGATTATTGGCGGAAAAAATTCGTTCCACACTCGTACAGTACAAAATGTTCCCGTGCAAGTGAGACAAAGAAGACCGGCACGTTACTGTAAATGGGAATCGCTACCGCTCAATGATAACCGAATATTTATGGCCCGAATTAGATGATATGGACTTGGACAATAAGTGGTTTCAACAGGACGGCGCCACAAGCCACACAGCGAATGACACAATCGATTTATTGAAAACCAAGTTTGGCGAACGTGTTATGTCACGAAATGGCCCAGTCAATTGGCCGCCTCGGTCGTGCGTTTTGACGCCGTTAGGCTATTTCCTGTGGGACTACGTCAAGTCTATGGTCTATACCAATAAGCCGGCGACGATTGATGAACTTCATACGAATATCGAACGTGAAATTGCAGCAGTATCGGCCGATTTATCCTTGAAAACCGTCGAAAATTGGGTTCAGCGTCTGGACTTCTGCAAGCGTGCCCGTGGTACCCATGCAAAAAAAATCGAGTTCCATACATAATGGCATCGAATGTATTTTCACAGGAATAAAATATTTAATTCATATCCCAAAGCGTTCTTGTTTTATTTAAAAAAAAACTTTTGCAGCGTTCCTATTGCAAGACCCGATATTTTCTCAGCAGTTCCGCGATGCTTTGGTAATTGTTTTGAAATAATTTGGTAATGCCCAATATGCGTGTGGAAAAGTAACGGTACATTAAAATAAAGTTATGCATGTCCTACTTAACTCTTAATATATATTTTTGTACTTGCTCTGCTAAAGCTCCGATTCAAACTTTTTAAAATTGAAAACTTTGATTTTACGGATCATATTGAAGAATGAATGAAATTTTTGTTAAATTTTTTTTTTTTTTAATTTCAGAAAAAAGGTAATGAATATTGAATTAGAACCGCATAAATATTTTTTTAGAATGCTCAAATATTTTTCATGATAAATTTGTTTAAGTAATTTTTTATAAAATAAATATCTATTACAAAAAACATATAAACAAAATTTCCTTTATTCATCAAGAAGATGTCAAGGCCGCCAGCAAAAAATACAAAGCATCAACGGAAATTGATCCGTTGTATGGGAAAAGGGCGTTACGTCATAAATTCAATAAATTGTTGAAACCCAAAATTTTGAATCATAAATAAAAATTGTGAAAAAAAGGAATGATTAATTAAGCAAGGGTTGTAAAATGTTCCTGTTATTTTCCCATCATTTCCTCTGGGTTGTTTGTACTTTTCCCAAAATGTTGCACTCTGGTCCGACAAAAGAATAACTTTTTCTGCCCGCTACCAAAAGTGAGGGTGAGCGCTTAGTAGATGATTTTAATTTGTGTAGTTGGTTTGTTTGTACAATAGTTTTGCTAGAAAGTCTCACTTTTGTCACTAAATGCAACTTATTTGTCACATTTCATTGCGTGTGATGAATTAAATTGTTGATCCAAGTGAAATTGATAGGGTGGAATTTTTTTTGTTATTTTCTCTTATGAAAAATTCAACATTTTTGCAGGGTGCTTGGCAACATTTTCGCACTCCTGCCCTAGAAAGAGGTGATATTTATTTTGATAAACGAAACCGTTTAAAGGTTTGCGCAAAACTTTAATTTGATATATCATTTGTCTTTCTTTGCGATAACTAGTTTTCAATGAAGTAGGTACTTACAGAAATATGTAAATAAATTTGTATGTTCGCAGAAAAGATGTTTATTCTATCGGTGTCAGTTTGTATCGCTTTGTATTGTTGTGTAAATGTCGCATTTTTTTCTCATTCTCTCATTCTGCACTTTATATCTTTCGTCTCGACTATGTAAAGAAATCCACTATTCAAAAATTTACTCTCACATAAAAAAAAACAACATGCGTGCACCTAAGTACGCGAGTGAGAAGTAAAACTTTGGCGCCGAATCTACAAAGAGATAAAGAGTTAAATCTGGGAGTAGTAGTGGTAGTAGTAGCAATTAGTAAAAATAGTGTCGTAGTAATTAGTAATAATAATAGTGGTAAGAAAAATAGTAGCAGAAATTAGTAGGTATAAATAATAGTTTTAATTTGTAGCACCATTAAAAAAAAGCAAAGTATTAGTAAAAGTAACAATATAAATTAATAAAAATAATTGTATTAATTAGTATAAGCATTATAAAAAATGGTAGAATTAATTGTGAAAAATGGTAGTACTAATTGGTAAAAATGGTAGCAGAAATAAGTCAACATAGCAATTTGTAAATCGTAGGGGAAAATAATAAAAAAATCCGAATGAAATTCGGTGCCATACCAGAAATTCGTAAAAATAGTAGCTGAAATTTGAAAGAAATAGTAAAAATAGTAGTAGAACTTGGAAAAAATAGATGTGGTAATTAACAAAATATCAAAGTAGTAAATAATAGTAGTATTACTAAAAATCGTAGTAGAAATTGACGAAAATACATAATTGCAGAAATCAGTAAATTGGAAAAAATAGTAGTAGTAAGTAGTAAAAAATGTTATAGTTAGTTGAAAAGATAGTGGTTGAAATTGGAAAAAATAGTGGCAGCAATAGTGAAATTAGTCCCAGAAATTAATAAAATATTGAAGTAGTAAATAACTAGTAGTATAAACTACTAAAAATGGTAATAGCAATTGGTAAAAAAATTGTAGAAAATAGTAAAAATTATAGTAGAAATTAGTAAACATAACAGTAAAAATTCTTAAAAAGAGAAGTAGTAATGGGTGGAAATAATGGTAGTTATTAGTAAAAAAAAAGTTGTATAAATTGAAAAAAGTGGTAGCAATTAGTAGTAGTATTAGTAAAAATAGTAGAAGAAATTAAAAAAATATAGAAGTAGTAAGTAATAGTAGTAATTAATAGCATTACTAAAAACACTAAAAATAGTAACATAAATAAATGAAAATAGAAATTAGCAAACATAGTGGTAGAAGTTATTAAAAAATAGTAGTATAAATTAGTAGAAATTATTTAAAATAGTACCAGGAATTATGAAAAAAGAAGTAGATATTAGTAAAATAGTGTTAGAAATTAGGCAAAAAGTAGAGGATTAAATAATACATACCATATTTTGTTCAATGATGCCTTAAGAATTTCTTGAAAAGATTTATGTTCAATTGCATATAAAATTAAAGTTAAATTCTCAACTGCCATCAAATGCAATTTACAAATTTTTAATGAAACTTTCAAATTTCTTTGATTGTTGAAAACAAAATGATCAGATTAACTATTCGATGAGTAACTACACATTTATGTGCAATTAAAAGAGAGTTCGTTTCGTTTTATTCCATTGTCATTGAATAGCTTGTCGAATTGTAAAATGCACCAAAACGACTGACGCCATAGTTCATTTGAATGCCAGCATAACAAAGATCTTAGTTAAAGGGATGCAAAATAATAAAATAATCCTCATAAAATTCAGTACACAAAGACGCGTTACAATAATAAGTTCGTGGTTCGCCCAAAAATTTCTTTGCAGTGGAAATGATATATCACATCGTAATGTCATGTACGTGACAGATTTTATTGAATTTTAAGCACCAAGCTATATTCACACACAAAGACACACATAAGCACATACATATATACACGCAAATAAGCAATTCCTTGGTGTTAATAATAAAAATAATTTACCGCGTACCACCATCGCCAAAGGATCAAACTATTTTATGTTCAACAAGGACATAAACAAAACAAAACACCAAGTTGGGTCGCGGGTATACCAAAATAAGCTACGCTACGATGTACAATATGTACATACCCTGTGGAAAATTAAAATACTTTATAAACACTTTTCTATCAATTACTAGCGGTTGAAATCCTTTAGATTCTCTTGTCTTGTCCAGGAGCAAGTCAGTTATTTTAAATTTTTTGGCTGAAAAAATATCGAAATTAGCTTTTTTGCAGCTGTAATAAAGTGTATTTTGCACAACTATTCAAATCAAATTATATTTGATTCAAACTAATTTGTAATCGGTCTATTTCCAATTATTAGAAATATATACATACATATGTATATGTTTCATAGTAACTACAATAATAATATTATTCTTTCGTTTAAAGAAAGAAAATTCAATTCAGTACATTTAAATGGCCTGCGAAACAAATGTAAGGTGCATTCGATTCGCCTTTTCTCTACTCGCTATGCCTGATCTCGCGTTCGAACGAATTGTTTTGTATCTATAAACAGCAAAAACGATAACTACCTCGATTCGCCGTTCGCGAGTAAGGTGATACCTTATTAAACTGGTCGAACTAGTTACATGCAATGCCGCAGATATTAGACTAGTTTTAAGCTGCCCTTAAATGACGATCATGTGCACGGACGTGCTGAATTTTTCGCCGTTTGTAATGCGCGAGACTTACATTGGATGCAAAAAGATTAGCAGTGTTGTTGCTTATTTATACCAGCTGCTTCATCGATACGTCACTCGCTAACGTTCTAAATGTGAAAATTACCCGGAGATAAATTCATCACAACGATATTTAATATAATCTTCATTTAATTCAACAACGATATTAGTACAGTAATAAAAATAACAAAAAAGTTATATTTTATAACTGTATTTAAGTTTAGAGGGCAAATATTATTTTTACAATCACAAGTCACTGAATCTACCTACCTCTTTATGTTAATAAATACAAAGTTATTTCGTAATTTCCTTTCTTTTCCTTTTGGTTCAGTCGGAATTTCTTTGTAAATCAACCAACGGATATCGGCAATCATTAACCGTCCTCATCTGAAATGGACGGCAACCAGATTTCCGGAAAGACATATTACATCCTAGAGCTTTACAGTTATCAGCTTCTAAATTGCCAAAGAAATTATGGCAAACTACGATTTAATCCATCTCCTTTTTCTGCTCTATATATCTTCGAATTAACTGACCTACAAAAATTTCTTTAAATTGTTCTTTACCTAAAGTTTATTTCTTGCATGTCTGTCCTATTGGGATAAAAAATCTCGTTCCTTTAGTTTACTTTTATATCAGCGCATATATTTCATAGGAATTGGGAATATTTTTTTTTAAGTAACACCTCAAAACTTGTATAACTTTCTTTCATATTTGTTGCATTGGCGAGGGGCGCTTGAGGAGTATTTATTACCATTGTGGATTAAAACGGCTTTCAAACTAATATCAGAAGTATTAATAAAAAGTCTCCATTGTCCAGATTTTTATGAAAAACTCGGTTCTTGAAGAAACCCTGCTCTTATATTGTTCGAAAATATTAAATTCTCGTACTCTTATTCAACAAATTACACTGCTTTGATTTCGCTTTATGAGCTTTATGTTTTGAGAGCGCTAAGGCTCGAACAACGTTCTGGTATAGCAAATTTGTTTAACTATATTTCTTTGTGTTTTCAAGGTACAGTACAAATGTAGCAAAAACAGTCGGCAGAATTTTTCCAGTTCGTAGAATTCTAGTTAAAAAAAAGAAAGTATTTAAGAGGATTTTAAAATTGTGTATCATATTTTTTATTGAGTCAGCTTTTAGGGAAATATATAAACTATGCATAAAATAATTTAAATTTAGGTCCACTTGCGGAAATTCCAGTGTAAAACAGGCCATGTACATTCCTTTTTTGACATTTTGTTTGAATTTTTTGAAATTTTAAATCAAAAAATTGTTTGCAGTTCTAGTAAAATAAAGCTCTGTTAAAGGAATTGGAGCTAAGGTATTCGATGGCTTCGTCATTCTGGCGGAAAAAAACAATTCGTTTGATTTTTGTTTTATTTCAGAAAACTTAGTTTGACAAATTTATTTTTTCTTTACTTATGTCAGAATGACTTAAACTTAACAATTTAACTCTGAATAATTGTTCAATTAAAAATTAATGTGAAAGCAAACTTATCAATTTAGCTCTGAGTTAAATATAGAACACATTCTTTCTCGCAAACGGGCCATAGAGTATTGAAATTTTTATATTTTTTATTACAATTTTTGAATATGGATTTTGTTACCGCTCAGTGTAATTTAAGTACTGAACATTCGCAAAATACATTTGTTTTAAACTAGTTGATTGCCAGCTACTTTTTTTTGAGAAATTCATCTTTTTTCCGACAGGGTATGTTTCTATGTATGTATGTATGTGGGTAATGTTGGTAAGCAATTTTTTATGGCTAAACTATTTCATTATTTACGACATGACGACTTTCAAAAGATCTGTGTAAGAGCAAAATTCTTTATATTTCTATTAAATCACCCTTGTTGCGGCCAGTGTGCTCTTTATTTTTCATACTTTGGCTTTTCGAACTTCCATTTATTATTAGCTATTGAAATAAAAACCAAAATCGAAGAAACAATGAAATATTAAACGCTATAAATCAATGCTAATGTTTTTTTTGAAATCACATTTACAATTGTGCAAATAAACGAGCACCCTTAACGATCGCGACTTATTTTCTACGCCCAATGTGAATGTGAATGCAGATTTACTGTAAAAAGTTATGAAATATGAAACAAATGAAAAGAATTGAGAAAATATTTTTTTTTCAACTCTTTAGCGTGATTATTAAATGAAAGTAAAAAGAAGTAGTCAAGTATTTACATTCAGCTTTCCCCATTTGCAATTGGATATCTTTTTGAAAAGGACATGGAAAGTTTTAAATTATTTGCTTACCTCAGAAAATATCGGACGAGTTTTATGTCTCAAAAATATCCATCTAGAGAATTTTGTTTTTCACCTTCTCCATTTGATTTATGTTCTTAATGCCATCAATGCAAAGAAATTATTCATATTTTTTATAACGTTGCGATCGCTCTGCATACATATTGCGCCATTCCAGTGCCTGTTGCAAGGAATCGGACTGTGTTAAATATTCTGAAATTGATTATGTAGATCTAAACATCGTTTATTTGCAGTAGCACGGAACAATGGCGTATCTAGGGGGGTGAAAGGGGTCCCAGGCGCCAAATCTTAGGGACGCTAAATCGAGCTCGACAAACACTATATATTTGCGAGAGTTCATGTGCCACGCTCGAAACGGCATAGCAAACTTCCTATGTTGGAGAGATTGGGAGTTATATTCAAGTAATAAACCGACTTGCTTGCGGAAGTATCAGATAATCGAGATTTCTACATGCTTTGCTAGCATGAGATTGCTTCGGGTTTTTCTTAAACTTTAAAGAATAACGATGAATAAATTTTTGAGAAAAAACTATTGGAATTGGCCGATAAATACCAAATAAAAATGAAGAAACTCTTGATCTACTCCAGAGAAATGCTATAATATAATTCATCGTCGGGGTGAGAGGCATATAAAACTTTTGTTTTTTTTTGTGTTGAGAACTATAACTATGAAAAGATAGAGTAAATTGATGTCAAGCCCACCGGGAATCTCTCTTCCCATCAAATGCTACTTTGGGATGAGCAGGCAATTGAGTAGTAAAGTAGTCTATCTAAGTCTATCATCATGCCTGTGCTATTGTATGGCGCAAAAGAGTGGACGCTTTCAACATCACATTAGATGGCCCTTGGAGTGTTCGAGAGAAAGATTTTCAGAAATATTTTTGGGGCTTTAAGTCATTGCAATGACGAAGACAGCAGAGAGTGGCACGATGAACTATGTGAGCTATACTCGTACAGCTCCGAAAGTATTCAACGTGGTACCTGGTGATGGTTAAAGAGAAGGTCTCCATCCCCATTGGAAAGACGAGTTTGGAGTCGACAAAAATTTCCTAGGCGGTGAAGCAAAATGTATATTAAAGCTGTTTTTTCCACTGTATAGGTATCACAGTGCGACAATTCTAAGACAATGCAAATCGTTCCTGACTTTGTTAATATTTTTTGAAAGTATATTCTAAGTATATGTTTAGATTTTTTTATTCTATGATCTACTAAAGTATTCAAAAGAGTAGAAATATTTGTTGGTATATAACTATATGTCTAAACAAATTTCCATTTTAAGACATAAGTATAGATTATGTTTAAGAAGACCGAGGAATAAATTTCTAGAATATTTTAATACTCTAACGGCATTCAAAATTCTTGAAGGGTTTCTTGAGGTAAAGGTCAAAATGACACTTTTAGGTGGAAGCTAATGGCTTACGCCGGCACAGGAAAACCTTGGTAGGCCGTCGCGTAGCATAGTAGACAACAGACCATGGTGACTGGAAAGATATACATCAAACAAAAAGTTTGTCTTTAGCCAGACTTTCAAAATTTTTCAACTTATAATTGTAAAGATTATGCTACCTTCTTTTTATTTTTAAATAGTATCCTATTTTCGCTTTGGAAAACAAATTTTTTTGAGCCTGTAGAATGACAATTGCTGTAATACCCTACTCAATAGTACAAAATAAAAATCGGATAAGACTTTGCTGAGTTTACTAAGCATCCAAAGTATTATAATTTTTAATAAATTAAAGGAAAAGGAATTAAAGGATTTTCTAAATTGATAAGCACCTCTTAAAGTTAGATTTTTCATCTACGTTATTTATTTGCCAAACAAGCAAAATTATATTGCAATGCATTCAAATCACCCGTTTAAGTGGCGCACAATTAGAATAACGAAAACTGAATTTCTAAATTTCATTCATGGAGATTAAGGTGTCAGTATTTTGAAATAATAACAAAATAAACCGCCTGAAAAATTTAAAAAAACATCTAACAGATACCCAGCATATCCCTTCATTCAAATGCATTTATAGCATATCATAAAACAATCAAAGGAATTACTTAATTGAGCTATTTAACACCACAAACATTTACTGCCGAAAAACTTAAAGGAAATATACTTTTACTTGCATTCTCCCACATTCTAATATACATAAATATTTCCATTTAATTTTTTTCGTTGCATTCTGTCATTTGGAGCACTTTACAAGCATTTACCCCCATTCTTCATTCATTCAATATAAATTGTTTTACTGAGATTCCTTTGAATTGAGCAAAACAATGAAGTCGCGACACAGGTGGTTTTCGCTTAACTTAAGAAGCCACACACCGAGTTGTAGCAACGTTCCATATGTTGGCCGGGCAAAATGTGCAACTCCGAACCAGCAGTGCCCAGCAATTTCTGAGTTGCGGGGTAGGGGCTTACCAGTCAACTCCGAATAGGCCATGCTGTGTGGCCGTTTGGCCGGCCAGTGAGGCAAATAAATTTCAGTTAATAATCAAATTAATGGTAATGGTTGCGCACAAAGGTAACTGTGGTGAACAATTTCTCAAACATTGTTGACTAAAAAATCCCAAGCAAACAAAAGGCGGGCAAATGCTAACGGATGGGAGGATGGGAGAATGGGAGGAGTGAAAGACTGAGAGCCATGCCGCCAGTTACCTAGCTAACACTTGAAATGATATACGAGAATTTTGATTTATATGCGTAAGCGATTGCATACTTATATGTAAATATGTTAGGGTGCTTCAAAAATGTATGAAAAATAATTTTCCATTCATTTTTAAAAAGCCTTTTATTTGCCGAACTTCTATTAAAATTTTCTGGTGCGCGTCTTGTTGCTGCAACACGAAAATATAGAATTTATAGAGATACCAAAAAAAAATTACATTTTTGAAATCCTCACAAGGTAAATGTTCAAACCCGAGAGCAGAATTAAAACTCTTTTTTTGCTAGGGTCTAATGTACATAGCCTCGGTTTTTTACTGCAAGACAATATCTCGGTTATAAAAAATTGCAAATATAACTCGCATATGCTTATCTCTTTATTTATAAATTTAACTCTGGATGTTTCGCCTGATCGCACTTTTTTAACGAAATAGATAATTATAATAGTGACCTAAGTTACATTTTTCTTGCGTCGAAATATTTAATGATTTGCATTTGAACGAATTAAAAAAAAAGGAAACATTTTAACATAACACGACTTTTAATTTAGTTTTGATTAATGGAAATTTATTACAAATATGGAACTTAGTCTGAATTTTATACGAAAAAGTTGTTTTTAAAG
Organism: Anomoia purmunda; assembly: GCA_951828415.1. Classification (NCBI taxonomy): domain Eukaryota; kingdom Metazoa; phylum Arthropoda; class Insecta; order Diptera; family Tephritidae; genus Anomoia; species Anomoia purmunda. The sequence goes on from OX639996.1 coordinate 32,016,336, forward strand.
CTTAAATTGACTTAGGCCATTTTCAAAATTAAATGAATGTCCAATAAATGACTTAAAGCTGTAGTAAGCTTTATTCGAAACAAGAAATGTAGTAAAATAGTTTAAGAGAATTTATTAATTGCAGATATTAATTTTTCGGTCTATTTATTTCTACCAACAATATTTTTATGAATTTTAATATTTTTTAAGAAATTTTTGAAAAGAAAAAGAAGAAGAAGTTTTAGCTAATTTCGAGATCACTACATCTTTCCGTCAGACTTCTTCTAAGGATCGAAACCACGACTATATCTATAACTTCCTCCCTTGTTGTTCTTTCAATAGTTTCCTAATTAATAAATGCACATCAAAATATTGTTGACATTTATTAATTACTAAAAAAAAAATTCATTTTTATAATTTCGAGGTTTTAAGATTCTTAAGAGGAGCGTGAATAACTAGAGGGATGTACGGTAGTAACCACATAATATCTTTATGTTTTCTCCCGGTACTAGTCTATTCGTGGTGTATAATATAATAATATTTTCGTATATTTTTGGCCCCCTTCTTTTAAATAACCCAAGCGTGGAACATTTTATAAGGTTCCTTTTTGCAAAAAACTCATCCATCCAATTAGCAGCCAAAAGATACATTCGCCCGCAGTATTTTTTAAACTCTTTGGTTTTGATTCTTCTAGCAATTTCATTGAAAAAATTCTGACTGCAACTCTCATTTTATGGCAAAAGTATTTCAGTGCTGTATAAGTAATTTTCTTTTGTTAGTTTCATTTATATCAAACCGAGATCACGGTCACTCGGTAGTAATGGATAATCTGAAAACAGAAATTTATGGTCTATCGTTTCAATATTATTATTATTGGATGACTGAGCAATTTTCAGCCATCTCAATGTTATTTTAATGTTACGATTTTGGTCTGAACAAGCATCACTGACACCCCTATTGCGAGTGTCGACTGACAGTAGATTAACTACTACTGAGCGATTATCGATCGCTGGCGCTGAGTATCGATTACTCGCTCAACTAGCGACTTTGAATAGTTTTTGATCGATAATCATTCTACTGCCATTTTCTAGTCGTTCAAGTTCGAGTTTAGTGACAAAATTTACAATTATGGATAAAAAGTAAGTTATTAGTTAAAAAACTATAAATAATAAAGATAAAATGCGTTCATGGAAAAAGTGGTTAAAGGTAAATAATTACTTTTATAGATCTAATGAATGAAAGATGTATATTTTTATGTAGGTGTGGACGAATTTAAAAAGTATAAGTATTTAAACCATAATATCCTTTTCAGTTGAAGTACAGATGTTGAAGCTCCTTTTTGGGGGCAACGTATTTAACATTTGTCCCGTCAATACAACCTACTACGCCCGATGTTCCACTTTTCTCGAAAAGTATATTTTCGCTTTTTTCTCCTCTTCACTTCAGTCAATACTAAAGAAACACTAGATTGGCCAAGCGCGATATTGCTCTCATTTCCCACGCTCAATTGAGAATGGTGGGAATTGATGTATTTCTCACTCCTGCTTGTAATATGCTTTCCAGCAGTGTAAGAAGGTACATGAATGCAACTTTTGGCAAACGAAAATTCTTCAAAATCCTGCAAAGATGTGTTTAGTAAAATTAAAAAGCAAAATATGCAAACGGCATACATTTTTTCCTCCAACTCCAGTGGGTTAGACGAATCTCCCAACCTCCTTCTCAATTTCGCCAACTCCGATAAACTTTTACTTTCATCTTCACTATCGTCACTTAACCGCTCCACAGTATCCACAGTATCCACAGTATCCATTTATTTATTTATTACCACAAAAATATTTAGTTTACAATATCGCTTTGAGCAGATAGCAAGTAAATGAAATAGTTGACAAATGTAAATAAATACCCAAACAGCCGTCAATTCAGTTCACCATTCACAATAGAGCAAATTTTTGTCGATCAAGTTGCACAATACAAAATTCAATTATAATCGACTCGATCGACAAATGTCTATTCTATTGTCAGTCGACACTCGCAATAGGGGTGTGAGTCTACTCCCTGTGCATCTCTTGAACCAATCGTTTCATCTAATACATACATCTTGGCATTGTCATCATGAAAATTATGGAAACCCAAGTTGTATAGGTAAATATTTCGCTTTACGAAACAGTTACATTAGAATATGACAGTGCTGTTTGCAAATCAAAAGAGAATTCTTAATATTCTCGGGATTTTTTTTAAATTTTCTCTGATCCTCTGCACGACAGGTTCTAGCACGTTCGGCATTTGGTAAATGTACATCGTGACATTCTCTATATATAATATATTTTTTCTTTTTCAGAATGAAGTGACAGATGCAAACTCACGAAATAAAAAAATGTTGGTGATAGATGTGGTATCGCCCACTTTCGAGCAAATAGGTATATCTCAAAAACTATGTAACCAAACCCCACCAACTTTAAAAAAATGGTATAAAACCATGCTCACCTCTTATATAACGGTAAAATACAAAACTTAAAAAAATTCGACATTTATTAACTATAAAAGGCAATTTGCTCAAATTTGATAGGCAAGAAGGTCGATGTATCTCCAAAACTTCTTTGCCAAATTCTACCACATTACATACATTTTGCATTTCTGGTCAAAAAGCACAATGACGAAAATTATAGAAATCATACTAAAGCCACGCTCATCTATCAGATAATGGCAATTTACAACAAATCAAAATATTCAATATTTTACTAAATCACGTTGCGAATTTTTTCCAATTTTATATAAAGATTCAATTGAGGAGAGAAAATCATACAAGTTTTCTTTTGTTTTTATTTAAATCAAACCCAACTTGTTTGGATGCACCAATAAATACATTTTTTTTTGTAGATATTGAACAGTGGCTTAGGCTTAAAATATTCTTTAAACTAAAGGAAATATCTCCATATATAGGTATATCTAATATCATATTTTTACGTCAAATAACCGGGAAGATATGGTGAATAGTAGTTTCGTTTTAAATGGGGGTATGGTTCCGCCTTTTTTGCTAACAATAACAAATACTATATAGTCTCATATATAGAATCTTTATACGAAATATTGTACGTCTGCATCTAATAGTTACGGAGTTATAAAGAATTCGGTTTTTTATTGTATAAGGCGTGGCACCGCCCATTTTATCCAAAACGACAGATATGCAGGTTGATCTGCTTATATAGAACTTACTGTACATACCCAAATATTATAAATTTGCACCGCATAGTTGCGGACATAAGAAAATTTTAATTTTCTCTTCCACAGGGGCGTGGCATCACCCACTTTTCGAAATTTATACATATCGTACTGTTAAATTTTCATAAGTTTCCGTTTGAGTACTTTGGACACCTATAAAGGACTCCCATTCATTTTTATATATAAGTTTAACTTTTTTGTGAGGCTTATTTCAAATAAAAAATTTTGCTCGCTTTTTAAGAAGGAAAGTACCTTTAGACATTTCAAAAAACCATTTTTTTGTATTGTTTTAATCGATAGGTATATCGCCGTAAAATATAGTGTAAAAGTTTCAACAGCTAATTCTCAAAGTTGTGGAAGAGATGCTTCTCGAAAGCGGCTGGCGCCAAGCCGGCCGAGCTCTTGACCGCAATTTTTAAAGGGAGCTTTTGTGAAACTATATTTTTCAAAACGGTGTAAGTGATAATTAACATACTAGGTAAACTATTTTTATCATCTGGCATTCATTTCAAAGAGCATAAAAAACAGTACTAAATAGACTAAAGATTTCAACAACAAATCATTGTTATACCCCTTTTAACTGCCAATACAACGATTTTTTTCCCAAATTGGTAACTTTTTTTGGGTACATGGTTTAAAGATTTAATTTTCGAGTATCGTAAATATTTTTGTCTATCTACGATAAACAAAAATTCTCCTGAGTAAAAAAAAACCTTGGTTTGTTGATTTCAGTTACAAATTGCAGCCAGCATCGCTTACGCAATATACGACGTCGGCGGGGCCATGGCTTACAAGATGCTTGAAAAATTTTAATTAGTTTTCAATTCTTAGTTTTGTAAAAAATGATTTTTTTTTTCAACCTCAGACATCACTCTAAAAGCAAATATTATACTTGTTTGCAAAAGCTGTTTTCATTTACCTACAAATCAACTGCAAAAAATACCTCTTTTTCGGCATGTAAATGGACTTCTCATTTAAAGTTCGGTTGCGCCCGAACTTAGACTCTTTCTTACGTATTTTAATTAATAACTATTCAACTTTCAAAATTATATTTGAAAAAATGTCAACTCTGTCACACTTTTAGTTTAAAATTTAGCCTGATTTTTCGAAACTTAAATTTATGCACCGAAAATGCATTAAACTTTAATATTTGCGTTCCACCCTAAAATATGTAATAGTCGGACGAGTACAAAAATGTGTTCATATACGTGTGGTAGTTTTGTTTTTAGGCCTTCAGTGAGAAATTACATTATACTCGTTATACATACAGATATACATGAATACATACATACATGTATGTGCATACATATTAATGGAGTGCCTGCAAAAATTCTTTGGTTTTTTATTGTTCTTCTGGAATTCGGTATTCGACGCGGCGTGAGACAGTTTTTCGCTGCCACATTTGTCTTATCAACTTACCAAATATGCCAGTTGTTTGTACGTGCGTATACTAGCAGACGGTCATATAGAGCAGTATGTGTGTGTGTGTGTGTGCGTTACGATTGCTTTAAGTCCCACTTGAAGTACGCACGCCGCCTCCTTCTGCCAACTGACATTCAAACGTTTCATTGTGGCTGCCATTCGCAGATCGCTGCTCTCCATAAAGCTACCATAAAACCGCCTTCGTGGTTGCAATAAATCATAAAAACTGCCCGCTCTCTACTTAATACACACACACACACACACGCACACATACAAATTCACGCATACATGTATAAATATTTCCCCAACCACTCCACCATTCCGTGCCATGGCATATCTTACGATCCAATATCCTTTGCAAACTACTTGAATGTACCGCCTTCGCCTCGTCTACTTCGAGTACATACATATGTACATACAATAAATTATTATTAGTTACCTCAACTGAAGCGGAAGTGTCTGCCGGAAGTTACTATGGCCCTGCTAACAGTTACTTCGACTTTGGCCCACCCATTTCCTACTTAAAACTCAAAACTGTGCTTGTTTGTTTGGTCGTTCGTTCGTTTGATTGGCTTCTCTTTACAATTTCATGTGCGATAAGTTCAAGAGCTTTTTAACTTTACAACCTTGGCTGCTCCATACCATATCATGGCCCCAAGAGCACACACACGCACACACACACACACATACATTACGTAAGTAATTCAACTTTCTTCATAGCTTAGTCGCATCTTGACCTCTATTGGCAGGCCAATGCTGTCCTTGTCACACATTCAAAGTTTCAAAATGACTTGTTAGTTTACTACTAAATAGCTAATCTATCTATCTATGTATGTATGTTGCTGTATGTGGTTGTTGGTTGTTGTTGTTGCTGTGTAAAGTGTTTGGTTATAGCTTAGTTAGTTAGTTGAGCAGTGGTAGTAGAAAGTGAACATGGTATGCGATTAACGTGTCATCACAAAGAAAAGCGTAAGGATTAACGTGTCCTGGCATTCAGCTTTGGAATTTTGTTGATTTACCACATTTTAGTAATGCGACTGATCAAATCATAACTTATATTCTTTTTCAGTGCGATTGTACGTGCGATGGGCGAGAATGAAAGTTTGAATATTGAAAGTGAATGTTTGTAGGTATATATATACATACATATATCTGTATGCGTATTGCAGTTTTACTCATAAAGATATATAGTTTATTTTTTTCTCAGAAATGTGAATATGTGAATGTAAAAGTACATTAGACCAAGTTGGTGGGCGTACAACAAAAGGAAATTTATTTGGACACTCTTTTTATGGAAACCAATAATGCGGGACAGATACCGACGGCTGTCTTATTAACCTTCGTAGGGTCTTCGGCTCAAATTTGACCCATTTCACTTTTTCACTTTTTTCCCGGAAAAATTTGCGGTTAATATTTTTGATATTTTACGGCTTTTATTTATTTTCGAATTTTGTTAATTTTTTTTTCTAATTCATATTTCCATATTTTTTGAGCTGAAGTCTTCAACAAAAACTGTATATCTTATTGTATTATTATTTTAATATTTTCCACGTATAATAAAACAAAAATGTTGAAGTTTTGTTTTGTAATACGACAATACTAATTTTTGATCTCAAGGCCAATATAAAGAAAGTATTTTGGAAAACAGGCAAGTCAGGAGTAATCGAAATTTTAGCTATTTCGGAGATCACCACATCTCCTCATCAGATTGTGGAAATTTACTTTCAAAATTATTGTTCTATTCGCCATTTCATGAATTTTATGGTCCACATAATCGAGCATCAGAGCAGCTAATTCGTCGAACTGTTGATAAATTTCGAACAACATTTACTTTACTCGATGAAAAAGACAAAGTACTGCACGTACTGAAGAAAATATTGGTGCTGTAAGTGATAGTGTTGGAGAAGATCCGAATTTGTCTATTCGCCACCGTGCTCAACAAGTTGGACTTTGTCCAACCATAACATGGAAAATTTTGCGCAAAGATCTTAGTCTACACCCGTACAAGATCCAAATGGTTCCAGAACTGAAGCCGCAAGACCATGTGATAAAATGTCACGAAAACATATTTCAAATAAAAAAAAAATTTGGCATCATACATAATTTTTTATGTGTTTTATTTCAATTTAAAGTTCTATCAGTCTAAAAAACACCCTGTACGAAGCCATTGGTGATCTCCGAAATAGGTAAAATTTCTACCACTTCTGGCTGTTGTTGCCTTTTTCCAAAATACTTTTACTATACTGGCCTTGAACTCAAAAAATTAATATTGTCAATTAATAAAATTTTTATATGAATATGGAGTTTTGTTATAAATTTAATTAAAAAAAAAAATATTATTATAAGAAACATTTCTTGAGATCAAGTATAAAAGCTCAAATAAAAAACTAACTAAAAAATTCGAAGTTATAAAACTCACTAAACTTAACAGAAAATAAATTATTTAACATGTAGTGTTATTGCACGTTCTGCACGTGACTTGGTCATTCGGTGCGTTTTCAAGAATTTTCAATAAAATCGTCAGTCAAGCTGTCAGTTTTTCTATTCTAAAATAAAAAAGTGCAAAAATATCAATAACTTCACCTCTGAACACGAAAACGAACCCCCTGAAAGAAACTATAACGCCAATTGTTTGTCGAATCGTCTAACATGAACTTCACAATTACAAAACAGCAATAATTACGGCAAGAACAATAGAACAAGAGACTGAGATCGAGATCACACTGAAGTTGAAAGCGATCGTAAAAGGGAGAAATGAACTGTGCTACAAAATATATATATATATATCATAGTCTGAACAATCAGACTCCACGCATGTACTTGCAAAGCATGCTTGATTTTATATCAATTCCAATATGTCTCCTTTACAAGTTCAATAATTATGTTACATATATATATAAATCTTTTCGTCGAAAATCAGAAATCAGAGCATGCGGTCTTCCGACCATATTCTGATAAGAAGCGGATGCATACACTTTACCTACTCCTCGTCGCCGCATTTGGATACATAGCTCAGCTGGCCGCCCTTCAACATCAGTCACCTTGTTGTTTTTTAGCCGCGCCATTCCTTTTCTTATTTCGTCCAACCAAGTCGGGTAACAGGATATCAACTCCGTCGTGATTGATAAAATATGTCTCGGATATCAGTCATCAAGTAGCCGCTTGCATTCTTCCGCGAATACTTTCTCATACAATTTTCGGAAGCTTTTTCCTTTCTCAAACTTCCATCTTTTACTTATCGATGTTCAGACATTTTTTTTGGTATGCAGTTTTATATTTATAGCCTATATAATTTTAGTACACTAAAGTGAAAGTGAGGAAGTGAATATAAACTATCTTTGATTTTCCATATTTTTTTTAGTTCTGACTTTGCAAACATTTTCTAAAAACTCTTCTAAAAAATTTAAAAATTTTGGTGACAATTTTTTGGGTTTTCATAAAGTTCTATTAAGCTTGAAACTTAAATTTATTTGATTTGTGTTATAGTATGAACTATATTTGTATATAAAAAAGATGTATCATGAAAAACCTTGATAAGATTATACAGAGCCACTGTATGCTCGCCACTGCATCTTTGTTGGCTTCGCTTTATACTGACCAGGGCGAATTCACACAAAGTTATATCATCCCATAAGTTAGCTCTTTGTTCTTCTTCGCAAACACGCTGGGTTGTTTTGTTTACACAAACAAAGTGATGACGAAATTGGGTGAAAGCGCCAAGGTATCATGTGCCACTGTGGGACCAAAGAGCGCTGTCTTTTTCCATGCGGGGTGTCACAGCACTCCAAAAAGCGGAATTTGGTCACATAGGCCTTCTCATTCATTATCGTTTGATCGCAAATTAAGATAATATTAAAGAATCTCGTTTTATTGCGAATTGCAAAGAAGTTTGTCCACTAAGATAAACAGCAGCACCTATTATGCGACGTACTAACTCTAAACGATTCGACAATCGCAATTTTTGTCGGCCCCATTTTTCGTTTCGGACCCCCTTTAGTAGGATAGCCATCAACCATGACCCCAATGAGTATCCGGAATCAGCTGGAAATAGTTTTTGGTATAGTTCTAAATTAATTGTTTTTTATTTAGTAATTTTCAATAAATGTATTAATGAAACTTACCAGTCAAGCTCATGCCATAAATTTCATTTTCAAAATTCGCTCCATTACCCTTCGCACAGCGGAGTAGGTCCACATTTATGAATTGTGTTGTGCCCCGGGTATTTAGCTTTTATATTCAAAATTTTTTCATTTGGCTTATTTGTCTATAAATTAAAAATAAACTGTTGTTTTATATAGACATTTCTTTTACCATGAAATGAGAATGTAATATTGTATACAAGATTACATGAACTACCTACAAGCGAGAGCAAACGTCAATTCACTGTTGCATGGTCTTTCTTCCGCCTCACCTCGTGACACTTCATACGTATGCCGAACATTTAGAAGTTTGTCAAATTTCACTTTTTTCATTTGCATGCGAACAAAATCAGGAATTTTTCTTTTATCGATTGTGTAAACAGCTTCATATTTGTTGTTGTTTAGTTTTCGATAATTTCAATCGACTAGCTAACGACAACAGCTGGTCCAGCGATAGCTAATATCGTTAACAAATGACTGCTTAATAGCAAAATTTTTAAACTATTCGTTAAAATGAGATAACCATGCGAATATCGTTAAAATAAGTTAGTGAATCGCACTACTGGTGTCGTAGCCTCTCTCCTACCACAGATCACACTCCGAATTAGCGCTCTGATGCTCTTCACTCCGTATCCCGTGCATCACATCTCTTGACTGGCAGTTGTAAGAGCCTTCTATGATTTTGTACATTGCGCTTGTTAAATTCGTTACTAATTTATTTAGTACTTGTGAATCCTTAACAAATTATATCCACTCAAAGCCACATCCCTGCCTACACACTAACGCCTCGAATCACGTCAAATGTTATTGATCATACAAATTTTTGACAAATCATGCATGATATCTTGTCATCATCGTAACAACAACAGTACAATATAAGATTATACTAAGAATAATGTGATTATGAAGATAAACGAATGACTCAAAGCAAAGTCAAGACATCAGCGAAGGCTGACATTATACATACTATAAGTGCACATGAATATATGAGGAGCGCGGTTAAGTCCTTTAGGAATACATAGATTTCGCTGACTCAACTGAACTCATTTATAATAAAAAACAAGTAAAAACAGCGCTGTCTTCGGCTATGCCGAAGGCTTCATACCTTTCATGAATGGAAGAATAGTAAAAAACGTGTTATTGTATTACAATTTCGTATTACCTATAGTTAAAAGCGAAAATTTCCTTCAAATCAATAAAAATAATTCTAGTAAAGGCATTGTTATAAATTATTTAATGCTTTTCCTTATGTAATTAAAAAGAACTATGTTTTAAGAAGGGAATGGTTTTTGAATATTTTTAATATCGTATCGACGCTTGATATTTAACATTTAAAAAATACAAATAATTAAGTATTAATATGTAAGACCTACATATGTCGGTCTTTGAAAACAGTTATCAGATCCGTAAATAGTTCCCAAACGTTTAACGCTATGATTCATGTGATATTGCGCTGAGCTTATTACTTTTCGCAATAAATATTTGTCCTGAATTTATCTTGCCGATTTACACTGTGAACTCCGATCTTGATGAATACTAATATATAGCTAATAATGGTTGATGTTTGTGCAAAATTTCAAGCCTTTAGCTGTTTAAATGGAGGAGTTATGGTGCAAAATGCAATATCTGAACAATCGGTTGTATGGGAGCTATATGTTATATTTCTCCGATCTTCATGATTTTCAATACTGATACGTAGCTAATAATGGCTGATATTTCTGCAAAATTTCAAGCCTTTAGCTGCTTAAATGGAGGAGTTATGGTGCAAAATGCAATATCTGAACAATCGGTTGTATGGGAGCTATATGTTATATTTCTCCGATCTTCATGATTTTCAATACTGATACGTAGCTTATAATGGCTGATATTTCTGCAAAATTTCAAGCCTTTAGCTGCTTAAATGGAGGAGTTATGGTGCAAAATGCAATATCTGAACAATCGGTTGTATGGGAGCTATATGTTATATTTCTCCGATCTTCATGATTTTCAATACTGATACGTAGCTAATAATGGCTGATATTTCTGCAAAATTTCAAGCCTTTAGCTGCTTAAATGGAGGAGTTATGGCGCAAAATTCAATATCTGAATAATCGGTTGTATTATATGTTATAGTCACCCGATCTGGCCGATTCCGACAAATGTTTAATCATTTGTACAACGACACCTGCTCACCAAATTTCATCAAAATAGCTCTAAAATTGAGGGACTAGTTTGCGTTCAAACAGACGGACAGACGGACAGACGGACAGACGGACAGACGGACAGACGGACAGACGGACAGACAGACGGACATGGCTAAATCGACTCAGCTCATCGTCCTGATCATTTAGGTATACTTTTTGATGGGTCTATCTCTTCTCCTTCTGGCACTTACAAACATCGGACCAAACTTAATATACCATTTCATTCTCATGAAAGGTATAAAAAAAGAGCAAACGTGCCGTCATCTATTAAAGTATGCGCATAAAAAGTACACACAATACCAATCGCATATTCAAAACACAAATCATGTGTAAATAAGAGCAAATGATAATGGCAACAACAAACGAAACGAATAAATATTATTAACAGTCATACAAATACTCAACTATGACTAAAAAAAAAGAATGGGAATATACATAGAGTAGAACAAAAAACAAACAAAAAATTGTACGAGTAATCACAATAGTGATATGTGAGTAATGATATAACCAATGGAGTGTGCAATGCACCGTAAACAAAACTCAGCCGAACACAGGAAGGAAGATAGGCAGCGAAGTTGTCTGAATGAGCAAAGGAAAAATTGCCTTCAAGAGGCGAAACTTTGACATGTAGCAAAAAAAAAAAAGAAAAGGATATGCTGCGACGGGCGCCACAGCCTACGCGAGGGTTGATGTAATATCTCAATGCTGCAGAAAACAAATTGGTTGCTTATTTTTCGTTTTTTTTTTTTGTTCTTTCAATTTGCTTATAGCGATAAAATAAGCGCTAAAGGAACGGAAGGAAAGGGGCGGATGATGTTCGATTCTCGTATATGGGATGTTGTTCCTCAACGTTTGTCGGGAAACGTCGACGATGACGGTGATATTGCAAAATTATAAATTATTCGTTTATGACAAACAATTTCTAACGAAGCGAAACGTCACTCAAAAACAGCGACGCCCACAAAAGACTTACTCACATATAAACAAGTATGACCGATTGATTGTGTAATCGAAGAAGAAGTCTATGAACGAATTTCAAGATAGTGCGTAAATTTAAGTATATCCATACATATGTGTGTATATTAGGGTAGTTCAAAATTTTGTTGTAAAAATTTGTACGCTCTAACACCTTGGAAATTTCCAAAAAAAAAAAACATTGCTCTTATATGTTTTTTAATAAAATTAGAGCTTCCTCAAATTTTCTCATGCAAAAACATTTTTTTTTTTCGAGATGGTACAGAACCCTTGAAAATTTGTATTTCTCAATCACCAAGCTCTGTTTCTTTTCATTGGGCTACACAAATTTTTTTAATCAACCATGTTTTAATCAAAAATTTTTCGGTGTTTTGAGTGATGTATAAAAGACGACAAGTCGTAAAAAAAGTTAAATAAAAAATTGATTATTACGATTTGAAGTATCCTGAAGGGAAGCAGAGTTTGCTAATTGAAATATAAAGTTTTTTAAAGGTTATATATCTTTACACTTATATGTATATATGTATAATTATACCTAGAAAAAATTCGTTTCCGCAAATAAAATATTGTTTTCATGGAAATTTTGTACATATATAAAAATTGGCTCAAAAACTGCTAAACGCAGTTCCATAAACTTTGGACAGTATGTTCGTTACAGCCCTGGTACGGACGTAGGCTATATTTTAATCCGTTAGGTGGCGCAAGCGTCGTATTTATAGTCCAATATTTTTGGTTTTAAAAAGTATACTTATATTTTTGGTACAATAAAAAAAAAAAATTATGAAAAATAAATACACTAGGTGGCGCTAGAGGCGCTTTATTTAGAAAATCTGTATTTACTGAAAGTGAATCCGCTAGATGTCGCTATAATCTGGATTTATGATGCTATATTGATGATATTGTAAAGATAAGGTTTCGGGTGCAACGAAAATAATTTTATGAAAAGTGGAGTGCGAGTGTCGAGTTATTCAGCAAATCTCCGACAAACTTGATCCGATTCTGATTAAATTAAAAACGGATGACGGGGTACGACGAGAAATGCTTCTACGAAAAATAGTACCGCTAGATGGCGCTAGAATGAAAAGTCCGTGTGTTTGGTTAGGTATTGATGGCATGCTGCGGGTGCAAACAAAAATATTTAGATGATACAGAAAACCTATATATGTACATATATATACATACATATATGTACTATATTTGAAAAAAAAAGATTATCAAAATCGATTAGATGGTTCTGTAGTCGAGATTTCCAAAAAATAATAAATAAATAAGATTCGACTTAGATCAAATCAAAGATGATTTTCTCTGTTAAAATAAAATTACCTTTTAGTCATAGTCGAGGTAAAATTGAAGGTATATTTGGCACACATCCATTAAAAATTATATCAAAAAAGTACTTTAGAGTCGCCTTCATTTCACTGTGACTAAGCAAAGCAAATATATATTTATTTATTTATTTATTTAAAAGAGAAGTAATTATAAATAATCAAATCACTTATCTAATGAAGCATTGGCTGTCAGGGCCTTCTGCTCTAATTAAAAAACTAATATCTCGAATAACATATCTGGAATTGAGATATAATAGGTGGAGGAAAATTTTGTGTGTATTAAGGAACTGGGTGTCATATGGTAGATATTGTATAGTTAATCAAAAAAAAAAAAAAGGTGTACAATGTGTATACAAATGTGCAGAATCATATTTTTAGTTTACATAGTCGTCGGTGAGTTTGAAGTCGATGGTTTATCATTCCCAAATATCGTAGATTGAGTTTGCTGAAATTCAGGACAGATGTCAAGTATGTGGATTACATTAAGGTCAATAGATCCGCAGAATGAACATTCCGGTTTACTTGTGTCATTAAGCTAACGTACGTGTATCGCAAAAGTGTGCCCAATTCTTAGCCGCACAAAGGTTGTTATATTATTGCAATGAGAGTACGCAGGAAAATATGCTTACGTCCCATTGGGATTGGAAATTTTATAATGGTGATTGTAATTGCTCCGTTCACTTAAAGACTTGTCGTTAATTCATTTTTTTATGTGATTATATAAATATATCCTTCTTTGTAAAAAAGTCATACACGTGTTGTGGTTGTCTACAGGCTTCTTAGGCTTTCGTTCTGCAATTTTAGGTAGCCATATGTGTTGGTAGGATATAAGGAAAGTGGTAGAAAGCTTACAAGCCGACTGTGGTCCATTGGCTACGCACTTGACCAGTAAGTCGTAGGTTGTGGGCTCAAATGCCGGTGGAGTTATGAAAAAATCTGATGAGGAGATATGGTAAGCTCCGCAATAGCTATAATTTCTACCGCACGAGGCTGTAGTTGTATTTTTTCCAAAATACTTTCCTTATACTGGCCTTGAGCTCACAAATTAATATTGTCGTTTAATAAAATTAATGTTAGAGTTATAACATAACATCTCATATCCGAATAATCAGTTTTATGGGAACTAGAAATCATGGTGGTCTGCTCTTTTTTAATTAAATGAATTACTTTCTACTACTTTGGTGTTGGAGATACATTAGAAAATCTTAAAGCTGAACAATCGATTTTCTTGCAGTTATATAAGTTATACAAATGGGTAAGACTTAATCCAATCGGCTCATGGTCCCGATAATTTTGGCTTGCATCTTTTTCTCTTATACTTACAAACATCGAACCAGTGTTATAAAATCATTTCAGCTTCAGGAAAGGCATACAAAAATGGGGTATTGTGTTTTCATTATAGTGCAATCTTAGGGGATGAGAACATTGAAATTCCGACTTTTCTCTTTCTTCACATATTTTCCGACCACACTAATGTACATGTATGTGTATGTGTATGTATGTATGCGCGTATGCTGAAAATCACTGGTACTCGTATTGCTCGAAATTCACCACATGACATATAGTAAGTAAGTTCATTACGGGTAGCTTTCTTCACTATTCAATTGTATGTTTGTGTGTTTGCATATTCCTATGCCTAGATAAATATGTACATATGTATGTGTATGTGTATGATTTGTAACATTCTTTTCTACATTAACATTGAATTTTATGAACTAGAAACATCATTAATTTAATTCGCATAAATATCCGTAAACACACTCGACCGGCGCGACGTTCGAAATGTTTATTGTGATGTTAAAATGTTTCCTTTTTTATTACGCATGACGCATATTTGAACAAGCACTTATGGGATATGTACATACATACATATCTACAAATTTATGTGCATATGTATGTGTGGTTAATAGCGTTTTCATTTGATAAAGTTTGCCAATGTGCGGCTGGTGGGTTTTGTACTCGTAGCTGTCGCTATTGAACTGTCATAAATTCATATATGGGAACAATAAATGTCAAAAACGTGTTTTTGCACATGTTATGAGCGCATATTAACTAGAACATAGGCAGAAGCATGAACAAATATTGAAATAAATACACCACCAGTACTTATTTTATTGTGAATAAAACTTTATGAAATATAAATACAATTATATTAATTTTTAACGCTCATACTCTTGCACGTTTGCCGCAGAAGCTTACAATAAATGATAAACTTTGGCATTTTGCTTAAAGAAAGAAATCAAAAATCTGCAGTTATATACATACATACATATGTACTAATATAGTTTCAATCAAGGCGAATTCATACAGAGTGCTGTTATTAAAACGGCTTATTTCTTCTTTTTCCATTCGCATTAAAGTTTGCTTTCTTTTTTTTAGAGAATGCTGAGCAATATCACATCTTTGCCAGGGACGAATCCACAAAAATTGTATGCGCTGACTTCCAAATTAAAAATTTATGATGTCCCCGAATTACAAATAATTTAATTCAACTCGAATTAATTGTTTTATTTTTTAATAATCAAAATAAAAGTAGAATAAATGGCAATGTATTTAAAGAGGTATGTCTATTCTCCCTTTTTTTTAAATATCCAATAACTTCTCCATATTTCGATAATATTAATTTGTGAGCTCAAGGCCAGTGTATAAGGAAAAGTATATTGGAAAAAAGACGACAACAGTCACGAGTGGTAGAAATTATAGCTATTTCGGAGATCACCACATCTCCGCATCAGATTTCTTTCATGACTCCACCGGCATGCGAATTCTCAACCTACGACTAGCTGGGCAAGTGCGATGTAAAAATTCGCTGCTCTAAAGAAGTTTTATTTCAAAATTAAATTTCTCGTTCATTCCAGAGCAAACCTCCACGCGGAAACAAAAATTGATTACGTTGCCGAAAGAATCAAAAAAGTAAGCACCAAATTCGAAATTAGTTGTGTTATGTCTGACAATGACTTAATAAACCAACTTTGTGCTTAAATTATCAACATAAGTAAATCTCTTATAAATGTATGCATGTACGTATGTTTTATATGTACATATGTATGTATGTATAATCAAATGTATTTATATATTTATTTATATTTGTTTCTATTTTCAAATCGAAGGTTTTTTCGTAGTTTTCCTTTGAAACGAACCACACTGCAAATAAGTTAAAAATCTTTGCCTAGACTGTATGATAATGCTTTAGAATTAAGGAAACCCATATTCTGTAAATTGTGCAATAACTATGTTTAAATTTTTAACGTTTTTCTACAACTAAAGAATATATATAATAAAAATTCCGCAGCGCTAAGGTTATCGCATTTTTCAAAAAGGTCGACCCTGGATTTCCTTCCATCCAACTACAGGGATCTTTCATTGCTTGCCACCATATATAAAATTTTCCCTGGTTTGCCTCTGAGCCGCATCTATGCGTGGCTTCATTGTAATAATATAACCACCGAATCACAGGCGGGGTTTCGCATAAAATACTCTGTTCAATTTAACTACTTAGTATTGTGCAATTGAACTTCAGTGCGAAGACGGAAGCACAGCTTTTTATTGATTTTTCATGTGCTTCCGACACATGTGCCTTTCTACAAGCTAACCCGGCTCGGTCTCTCCAGTCACATCACAGAGGTTATGGTTAGATGGAGTGCTTGCTGAGCCGTTTATTGTCAACCAGGTTGTATGCCAAGCTTGGTTGTTGAGTCCAACTTTTTTTCTCTTTTTATATATTAATGACTTAAGTGAAAGCCTCCTTGCGGTGTAAAAGTGGCTGAGGCCGACGACATCAGGCATTTAGCTAACTTAGACGCGGTTTACGTTTACAGCACGCAGTGGGATTAAAAGTTCACCTCGCCAAATCTAAAATACTACTTTTCAGGGAGTGTAGTAGAATCCCTTCTGGGTGCCGTTGGAATTTTGGAAGCGAGGTCCTTCGGAATCTTTCTATTTCAACGATGGATATTCTGCTTTCGCTATAAGTCTGATTATCTGCGCAAGTTAAGTGGGTTGTTGAATCTTAATGTGAGATCTTTTAAAAATATCGATGCCGTTAACTGCTCTTTTTGCAAATTAAAATCCGTTTGCTTGTTTCAGTGAGAAAGTTTTGAACCTGTCAGAGGTTCTAAATATGTATTTTGCTATTTTTTGATATGGTCAATGGAGACATGCAACCCGCTATGAGTTGCGTAGCTGGTATTGCTCGATGACGTGGATTAATATTTCTTTTTTAAATACCTCCTCCAATTTCAGTAACACCCTATATTTCAAAGTACCGGGCTTGTCTTTCCCATAACGCATACAACCCACTCGTTACCCTTCAAACTTGTCTCCTGAAATAAAATAAATAAAAATTAAACAAAAAAAAACATTTATTAAAAGTAGTTTATAAAAGCAATATGTGCGCTTGGACAAAATTTACTTAGTACTAGAAAAACCCCGCAGAGGTTGTCCTGTCTCTATTTATTTATTTATTTATTTATTTATTTAATGTAATTATATTGAGTGGCAACCCTCTTAAAATATAGTTAAACATATTATCCTAGCCGTGACGAATCGTTTGGCACCGATGTTTTTGTATCTCATATAACGTGGGTATAATTAAATTAAATTCGAAATTTAATACAGGTGGCAGCCCTTTCTAAAATATATGTATTGAACCTTCTCTTCGTCGAGTCGAACCATTTGGTTTTCATATTTTAATATTTCATATAATAACTCGTTTATATCTTAATTAAATTTGACTTTTTAAACAGGTGGCGAGCTTCTCCATATAATCAGCTTTACGTTCTGTTCACATTCTTACCAAATATGCACACAAAATTTCATAAACACCGGTCGAACCATTTCTGCGGAGTTCTGCCCCAAAGACCGTGATATGAGACTTTTTTTATTATAAGATTTATATATTAGTATTTTCTAGTATAGTTTTCAGAGTATGTTCATAGCTATATTGATTTTTGTTAGTTTTTAAATTGGCTCTCAAAACAATGTTATTTATGAATAACTTTAAACTAACATGTTATGAACAAAAAATTAATGATTATGTCGAAAGATCGCCCATCAATATTGAAAAAACCCCAAGTAAATTTCTTTATGAAGAAATTTAGCCCTAACTTGTAATTAAAGAACTTTAGATGATAATGGCAAATATCTAGATATGCAATGTATACACAAAATTTCGGCTTGCTTTAAACACAAGTCATTTCAACATTCAACCAACAGAAACAACAAAAATGAAAAACAGTAAATATGCAAAAACCTACCACCACCTACCCATACATCGAACTAATCAAATTCATGCGTTTATTATTTTAATAACTTTCCATTTGAATTACAATCAAAGTTCCAAAGTTATT
This sequence comes from Anomoia purmunda, assembly GCA_951828415.1. Lineage (NCBI taxonomy): Eukaryota > Metazoa > Arthropoda > Insecta > Diptera > Tephritidae > Anomoia > Anomoia purmunda. Next base: position 32,034,929 of record OX639996.1, read on the forward strand.
CAAAGCAAAAGCGAAAGCAATGAAAACTGCCGAAAATTCCATAGCCGAGTTTATTATATTGTTATTTCAATGTGGTAAATGCCATTTATGTTGCAAATATTTATTGCGCAAATGTATAGCAAATTTATGCATACCAACTTTTTACCCTCCTATGTTAGACGCTAACGGCGGCTCGCCAACAATAAATTAGCAATTTACATAAATTTCTTTCACAGTTTAGCATTTTCTTCATATTCATCGACATTTGAAATTACGCAATCTTAAAACTTTGTCTGCCTTGTGGAAGCGCAGGCATACAACGAAAAAGAAAAAAAATTTGCAACCCTACAAAGTAACCGTCGTAATGTGGTATGCGCATTTAATTAATTCAGTCATTATTTTTAAATTACACCAGACCATAATTTGCCTATTGAGAACATATTTATTTGCATACATACATACATACATACATTCATACATACATATATGTACACTTGATTATCTTCTCATGCAAATAAAATGCTGTGTATATGAATGTGTGTGTGTGTGTGTGTGTGTGTGTATATGTATGAACTTACTCTTTGTATTGTTGTTTGTATACATGGAAATCAGTTTGCCTTGATATTTTGCGTTATGGTATAATTCGCAATAATCTCAAATTTCAACACTTCGCTTCACATAATTTATAGCTCTATTAACTGTCCGGGCGCAAATGGTTCGCAGCGATTATCTGCGGCTGGGTTAAAATATGTGCGCTATGATTAAAACAAAGGATTATATCCTTGAAAATCTTCAATGGTTATTCTATAAGTATACGTTGCATAAATTAAATAAATCATTTTAGCGGCAGAATTTCGCTAATTAATTCCAACTCAAAGTCGTTGTTCTTTAAAAACTTGTATTTGTGTTGCTTGAGTGAAATCGGATAATAACCACGACCATATAACGGTGTTTTTCTAAAAATCAAAAGCTTGCGATATTTCGGTACCCAGTAAAGATAATTTGCTCAAATTTGATAAATAGGATTGGGTCGGGAAAAGAAATCCCCGTCCACTTTAGAAAAAATGGTTAATCTCCGAAGCTACTCGACAAAACTCTACCTCTACTCACATACTGCATTTGAAATCATAACGTCCGAAAATTATAAACATCGAAAAAAAACCACGCCCGCCTCTCATACAGGGCTTTTCAATAGGAACGCTATCATTTTTTTTTAAATAAAACAAAAACGGTTTGGGATATGAATTAAATTCTTTATTCCTGTGAAAGTACATTCGATGCCATTATGTATGGAACTCGATTTCTTTTGCATGGGCACCACGGGCACGCTTGCAGAAGTCCAGACGCTGAACCCAATTTCCGACGGTTTTCAAGCATAAATCGGCCGATACTGCTGCAATTTCACATTTGATATTCGTACGAAATTTATCAATCGTCGCTGGCTTGTTGGCATAGACCATAGACTTGACGTAGCCCCACAGTAAATAGTCTAACGGGCCATTTCGTGAGATAAGACGTTCACCAAACTTGGTTTTCAATAAATCGATTGTGACATTTGCTGTGTGGCTTGTAGCGCCGTCCTGTTGGAACCACATATTGTCCAAGTCCATATCATCCAATTCGGGCCATAAATATTCGGTTATCATTGAGCGGTAGCGATTCCCATTTACAGTAACGTGCCGGTCTTGATCATCACGGAAAAAGTACGGCCCAATGACGCCGCCGGCCCATAAACCGCACCAAACCGTAATTTTTTCGTAATTTGACACCGTTGTTGGATCGACTCGTTGTTGGATCGTATATCTTTACATGATGAAATGGCAAACCTTACTGAAGAGAAATGTCAAAAGAGCGGGGAAAAATATGGCATTAGTAAATTTTATATATACTTATAGTTTAGGAGAAAGAAAATTATGTATAAGTGGAATTTGTCGAATATAAAAAAGAATAAGTATTATTACAATTAAAAAAAAAAATTTAATATAATATTTTAGTATAGCGAGTATATAACTGTACGTCAACACATACATTAAAAGCATACCTATTTATTTTGGCTTTTATTTAAATAAAACATTCAATGAATTTTTAGATTCACTAGTTTTATTGCATACAACAAGCACGTTTACTTGAACTAAAACTTGCGCTGGGTATTTAAAGTTCGGTGCACCTGAACTAAGACTTCTCCTTACTTGTTTGATATTCAATTCTTTATACCACATATATTATATACATATTATGCATATATAGATAATAGGAAAAGAAAGCAGGACCTTCAGCAGATGGGGTATACTTAATAATATTGTACGAAAGCGCTTACTAAGCGGTATGTTAATTTACCCGTGACCCTTTTTTGTAAATATGTATATATCTTCTGATCACAATTAACATTATAGAATTCGTTGTATATCGATTATAGAAATAAATAAGAGCATCCAAAGGAGGCACAATTTAAATCATTTTAGGGAGCTCTAGTCCATAAAATTCAATTTATTTGTCACGGGAAATGTTGTGCATTTTACTGCACCAATTTGACGAAGTGTTGAAGAAGAAAGAAGCAAACAACAACGAGTACTGCGAGTGCTCTGATTTCACACACACGCGCACACGCAACGCTGCCAACGAAAGCAGTCTGAGTGAATAAATGCAATTAAAACTATTCAGATAAATTTCTACGATAGTACCAGTACGTGCTTTTGAAGTGAGCACTTATTTATAATTATCATTGACTCGGCTGTAAGCGACTGGGCATATCGGCAAAGCACATCGCTCATACGCCCCAGCCAACGACAAGTAGAGAAATAAAGCACAACAACAAAGTACTTATACTTATATAGTTGCTTACAAGTCAACACACAAACATTATTAGATATACTAACATACGTTTGTATGCACTGTTTTTGAAGTGCAACAGTTGTGGAAGCTGTTGTAGCGTTACAATTAGTGTACATTAGGGTGATCAAAACAAAAATTTGGAATCTTGGTACCCTCTTCTAGGATTCCATTGTATATTTTTTTTAATCAAAAAAATATTTGAGCCTGCTCAAAGTTCCCATGTATTTTAAACGTGGAAAATAGGTATTCAAAAAAATGTTATACATTTTCAATAACACTAATTTACAAATATTTGACAAATAATTTCTACCTCGTTGTAAAGTGTATCCCAGAATAATGTTGGGTAGCTAAACACGATATTGATTTTCACTTATTTTTCTAAAGAAGCTTTTTAGAGGCATAGTCTTTTTGCATTTATCGCCAAAAAACTCCAGAATAGCAAATAAACCTAACCTTTTATGGGTACAGAAATATTAGCTAAAAATCACTCAAAAATGTATGACATTTTATCGATTTTGTAGGAATTTTTTGGCGGAAAGCTGACTCTAAAAGCCAAGTAACTCCGATCAATTTTTAGAATTGCGATTCATAAAACAGTGTTGAATTGAGAAAAAATCAACCTATATTGGGAAACTGCAAAAACTTCAACTTCTTGTATCTCGCAATCTAGACATGATAGAAAAATTTATGTTCCATTTTCACATTTAGCGGACTTAAATTTATAGTATATAAAATGTGATATTACAAATGAATATTCTGAACGGCAAAGTTTTTGGCGGATTTTCAACTGAAAAAAGGAATGTAGCAAAAATTTACATTGGCCGCTATTATTAAATTTTTATTATTTCTTTTATATTTTTAATTATTTTTATACAAAGTTTATTCTATTAAAGTTATAAAAAGAGTAAATAAAAATTAACAATTTTTGAAAAAACTCGAAAATGTTCTTATTTTTGGATTTCGATGCTAGTAACTCGAAATTGCCATTGCTATACGGAAAAAATAAAGCAACGTAAAGAGGCTGAGTGTGCCGTTAAAACGATGCGCATAAAAGGTTAGATTTGCATTTGTGAAGTTCTTTGGCAATAACTGGAAAGATGATCTCAAAAACAGGATTTTTGCCTATATTTCAAGAAACGCTTCTTTGAAAAAATAATTGAAATTAATTTTCGTGTTAAGCAACCCAATATGAGCCTAAATAATCATTTTTACTCCAATACATTTTTCGTAAACTAGTGTAATCAAAACTTTTCAATCGGGAAACTCTTTTTCTCTTCAGTAGACTTCAAATAATAGTATCCAATTTTTTATTCATTCATTTTTTTTCATTCGAATTATTATTTATTGCGTTATCCCTAAAAAAATATATAATTAAAATAAAATGGTCAAATAAATAACTGAACATTATTCTTCGAAGTATATTGAAGAGTAGCAGAAATTTTCGTTCGAAAATCATTCATTCTTAGGAGTTCCAAATCGTTTCTATAAAAAAATCCTCCGTATAAATACTTTGGGAAGCTTTAAGCGATCTTTAAAAATTATTTGATTTCAAAATAGGAAAAGGTGGCATTGTTTTTTGTTTTTCTTTTTATATGTAAAACATTCTTAAACGGTGATCGTATTTACATTCCGACTATACTTTTTCACCATGCCTCTTTCGACCACCCTAGTGTGCACACATATGTACATAGCTATGCACATTTTTAGCTAAGAGGTTTAAAGTTGTTTCAAGTATTCCTTACTACAAACTAACTATATTGCAAAATAACCTACGTGCAACAAATTTGTACTCTCATACGAGTAGCTACACACACACACATACATATATGATGGGTACTTAATGGCAGTGCTTGCAGACATTTACACGCTAAATTAGTTAAGTTCTCAGTTTCACCCTGGCACTTTATCCATCTGCGACGCTCAATGCACAGACTTACTACGCTCATTAGCTCGTCGACTACCCAACGCTTTTGGTTCGCATAGCAGATGTGCTTTTAGCATTTTGGTATTAATCAAGAACCGCTAAACAAATAACAGCAAATACAGATGCACATACATTTATAAATTGTTAACTAAGTGTATAGTATCTTGATGTTCTTTGTAGGCATTACTTATTTTGCATTGCAACTGCAAATACATACGCACATACATACATATTTAAATTATGAACATGAGCACATTCCTAGTAAATACTACCAGTGAAAACATTTCACAAGTTTTCAAATAGTTATTCAATCTTCAACAACAATCTTCTCTAGTGAAATTACCAAAATACAAAACAATAAAAAATGTGAGTTAGCAATTTGAAATATTTTTTTAGTAAAATACTCGTTGTTGACTTTGTAATGCTTAAAAGTTTCGAGTCAAGAAGTGAAATTCTTTAGTTGTTTCAGATACCAAGCAACCAGCAAGTAAAGAACTCAACAGAATAGCAACTTCTTAGTAAAATACTTATGTACATAAATGGTGTGCATGTATGTATGGAGGTTTTTGTAAATACGGAAATATGTATAGGTTGTAGGTTGTGTCTACCAAAAAACAATGTAAAATGTTATTTTATTTAATTTTGATTTGGTATTATTATTATTATTATTTATTAAGTAGTAAAACGTTATAATATTAAATATGTATCACTCAACTTACAGAATATGGCTTATGCTACCTTAATTCTTAAATGTATTTTAACGCAAGACTTGTACATATGATTAGGAACATTGTATATAAAGTAAGGGAGAAAAACTACTATAAAAACCCTTATGAGACGACAAAAAAGAAAAAAAAAAAGAAGCTAAGTTATAAACAAACGTTGTGACATAAGAGTGGTTCAAGCATGTTGCAGAAGATCTAATATTAATTGGTTATTAGAATAACTACATATCTGATTAAACTTATCAGAGAGTTTTTCAATTCGTGACGCTATCATTTCTACATCGTTTTCGACGTGTAACCGCCTTGTGGAATAGTCCCAAGGTAAATTAAGCATCATTCTAAGGAGTTTATTTTGCCGTATTTGTAATATATTTATATGTGTTTTTGCACAAGTACCCCATGCAGGAAGGACATGCATACTGGATGATAGTTTGGAAAATTACTTTACAAATAACAAGTTTGTTTTCAGTGCTGAGTTCTGATTTCCTGTTGATTAAAGAATATAACATTCTAATGGCGGTATTATATTTATTGTTTATATGGTGAATGTGGTCGCGAAAGATTAACCTTTTGTCGAGTACTACGCCTAAGTATTTAACGGTATTTGACCAATTTATATCATGCCTATTGATAGTAAGGTTTGTACTAGGCAAGTTGCATGAACTTATTTTTTTAGTAAAAAAGATAGCTTGCGTTTTACCAGCATTAAGTTTTATTTTTCATTTATGACAATAACTAGCGACATGATCCAGTGCATTTTGCATTTTGCTAACTATATCGTGAGCAGACTTATGCGAGTAAAAAATACCAATATCGTCAGCGTACATGGCGTAGTGACAGTTGTCGAACTTTGGGACGTCAGACACGTATATATTGAACAAAATAGGTCCTATAACTGACCCTTGTGGAACCCCAGCTGGAACTACGGTTAGGCCTGAAAACTCATTATTTATACAGACACAATAATATCTATTATTAAATTGATTTGGTATAAAATGAAATAGGCTGCAGAAATGAATACGCTGTGTTATAAAAAATTGAGTTTATGTGACTTTGAAAGACAACAGATTGCCCCCCACAATTCTATAGAAATGGGTACCGTGGTGATACTGTGCATCATTTTCTAAGGGAAACTTAGGATAGTTAGAAAGCATAGCCAAGTAGTAATTTTTCCAATCGTACACTATGGGCCCGCTCCTTTGTACCCGAGTTGCAAAAGAACGCTCCAACTCGGATAAAGTTTTCTTTAGTTGCAAAAGCAACACTGTTCGGATCTTTCAAGAAAGATGCGCTTTTTAGGTTAACATTGTTATATGTATGTATATTACAAAATACTATACAAATAGAAACAAATTAGGTCGTTAACTGAAATTTCCAATTAATGGGGTAAGATATCACTAAACCGAGCTGGCTCAACTCGCATATTTTTCCGAGTTAGTGTTGTTGCTTTACATGCAATTCGTTGTCCTACCTAGTGTTCGTTTGCAACTCGGGTATATAGAAATGGGCCTTATAATATGTATTCACTAAAAAAGGTTTCGGGTTCTACACCGTAATTATAGAATTATTATGATTTAAGATGTCAACAAATCAAATTTCCCTACAACAAGTAAGAAACGCTTTTTGTTTTGGTTAAGTAAACACTTTATTTGTTGTAAATATGCAGTCAAAAAAATTAAGTTCTTAAAAATGTATGTTAGCCCTTTATAGGCGTCCAAAGTACTCAACCGATTTTTATGAAATTTTTCACAGTAGAGGAATGTGGTCTACTGGGACCAACATAGCATATGTACAAATTTCGAAAAGTGGGTGATGCCACGGCTCCGTGGAAGAGAAAATTTTAATTCGCCTTATATCTGCAACTATTTGGTGCAGATAATTAATATAACGAAAATGTCTAATAGATCCAATTGTGTCGCGTTTTGAAAAAATGGCGGTGTCACGCCCCATACAGTGAAAAAGCTTAACTCCTTAGAACTGAGCAACTACTTGATGCAGATGTACAATATTTGCTATACATCTATCTGATATGTCTTTTCGATCACAAAACCTATTATTGTCATCGCTGACAAATTTGTTTACGTTTATTACGATCGAAAAACTGTAAATATAAGAATTTTCAATCGAAAAAATAAATATTGCAAAATATCAATTTAGTAAGATAGGAAAAATGTAAATCCAAAAAAAATTAAAGAATAACGATAAACTTGATCTAAAAAATAAAAATCCAAGAACTACGATTATTTGGGATCGAAAAAACAAAAATCACAAAAATGACGATTATGCAATGATTTGAAACAAATAATCTTATGAAAAAAAATCTAATCAGATTTGTATAGCATATGGCATAAAGACCGATAAATTAGAGATTTGTTTTGAACGAATTCATGCCAATGATTTTTTCAAATAAAAAATTCAAAATAACGTTATATATCTAAATCGGTTTTATTTTCGCCGAGTTCTTCCAATTTGTCTTTAGCTAATCATCTAAAAACAGCATCATGTTTATTATTATGATGCCGCTAAAATATTTCTACGCAGTTCTAAGCAGTTTAACTTTATGATGCAAGGCGATATTTTTAAATAAATTTTTTTTCATACAAAATTCTTGAATTAAAGATTTTATAGCTCCGATTAAAACTCTTACCATATGATATACATATACTTTTCTCATGCTCAAAAAAAATGGCTACCGGTAAAATTACTTATAAAAAGACTCCACAGGCAGGCCCGCCTTGCTACGTACAATGAGCCCTAGAACCTAATATAATTTCTTTGGAACGCTGCAGTAGTCATTGGCTTTCAGCGACCCCAACAAAACGACTGGTACGATGAGGAATGCCGTTCCACTACCGAAAATAAAAATGCTGCCTACAGAGTTACGCTACGATCGGGCGCAACGCGAGAGAGAGAGATAGATAGACCGACGCATGTGAGTGCGTAAATCTTGAGATGCTAGCCGAATGGAACAGCGCCCGAAATTGCATCAGAAGTTACAGCGATTTACGGAACGTTTTGAGACTCTATTAGAAAAGTAACACTTAATACAGCACGGAAAAGTTTGGTGTAAACCAAAATGAAATCAAAATAATAATAATCAAAAAGATTCACTCTTACATAAGTATCTTGTGAGACGCACGATGAAAAACTTTTGATATAACTATATTGATGTCAAACTTGGCAATCCCTCACAAATGACGATTTACAATATTTGTGCCTTGGCAAAAACCTATGGCCTATGTTAATAGAAAATTAAAGTTCACTACCAAAAAATTTGCAGTTTTCATTTTCATCACTTATTTTAGAAATAGAAGATTCAGAAGCGGTTTTGGATTCATCCAAAAACCGAACTAGTTTTAATGATAATTTGAACAAAAGTAACACTGGTTCGGAAATCAACGTGATGCATTGATTGGGAAAAAATTAAAATTGATGAACGTCCACTTATTGGAAGTTTTTATTCCGTCAAAGATGTCTTCTTCAATCTAGTGAAGTTGAAATGATTGGATCCGCGCTCAAAGAACACTCTTTTAAAAAGTTTAAATTGGCACAAAAGACAAAACAAAATATAACAATTGTAATTAATTTCTTCGTAAGACTTTTAAAAACTGTAGTAAATTGTATCACATGAGCAGAAATGCAAAGAAATTTAATTGGGCAAAATTTGTCCGAAATAGAGGATTCGAAACCTTATTTACCCCATATAGTGCTATATTATACATTCAACCTGACCTGAAGATAATATAGGTAGAACTTGGATGGGAAAATTTTATTTTAACGTGAATACCGACAAATCCGTTCAACTGACAGTAACTATCATAAAAAAAGATTACAGTGATGTATGTTCATATAAACGGCGCCCCGATTCCTTAAAAAAAAATCAGTCAAATCCCTTGGAATGCACCTAGATCGACGATATGCATAGAAATACCACACCACCACCAACGCAAAGCCAAATTTTTCATTGGAAGCTGTTTTAACGTGGCGGGTGCCAAGTCCAGCGCACAACCAGATTCTGGGGCATTCCATAATTTAGGGCATATTTATATAGGCACCTACTGATGGAAAGACGATGCAAAAACCTGGTAGCCCTTAAACCGAAAACGTCGTCTTCTCACTTTAGCTCACCCCCAAAGGGATGTTCGGGAGCTACCCAGAGGACACTTGGATGAAATCACCCGGAAGTTGTGAGCTGCTTGACGTTGTAAGCTGTTTGCAGAATAATCGTTCTGGCCACTGCCAGGGGAATGGTGATCAGAGACTTTCCCCCCTTTCGTAGACCTCTACACACGGCCTTATCCTCAAGATTTATGAACATCTACGTCTTTGAGACGGCGAATACCGCAGACGATGGAACGATGAGCTGTATGAGTCTTACCGCGATATAGAAATAGTCCAGCGGATTTAAATACAGCGGCTGCGTTGGTTGGGACATGTCGTGCGAATGGACGAAAATGTTCCAGCACTGAAAGTATTCAACGCGGTACCAGCTGGTGGTGGTAGAGGAAGAGGACGGCCTCCTCTAAATTGGAAAGACCAACTGAAAAAGGACTTGACGTCATTTCCAATTGGCGTCAGTTATCAGGAAGAAAAAGTGGCTGGCGAAATTTGTTAAAGTCGACCAAAATGTGTTAAGACGTTATAGCGCCAATAAAGTAAGTAAGCAAAGCAAAGCCAAACGCCAACATCCTTATATTAATACGAGCAAAATAATTTGCCTACTTCGTCCAAAGTATGAACTCAGTCTTGTGAATAAAACTCGTTTATACAAAACAATTCATAGCAGAAATACGCTTAAGGGTTTGCCGCTTAATTCTCAATTATTTTTTTGATGTATACTGGCCGAGATTCGAACACGGTCACTTTCCACTAAAATAACACTACTCATTTAATGGTCTCGATGAAAACGACTCACGACTTAACAGGCCCAGCTATGGTTCAGTAAGCTGATGTACTTATATCGGAACGATTTTCCATCAAGTCTTGTCAAATTTGGTGTGGTGGCAACCCAGTTTCGTCGCTGTGTAATTTTCAGTGTCATTTTTCGTCCAATAAGCCCCTAAAACAACATCAGTTTTAATTTGTTCAATCAAAGTTACCCCAAAGAGACTAAGCGGTATATATTTCAAAAAGCAATAATTACCGTTAAAAGAACTATTAAAATAATTTATAATTAAAGATTGCAGCAATGATATTTAGATGTAAATATAATGTATGTATATGTATTTGTTAATAATGTAAATTAGAGCACTTATTAAGGTTAATGCATTACTCGATATTACGTCAATTAGAGTTACTACTAATCTTGTTTTGGGACACTCTGTATTACTGCAACAATTATATTAAGTAATAACCTCGTTGCGTGCAATAGATGAGCACCTGCTCGACTTTTATATTAAATACACACACTCTGCATACAATAAAACCGATAATTATGATTTAACCCGTGATACTCACATATTACATACATATATGTACAATACTTTGCCAGTCAATTGAGATTTGGGAAGTCGCAAAGGGAATAATTATGTAGTGCAGTGAACCCGAAAGCGCTAAAGGTGAAATGATTTACATACCACATATCTAAAGAGATAAGTGAACGAATGGTTGAAATGTATTAAATAGAGTTTGACTTAGTATTTGTGAGGTAAATTTCGTGACTTTGACATCTGTAAATATTCACACGATCTATTTATTTATTTATTTTTTTTTGTCTTGCAAAGAGAATTGGAATTAATGGCGATGTACATATAAGAATGATACAGTAGTTGTTTGATAAATTTTGTCAGGACTTGTACTTATCTGATATTATTAGATTCAAATCTATTTTGCATTACAAACGTACATATAAGGTACGTAAATAGGGAAATAGTTATTGCTATACATACCACTCCCGCTGTATATTAACTTTTTTTTAATAGCGCTAGCCATCCCGCAGAAATGTTGGGAATCTTTAATATATATAATTCCAGTGACGTCAAATGACACTGTGGACGAGGATGACACTTTTTAAAGATTTTACATCGATTACTTCACACGTACAGTGAAAAACTCCCTTCTCTCTCGCAAGCATTCGCCTCTCTCAAATCAAGTTTAAACTGCCAATTTGTCATTTTGTCTACACTTAAATATAGAGTAGGGCTTCAATCTACTTAAAATTAAGGTAAACTAAATAATTTATTAAGAATATTCCAATAATTTTTTTTTTTATTATTTTCAGTGCAGAATCATTTTTTGATAGGCTTACCATCTATCCGAAAAGAGAAATAAATAAAACGAACTACATACATATGTATAGTTAATACTCAAATCTTATGTAAAACTCGTGTTACGGTGTTAGTGGTTGTTGTTGTTGTTGGGCTAGCTACACCCTATTAGATCTCACTTGCCCATGGTTGTAATCTTCGAACTCATCTCGGGGGAGGCTCAGGAAACGTGATGCTTCGATAGGCTCGGACCATATGGAGAAGGGGATTAGATGAGTGCCGGACATTAATTTGCGATTTCGGGATCGAGTCTGGATATGCAAGAGTTTAGATTGCTACAATATACAGATCTTAATTAAGCCAGAGTGACACGGGACTCTCGAGGGTTAACCACGCAAGGATCCTGGAAGTTATCTTCGATAGCTTTCTCTCCTTTTCAGCGCACACAACCGCTATAATCAATAGAGTACAGAGCCGCAACAAAGTCCTCAAGTCGCTCGCCGGCAGCACTTGGGGCAAAGACAAAGAAAAGTTGTCGGCAACATATAAAGCGATTGGTCGGCCGGTTGTAAACTATGCTGCTGCAATTTGGATGCGGAGGGCCAGTAGGATACAGTGGACGAAGCTTCAGATCTATCGAAACGCCACATTCCGATCTGTAACTTTATGTCTACTGATGTCGCCAAAAGCACACCTTCATCAGGAGACGTGTATGCTCCCGGTAAGGGAGCATAACATCCTGCTGAGCCAGCAGTTCCTGATTGGATGCCGTCAAATAGGACATGACGAGATCCCGTCGTTAGCCACTCTCCGATGGCGAGAATCACTTACCACCTTCATCAACTCTCGCTCTGCGAATGCTGTCTTAGGAATCGAACCATGGTGTTAGTGGTCGTGGTTATTGGTTTATAAAATTGTTTGTGTCTCTATATATATCTTATGATTGAGAGAGGGTTGCCACCAGTCTAATAAGTTAAGTTAATTCAATTTCAATATTCACAAGTTATATAAACTATTAAAATATTGGTGTCAAGCGGTTCGTCCCGGTATGAAGGTTCATAGCTAAGTTATAAAGGGGTCTCCATCTGTTTGAAAAGTTAAATTTTATTAATTAATGCGCAAGTTACAGCAAATATCGATTCAGTGAAAAAATATCAGTTCACAAGGATCGCTTTGCTTCGGATCGTGGGTTGCAACCGACCTGAAAAGTCGAATTTATTTAAATAATGCACAAGCTGTTCGCAACATTAAAAATTCGATCCGAGCGGATCTTTTTGCTAAATAGAAGGTTTATAACTAGCTGTATTTTGGCGAGGGTTTCCACCTGTTTGAAACGTCAAATTTTATTGAATTTTACACAAGTAATATAATAATAGTACAATATGGGTGACAAACTGTTCGCTTTAACAAGATAAATTTTAGAAATATTGTATAAAAGGGGTGCCACCTGTTTGCAATGTAAAACTTTATTAAGTTATGCACGAGTATATAGAATATTAATATGAGTGGCAAGCAGTTTGTCTCGGCGAGCCTAAGGCTCATACCTACACTTTTGATAGGGTTGCCACCTGGAACAGCCAAATTTATTTGAATTATGCATAAGTTATATGTGAGGGGAACCGAAAGGCGATTTCTGGCTGCATGTACTATAGGGCAATTAATTAATAAATATGGGCACGACAACGTCTTCTGGGGTTTTCTCAAGTTAATTTTATAATTTACAATACAAGAAAAATTATATGAAATTACCAACGAACAGAGTTTATTTTCACAGGAGCTGCCTATAAGCGCTCGGTTGTTTGAGATTAAAACGCTTTTATATATTTCCCTACAAAAAATCGATTTTTGCAAAGTTTGATGAAGATTGTCAATAATTTTTTCGTTAATGATTTATTTAAACTTGAATAACTTAAAGCATACAACTAACTGTGCGTGGAAAATTATGCCGCCACTCTCAACATCAACCATACGTATTTTTAAAACACTACGCAACATAACAGCAGGTCCTGTGGTTTTGACACCACAACTCCGATTACAAGCAAAAATAATAACAAAAGCGGTGGCGATGCAAAGAAAGAAAATGTATTTAATTTCAATGCTATCAAAAAAAAATAAGTTAATTTAATTAATTCAATGAGATATTTAACCACAAAATGCAACAATGGGTATTTATTGGTTCACATACACGCCTACTACTACTACTACTAGTGTGTTATAGAATACAATATGTTTATTGTGTATATAATAATGGCTTTATGTTTATATAATAGTGAATGTTCATACAATTGAAAGCATGAGTGGTGTATACATTCGCATGTGCAATATCTACTCATGCGGTAGGTGGTTTGTTTATTTAAAAAAAAAATTGAACTGAATTGGCAATGTAGGTAAAACGAATAATTAATTAAAACTTAATATTTTTTTGGTTTGGTTTTATTTAATACTAACCATACAAACATAATATGCCTGTGAAGCACTTTTAATGTTTAATTCATGGTTTCCATGTAGTGACTGACGCAACATGTTGCTACCAAACTTCGTACTTTATTCTTCTTGCATTTATAACTGAGCAGATCAATATAATTATCAAAAATAAACTTTGCCTTTTCTGCTTTCAATTAAAATATTTCATATTTTGTATACATATATGTAATAACTAACTAGCTTTTACCCGCGACTTCGCTCGGTGTTAAGGAAGCCTCAACAATTATTTTCAATAATATTGACAATTTATGTATTAGTGTGGAGAAGAACCAGTATGAAGACGAAGTCTATACAAAAATCTGGCTCGATAAATGCACGTATTAAAACTATTTTTCATAACAATTTCATGTTATTACTTGATTTCACCTCCGTTATAATATATTTTTATATAAGTTTCGAACAGGTGGCAACGCCTCTACATTTTTTCGCGTTTAAGTTTTCCCAAAGCTTTATCAGTTCAAAGCAGTGTAATAAGTCAGCATTTATCTTATAAATCTTGTTGAATTTGAATAATTTAAACAGGTGGTAAACCTTTCCAAACCTAGTTCTTAACCGAACATTCCTTAAACCTTTTTCGTTTGGCTCCAGTATAGTGGAAATTCAGTTACCTTACCAATCAAATTGAAGCAACAACCTTTAACAGTTGGCAAACCTCTCCATAAATGTTGTCGAATAAACACATTCGTTTCGCAACAAAACCGATATATTTCAGTGAGTTTAGAAGTTGAATTAAATTATTATTTTTAAACAGCTGGCAACACTCTTTAAACACATTTTCATTATTAGATTATTTGTGTCTACTTCCTCCCCTTGATACTGCCTTTGACTTAATAATTTCATTTAGTGTACTCTCTTAAGTATGTGGTATCGTACTCCAAAGGTCTTGCCAAAATCAAGTTTTCTAAAAGCTCCTTTGTTTGAGACCCATATGCCAATATTTGATTTGTTTTATGTATAATTTTATTTAATTATTCAAACAAGTGGCAATCCCCTATCAAATAATTTTTTGTCCTCGTATTGTAAAATTTAGTTTAATTTTTACTTTAACTTAATTTACATTCAAACATGTGGCAACCTGCTGTTAAAACATCTGGAAAATGAAGCTTTATTAAGCCTCTTTCATTTGTTACCCACATTGCAATATTCTATTTCATGCATTGTTTTAATTCAATGTAACCTTTTAAGCAGGTGGTAAGGCCCTATAAAACCGATTTTATGGTAACCCATATAACGGACTGTACATTTTCCAAATTTTTTCCAAACCTATACAGTCGTTATATTGCTATTTCTACGCTTCTTCCTCTTCTTTTTTATAATTTTATCTTTTCTCTCTCCTTCTCTGGCTATTTTTACGATTTTTAAGTCACTATCAGTTGCTCTCAGCGTGGAAGGCCCAATCTTATTTTCTATCACTCTTGTAGCACGAGCATGATGAGGGGATTGTAGAGCGTAGTTTTCGTTCGTCGAGAAAGGACTTTACTGCTCATTTGCCTACTCAGCCCAAAGTAGGACTTGTTGGCAAGATATGTATATGCTTTGTTGGATTTCGAGTGGTTTATGTCGATCCTCTTCTCGGCGGTATTTTCCAATATTTGGCGTATTATTATTACCTTTTCAATTTTAGATTTGTAAGGTTCAGTTCGTTGATGGTTGATTTCAGTCTTTTACACAATACCCTCGAAAAAATCTTGTATGAAATGTTAAGAAAGCTGATCCGGCGATAATTGGCGCATATTGTAGGATCACCCTTCCTATGAATTGGGTACAGCGCAATTAAATTCCAATCGGCGGGCACGCATTCGTCCAACCATATTCGGGAAAGGAGCTGTTGCATTCATCTTATCAGCTCTTTGCCACCATGCTTGAATAGCATAGCTGGTAGGCCATCAGCTCCAGCGGGTTTGTTGTTGCGTAGCCGCGTTACTACTATTCGAACTTCACAGAAGTTGGGTGAAGGGGTTTCAATGCCTTCATCTGCGATTTGGGATTCGGAATTTTCATTTTCTCCGGCGACGCTTTCGCTCCACAATTTGAGTTGGTTTTGGACAGCAGTCACCAAGTTGCCGTTTGTTCTTATTTCAAATTTTCGGGCGCTTTTCCTATCGGTTAGCATCTTAAGCTTTTCACACTCACGTATTTTGGGCTCCCTTTTCCTTCTGCGAACAATACGTCTCTCTTTCTTTCCCAACTCTAGGTAGGGTGACCCTGTAGACAGCATCTTTACTTTCCGTAGCGGCGCCTGAAGGCGGCTTCATCCATTGGTGGATCTTCGTGTGCTACAGACTACCATGTTTCGTGTCCCGGCAAAGCTGATCAGTCTCAGTCCGTTAGCGGAGGTTTCGTCAAGTAGACTAAGCTTTGCGTCGATGTGACCAAAGATTCTTTTCTTACCCACCCTGGCATTGAAGTCGCCAAGCACGATTTTGATATTGTGACGAGGGCAGCGGTCGTAGGTGGTTTCTAGACACTCATGCAAGTGATCCTTGATCACATAGTTTTTCTCTTCTATCGGTTCGTGGGCACAAATCAGCGAAATGTTGAAGAATCTCCTTTTGATGCGAATCGTGGTGAGACGCTCGTGCACCGGAGTGAACGACAGTACTTGGGGACGATGTCTCCCACCCATCATAAATCCAACACCGAAGAAGAATAGAAGAGCGATCATGCGCCAACATAATTATAAGTACATAAAAGTGGAATAAACCACCCAGTGATAGCGTGGATCGGAAACGCGGCTTTCCAACTGTCAATACCTCGTGGATCAGAATCGCGCCCTTTCCGACTGCTTCGGAGTCAGTTTAACAGTGTACCAGTATTTTCCGACCAACAAATTAAATATTCATTATGACCAATTACACATATAGTTATTATGCAAACATATATTAAATGAAACTCTTCTGTAAAGCATTTTAAATTTAAAGTTTAAGATTTTTTTAGGCTGTAAAAAATAAAATTGATAAATAGAAAAAACACGCCTTTTTCCTCTTCTATGGTTTTGAAGGATTTACCGATTTTGATATATCTGCGATAATGCATTTAGCCCTTCGTGCGGCTATTTAAATAATTATTTCATAAAACATTAACATTAACTTTGTTAAAAGCAATACAAAAAATGAAGATCTACGGAATTGTTCTATAATTATAATCAACACTATTCGCTAGCTAACCTCAATACAAACACTACATTATTTCTGCTATGGTTTAATACTTATTGCTAACGAAAAAAAAAAAGAGAATGTCAATAACACTTACCTGCACTTAGTTCGAATGACAGCTATTGAAGCGGTTTCCTACTGTAATACTCGTACAACTGCAGTCAATTCAAAGGACCGCATTGTAACAAATTTTATTTCTACTTCATGTCCATATGTATGAGAATATACCTAAGTATGTATGTGTATGTGTATACAAATGCAATTAACACAACAATTAATTGCGGTGAATTAATGGCTAGTTTTGATTAATGACAGAATGATGAACGAAGTAAATGCAAGAAACTTGTACTCCTCCATTGGCGCCACACATACCAAATATTGTATGTAAGTAGAGCGGTGTACCAAGTATAGTTGGATATACATCCACACACGCACACACCCACACACACAGCCACACAACCACAATCTTCAATACTAACCATGAGTGCCACAACAATTTGCAATTGTCATGTTGCGGCGTTGCCAAGTGCATTGTTGCAATTGTTGCGTAACAATATGAGCCGACAGACGGCAAGCAGCAACCGAAAGCAACCAAATGGACAGTCGAACAAATTGCAACTTACAACACATTCTAGGGGCCAGTGTAGTAAGTAATTGAGGGTCATGCGTATGTACACTTGACGCAATGCTGGAGTGGCGGTATATGAGTTTGTGTATGTGTGTGTGTGTTGATCTCAATGTAGGTGATGGTGCGTGGTGAGAAGGGCGAATGTCGCACGCACTTACAGTGCCATTTGACACATTCTTGACACTTGAAAAGCAAACGGACCCTTACGGAGTACGCAAAGCGATAGGGCGTGGCCTGGTCACGGAAACGGCGGCAATGGTAAATGTATGGAAGTGCAAAGCACAGGTGTCATGTGCACTTGACAGTCGTGCCACCACCACCACCACCACCACCCTCGACCAAGCGTGCTACCTAACTGTTGTTTATTTGTGTGTATGCAGTTGAATTGTGACGCATAATTGAAGCGGTACGTAAAATTTCTTCGACGCCAACAATCATCAAATCGAAACGATCAAAGTGAAGCAACACAAGTAACAGAAGAAATGAAGTTGATTTTGATTGCCCCAGCAGTTGTGATAAATTGACTGAAAAGTCAGCGGCAGGCTTGTGGTGCGAAGTGCAGCAACAATGGAAGGAATCGAGAGAGTGTGGAAGAGAGAAGTAGCACTGTTGAATTGCCAATGAAATAAGGCATGTAATTGCATTTGTCAACTGCCAACTATCATTTATATTTTCAATACACCTGCATTGCGACCATTCTGCAATACTGAAAAAAGGGCTTAAATAGAGATATGTCTAATAAAATGAAAACACAGCAAGTCATTCGCTTTTTTTTTAGATTTTAGTCAGTTCGTTGGTTTGCAATCACATTTTCACAGGACCCAATTCATCTCCCGCCAATGAGACTCTCATACTATGCCTATGTTTGCTTACGTCGACATTAACGTGCAATGCGTCTTTGTGTCTCAATTGGCGTGACGTGACGGTGCCGTAATTTGACGCGTGCGACACGCGTGTGCATCATTTATTCTGCATTTTGCAAGCTTAGCTCGTAGTTTAGCTGATATTTTGTTTATTACATTAAATTTGTAAGCAGAAATAAACATCCGCAGATACCTACGTATATTCGTATGAAATGAAATTCTGGTCCAGAACTACACCATTTCCAATTGCAAATGAGACAGGGAAAAATTAAAATGCGAATACGCCAATTGAAAACAAGAACAGACAATTGTAATTCCGAAACCGACAATTTAAAATAATAATACTCAATTGTAAATAAAATTAGTCATTTTAAATTGCGAAAGTGTCTTCTGAAAATGAGATATATAGGGTAAAGTTAAAATATATATTAAGGGTCAGTATTTGGAGAATCGCGGTGCATGTAATATAAAATTTTGGTGTAATTATTATTTGAAAAGAATGTAATAAAAAGAAATGTTTCATCTTTATTTTTTTCTGATTCTGAGTTCTGATTAAAAAATGACTATTTTTTATTTTCAATTGACGCTTTCCCATTTACAACTGGAAATAGTGTGGTACAATTTTGTACTTTGTTGCCCATTACGCAATTGACGCCAATTGTCCTCGAAGAGTCTATTCATATCTAAAATATTGTAACTAATTTAAAGAAAGCTTGAATTATAGCAGATATTAACAAACTTTTGTAAAATAAAGTAAAAATGGGTTTAGGTAAATTCGGGTACTTGGGACTTACCTTTGGATGCAATAAAATTGCTTTTTATTTATGTAAATAAAAACAAAAATAAACTTGTATGCTTCTAAAGAGGGGTCCCTGTGCAAGGACCTGATTTTTTAGCGTTTCTTTATATAAAAGAAATTTCAACTTCAAATCATTATTTCAACGTAATTTTCACCACTCTGAAGACACCCGCCTCCAAAAAATAGGCCTCCACTTCCTCCACGATTTCGGCTAATTGGCTTACGTGAAAAAAAGTAGCGTTTCAATCTGTAAGCTTAAATGAATCGAGTGAACTAGAATCATGTGAGAATATTAAAAATGGACTGCTGAAAAGCAAGTTAAAATTCACCCACTGCGTCTACATATGCCCTATAAATTTCAAGGCAATCAGTTAAACCGTTCTGGAGGTGTGATGGGGGAGAATTTACAAAATATCGTTTTGATATTTTTATAGTTAGAAATATGTACTGTTAAATCTCAACTCAGCGCTTCAAATATCTAATTCTTCTAACTGTTGTATCTTTGTAATGACTTCGAGTTTTAGATAAACAATCATTTTCTTGAGATTTCGGGGGAAGCCTCTCATTGTACTGCGACCATTTTCTAAACATTTTGTGCGTACGATTTTCTCTCCCTAATTAAACTTTTCGAACAGGATTTGAACTTATGATTTACGAAAACATCAAATATATAAATGCCATGTTAATGACCGTTATGTGAGAGGTGGACGCGTTTTTGTCTGTTTTCTACAATTTTCGAAGCTTTCCTTACTAGGTTGAAAATGACAAAGTTTGGTGAATTAGTTTCGGAGATATATATGTATATATATTACCCTTTATGGTCACTGAAAATCCCACTTTTAATTTTCGTAAAATACAACATTACTATCCGACCTCGCCCGCCTTAACTCTACTTTGGATCAAGTTTAGTTGAGATATCTATATACATATTTATTCGAGCTATCAGAAGCATGAAGAGCAAAAATGCAGAGAGGCTTAATCGTTGTCTATGTCGAATGCGGGATGGCAAAATATAATGCACTCGCGAGAACGGTCTCCTTAAATAGCCAAACGACTATTCAGGACTTCCTTCTACCTTGGTTAAATCCCAACTAGTGGATGTGTGTAGGAGAGAGTTGTCCTAGATTTCTGATCACTTCGAGATTATCGTGCATAGTGAACTTTACGGAGATGATACAGCAGATGAACAAGCAAATGAATCTTACGTGGTGGACATGCGCGCCCAGCTTAGGATAATGAAAAATAGAAGCAAAGAAGCTATTCCAAAGCTAAACATATCCTTTGATCCATCTAAAACCGGTGTTTGGCAATGAGCAAAGGGAATTCTCTCAGACTCACGGCAGCCTGCGTAGGGCGCTGGCACGCAGGAGTGCATGCCGAAAAGATTGTAGGAAAATTTTCAATGAGCTGGCGGTCAGATACAACACGTGCGTAGTATGGGTCCCTGACCGATATGCCAGGTAACTGCGCAGCATAAATACCTCTTGTAGTCTCTGGTTGAAGACAAATGCCATTGACCTGGCAAACATTAGAAGGGCCAAAGGACCTACTTGTGGTATTGCCCTCTGACCTAGAATAGACACAGAAAGATTTGTTGGTCTAATCAAAATGGAAACACGCCCCCTACATCTGGTGGCAGGTATTATAACTGGCCATTGTCTTATGGGAGCGCATGCTTGTAGGATGGGTTTTCACGAAAACGACTATCGCCGCAGCTGTCGGACGAGGAGTAGGTTGAAAACATTGAACACTACCTCTACTGGGATCAGCAGACTTACACGACCTCCTACGTTTTATTAGGCAATTTAAATGGATTCTTTTTTAGGGGAAAATACAACACATATCCAAATGGGCAGCCGCTTTAACCCATCCTAACTTATGGATCGGGAGGCAATTGTTATTTCGTAAAACAGCATTGCGTTGAATTCACCATTTCCTCGTTTGATAATAGAATTTTCTATGGAAAGTCTAAATTCGAAAAACCCGAACCGATTCGGTACCAGATTTTCCATCAGGGTATTTGTAACTTGTTTTCCACATTTCGCATACTTTTTGTTTAACGTTTCCTTACAAATGTCAATTGCACACGTGTCGCTATTTTAATTAGACAATCATACGTACATTTTCTATGCAATCACCATCACCCGCCCATTACTCTGTCGCCACTGTTGGGAAAATTAACAAAATTGTTGCCATTTCACGTCTGAGCTCTTAATCCACCGCCCCTGTTGCATGTTGATTTTTGCCGTATAATCACATTTTGCAAACAAATGCGATGTGGAAAAGGCAAACCGTACACGTGTGTATAAACTTTCATTCACATGTATTCGGGTGGCTGTATATGAGTACAGAGATGAGTTAGGGCTGGGACTTCCATCCGGATTTTTCAATTATTTGGATAATTCGAATATTCGGATATTCGGATGTCCGGATACATAAATGAAAAATACACCATAGGTTATATAAATAAATGGGTAATAGGCTTTGTTTCATTCGTTCACTAACGATATGCGCGCTTATTGAAAGTCGTGGAATAGCACACATCGAAAAATTATTTACAAAATCTGTTTGTATGTTATTGTTATTGTTCAACATTCGTTTTTTTTTAATATTCTAATACACGTATATTAACCGGATCTTCATAGATCCGGATATCCGGATAGCTGAATAAACGAATATTAAGCGGATATCCATACCATAGAAATTGTATGGTCAAGCTAGCCTGATTGAAAACTTTCCGACGCTATTGCAGTTAATTTTATATATACTTCGATAACTGTATGACCAAGAATCAGGAATGAAAAATCAGCATACAGTTTTTCACTTTTTCGCTCCCTTTAGACAACAGATAACAAAGCATTAAATTTATATATTATTTCAATAAATCAAAAAGTACTTAAGGATATCCGTACTGTTAAATTAGGCTTCATATTAATTGAATATGGATCATTGATTTTTCCTTCCAGCATGAATCACTGATTTTTTTTTTAAATCGTAATTTTTTAGTCTTGGGGTGCTACCCTAATCAATTTCTCAAATATTTGTATGTTACAAGGTATTCGCGATTAAAAATTATTACTCCTATTAAACAAAGTAATTTAAACATAAATTTTATCAAAATGTCAAATTTTTATTTATCATTTGTAACCGAAACTTCGTGAAAAATACTTTTTAATTCATCTATGAAATTTTTGGCATGCTTGGCCAATTTATACGAAACTTCGATTTCTTTTTGTAGTTTTACGATGTTCCAAGAAGGTGGAGTAATTGTAAGCCAATGAATTTTATCTCTTATAATGACAGAGTAGAAATTTCCATATAGCAGCGCAACCTTCAAATTTTTTTTCTAAAAAATGTCAAAAAATGCATTTTTCTAAATTTTTCTATATTTTAGGGAGACTTCAAATTTTATTAATTTTTTTGTTTTTTTTTGGAAAAATCCATAATTTTCCTAGCCTGTATGCTGAAGAATCAAAAACATTTGGAATCTCCCAGAAACAAATATTTTCGAACTCTCTTGTAATAATACAAAAATTGGCATATTACTTAAAATTTTGTTTAAATTATTGTTTTTGTAAGACTGATAGCTTTCGAGATAAACGTTATTTTAAAATTTCCAATCACGGATATTTTGCAAACTCAACGAAATTTGCAAAATAGATTAGCACAGTTATTTAGCGCCCCAAGCACTAGAAAACTTTAAAGTTTCAGAAAAAAACCTACGATTTACCATTTCCCTTTCCCATGAAACTGCTCTGATATATTCCTTGTGTAAATTAGAGTAAAACATTTTGAGTACAGGCGTTTAAATGGTAAAAATAAGTTAATTTTCGAGCTTTTCCGAAGGTTACTAACTCTCATTCATTGTTTTTACTTGATAAACTATATATGTAAATATTAAAAAAAATTTCTATATGAAACATAATTTTCTTACGAAAATGTGGAGCGTAAGCGGACACAATTGGCATAGAAGATGTAAAACTTTTACTCGAAATTATATAAAAGCGGTAAATTTTAATTTTTGCTACATTCACTTTTTCAGTTGAAAATCTGCCAAATACTATTGATTAAAAAGTACAACAGTACTGTGAACAGCCCATCCCACATAGTCGCCTGCAGTCGTCGCTCCAAAGGTTCTGTTCAATAATAAATGTTTTTAAAATCATTTAAAATTGTCTTTCAGTCTTTAAAAGTTGCTCGTTTTTATAAAAAAAAAAAAAACAGCCTGTGAAAAAACATTGGTATAAAAGGAAGTTGAAATTGCATCCACAGGTTTGAACGTAGCGCTTTTTAAAAACACATCAGTTTTGCATTAACTGTGGCAGCGCATCTACCTCACCTCGCAAAGCCAGAGTTTTCAAAGGGATGACAATCCCTCCAATGGAAATGAGCGCAAAAGGACGTTGTCAGCAAAAGCTGTACGTGTGTTTTTATATATGTATGTATGTACATATATATGTATATGTGTATGTACACACTTTCGAACAGTAATTGCCGTTAAGGTAGCATCCGTGCAACAAAGTCTTCTTTCCATTTGATTAATGAATATTTAAGTTCCTGCCTTGAAAAATTATACCATCGAACGTGCACCACCTCAATGATAATGCAACCAACGACATCAGCTACAGCAATAACAAAAACAACAACAATAGCAATAACAATAATAAAAACAACAATAACAGCAACAATTCCAGCGAAAATAATCGGTTCTAGTACAACAACAAGCACGCCTTGTATGTATTGCTCGCGACTTAACCCAAACGCCACCGACATTACCAGCGTTACGATTAAGGGTGTCGCATGCAACAGGATCGCATCAACACCAACAGCCAAGCCAACGTGCGTCAAGTGATTTACTTGCCACCACCAAAAACAAACTGCGCACTAAGCTTCACACACACACACACATTTGTCGTGACAAAGCAGAGCACTAAATTAGGCGGCTGTTTGTCGAGCACACGTACTACGTGGTATACGACGGCGACGGCGACGGCGATGGCGATAGCGATGGCGATGGCGTAGTGAGCAAATGGCAAGCAGTAAGCAGCTACTCACTATACTATAAAAGTAAAAGTGCGAGTAAGCATGCGGCAGACGGCAGACGGCAGGCGGCAATTGTCAATTGAAAACGTGCCAACAATTTGCAACGACGATTAATCGTACTCCTTTTTCGCCTGCGCCTTGTCGTTTATCCCGCAAAAATTCTCACACGACTAGGTATTGCATATTCCACGTTGTTGCACGTCCAGAAAGAGTCATCTCAAACCAACCAATGTACCTACACGATTTAGTTATCGATGCGATGCAATATCAACATAGCGCTAATGCTATACAATTGGACATATATGTACATACATATGTATGTGTGTGTGTATATGCAAGTGTATGTGTGAAAGTAGTTTACAACAGCCCATCAAGGAATTGCGATAGTAGCTAGCTGTTTAGTGCTGATTAGCCTCAGTAGGGTATTATTATTATTGGAGATCAAATAGTCTCGATTAATGATTAAAAATATTTTTTTTTTAAATGTTTGTGTGGAAATACGCTGATATAAAGAAATAAAAAAACGACTATGGCTGGTGGGTATAAAAAATGGCTAATCTCATTCTCGTGTGTAAACCAATTAGTTTTTGAGACATAAAATGCACTAGTTACAATGGGTACAAAAAGGAACCACTCTAAATTCTTACCCGTTTGGGTCAAATAAGTCTCTTGATAGGAAATGTTCGAACCGAAGGAAGCAGTTCAGTCTGTGGCTGCAGAGCTACGTTCATCTCTTTCTGATTTATTTATTTCGGCACGGGATAGCAAATTCAGACATAAGGGCGTATGCTTAGTGAAGTCCTTTTTGTGCTGTCGAAGATGGAGAGTATCGTGGAAATCTAGCCGATGAAAGATTTTGCAGTTCATAAGGTTGCAACAGTGTGTGGTACAGGACGGTAGGATTCAGTGTTCCAACCAATTCGCCCTACGTTCTTTCTTATATGAGTGCAATTTTTAATAAGACTGATCCCATGGTAATTGGGGCATATCGACATTTTTGGGGATTGAGCGGAGTGCACTTACATTCCAGTCATGTGATCTCCCGACCATATTCTGCAAATAAGCAAGCACAAGCATTTTACCAGCTTCTTGGTGCTTCTTGGTGCTTGAAGAATTCAGCTGGCATCACGGCTGCACCATGTCGGGTAAACAGACTTAGATTCTGTCATTATTGGTTAGAACTTCGGGTTCACCATCTCCGTGGTACCTCCTTTAAGCAGGGTAGAGAGATGCTCCCGCCATTTTGTTTACGTATGCTCTGAATGTCAGGCATCAGGTCGCCGTGAATTGTTTCCTTTACGTCGTTCTGTCTTTGAGAAAAGAATATGAGCTTATTTTTTCAAATGAAACTAAATAAAACATGTGTTAATAATATAAAATGTTCCTAAATATATTAAATTAATGTTTCTATTATTGTTATTATTATTGTTATAGACTTCAAGTCACTGCGACCAGATTTGATTAATTGTACATGACCTTTCCCTTTTCGAATTTTAGGCTTTTGTGGCGTTTGTGTGGTTGGTCAACGATTCCACCTCGATGACAGATCCTTTGTCTGCCCCTTTGTCTATCGAGTGCAGAGCATTTGCAAAGATCATGTCTTGAGCCTTTTACAGAATCGACAAATGTCCAATGTTTTCCTATCGTAACTCAGGCTAAAATGCCCTGTAAAATAACCAGCATAAATACGTAAGTTCTATAAACTGAGGACCACATACTTACTATTGGGATCTGATCTGCCTAAGATTGCTGAGTGAGTCTCGAGCGAGAAAGGTAAGAATAATAAAGTAGCTATGATATTTTATGCAGCCAAGCACACATCCACACATCCATTGTACAGAGCAAAACGCATCAAACAACTGAACATTTTAACAGCCCTGGATGCTAAGGACTTTTCTGTTGTGGCCTAATATTATTCTTACTCATCTGTGTATTTTCAAACCCCTTGCATTTTCAGTGTAGTTGTTGTTATTGTTGTGGGCACTGTTATTTTCGCATAATTTGTCTGCGCTTAATTTGTTGACTTTTATTGTTATTTATCGCGATGGCAAAGGAGTTGCCAAACTGTCGAGGTGTAGCAGCAGTTGCAATGCCGACCTTATGGCATCTGTATGTGTGTTTGTGCGTTCCCATAATTTGGCATAAACAATTCGCGTTTTTATTCATTTTTAAGGAGATTTTAATGTACGAGACACTTACGCTTCGCCAACGCCACGGCTGTGCTGTTGGAAATTAATAAATTTCCAGCCATTCTGTAGTCAAATATTGTATGTATTTTATTTCGATGTGGGCGGGTGGCTCTTCAGTTGAGTGCCTTAGCTTAGTTTATTGAGCAGCTAATAAAAGTGGCGATTTTATGAGTTTACGCATTTTATTATGCATTGAAGCCGGAAATTAAATTTTAGTAAAAAAAAAAAACAATTTTCTTTCGATAAGTACACAAACAATATGCTTAGAGATTTTCTACGAAAAAATTCTGAAAATATGGTGAATATTAAGAAAGTTTCTTCCTAGAAAACTGTTGAAAATTCAAATATTAAGTTGCTAATAAACTAGCAATTGATAAACTCTGTAAAGTTTTAACCTTACGTCGACATCTACTCAGTGGAGAATAAGCAAAAAGTTTTTGTGTCGCATGATGATTTAATATATTTGTAAAACTAATTTATCAGCCAAAAATAATTAAATCTTAATTTGTCTAAAAAACCAACTATATGCCGCCAAGAAGACACTAACATAAACGAATTGAATGGTAAGAATTTTTGCGGGTTTAACCTCCGAAACCCCCGTATTTACGGGTATCTTAAATTTTTAAAGTTTGGTATTTTTCAGAGAACTAGCGGGTTAACTGTAAAGAAAAGCGCCATAAGTTATCAACTAGTTGAGAAAGTGCTGAAAGCGGCAGTGTATATTAGACGCACGTACACTCCGAGGATCAAACATCGACACGGATCATTATCTTGTTGCACTCAAGACCCGCATACGCTTCTGAGCAGCACAGAACGTGCACAGAAAAGTCGACGTCGGAATCGCAACAGACAGCTACAAACTTGACCACCTGCTCACTAAGAGCACTTCTCATCAAACCGGAATTCCCGAGCATTGGGAGCACATTTCCCATTCTCTATAGGCGCTGAGAAAGTATCTGGATTCCACTGGACCGATACACATGAGTGGTGCGAAGATCTTGAGATGCTAGCTGACAAGAAAAGCGATCAAAAATTTTACCAAACGGCACTCCGACTTGGCTTCACTTGGTGTCTCCAGTTGGCACCAGTTAGCAAAACAAAGGAACGACTGGCGTGCTGTACCAGAATTGGTCAAAATCACCTAAGCGGCCAGTTATTGATTGATTGAGCATTGACACATTGCAATCCTCTTTTAAAGTGAAATTGAGGCTAATCGCGTGAATAAATTTAAAAGTATCGGAAAGAATACCTGATGCCATGAAAAGTATTGTAGGCTGATACTCGACTCTACTTTTTACTTGAAAGTATTGTACTTTCTCAGCTTTGAATTCT
Source organism: Anomoia purmunda (assembly GCA_951828415.1). Classification (NCBI taxonomy): domain Eukaryota; kingdom Metazoa; phylum Arthropoda; class Insecta; order Diptera; family Tephritidae; genus Anomoia; species Anomoia purmunda. The sequence continues at coordinate 32,063,088 of OX639996.1, forward strand.
AACTTATTTTCAGGTTTTTTAATTAAGTAATGCAAAATTTTATACTTACAAAAGTTATAATTTTGTATCAAAATTTTTATTGTATATATATTTATTTTTCACTGACTATTGGAGGCTCTTGTTGAATGGACTTTGCTTTATGAAATAGCGAGGAAAAAATTCGGCTTCGGGCATACCATTTAAAAAAAAACGAAGTATGTTAACGTATATAGGTGAAAGGTGACTTCTTTTCTGGGAAATTATTGTCCCTGTTTTAGAGAATAAACGCTCACACAGAACCGACGCAAATTAATTTTCGAGTAAATTTATAAAGTGCTGGGTAATGGATTTTTCAGGCCTCCCATTCTAACTTTGGGTTGCTTTTAAGAAGAGAAGGAGGAGTTGCTAATAAAGGAGAAACTGTCATTAATTTTGCTATGATTAAATACTTTTACAATGTACTGGATACACACACGTTTCGAAGTAAAAAAAAATACTCGGTTTTACTCGTAGTGGAAGAAGTCGAGTATTTACTTTAAAGTAGTGGTTTCGGAATGTCATAAAAAAAATTCTACATATTGTTCCGCAGATTACTTATATTATTTTACACATTAATTAAAAAATTAATTTCTGCTTTAGTTTGTGTTATTATTGTAACTGATATATATATAATATATATATATCACATAATACAATTTTTTTTATTGTTACTATTGATTATATGAAAATGAATAATTGCATACATGCACTTATATATGTATATAGAGCTGAAGACTAAGTGTTAAACTTATTCTTCGTGCGAACTGTTTAATATATGTATATCTTTATATATTTACATTGAATGCATGGTATAAACAGTTTTCAGATCGACATAATTTTGAAAATTTCCGAATTTGAATTGTAACTTTCTGAATTCGAAATGGAAATTCTGAATTTGAATTGTAACTTGCTGAATTTGAATTGTAATTTTGAAATGTAAATTCTGAATTAGAATCTCAACCTTCTGAATTTTAAATAAAAATTTAAAATGGAAATTCTGAACTTGAATTGTAATTTTCTGAATTTGAAATAGAAATTCTGAATTTGAGTTGAAATTTTCTGAATTTGAAGTGAAAACTCTGAATTATAAATGTAAATTTTGAGCTTGATGGTAAGTTTCTGAATTTGAATTGGGGATTTCTGAATTTAAAATTAAGTTTCTGAATTTGAATTGTAACTTTCTGAACTTTAATTGGAAATTCTGAATTTGAATTGAAATTTTCTGAGCTTGAAATTAAAGTTTTGAATTAAAAATGGAAATTCTGAAATTGAATTGTATTTTTCAGAATTCGAATATAAACTTTCTGAACTAAAACTGAGTATTGCAGTCATACGTTCGAAATGCATTAGAGAGTGACATTTGTCTTCAAGTTGGGAAGTTGTCCTTTTAAATTATTCATAATTTGTACACTTCTCTTCTTAATTTTCTAACTACTTAAAAAATAGATACCATCATTTCATTATGAACAAAATATTTTGTTTAAAACTTTGCAAATAGTCACGCTGAATAAAATTCTATACACCAAATCAACAACAAGGGGTCATATAAAATATGAAATACGATTTGCAAATATGCAACGATGCCAATCAACAAAACCTAGCCAATTGTTTTCGCAATATGGCGCAACGTATGGCCAAAGTAACCAACAACCGATCACCTGCAACTAACAAATCCGCTCAAGCGCTTCTGTGACGGGGCGTTGCTTGGCAGCCACTGTTGGCTTGTATGCTTGTTATTTATAAACAAAAATAACTGGCAAGGCTTTTGCTTTTCAAATATTTTCAATTATTCGCCGTATTTTTCTAGACTGTTTGTCAGTGGGCCTTTTTATTTTTTCGTACTGCCATTTATTTGACTTCACTTTATTTTCCACCAGTGCTACACATAGTTGACTGTTTCATTTGTCGCAAACGATGACAGAAAATATTGAAAAAATTTTGTTTGCCTTTGCGTAAAGAAAAATAGAAAATATATTTACAACGCAATCAAAACGATTCGAAACGTACAACATTGGGAAATAACATACACAGAACATCTGTAACATTTACACGGAAAAGTAGTGGAGTAAAAAGAACTGCAATAGCGAATTGCATAATTGAGTATAACTGCTAGTTGAGGTGAAAAGAATTCGCGATATTCACTAGGCTAGTGGAAATAATATTGGCCATTTGCCATGAAGAAGGTCATACGACCCGAGTCGCGGCCTTTTTGCCTGCAGCCACGCAAACCAAAGCGCATTACGAACGTGAAGAGCTGTGATGCGTACAAAGCGAGAACCAATGTGTCCTCCACTCCAGTGCGGCGGAATATTGTCGACTGCCCCTTTTACATGTTCAAGTATAAATTCGACGACTTGCCGTTGGATCCAGCAAAGGATTTTATCGAAGAGAAAATTGGTAAAATAAAATATATTCCGAGGTTTGATGCGTAAGAGCATTAATTTTTTTTTTTGCTTTGATCCTTCTACGCTTTTTCCAGCGCATATGCAGGTGGACCAAATTGTAGGGCGTTGCAATAAGGAATTAGATTTTCATTTATACAAAATGGATTTGGTTAACTGGGAGTTAGAGGAGTGCGACGATGATAGTATGCAGGAACTGGAATTGGAGGATATTGTAATGCCACAAAAATTTGAAATGCTGAGAAATAAAAAGGAACATAAGTATTCATTCAATGCGAGAGGTAAGTGAGCATCGGAAGATGCATTCAATTTTCCTTTTATCTTTTATCTTTTATTTTGTATGCAGTTTGCTTGTAATAAAAAAAAAGCTGCAACGTCAAAACAATTTTCTTTAGGAATGAATAATGTTAACTAAAGAGTGTTTTTTTTTAGATATGTGGTTTTCAAACAAAAAAAAAACGCATATAACTTAATATTATGGCCAAAAATTTAGCTTTATTATAAAGGCAAAAGTTTACCATTAGGTCATAAAAATGATTTTGGGCAAGTAACCGTCGCGGCTGGTTCGAATAAATTCCAGGCCGAGTGGACCAATTTTCGACCACTTTTTGCAGCAATTGGGGCCCCATGTCAGCAATAACTCGCCAAATATTATCTACCAAAGCGTCAATTGTCTCGGGATTATCTGCGTAGACAACCGACTTCACATAACCCTGCAAAAAATAGTCCAGCATTGTTAAATCGCATGATCTTGGAGGCCACGCCACAGGCCCACGACGCGAGATAATGCGTTCACAAAAATTTTCCTTCAATAAATTTATTGTTTCGCTGGCTGTATGGCATGTAGCGCCATCTTGTTGGAACCAAAGGTTGTCCACATCAACATTCTCCAATTTAGGCATGAAAATGTCATTAATCGCGTTCCCCATTGCCCGTAACATTATGGCCGACTTGAATTTGAAAGAAATATGGACCAATGATTCTCTCTGTTTATAGAGTACACCAAACAGTGACGCGCTTGATGGTCGTTCGGCTTCAATTCTTGCACAAGTAGGATTTTGTAAGCCCGCAAACCAAGATTCTTTCGCAAAATCTTCCATAAAGTGGATGGGCTCATCTCCAATTATTGCGCGCGATGGCGGATGAACTCATTCGGGTCTATTCTGATACTCTGCTCCTCAGCAGCAATATCATCTTCGGTCCGCACTGTACGGCATCTCGGAGGGTGCCCATTATCTACTTGAGTAAACGTGGTGCGAATCCGATTCATGGTTGCTCGAATTGCCGACTTTGCTGGGAGATTATGTCGACCGAATGTTAGGCACAGCGCGCTATCCGATCCATTTTTTTTACACGATTTGCAAACGTTGTTCCGGAATATATCTTCTCATTATGAAATGGCAAACCAAACTTAGTATAAAACAAGTAACAGCTGTCAAAATGACCAACTCCGAAAAAAGTGTTGTCTCATTGAAAACCAGTCGTCTAATTTTACGATTGATCACCGTAGACTAAAGGCTCGTGTGAGACTAAATACCTTTTGGTAGATTCATTTTGAAACCGCCAGACAATGAAATAAGTGTGGTTCATATAGCAGTTCCTTTTTACAAATTCGAAAGAAATTAACAACGGTTTGTTAACGGTTCGCCACTCATGTGGCTGCCCCCGTTGGCAAAAATGAGACTTTGACTTTCTCTCAGACGAAGCAGATTGTAATTGCATAGTGCTGAGACGCCCCGAATTTGTATGGTCAACTACATATTTTACCAGTTTTCTCGAATAACTTTGCAGTACTACAGGCAAAACTTGGCGTGACTTTTAGAGACATTTCAAATATTTCGCCATTTTACAACAACGTGATTTTTGAAAGAAACCCGCTATCTTTGACTGCAAACAACATAAAATAACATTTCATACTTTTGCAAGTTTTTTCATGCTATAACTTTTGAACAAAAAAAAATTAGTGTAGTCTGTGCAATTACGAAAAAATACTCATACTAAACGTATAACAACAACACATCGCTGTTGTCTGGCCTGCACTCTATATTCCTCATAATTTATTTTGTCGCAGAGCATGCTGTTCGGCACCTTTTACTTTGATCTCAAGTAAACACTTCATAGTCATGCCAAAATTGTTCAGCTTATCATGTTCGTTTTTATGTGTATTCGCAAAACTAGCTTAAACATTTTTTCAGCTTTATTGGTTCAGAAATTATAGCCAAAACTAACTGGAAAAATCATGGAAATTTTCCGATTTTTTAGCTATTTTTTACATAAAACTGTGTCTATTAGTTAGAAAATCTATTGAAATGAGATGAATATTTGCATAGTATTATGATAAATTCAAATCAGTCTCCAGAATTGCCATTCGTAAACAGTGCGAGAAAAAATTTAAGAATGTTGGGACAAACTCATGAAAAGCATTAAGCACCCTATATCCAAAAATTTAGACGTGATGGAAAAATGTGGGTAACATTTTTAGAATCACTGGACGGAATCATCAAATGCACATTCGGGCTATTGCACCGTGATATTAAAAAAAAAAAGTTTTTGGTTGACTTGCAACTGAAAAAGTGAATATAGCTAACATTTAAATTTGCAGCTTTTATTTAATTTGTAATCATTTTTCGTTTAAGAGCTTTTACACTCCACATTTTCGCTATAAAGTTATCGTTAACATTTTTAACTACTTTTTTACAAAGTTTATCCACTAAACAGAATACAAGCTAAACATTTTTGGAAAATCTCGAAATGACCATATTTTTTTGCACTTAAACGCCTTTAACTCTAAATCTACTATTCCGATTTACAGTGGATAAATGCACCTTTAAAACAAGACCCATAACAGGTCAGGTTTGTTTCTTTATCTGGAGTTTTTTTGACAACATCTAAAACGCATCTATTGAAAAGAGACCTGAAATTAGTCTAAAAATGCTTTTTAAAAAAAGATATTCAACTGATTTTTAAACATTTTCGATTTGTTATTATTCTTGTTAAAGAAATGCATTAGTTTAAATCACAAAAATATAAACATAAAGCTGACCTGTAGCATTGAACAATTGCTCACTAGACACATTCGATGGAGGACCAATATTTAAAAATGGTTGCAATTTCCTCCCAGCTATTTATTTTGAGAAGTGTTCAATTCGTTGTGTAATGAATAATTTGTCTCAGTTATTATTGCATATCAAAAAAGGTTATTTAACTTATTTAAAAGAGAAATGTTTGGCCAAAGTTCGATTTTTTCGTCCGAATTCGACCACATATCAGTTCTTAGACCATGACTAAAACATTAAATGTTTAGTACCTACATATTTTTATACGCATATCATGTTGGCACATTATAACACCGTAAGGGTTTTAGTTCAAATTTCAATTTTTATTCATACAAACTAACTTGTGACACAATCTCTATGGAATTAAGGACATTACATTTATCGGCTGTAATAACACAAGTACTAATGACAAAGTTCCTAAAATATGTACATGAGAAATTCATGGTCCATAAAATTTTGTATTTATTTACTACTGTGCTGTCGATAAAATAGCAAAAAAAAAAAAAATTTCACTTTCAATTTCCAACTTCTCCCTAGCGCATATTTTGTGCATTTGGCTTTAAATAATTTATGTGGTCAAAGCATTCGAAATGGCATTAAATACTTGCCAGTGTGTATTGAAAGCTGCTTAGGGGTATACATGTACATATGTTTTTCTTTCGATCACTATGCCTTTACACATACATACATACATACATACATACATACATACATATACATGTACGTTCATATCTATGGAAGTATACGAGTGTACTAATGAACTGAAGCGCCTATTACTTTCACTACACTCACTCCCTGCGTATGCAAATTGATAAGAGCATTTACATAAAAATGTTATTTCAACTTGCCAATGGGCATAATACTTAATGTTTGGTACTCGAATTGGTAGCAGCTGCCTTGGTATCATCAAAAGTATGCCCGAAATGACCTTTGGGGAACTTTTCATGATTTCCATAGGTTTTTTCTCGCAATGCATATAAAAGAATATGGAACATATAAATAGAGACAGCATGCAAAATAAGTGTAACTGCATGGCCAGCCATTGGTTAATATCCCATTTCTAGGTACGAATTACGATCATTCAATTTTAAAGTAGTATATGAGCATTTGACTGGATCGGGAAAATAAACCCACCTAGTTTGCAAGGATTTTAGGGTGATAAAAATATTCATTCCTGGCTTGACATAAAAATAGTCAAAATTAAGTTTTCTTCGACCTTTTTTTTTGATTCAAACTTGTGATATACTTTATTGTTACGTTTTCAAAGAACTTATGACTGTAATTGATAAATTAGAAGACCATTTTGAAAGCCCTGCAGACAGATTTACATATTTTAAAACCATACTGTATCTAATCGCAAGTGTAACTAATTAAAGACACAGCGCTGTAGAATTAGGAGGAAGTTGTCAAAAGGTGATAGGAGGTTTATATTGTAGAGCCATAAAAACCACACTAAAAATGGCTTCATACTGATAGTCATATTGGTCACACTGCTTCCAAAAAAAAATATATAAAAGTTGTGTCTTTTTTAGTATTGCCAATATAGTGGTGAATGGGGGCGGACGAATGCTTATCAGGTATGTTTCTAACTGTCCATCTGTAAATGAACGCCCATGTATAATATGCACGAAAAAAACCACTAAAAAATTTTGAAATCTTTAAGTCTACTTATATAAATAGATACTAAAAAGCAGTCGCACATGCAATTGAAACCTCCCATGTCACATGAATAATTTGCTACATTTTCTTTATTAAAATTATGCTGCATATAATAAACACCAAGAAAATGGAAAGCAACGCGACGGTATTGGCACTGTGGAAATCGGCAATCACCCTAGAACACTAGTTCATAAATATTTGATAAAATATTCACAAGCTACAGCCAAAAATATCTGGAAATAGTATGCAAATTTTTCGATTTTTTACCAATATCTTCGCATGAAAATGAGACTCTAACTGTTTGAAAATTTATAAGAATGCAAACGTTTCGGATATAAAAATTCACATAATTTTAAGCTAAACTCAGATAAGTTTTTAGAATCGCAGTTCGTAAAACAGTGTTGAAAAATATGGAGACAATGCCAACCTATGTTGGGGCAAATCCTAGTAAAAACCTCAGCGCCCTGTATCTCAAAATCTAGATGTGGTGGAAAAATTTCGGTGGCATTTTCAGAATCAGCGGATCCAAACCAATATAAAATGTGATATTACACTAAGTCCGAATTGACCGCTTTTATTTATTTTGTAATAATTTCTGCGTTATAATATTTTTAATTATTTTTTTTATAAAGTTCAGCCACTAAAAATAGTAAATAAAAATTAGGAAATTTCAAAAAAGCTCCTTATTTTTCGCATTAGTACGTCAGTGACTCAAAAAATCAGCTTAAAGTGGGTAAATGTACCTTTAACACGGGGCCCCTAGAAGGTAATTGGGGATAACTGGAATAGGACCTCGAAAACAAGGGTTTTTTTTTTAAATCAATGAAACTCATTTTCGTGTTCATCGATCCAAAATTAATCTAAAAAACAGTTTTTAATGAAAGCTTTATTCGCGTAAACTTGTGTACTTAATATACCGAACAATATCATTTTCAACTCGTAAAATGAAGAAGCGTTTTAGTTTTTTTCGCATATTGGCAGATTCCAGAAAGATTTGTATGCATATCGGAAATAAAAATTTATTTATATTTTTACCGAAATACTTCCGGTTTAAAAATTAAAGCTTCTTCGCAAAACAATTGATCACACTGTACTTTAATGGTCCAGTTGCGAATTTTAGCTTTCAATATCTCTTGACTTTGGAAGTTGACTTCGAAAAACAAAGAAATTACTTTTATGCCTATGCCTAAACCACTTAAGGAAAATTGGTTTGGTCCACTGTCCACTGTCCACTGTTAGTTTTTTTTTTTTGGTTAGAAATACTTCTTTTTTTTTGGAGAATTAAGTTTTACAGTTTTATTTGTTTACTGAACTTTACATTTAATTTATATTAAATACGTAATATATATCGTGTAACGAAAGAGTGTATCTATATTTAATAAAAAAGGCAGCTTCGAGTCTGTATAGCTGAATCCAATGCAACCTCTTCTCGATTCAATGGCATAAACTTGTCTCGATAAATAATCGGCTTTCCTTGCGAGATCGGCGATCGAGAATTCGAGAATGTGGGAGTAGTAAGCGAAAGCCCTACTATATATCTGCAATATTTGTGTTACAATTCCACTTATTAAAAAAAAAAAACTAGGAATTGTGGCATCCTATTTAAAATTGTATTATCCTGGATTGCATACTTATCTATAATGTAGGTGATCGAATTTCTTATTTTGAAAGGATATTTAAAACAAACGTTTTTTGCGGCCATCGTAGCCGAGTGTGTAGCGTTCCATTTGTTGGGTCTGGAGTTCAAATCAAGTAACGTCAGAAATATAGAAAAATTGTTTCTAATAGCGGAAAACTTTCGGCAGTCAATGGCAAGCCTTCGTTTGTTTTTCTGCCGTAAAACAAATGTCTTACAAAAATCATTTGCATTTTGGAGACGAGGTGAAATTATAGGTCGCGCAATTTGTGGTTACCGCAAATTGTAGGAGAAATTCGGTTCAAACATCATGCTACATGTATGATGTAAGCGGGAAGTTGTTATTATTACTATTATTATTAACTTATTAATATTTGTTTTGAGTTCTATTAAGCATACATATACTATTAACTTAACAAAAAACTTTTCTTAGCTTGTCTTAAAAAAATTTGTTCAATTCTAATTTGTTGTTTTTTTCAGCCTGCAATCAATTTCCATGGATTACGAAATGCTGGAAAAATAGTAAGTGAAATCATTTATTTTTAATTATTTATCAATTATTAAAATTTTGAAGATTTCTCAATAGCAAATAAATATTCATTAATACGAAAACTGTTTAATATCGAGGTTTTGCAATTGCCAACGCTTCCTTCGACCATTATATTCAATAAATGGTTGCAGCTCACCGATAGCGAATTACTTTCTTCCAACAAGTGGAAACATACAATTACGCTGAGGAATTATGTATTTTTTTATTTTATTAGTTTTTACTAATATTATAATTATAATATGGATGGATTTTTATGAAAATTTTGTATGGAACTAGCTTATAATCTGAAATAACATAAGGTCATATAACGATTGGATAGATTTGGATAAGATTTCGCACAATAGACCCCGTCATATATGTAGGTTACCATAGACCAGTGCTATAAAAGGGGTTACCACTTGTTTAAAATGTTAAATTCAATTCAAAGAAAAAGGTTCATTTCCAAACTATTTTCAGAGAAACCTGCCAAATGTTTGAAGGTAAACAAAGTTAAGTTAATAAATTAAATTAAATTGTCAAGTATCAAACGGACAATTTGAGAAAATCTTAATTTTAAAAATATTTTGGAGAGTGTTACCACCTATTACAAAATTAATTAAAGTGTTAACAGGTTTCAAAAAATAACGATCAAGGTTGAAAACGCCTCAATTTGAAAATACTTTGGAGAGAGCTGCCATCTGTTTAAAAAAGGAATTTAAAAAAACTATTAAGTTAAAGGAAATATGCCAGCATGTGATACAAAGGGTGTAGGCTTAAGAAAGCTTAATCAATAACCGCCATTTCATTCCGAAATTTCTTTCTTTTGAAAGCTGTTTTTCTACAATCAAGAAATTGTTTTGTTTTTTTTTGAGTACAAGACATCTTAATTTTGTGTTTAAAGGCAATTGGCGGAGAAAATACCTTTAAATTTCTATGTAAAATCCGCATATTCTGCACCATATATGTATGTATGTCCATTCGCATTTACCATGTTCCAAGTCGTCTATTCATGGAAAAAATTAATATTTTATACTTTCATTTTCTCCCAGTGAAGCCCAGCGAAGAAATGGTCTACCAAGTTACCAGCGAATTACTGCAAATCTATTGCGCTCGCCGTGTACGGATCTTCTATCCCGATATGCGTACAAAAAGTCAACGTTATACGAAGGAATTGAGCCAAATGCATGGCAGTCCCTCGGACGTTATAGGTGAGAGAGTGAAAGAGATATCGCATGTATGATATTTTAAAATAAACAATAACTTTATTCTATAGGTAGCCTACACACAAACACAGCGAAAGATCTACGCATCAAGGCATTAAAAAATTCACGCAAGCCGCTTATATTCACACCTGGCGATCACTATGCGCTGCGCACGCCTGAAGGTATGCAACAAAATTCTTGAAACAAAGAAACAACTATTTAGCAAAGTACATATTGCGTTGTTGAAAAAGAAAATTTTTTAACTGAAACAAAAAGCAAACAAAAAAAACAGTACAGTAAAAAAACTCTTTCATCTATTTGTGCTCTCCAAGCTACTTAGACACTTTTATACTTTTGCATTTTTTATGCGAAACTTTTTCACCTGCTACAGCTACTACAGCAAACACTTGTATTGCAGATGCCTTTTAATTTCTACACTATGTATGTGTGTGTATACATTTTTGTTGATATATTTATGTATTTGTTATATTTGTTGCACGTGGCACGCGTTGCAGAATGTAGGAACGAGCTAATACGCATGGGTAAAGTTATAGACAAATTAATAGAGCCAACATTGCGACGTGCCAGAGAGAACTTAAAACGGCAGGCCGAAGGTGATGGTGCTGCAACAGCAACTGCAACAAAAACAAAAGCAACAGCAACGGCAAGAACAAAAGCCATAACGACTAAAACAGGTGCAGTACCAAAGAAAACGTCCGGTGCAATGGAGCGTGGAGCCGGAGATGCTTGTACCGAAAAGAAGACGCAGCGGAATATAAAAAAGGTGGGTGGAGAAAGTTTACAAATATTTGCAATGAGGAAAAGCCAAAGCAAGCAAACTCATGACAAAACGGCACAGATAGCAGCTTGGAAGAAATTTCGTAAGTTATAAGTCGTTTGGCATGCAAACTATGAAATGAAAGAAATGAAAGGAATACAAAAAAATTAATGTAACCGAACAATAAAGAAAGTTAAGCGAAAAGACAAAGGTTGAAAGTTGGCAGCACTGTGACGCACTAGACGCTAGTCGCTATTGTAAAACTATTGTTTAATTTTCTTTTTTTCATAACTGTATTTTCTTTTCTCCATGCTATCTCTCCGCTCGTACAGCAAAAGAAGAATCCTTGCAACCCCTACGATACTCTACTACGCCCCAAAGATTTTCCCACCTTCGAAGACTACATGAAATGCATGAAACACTACGAACGCCAGTAAGTAAAACATAAAAAACAATTCAAACAAAGCCAACATGAACAACAACAAAAAAAATTAAAAAAATGACCGCATTGAAAGGCCGCAAAACATTTGTGTGCGGCAAACCTTATACATATTATATGTAAATAAAACGAACGTTGTTCACAACACAACATCAGGCATAACTTGTATTGCAACTACTAAGGCCCATGGCAATGATGCATCCACACAACACAAAATATGCTTGGAATATATCTGCATGTATTGCACCAGATTGCGTGTGCAACGTTACCTTGGTTAAGCTCTTAATTAATGCAATGCTTCTTGTGTCAGTGCATATGCAGCCCACGGGCCCCAAAGGCAACTGTCATGTAAAGCTCGCACAGGACTATAGCGAGCTAAGGCTCATTAAAATAAATTAACAAGAATTTATATGTCTGCTTAAATGTTTGCACATAGATAGTACATATGTACATATTTGTCTTGATTTTTAACAAGCCAGACAACAACAGTTCTAGGCACCCACTTTTGTTGTTCATTTATAACCTTCAAATTAGATGAATATGTTACGTAATAATATTCTTGTTTGTTTTTTTTTGGCTTTTTTGCAGACGATTCAAGTATCTGGAAGGCCTGCCACCCGTCGATCCGGAGGAACAAAAAGCGATTATACTTGCACGCTACGAGGCACAATTGGCAGCGGTGCAGCAGAAATTTACATTGAAAATTGAAAAGAGATACAAATATCTTATGAAAAGTGTAAGTAAATTGCATTACAATATTTTTTGCAAACTCATAATGGATAGAGATATACCGCAGTTACACATGAAAAGTAAGCTAAATGCGAAGACTAAAATGGGATAGTTTATTTAAAAAATATGGTATTAAAAAGAGTACCCGGTGCACTTCGCTAAACCCTTCAAATTGAGATAATCGGATAATGATTCTATATGTTTTTGTAAATACATTATATCTAATGTCTGACGCCACCTATCGATTAAATTTTAAAATTTAAATAAAATAAAATATTTGTATGTTTTGAATTTGAAATCTGGCTTCAAATATGGTTTTTAGAAATATCGCGACTACAGCGCCACCTATCGCTTTAACTTTCAAATTTATTTTATTTTATTTATTTGGCTAATGTTGTATCTGAGTTTAAACAAAATCGCACCAAATGCAGAAAAATCATAAATTTATATTTTTTATTATACAATATTATATTATATAATATTTAAATTTAAATTTAGACGTAGACGTTCTTCTGCCTATATATTTATTTATTAATTGTTCTTTGCATATGTATCCAGAAAACGTATTTCGGCTTCTCTCACGTATAACTTAATATAATTAATAAAATCTAAAATCTTTAAATTATAGGACCATTTGAATCTCATGTTTTATTTATTTTTTTTCTTAATAGTTCTGTATAATTTAATTAAATTTTACTTTTTTAAAAGTTGCACCAAAACATACATACATATAAACTTTGCCATAGCAAAACTAACGTTTTGACACTCAAATTTCAAAATTTCATATACATAACTGGCGTAAATTTATATTAAATTTGACTTTTCAAACATGTGACAAACGTCTCCCAGCCAAACAAAGCCATGCCTAAAACCTTCCCGGAGGAGAAACTAACAAATTTCCAAAGTTGCAGTTTTAAAACAGGTGGCAATCCTACGCAAAAAAAATCATTTAACTCACTGGCTTCACTTAATTTAAGTTTCAACAGGTGGAAGCATACTTTCAAATTATTTTGAATATGAAGCATTCGTTTGACACTTATATTGCAATATTGGATTTGAGTAATTACTTTAATTAATTAAACATTTTAAAAAGATAGCAACCTCTTTTAAAACCCGATTATATGGTCGAACTATATCTTATCCAAATCTGTCCAGTCTTTATTTAGCAATATCTGATTTAACGCCACGTGTTGAACTATAATTGAATTGAACTACAAATGAAATGCGCGCCTAGAGCGCCATCTGTTGAGTACTTCTCAGCTTTTCATTTTTACCTAAACTTAAACGCGGAGCAATTACCAGCAAACTCGCCAATGGAAGTATTCATTTTATTTCAGTCTTTTTCAAGCTTTAAGCATCCGAACCAACCATTTTTAACGTCAAAAACGTCAACTGGTGAAAAAACTGTGCTATCCTTGGTAAAGGAGTTTGACACAAAAATAGCGCTCTGTGTTCATCATAGGACTGAACTTCAAGTTTAAATTATTTGCTATCACAATTTATTTTAAATAATAGCATACTTTTTTGTTATTTATAGAGGCTGGGGGCATCCTTATTTCGTAAAGGGGTAGAACGAATCACCGTTTGGTATTAAAATAGTTGCATCACTTAATAAATGATCAGTAAAGTTAAAAAATCTCTTCTATAATTTGTTTTTTGTTCTTTTTTGATTAAAAATGGGTCGATATCATTTACGTATGAACATAACTGATTACAACCGATAGTATATTGTAAGATAAGTATTATTATATATAAATACAACAAATAGAAGCACAAGTATTGTGGACCTTCGGCTGCTCACTAAAAAGCAATATGTGTTCCTGGCCGAGTTTATAGTTAAATTTCGTAGGTATATAATTGAATTCATGCATTCAATTCATATATGTCAGGAAATACTTTTATAAAATGCCAAACACATAGATGTAATAAACGTCACGTCCCATAATTTGGTATACAATTGTATATTATTTCATTGTGACTATTGAATGATAGATGTCGCTTGGAGAATATAAACCTATCGAAGGCATTAAACATGGGCAAAGTGAATATATTAGTATGTTCATATATGTATATGTGACAATTTCAGCTTTTAATTTGAATGAGTGCTTCTATATCTCGTATTCCACGTTTATGTTTAACAGCAGTCGCTCCGGTACAGCGTGTTAGCCCAGCCGAATGCCCTGGACTGATAAATTGGTCTCTCCTGCTTGTCCTTAGCGTTACCCTTTCAATTGTGGTAAATGGTATATGAACTATAAATACATTTTTGATATTTTATATAATCTTTTTCGTTAATCAAATTTAATTAAAATATGTCTTTACTCCTCTATAAATGATAACCCTCGGTATAGCCAACTATACCAATCCAGATCATTATTCTCAACAGTATGAAAGTAAAGTTTTCCTAAAATTTCTAAATTGCTTTCTATGTAAAAGTGAAGTGTGCACTTAAGGTGAAGATATCTTTAAGCTTTTTTGAAAAAAAAAATTAAGTGAGTAACATAATCACTAGACTATCATTTTTGAATTTTCTTTCATATGACGGTCTGTCTCATTAAAATATTATCTGTCAGATAGTCAACGAGCTGAAATATTATATATTGTATTTCATCGAAGTTTAATTTATCATATATGTGCGAATGTATATTACTTCGAAAATACCTCCGCTGCGGGAGCCGAGCACAATTGAGGTGTGAGTTTTTAGACCTTCAGAATTTCTCGACGTATCTTCATCAGGATATAGCTTCCGAATCGATAATTTTCTTGACTTCACACTTTACTCTAAGAGTTTTTCAGTGCGAGTTTAACTCTGTTTGCCATTTAAAATAAGTTTAAAGTCGCTATGCCGTTTTTCAGACCATCTAAACCCAATTTAAACTTCTTTTAACTGCTAATTTGGCGCGGTTAATCCTTAAATACATGATATGGGAGCTAAAGTTACACAATTTACGAAAATGAAAACAAAAAGGAGTTTTTTTAAGGTTTTATTTCAAAAAAATTTTCTGTAGCATATCTGCAAAACCATGCATTTAAATATAAAAATGTTAAGGAAATAACCTAATCCACAAAAAAAAGTACTTAACTTGACGCTGAGTTATCGATCTATGCGTGTTAAATGAAAATATTGGTTTACCGTTTTTTTTATTTTTTATAAATTTTATGTATATATTAAATGAAAATATTGTATTATATACACTTTATTTTAATTTTTTTAAATCGAAAGAAAGGCAATATATGCCCACGTTTATCACCCGCTAAAGATTAAAGTAAAAGTGTGATATTTCAATCAAAAATGGTAAATAAACCATAAAAGGGCTACAAAACATTACACAAGGCTTTGAAGTTTGTGATTTATCTACAATATCATGCATTGCCACAATGTTCTTATTATAACATTAAATTTAAGGTATGTTGCAGCTCTGCAACAATATGCATTACAGGGTTAAACTGAGTTTAACTAACCAGCTTGTAAGGCCGCCTACAATCGTATTTTTCACAAGGCCTCGCTCGGCAATTCACACGTACATCAAAACGCTGCTTGATTTTGCACAAGCATAAAATGTTTGTATGACGTGTATTCGGGTTGGCTTGGTACTGATCCAAATTTAGAAAACAACAAAGTTGCCCTACAAAACAGCCGAATTTAATCCGACCTTAAACTCTCACTGAAAAACAGTTCTGTGGTTTAAACTATTTTTAAATTTAAACCGGGTTTAAGTAATCTGAATTTGAACTGAATTTAAACCAGCACTGAAAAACTGGCCCTAAGCAGCATATCAAAATTGGGCATTATGAAGATGTAGAGTAACAAGCTGAGATTTTTTGTTCCTATGATCAAAATAGTTTAAGCTATATTGTTCCTTCGCTCTAGGCAGGCAAACATTAGCTAGAACGCACATATGTATATCTAAAACTTCTCACAAGAAGGTCATTCAGATACATTACGATTTATGTGGCTTTTTGCGTAAACTTGCATATAAATATCTCATTGAAATATTATAAAATGGATATTTACATTGAAAATCGCAACTTTAAATTTTGCCATTGTCACTTCCCAATTTATGTACTTAAATTTCTAGTATCTTATCAACTTACAAAATTCTTTAAAAGCATAACAAGCATCTTAAAATGTCACTCTTCCTTTAGCAAATAGTCTGCTTTTCGCAAGCTTGCATTTTCATATTAAGCTTTGTCCATTCACCGCCACTTTTTCTACTGCGACTACTTTCACATCTTTAGCCCTTTACAACACTTAATCAAACTTTTTCGTATTATCTTTTCGTTTAACTTTCTACATGTTTTTTATTTGTTATTTTTAGATCAGCGCTTTGAGTTTGGAAACATTTCCATCGCACTTGATTAAGAAAGTTTGGACGAAAATCGATCCGCGCATTACATTTTTGCAGGAAATTCATAAGTTTATTTTGCGAGAAGAGGTAAGTTATTGAATAATATCTACTTGCATGTACAAATATACATATCTATGTATGTAAATCAATATACACGTTTATATAGTTGCGAAGAAATTTACCTTAACTTATGGTTATGTTGTTACTGAATTATCTAGTTTGGTTTTTT
The DNA here is from genome assembly GCA_951828415.1 of Anomoia purmunda. Lineage (NCBI taxonomy): Eukaryota > Metazoa > Arthropoda > Insecta > Diptera > Tephritidae > Anomoia > Anomoia purmunda. Next base: position 32,080,114 of record OX639996.1, read on the forward strand.
GTTAGCCACACGGGGTAGAATTATACCAAAGTAGTGCAGAGAACACTTAGTATTACAATTCGAATTAAAAAATCGATCTCTAAAGGCCATCGCCCAAAGCATGAAACATTAAACCCATAGAGAGTTTTATTTGGAACCACAAAAGTATCTGAAATTTGCCAAATCGGTACTACCAATCGCCAGAGAATAAATAATCTTCGAACTATTTCGAAAAAGAGTTAATTGCTATAGTTTCCAAAATATTATGAATATTAAAAAGTCTTCACATTTAATTCTTTTAATAGTTGTGTACCAGAAAAAACAATCACCCGAAAAAATAGGTTGACCCCTCGAAAAAATGGTGACCCATTTCACATATTTTTACTTATACAATTTCAATCTTTTTTCTTAACTTTTAAGCAAGAATCATATTAATTTCACATTTGTACACCCAAAAATTTCGTCGTTGTTGTTGTTGTTGTAGCGGCTAGTCACGCCCTGTGAAATGCGGACTCACCCATGGTCCCACTACAGTTGGTTCTACGTACCGGAATGCCCCGGGTTTCACAAGGCCAAGGACTGTTGTTTCGGCGATCTAACCCTGATTAAATCGGCCTACCCCAAAAATTTCGTATTAATTGGCGCTATAACCGCTTAAGCGATTTTGGCCGAAGGAGACCTACAATTTGTGGTGTGCGTGTTGATGTTGTAAAAAATTGAGGGGCCTAGGTTTTATGCCGACCACGAACGGCGAATGTTTTTTTTTTTTTTTTTGTGAGCAGCTTTTCCAAGACGGAAATACACTCGGAGGTTTGTCATTGCCTGCCAGGACCGCTATTAGAAAAAACTTTTTCTATAATTTTTGATGTCAATTTCCCCGTATTTTAAGTTTTTTTAATTGTATTAAATTAAATTTATGTGGCTCATTATTCGGTGAATCTTAATTAGGTACTTTACACATTGATGTGGATATCTGCCAAAAAAAAGTGACTCAACAATCAAAAATTGCATGCCAGTTTTATATCTTTTTTAAATGGGATTTTTTGATTCAAATTTAACAAGACTAATAGCGTTTTATTTTCTTGAAATAATGTTGCATTTATTCTGCCTCATGCTACGGCTGTCAAATTTTCGTGTTCTTTTCTCAACACTTTCTTCGGGTTCTTTGTTCTTTTCTCAAAATTTTGCGATCTGCCCCGACAAAAGTTAAACATTTTCTAATCGCTACTAAGCGCGAGGGTGAACGTTGTCAATTGCGTCTTTTGTTTGTTCGTACAATAGTTTTGTTCGAAAGTCTCAATTTTGATAATAAATTCACGTTATTTGTCTAATTTTATTGTGTTCGATGAATTAAATTGATGATCCAATTGGAATTGATAGGGTAGACTTTTTTTGTTATTTTCTCATATAAAATATGCAACATTTTCGCAGGGTCCATGGCGACATTTGGCAACATTTATTTCGATAAAAGAAAACGCTATAATACGTATATCTTTTGAAACAATCAAAAACTGCACTCGAAAAAATCCTGCTGGTTCAAATAATAGATTCCTCTATTTATTCTTATTTAATTTACTGCAACTTTTAATTAGTACATAGTGGAATAAAATGCGATATTATTTTGTATGTGCTTCATGTGTTGAAAAAATAAAATATATCTGCATATGTATGTATGTATGTCTGTATATTAAATTATATTTAACGTATGTGTCACCACTCACCACTCAAGTAATCGCTTAACCAACTCACATCAATTCTACTACATTGACTACAATCTTCTTCTTTTACATACAGAAACTTTGGCCAGAAATTTATCCAGAGGTCATGCTGTTGGATTATCTCTTCAATGGCGAGCGCCAAATTAATGCCACTGTCGCCGTCTTAATTATATCATGCATCATAGATCTGCAAGAGGATTTTCGGTATTACGTGAAACGTGGCTTTCTACGCTATCTACTTAAGTAAGTAATTTGGAAGGAGTGCCTTAACGTAACTACATAGCTATATTTATAGTTTTGTGAGTGTGTATTGAAACAAAAAAAAAAAAAATTCATGTGATAAAAAAAATTAGTTATAAACTAGTTCATTAAACTGTGTCGACACGTTAGCATGAAAAGCCATATGGTGGCATGAAATCGACTAAGAATCGTCGTGATGGTATGTGTAGATGTACATAAGTATATGTACTATATGTAGGTATGCATGTATGCAACTTTTTATATGCAGACATTTAAGCTTATTGGCAAAATTACGACTTAAGCCAAGTGACCAATGAGTTGGGCTGCTCAACGTCTGGTATTTTATTTCCTTTCTTTTCGTTTTCCTTGTGCTTATACTTTTTCCTTTCCTACTTTAACAGATCGCCATTGGAGTGCAAACGTTTGCAATTGGAAATGGAGCCGCCAGATTTTCCACAGTTACTCATACGCGGTCCAGTGCCATATAAAGTTAATGTGCAGTTAGCACGAAATCGCATCGACCAACTTTTGATGATAACACATCCAATTATAAGAGCACTCAATCAACTTTGGCATCAATTGTAAGTAGTGTATAAAACAAACAGCGATTTTATTAGGGAGGAAATTGTAAGTGGGCATATGTGGTTTGATGGGCGTGGGTAGATTTTTGCATCCACCCGATGTAGAGTTATTCTCATTTGCATGTTATGGTTAAATTTTTAAATTTTTTTAAGTAAAACTTCTTTAGCGGCAGTGATTTTTTGCATCACGTAACAAAAGTCGTGGCAGAATCGCTTTATTAATTCCATCCGCTATTGTTACTAAAGTTGCAATCAATCACCACCACTATTTCTACTAATTTCTACCATTATTTTTATTAATGCTACTACTAATTTCTTCTACTAATTTTACTAGTTTCTCACTATTTTTACTAATTTATTCCACTATTTTGAATAATTTCTACCAATATTTTTACTAATGGTCAACCACTATTTTTTTGCCAATTTCTATTACTATTTTTACTAGTTTCTTCTACAATTTTTACTAGTTTCTCACCTTTTTTACTAGTTTCTACCACTATTTTAACTAATGGTGCTACTAATTTCTACCACTATTTTTACTACTTTCTACCACTATTTTTACTAATTGTAATAATAATTTCTACCACTATTTTTTTAATAATACTACTACTTACTACGACTACTTTTATTAATTTCTACTACCACATAGAAGGTTTACTTCTGGGCTCGCGCACTTAGGTGCATGTGTGTTTTGTTTTATATATGTAGGTGTTGTTTTTAATATCGAGTATAAGATTTTTTCTCTTATATAGGGTAGGTCGGACATCTTTAATTTTTTCTTGTTAAAGCAAGCCAACAAAATATTGGATAATTTGCTTTAAAGTCCCATTGTAACCAGACAAATTTCGTGATTAGTTACGGAAAAATATTGTTTTTAAGTGGCGATTGTGCACTCATTTCAGTCTGTGATTTTATGCCAATTTGTTTGCAGGACCTATTTTGCAAATTTTTCTTTTACCTTCTCTACTAAATCATATGGTAAATACGTATTTGATAGTAAAAAAGTTAGAAGTGTTAATAGTGGCGTGGTTTAGTGTGTTATGTGGTAAGGTACAATAATTTAAAAACTAAGCTCGATGAAATAAAGTAATAACTACAAAAAGTAAATGTTAGCTTCAGAAAATAAAATCAGCAACAAAAATGAACACCGATATACCTTAATGGCAAAGAAAATAAATCTAAGTTATTTCTAATCATCTTTTTACCGCTAATTTAATATTTTGTTAAAAATAAATTTTCATCATGCGTTATTTGGAGGAAAAGCCGCAACACCGTCAGTAAGAAGAAATATCAAAAATCCACTAGAATTTTCGATCATTTGAACTTAGACTTGGTTATAGGAAAATGAAATGCGCTAAAACTGTCTGAAAAGTTTCTAAAAATGCTGAGTAAAAAGTTTGAAAATTTGAGGACAATTTTTTTTTTAAATCTGTTGAATTTTTTGTAAGTTTTATTGGATATTTTAAAATTTGATTTATATGATTTAAATATCTTATATAATGAAACATACTTATATAAAAATGTATTCAAAAATAAAATAGTGAAAATATATCGCAAACAGTATTATATTGAACTTTGAAGCTGAAGTTATGACGAACACTGTATGCCCACGAATGCAGGAATGATAGATTAAAAGATTGCGACTTCCGCGGACAGCTAGTCCTCTCTTTGTCGATTAGACACCATGCACCCATTCGCTGACGAAATAAAAGCATTTTACACAAACAATGCTAAGAAAACTTTTCAATCGTTTTGCCATTTGTCCGCTTTTTCTGCGCTTCTCCTTTTCTTTTTTAAATTTTATATTTGCTGTTTCCTTCTCTAGCTATTATTACGTCACTATCAGTTGCTCTCAACGTGGAAGAAGGAGCAATCTTGTTTTCTATCATTTTTGCTATAAGGAGCTTGTCGGCAATGCTGCATATACATTTGTATAAATATAGTTTCAAAAACTAACATTTCAAATATAATTAATTTGTATGTTGTTGGTAGCTTCAAAAATTTAAACGAAATTGAGAATAATGTTCTTTCTCGTGTAGTTTTGCCTATGTCCGACAATTAGTGCAATGTGTTAGTTTTGTTGAATCCTTTCCGACTAATATTTAGTACAAACGCACCTTTTTAAAATTTGTTTCAATAGCAACAGAAGAAATATTTTCCATACGATATCTGTTTGATCATAAGGTGTAACTAACAGATGCAATTTTAACACAGTACTTATAATTCTTATTGTCAGTAGACTTAAGAAATTTCAAAAAAATCGAACCCTAAAATTTTTTAATTAAAAACACTTTCTTCCAATGACAATGTCATCTTAATCCGCGTCTAAGGAATTTCTAATCACACTTGTAGAATACTTTTCGATTATCATCAATATCGAACCAAAAATACGGATCCTTATTCTAGCGACATCTAGCGGATTCGTAAAACTACCTCATATTGCACCAGCATCGCATCTCTCTAATATCACCAATATGGGACGATAAATTTTCTGAACTCGATTCTAGCACCACCTACGTTCAACGTTTCTAATTTCTTCAAAATCGGATCATAAAAAAAGATTTTCTGAACATTAAAGTATTTTTTATCACACTAGCATTATACCTTTCTAATATCTACAATATGAAACCAGAAGTACGGATTTTATGAAAAACTCGAGTCTAGTGCAAATAGCGAAGCCATTATCCTAAAATATATTTTTCCTCCTACGTCCTATTCCTACGTCCTGTATAACAGATTTTCTAAATATTTCGACTCATACGCCACCCAACGGATTAAAATATAGCCTATGCCCGTGCCACGGGTCTAAGAACATACTGCACAAATTTAGTTGAAATCTGTTGATCGGTTTTTGAAACAAATTGTAACAAAAAAACGGCTATATTTAAAGACAGATTAGGGGGAAAGATTCAGCAAAAGTAAACTTTAAATAATAAAATTTAAAAATATGTAGGTAAAAATTGTTGTTTTCGGAGGCCAGATTGGTTATTTCTTCGAAACAAATATATATATATATATATATAAATTGTACCATCCATGCTCCATAACTATACGACAGGCACACGAAAATTTAAGTTTTTGTTCGATAAAAACATAGTTCGTTCTACAACCAGGTCCAAATAAATCCAAGCGATAAACTTTGTGCAAATTAAAAAAGAAATCAATAAATCATCAGAAACTTAGATATGCACTTTTAAGGCCCATTCAATTTTAATAAAAACAAGTGAAAAAGAGTATACGTTTGGGTGTATCCAAACTTTAATGGATGATTTACAAAGCGTCATAATGTGTCATAAGTCATAAAATAAAAAAAAGCAAAATTGCTTAGTTTTAATTATTTGTTTCAATGCAATCCACAAACATAACTTTTGAAATCAAAAATTTAATGACTCTAGGATTTATGACACATTATGACACCTTGTGAATTACCCATAAATTTTTTTATTTCTCATAAATCGTACTTTTTGTATGCAATAAACGGATTTTGTTTGCTTAACAAAAGAAAAAATATCTTATGTTTTAACAAACCACGCCAATTTTCCAAATTTACGCATTTCGCTCCTTAATTAAATTCTTCGTACCAAATTCAAGCGAATTTTTGTAAACGATTTAATAAAATATCGAAAGTTTTGACTTTTTGTAATGTAAGAAGTGCGATTGGGTTTTGCTTCGAATGCTATAATTTTGCTAAATTTTCATCCTGCTTCTTGAGAAATGAAAATGATGTACAAAATTTGATAATTGTGCCGATTAAATTGAAATCTGTAGTGTGTACCAAATTCGGTGAAGTTTGTTCAGGTACTTGGAGTTCTAATATGGGTTGTGCCACGTCCCCCTCTTTCGCTCTCCAACCCAATCGTGTTCATCAAATTTGAGTAAATTACCTTCTATTATTACAAGAATATTTATTTTTTAAGTTTTGTAAATTACCATTATATGCGAGTTTGGCGCGGTTATTGTCCGAATTTTATAATTTTCGAAAATATGTTTACTGTCATAAAATGGAAGGTGTGCATTATATTTGGTTGGCATTGATAACGTAGTTTTGACAATATACCTATTTGCTCTATGGCAGGTGGTGTCGCGCCTATTTTCAAAAAATTTTCATTCTATCTTTTGCCCCAATCGGTATCACGCCGATTTGTACAGAAAAAAATCTGTCTCCCATTCCCTTTTGTAGCCCAATCCTATATGCCAATTCGAGCAAATTTTCTTTAATAGTTACTTAAATACCACATTCTTTAGATTTTAACAAAACACAGTTAGCTGATCATGGTTTTTATCTGATTTTGCTGTTAGGTGAGCAAAAATAGATTTGATTAAATTTGAAACTAAATTAATTTCCTGATGTCAGGTACAACGATCTGGTGGTGATTGATGTTTCAAAAATTTTCTTGCGTGATCAACCAATGACTGCTGATGAAATGATAAGCTTCGTTGATGAGAGTTGTGAGGTTATACGCGACGTGAGTACGAAACTAAAGTAATTTTGGGAAAACTTATAGCTTTGCTTGAATTTAGTTACTGCTAAATGACTGGCTACCACGTTGCGCTGATTTGGTGGATGTTATGCGTCGCACTTGGAAGGATTTGATACCCATGAATCAGAAATATGGTGGACGAGCGGCTGTTTTATTTAATTGCATCCACGCGCTAATGTCTCATCATTTGGAGGGTTTGATAACGCGTAGTATTTCTGTGCTCTACACGAACCTAACCAGATATGAGGTGAGTTTATTAAGATTAGTTTGCAATCGGAATTTTTTTTCCCTGATATAAAAGACAGTAAATAAAAATATTGAATTTTACTTCATTGCGATTTGATCTCAGTATAAAAAAACTTAAATGGCAATATTTCATCAGGATTAACTATAAAAGTTGTATAATTTTTTATTTATATTTTCTCCTCGTTCAGGAAGGCAACGAAATTGAACGCTATCAAATGTATGACAAGAAACTTCAACGCCGTCCGCTTATGACGCTAATTATCTCAGTTGTTGGCGCACATTTTGATGATCGTACAGATGATAGGGACGATACAACACCGATCTATACTTATGATGAAAATGACGACGCCAATCCGTTCTTTAAACGTCCCAGCGTGTCCTCTGAAATGGTGAGAAAATTCTTTAATAAAAATACATGGCGTTTCGTTTCTTGTAGCAAGAATTTTTGCCCAATTTCACCACACCAGAAATCTATTGTCTCTTATAAGATGCCAATATCAATTCGCAAAAGTCAAATTAGTTCTGGTGTGGTGAAATTGGACGTTCTTTGTTATCTGTTACAGGAATGGTCAGAATTATGCAACTTCTTTTTGATCTACGTTCTTTCGCTTCTGCTTCCGTTCTATTTTTTAGCTTCCACTTGACATAGATCCGGCATGTGAATTTGTGATGAAAAATGAAGGCAAATTTTTTGGATTTCCTTATATTAATGAGCTACCGGAATTATTTATTTCTATATTCAAGAAAATTCTGCAAGTAGGCTATCATATACCACGCTTGGAATACTTTATGTCGCGAGGTGAGTTAATGTCTGTGTGTATTTATTTATCTTTATGAGTGTTAAACACTTGTGCATTGGTAAAAGGAATACCTTTAAATTAAAAAAAAAAAAACTACTTAGCCAATTAAATGAAAAAAAAAAACAAACGAAAAAATCTCCTTAAGTGTATTTTTTCATATTTTTTTATATTACAGATGAAAGCACTCGAGGCTATTTGCATGTCGTCAATGAGTCGCACTGTGACATGCAGCGTTTATATAAAAATGTTCATCGAATAGTGCAAAATAACTGGGGTGGTCTGCGGGTGTATCTGTATCCTATCTTCAAATATTACAATGCTTTATTTACGAAGAAAATGTTGCCAGTTGTTGAGAAGCTATTTACACAGAATATCATTCCCGAATTGGCGGTGAGTGTGGGCTTTTTATAAATTACTATAAATTACTGTTTGACGAAAGTGACTGGAATGATTGCGAAAAGGTTTGCTAATTGTCGTCGCCTTTCAGCAAATACACGCATTTGGCGAATTGGAACAGGTGTACATCACAGATAAGTGAAAGAATAAGTTCCGCAAAAAAAACGAGGTATCGTTGCAAATTAATCAAAATTTCGCCCTTTTGAATATTCGTGATGAGCAATTTTGCGATTTTTGTCTATCAGTGAATTAAGTGTTTGCGATTTTTTAACTGACATGTTTTTTAGTGCTACTTAGTATTTTCCTTAAGGCACAATTTTTGAAAGAACTTTAGGAAAAACGATCCTTTGAGGACTTTATAAAGTTAATAAAAAAAAATATTGTTTGCTTTTAGGCAAGCCATTTTATAAAGCAGAATATGTTTCCTTAAATATATATATATATATATATATATATAGGTATATGTATAATACGTATTTAGAATTTTTTTAGCATTAATATAAAAATAATCACCACTCAAATTCACAAAAGCAAAAATCAAAAACGTATGCAACTTCTTAGTAATCTATGTTCTTAGCTATTGCTATCTGTGATTTTTTATTAACAGTGAGCACACTCAATACTATTTGCAAAAATAAATTCCGTATATTTCATCTATGCTTTTGAATTATCACACTGCGGTATACTTACATACAACCGAAACTATGTACTTCCTCAAATTGTACTGAACGGGGGAAGTAAATTCAGAGGCCGCAAAAAGTTATTTTTTTTGCAGTTGATGGCTGGGGAATGAAGACAGTTCTTTTTAAATCTGTATAATATTTATTAAGAGCGATGTCTGAGGTTGAAAAAAACATTTTTTACCAAAGTGAAAATTGAAAATTAACAAATTTTTCAAGGATCTTATAAGTCATGTCGCCGATGAAGTCGTAAATTGTGTATGCGATGCTGGCCTCAATTTTCATCTCAAATCAACAAACCAAAAATTTTCTTCTGCAAGAGGATTTTAGATGGACTACACTATATGCGATACTTGAAAATCTCCTCTGTAAAACAGGGTCTTAAAAAAATGCATTTTTTCTAAACAAATTTCGTTGTATTTGCAGTCAAAAAGAGGCTAAAAATTATTTGTTTGATTGATCTATTGAATTTTAAATAGAAATTCTTAATTTGAATGGCAACCTTCTGAATTTAAATCGTAATTTTCTGAATTTATAATGTAAATTCTGAATTTTAATGGTAACTTTCTAAATAGGAATTGGTGGTTTCTGAATTGAAATTGGAAATTCAAAATCAGAACTGCAACTTTTTAAAGTTTAATTGGAAAATCTGAATTTGAGTTGGAATTTCTTGAATTTGAAGTGAAAATTCTGAAATTGTAATGAAAATTCTGAATTTGAATTGTAACTTTCCGAATTTGAATTGTAACTTTCTGAATTTGAATTGGGGCTTTTTGAGTCTAAAACTGGATTTCTGAATATTAACTATGAATTTCTGAACTGTAATTGGAAATTCTGAATTTGAACTGTAATTTTCTAAATTTGAAGTGAAAATTTTTATTTTGAAATGGAAATTCTGAACTTGTATTGTCAATATGTATCTAAATTTTAGTTGGGGGTTTCTAAATTTAAAACAGAAATTCTGAGTTAGAATATGAAATGAAATCGAAATTCTGAATTTGAGTTGTAATTTTCTGAGTTTAAAGTGGAACTTCAAAATTTAAATTGTAATTTTCTGAACGGGACTTTTTATATGGCATACGAGTACAAGTCAAACTTGAGTATATTACGAATGCAGGGTTAAGTCAGGTACATTCGTTTCGAAATACTTCGGCTTTCCCTTTGTCGAATGACAGCCGAAGATAAAGCGCTATTTTGGTCTCTTATTCCCCGTATTCACTACATGAAACGAAATACCAACTAGTTCATTAGCTTACCAGCTTACTTAGCTGCTATTTGTATTGAAATAGCACGACTTGTCACGAAACATAACGTCATTAAACCTCGAAACGAAATTAATTACCATTATTAGTACATGCACCATTTTTCAAGTTATTCATAACTTTTTTTTTAAATATCACTTCTCACAAACACATCACATATGCACGTACGATTCCAAGAAGCAGTGTATGTGGCAATTATCTTTGTATATATGTACATAACGCTTTCGAAATTTTCTATAATACATGTGTTCATATGTTTTTCCCAAAATTCCCATCAATGTTATATACATTCAGTTACTTGAACACTTGAACAAAAGTACCACTGTGATTTTATACTAAAGCCAAACTATTAAAATTGATGCGTATGACTGACATTAATTGTATTTTAAACTGAATAATAAACACTGAATTTCAAGAGTTTTTCTTTTATATTTTTTTTTTGTTGCAAACTGACACTGCAAATTTCTATGAATTTGTGTATAATGAGATTTTTAAAAAGATAAACGAGCTTGGCGTTAATGATAGCTTACTTATAGCATTCACTGTTGATCATATTACCAATGACAATGTTCAGCTCATTATACATTCATATCAAAATAAGTGAAATAAAAAATTTAAAAATTGAAAAAATCACAAAATCATGCAACATCATTTGCTCATTTCTGACATATTGTCATACTGTGAATGCTGACAACAACAATAATAAATTTTGCAATACTATATGTACATATGTACGTATTTGGTGATGTGAAATTGTGCAGGGGCTTCAACTGAATTTCGCTGCAGGAAAACTAAATTAATTATTATATTTTTATTTGATTAAATTCGTTGATGCGTAGAATTAATATTAAATTTTATTATGGTTTGCTACCACCACTAGGCATGTTGTGTAGACTCATCAACAGGAGTAGCTTTAGTCGTTGACGAGTTGAAAATAGCAACAAAAAATAAATAAAATAAAAAATAAAACAAACGCAAGTAAGGATCTCCCTGTCTGCGCTAAGGAAAAGCTTATAGGGTATATATGTATGTAGCTAGATATGGATGTGAATGTACAAATGAATGCACGTGCTTGCCGAAAGGACTTCAAAACTTTGTGTGAAGGGTATACAATTGATTCGAATATTGAAAGAGAAATGTGAAAAGGTGTCGATGCGCTGAATATGCAAACGTTTATTAAAGTTGTAAATTCAGAGGACAGCGTGTCGAAAAGTAATGGTTAATTTTCCAATTTACAGCGAAAATTTACTGCAAATAACTTTATTTACTGCAGCATAATAAATTGATTACTACTTAGCATATCATTTTATTCTACATACGTATACTTCTAGGTACATACATATATTATACAATTATATACAGTAGCGGGCAAAAAAAAAAACAGGTTGCACTAGAAATTTGCGATAATTTGGTTTTATTTGAAAATGCAGAATTATTTATAAAATATTTTAAACACGTTTCTTAAAAGTATGCCTAACTTAAATTAACATTTCAGTTTGTTTTTTTATTAGAAACCAAAACGAAATATTTGTAATATTTCCATTTTACAGGTACTTGTGAAAAATGTTCTTCAAACTAAATGCGTTATAAGAGAAAATTCACACTTGTTTTTTAAATTGTTATTTCTGATAGGTACAGCAAAATGTCTACATTCAATATTTTGTAGTACCTCCTTTTTTTTCAACGGCTTTTAAAGATTCTAATAACTGTGCCAGTAAACCGGTACACCAAAAGTTTCCAATTATTTTATCATGATCTGGTAAAGTTCTGGGTATCTCCTTTGTTTTCAGCACTTTCATAATATGTCAGAGCTTTTCACTGAGGTTTGGGTCAGGACTGTTTTCCCAGGCCAGTCCAGTGATATAACATCAAAGTCTGTTAAATAGTTTTTTATCTAAAAAAAAATTAAGTACATAGTTAACTTTTTTATAGTAAATACAAAGATAGTAAGATCATATATTAGAAAAACGATTACTTACCGATCTGGCTGGCTGACATGCTGTTGAATCATTCTGAAAGATGACGTCATTCATGTGGGAATGAAGCACTTCAATTGAAGGGATTGCAAAAGCTGTTGGTATTTAATTATAATCCCATTTTTATGGCCAAATTTTTAACACCATAGATCATTAGGCTATCTCCCGGCCTAACGGTACGTCTGGCACATTCATTATTGAAACCTTCGTCGACTCTTCTGCGATCGTATGCCATTCCGTCCGAACCAAAAAAGTTCATATTGGATTCGTCCAAAAATATTGCTCTTCTCCAATCCTTTTTGGAACAGATTTTGTGCATCCTAACCCATTGGACGCATTTTTGCCGCTTTTTTACTGTCAAGGGTGGTTTTGTTTTGCAGGCCGACGGGCAGTTAGTCCGGCATCTTGGAGGCGCCGTCGAACAGTTCGCGTACTGATTTCCACACCATTTAGTTCCTGAACTTCTCTCCTAATGACTTCAGCTGTATTTGCATATCTTTGACGAAAAGCACCCACAGCAGTTCTACTGAATCTAATTTTTCCACCCATTTTGCGTATACTCGGGTTTTGAGAATGCATAGACAAAATTATGGCTTTATCCGTTTGAGACAACTGTGCGCTTTTTCCGTTTTCCATTTAACTTTTAGTCGTGTGTAGCCCAAAGAAAGCAAAACTAAACTTTTAATTGTATCAATATTTTCTTATGTACATAATAAATACGACTAAGTGTCCCGTTTTTTTGTAAGCTACTATATATATAATTAATTTTATGTACATACATATGTATATGCGTTTGTTTTATTAGGCTCTGATTGAACAGACATCAAATATTTAAGTGTTCTACAACTTTTTATACTTTTCTATCGAATAAGTAAAAGTCAAAGAGGATTTAAGTATATCCATACATATTTTTTCGATTCTTTTCGATGACATATGATATTTTTTCAGATTTATTTAAGTATTCATAAACCAAGTTTTTAAGACACTATTATATGCATTAATAATAATAAATTGGTTCATTCAATATACACTTGATTTGTGGCCGAACTTTTCCTAAATTTGTTGGTCTGAGACTTGATGTGATAACACGCCTTCTATCACCATTTATCAAAGTGGTGAATGCCCCTCCACAATTTAAGTGTTTTTATTCTTACCACGGTTCTGAAACTTTCCATAAGCCGCCGTACAGCACGCGTTACGCGCGATCGCCCTTCGGCAGCGTTTTTTTTCACTGTGGAAACGCGTCATTCCTCGTCGTACCAGTTCTTCTTTCAGACTAGCTGAAATTTAATAAAAGATGGAACATTCCAGGATCATGGTCTCAAATCATAGTATTTAATATCTTGCCTGTAGTCGCCATCAAAACAAAGGGTGAGGTCTCCGCTTATTGAAATTTTTCGTTTCTAATATTTTATTACGTGGCGGGTTCCAAGCCAGTGCATAGCTAAATCTCGCTCGAAGATAGGCTCTTAGGTGCACTACTGGTCAATAGACGCTGAAAACCCTGGAAGGCTCTTAAACTAAAAAATTTGATGTAGATTACTTCCGAGCGGATACTCAGGAGCTACCCAGGCGACACTGGAGTGAAATCTACCGGAAGTTGAGCTGCTTGAACCGCATGCAGAATAATTCTGCTGATCATTCCCAAGAATTCCGAGTTATAAAGTTTAAAAAAATTAACTTTCAACCCCCGTTGAGATTCCTGCACTTTCAAGTTGAGGAAGGGGCCAGAATAACTAGCAGCACCAAGTGCGCCAGTCTAGACAGATACAGGTCATCACTCAATGAGCGAAGAACACGGAGTTTGCTGAGATTTTTCTAACGTCTTCTGTAGGAGGTGAAATAATGAAGAAGAGGCCATTATGCACTTCCTGTAAGTGTCCTGCACTAAGAAAAATGCGCTTCAGATTTCTGGGGGACCATCTCTGAGGAGACTTGCACGACTTCTGTGTGGTCGCATTGGGGGTGCGGTTGGGATGTGCCAAAAGATCGAGATGGTTACAAAATAGAATAGGCTTGAGTACAAACTCTTTCTAGGCATCACAATTTGTAATGTGGCCACCGAGGGAACTTCCTACGAGAGCAACTCATCTAACCTAACCTCTCACAGATCTTAAGATATTCTGAATTTTTCAAAGAGTTTTAATTTTTTTATTTCAAGGGCACGAAATATTGAATTTTAATTTAAATATTATCTTTAAAATGAAGTTATCACAATTCTTGTAACAATAGAAATTTTTGAGATATTCAACAAATAAATTTCAAATATCCGCGAAATGATGAAATTTTTAATTTCGCACAACCATCGATTTTTTGCAATATTTAACATAAAAATCAAAAAAAAATTAACAATTATTTTTAATATTAAAAAATTGTGCAGCACGTATAAAAGCAACTGGGCTACATATAGAAAAAATTACCAAAATAATGTATTACCCAAATTCCGTCATAGCCTATATAAACTGCTAATTTCTTAAATTTGTTTCTTAGCTCGTTGAAGACCTTATGAAACGTTTGATGGGCATAATTCATAGTACATACATTTTACGCGATTTTATACCGCTCAATCTCTTCATGCTTGACAATCGACACGTTAAAAATAGTATCGTTATGTTGGTCGAACAGATCTACGATTTCATCATTGACTACTTCAAGGCAGTGAATATAAATGAAAACCGTGCGTAAGTGGAAAATTTTATGATTAACATTTATAAACATAGGCACATTTGTACTTACATACATATGATTTGTATGTATATGTAAATACTAGAGCTAAACAAAAATTATTCATCCTTTCATAGAATATGTGATGCACTCGAGGAAATGTCAATGAAATCTGGAGAGCGACCAGAAGAAACACCAGAGGTGGTAGCTTTACAAAACTACCTAACCGAGTGTCGTGATGAGAAAATATTTGCAATAAAAGATGAAATTAAAGTTGTATCGCGACGTGTGATTTTCCTACTAACACACACAATATTGGATAGTAAGTATTATAGGAGTTGAGTAAGTAGGCACTTATGTACATATGTACATATGTACATATGTATGTGCAAAAATGATGAAAATAAATTTAGCTCACTTCACATACAAATGGAAGGCTTCTTTTGAGGCCCATGACTGCATTATGGCTAAAAACCGTCGGTGAGTGTAATATATGTATATGTATATCTGTGGCGTTTTGCCATAACATCTTAAGTCTTAAAATTGAGTTTTGAGATATTAGCGATTTTCTCTCAAATCTATTGTGTTGAAATTTAATGAGTTATTTTTAATCAAGGAAAAAGTAAAACTATTCCTTAAGACATTATAGGCAGATTTTGAAAACATATTTAGTAAGAAGTATGTTTTATTCGTTGTTTTGTACATAAGATATTTTAAAAAACGGAAAGTTAAGAAAAATCAAATGTTTTAATGTACTATGTAATATTTTCAAAAATAAAGATAAGAAAAATACAAAAGGCGATAACTTTCTTTAAAATTGGAATTTTTTAAATCGGTTTGGACACAAATATGGATTATGAGTAGGAGAACTAGAATGTGACCTTAACTCGATTTTGACTTAAGTCGACTTAAGATGTTTTGGTAAATTGGTATTGTTTTGCAATAAAATTTAACCTTCACCCCCTACTTGTACGAAAAATCACAAAAAAAAAATTGTCAATAATTATTTCAACACATTTTTTAAACGAAGATCATACGAATTTTTGACAATTCCTACATTAACAATACGTTTTAAAAAATTTGAAATGTTATGCAAAAATATTAGTCGTTTGCAAAATATTTAAAAAAATAAATTTTTTTATCCTCATGTGTGACTTTTCCCACATAAAGCAGTCCCATGTATGTATTTTTCTATAGAAATTCAATTGTTGTACTTTCAATGACCAAGCTATTCGATTTGACAATATTTTGAGCCGACATCAGAAAAGGTCTATTTAAAGACAAGTTTTTATTTCAATCCATCTGATTTTTCTACAATTTATTAGCAATTACTTCGGCGATTTTCAGGGAAAATGCTAGTTTGGACATTACATGAGTTCTAAACCTGTTGATGGTATACAATTCTCGCTTTGGTTCGTTTTGAAATTTGCTGTGTTTGGAGAATCCTACAGTTAATGCTAAGGAAAACCAAGTGATGGTGGTACAACACAAACAAATGAAGAGGAATGTTCCCTCCACAGTTCAAGTGTGCTTTGGACATCTGTCAGCATGTCGCCGTTCTTGTTCTTGCAGGAATTTACCCCGGTCTTAAAACCTTCGCCCCATTTTCTAATACAATTTTTGGGGTGCTTTCACTCACGTATTTCGGTCTGTGTTCCCTTTCTTCGAATGATATGTCTCTCTTCCTTTCTCAACTCCCAGTAACGTCCCCAGCTCGTGTTGTACCCGATCGTGGCGTGGCTCTGGAGGAAGATTCTTTCTTTACGGTGGAGGCGCGACATTCCTCATCGTACCGCTTGTTCTTTTGGGCCTGCTGGGATCCAAGAACTTCCGCAGTGGCGGTACGTAGAGCACGAGAAAAGTGCCCCAATGCTCGCGAATATCAGTTTGCTGAAAAGTAGTTTAGTGAGCGGATGTGAAAGTCGAGTGGAGAAGTTTGTAGCTGTCTATTGCGATTGCAGCTTGCCGACGTCGAGTTTTCGGTTTTGTGATATTGATCGGAGTCGATGTTCGGTCCTCCATTGAAACTGGCAATCCTTCCACAAATGGAAGACTTCTTAAGCTCGACACTTAATGAAACTAAAGATGGAATGCAAAAACGAATATATTTTAATACTTTATATATGTACTTGCATATAATTTAATAAAAATTGCCTTTCACACAGGTGGCATACCTCTCCAAAATATTTGTACTAACCTTCTCCACGCCGAAATTAAACTTTCCACACCAATTTTATAATATATCTTAGAACATGTGAATAACTAAATTAAATTCCACTTTTCAAACAAGCGGCAGCCCTCTCCCAACATAAAATATACTTTACGACCAATTCTTATATCACCTAATAAAGATATAAAATTTCATAAAAAGCGGTCGAGCTGTTTCGAAGGAGTTCGACCACAAACATAGTGACACGAGATTTTTATACCCAAGCGCATTGGTGTCCAGGATATTATAGTTTTGTTCACATAACAGTTGTTTCTAACAACATAAAGTAACGATAGATATGGATATATATATATATATATATATATACCTAAATTCTTAGAGTTAAGAGCGAATTTGATTAAGTCACGAAACTTGGTATACACATTGCAATACCAAAGTACCTTGGGTCTAGGGCAATGTGTATACCAAGTTTTGTACAGTTAGCTCAATATTTATTCGAGTTATACGGCCCTCGGACGATATATTTGGCTAATCGTTTTCACTGTTAATTGTAAGAATTTTTTTTATATATGTCTATATCTATCTCGGTTATTTTATGCTGTTACAAACAACCGTTAGGTGAACAAAGTTATAATACCCAGGGGACCACCAGTCCGTTCGGGTATAAAAATACAGATGTGATAATTGTCCTATTTTATTTACCTATGGCAAAGGCTTCAACTGAAGTTAGAAAAAAAAGTGTATAACTTAATTTTATTGAGGTTAATTTTTTATTTAAAATATGTGTAATGCAAAAATTAAATAAAAGCGATTTACTTCCACCCGCCGAAGTTTCAGATATAATATCTCTCAAATGCTACATCACTGAACTAGCCCATTAGCTCTTTCGTTACCTCTTCACCAAAATTATACCCGATTTTTGTCTCTAATAGTTGCCAACTTTTTGATATTAATCAAAATCAAATATCAAACGAGAATTTTGAAGTTAATTTTTGTATTTGCTAGGATTTTATATATTGATAATATCTACGGGCGCTGTGGTCAAGTCTGCGCGCTTCATCCGGTGGTCCCTGGTTCAAATCCTGGCCGGGGAAGTAGCATCAAAAATTATAGAAAAGTTTTTTCTAATAGCCGTCGCCTCTCGGTGGGCAATGCCAAACCTCCGAGTGTATTTTTTGTGCCATGAAAAACTTCTCACAAAAAAAAATAAAATTTTTCACAGCTGATTGTGCGCTCTCTTCTTTGGTTTTTCCCATACACTTTTAGATACATATACGAACTTTTGATTAAGTTCGCGTACCTTAGTACCGCTGACCTAAATTTAGCATCACAGACCCAGCACTTATGATGAGTATTAGCTGCCCGCGATATTGACCGCATCTCTAACTTATTGATGACTAGAAATGATGACTAGAAATTTGTACTCCGTTCGCATTTCATCAACTCCTCCCCCGAGTAAGTTTCCCAAATGAACCTCAGCTAATATTTACAGGCATAATGTGTTTTCTCTTGAATTTCTAAGTGAACACTCTCCTGACCCATTAAACTTCTATTTATAACCTAACCTTTCAATTAATAAAATTAAAATTAAACTTTGACTCAAATACTCAAAACACCGATATTGCACAATATCAGGATGCTAGTCTCAGAATGCTGAAACCTTGTGATTTCGGGATTGTCAACTCTGCTAAATGTACAATTTTCTAGATGAACTTCGACTAATGAACAATGTGAATGCAATGCATTAAAAAGTTTTGTGAAACTTTAACTCCTTTTTCATGGAGTTGTACTCATAGAAAGTTTTACGCAACACTTTGCCATTCTCGTGTAGCAAATGAGTGCCCCATGGCACTCGATACCAAAGCAAATTATAAAAGTTTAATTTGATTAGTGATTACGAAGATGATGGTACTAGGTAGATGGGCCGAACGTTTGTATTGCTATAATAAGCATTTTATATAACATAAATATATATGTACATATTTATTCACATATGCCATTACACCGTGCGACAAACCAAAGTACACACAAAATTGATATATTCACATAGAGCTCAAACATTAAAAATTCCTCGTTTTTAGTTTTTTTAAACACGCTTTTAGTGTTTGAGGACCTTAAAGGTACTAAAACTTTACATAGTATGAAATTGTAGATATCAAATGAAAGGACACTACACGCAATTCAACAATTGTTTTTCATAGCCATCCTGTAAAAAAAATATCTCAAAAATGTGCTTTAAAGTTCTTAACCTTGAATATCCCTGACAATTTTCATTGAAATTTTTTAAGAAAGATATTTTATGTGATATGTTAAATGCAAATTGAAAATATATAGATTACAGATCAAAATGATCGCACAAGCATTTTTTTCCGATTTTAAGTTCGTAACTCTCCATAATTAATTAATTGCACATAACTTCTCTAAAAACTTACCGATTTTGATTGAACTTGAAAAATGTGGTTTAACTTTAAAATGCGAAGGGGGAAAATAGCTAGCTCATGCCCCAACATTTCTTTTTTGGAAAAATGGAAACAGATATTTTTTCAAAATTTAATTCCTCGAAAAGTGGACACTTTTTATTTTTTAAATCGACAAATATTAATTATAGTATAAGGAAAGTATTTGGAAAAGAGACAACAATAGTCAGGAGTGGTAGAAATTATTGGTATTTCGGAGATCACCACATCTCCGCATCAGAAAAATAATATATGTTTTTTATTTTTTGATATAAGAAGGAAGACACTTCGAAATATATTTTAGCTAGGCGGCTGTTAGGCAAAACTTTTTATTAAAGAATTCATATAAATTTTTTTCTTTAAAATAGTGTGTTTTTTCCTTGTAATAATGTCGCTGAATTAATTAATTTAATAATCAAAGTAAGTTTTGTGTATGTAAAATTGTAAACAATTATTAGAATTCCTCCGTGATATGGGTTTTTTAAGAAAGGGCAAATTAAATTATTTTAAAAACGGAAAAACACGATTTTCACAGCGAATTTCAAACTGACGATAAATATGGGAAAGCAATCTTTTTGTTAAAAAATACTTCTCTGATCATTTTGTTCAAGAAACAAATTATTCGAATTACATAGAAAAAGAAAAGCATGGCCGGAATGAACCGGTTGTCATGACACGGAAAGGTTCAGAGTAATAACGGTAGAGAATTAAATTTGGAAGGTATTAGCACGTATAACAATTCGAAAAATATAATTTTATTATATATTTTAAATATATTAAAAAAAAAACTTTGAATAAAAATCGGTCTGGGCCGGAACCAAAAAAACTGCGCCAAACACCTCTGTCCTTTGCGAGATTAAGCCAGTTTTATTCATACCAAGCGAAAGCCATCGTTAAATTTGTACGCGCTTAATTATGTCTATGCCTTTATATTTAGAGCGTTGTTGTTTTTAAACAACTATATGATTGCTACTCTTATAAATATCATAAATATCATTCATAATAATTGGTCTAGGATCTGATCCATTAAATGCTGTACCAAGGCGGTAATTTAAAAACGGTTTACTCTGGAAGTCTGTTACTATATTTCCATCTCTTTCTTTATTGAAACTACCCATGATCTTTGGGTCGTTAGTTTGTGGCTTTAATTACAATTAATTTTCATTGAAAATAAGTCCCTCCGACTCTCTTTTCTTCCAGAATTACCATCTTGTTGATCGCGCAGGAATTATGGTCCGAATTACTTCTGCAGCGGCACGAAGAGATTGGGAGATAGAGACACACTACTTATTCGTATCCATCCGTTGTAATTGTGTCTATTATCATCTTCCTTTCTTCACAGCACTGTCATTGTTGGCTTTAAGAGAAAAAAAAGAAGAAAAACAGACGTCATTTAAAAAAACTAAAACCTTAAAATCTATTATGTTTCTCATGTGTGACTAAAATAGTTCAATTTTGTAGCACGGTGTTATATACTGATCTTCTCTATGTCTCATATATACTACAGTAGGTACACACTAAGGCAGATTTTTTTTTACAAACCCTAGCAAAATCCAATTAATTAGCTTGTCGGGCAACTTTGCTTAATCAGGCTGTTGCCGGATGCCTGGCTGGCGACTATCTCAAACTTTGTACTGTCAAACTACTACTTAACGTTAAAAGAATATACAAATACAAACATGAGCACACACACACACATACATAGATAAATACGGTAGCTCAAATAACTGATCAGTTGGTGATTTTTTTGACAATATTTGGCTTTAACGCCAAGTCGGTTTTGTTAATTTTTTATAAAACTTTAGTTCGTTCCATGCCAAAGAGAATACAAATTAAAATTACATACTTGGTACAACATTTATAAAAAATTTTTAACTTTTTAATTTGAGCTTTAGGGTATGTAGTTTTGAAGCCCATTTAATTTTAGTTTAATAATGTGCAAGTCTCAAGTGTTTGAAAATTCTTTCTGATTTCGACAATTTTTTTTAAGTTTTAGCCTTTCTCCTATTACAGATAGATTTCATATAAATTTCCGTTAGTTTTAGAACTAAACCAGACGCCTTAAGGGGAAAAACCGGAAGATATTTAAAACTTGCCTGCTTTTATGCTAAATTAAATGAGCCACAAAATTTCATATCCAAAATTTTGTAAAAATTCTGATTAAAAATTTGTTGAATTTTTATAAATAGTGTACAAGTTTGAAAATTTTAGTTTATATGCCTTTTATAGCTTTAGTTGAGAAAGTAGAAATTCAAATTCAGAAAGTTACAATTAAAGTTCAGAGTTTTGTTTTTCAAATTCAGAAAATTACAATTAAATTTTAGAATTTCCAATTAAAGTTCAGAAAGTTACAACTCAAATTCAGTAATTCAATTTTTAACTCAGAAAGCCCCAATTCCATCTCAGAATATTAAAATTCAAGTTGAGAATTTTCATTTCAAATACATACATATGTACATATACACACATATGTAATTATGCACATAATAAAATCTAAAAAAAATTAAAAACTTTGTGACGCACTTGCTTCTAACATAAAATCTCCAAAACGTGCAGAAAAGATTAAATTGTCTGAACTTACATAAATAAGAAATTTCTGAATATTGAAATATTAACTTTCTGAATCTAAAATGAAAATTTCTAAATATGAAATAGTAATTCTGAAATTGAATGGTAATTATATACATATGTAAATTTCAATTATATTTTTTTTTTTTAATTCAAAATTTAAATTCCGAATTCGTTGTAATTTTCTGAATTTGAAGCGTAATTTCTGAGTTTGAAATGGAAATTCTGAATTCGAATACTAATTTCCTGAATTTGAAATGGAAATTCTAAATTTGAATTGTAATTTTCTGAATTTAAAGTGTAAACTCTGAATTTGAAATGGAAATTCTGAATTTGAATTATAATCATCTTAATTTGAAGTATAAATTCTGGATTTGAAATGGAAATTCTAAATTTGAATTGTAATTTTCTGAATTTAAAGTGTAAATTCTGAATTTGAATTATAATTATCTGAATTTGTAGTGTAAATTCAGAATTTGAAATGGAAGTTCTGAATTTGAATACAAATTTTCTGAATTTGAAGTGGAAATTCTGTATTTGAAGTGTAAATTCTGAATTTGAAATAGAAATTCTGAATTTGAATTATAATTATCTGAATTTGAAGTATAAATTCTGAATTTGAAATGGAAATTCTAAATTTGAATTGTAATTTTCTGAATTTAAAGTGTAAATTCTGAATTTTAAGTGCAAGTTATAAAGAAATAACCAAACCAACTTAGCTTAAAAAATCTTGTAAATATTATAAACGGAATCGCTATGTGATCAGTTGTTTGAGTCACCATATTGTTCTAACTCAACAACTCCACTTGCTTACAAAGCGTATTTTCCAAAACAAAGTCGATAAAAAAACGAAACAACCTCATGAACGACAACCAACTCTATCTTCAACAGGTGATCACATACATCTCAACTCACGCACTTTCATTTTGCCCGGTGAATTGGAAGAAGTATTGGACTTGAGCTCGGCACGCCTGAATGTGGTGCGTGAAAATCTGGAAATGGCGTTGCGGTGCGTATATTTACAAATTAACAAACATACATACATGCATACATGGGTACATAGCAGTGTGAAGTAGCAAACTGTCTAACAAAAAAAAAATCCATTGGCAAAGTAACAAAAACTCAGTTAACTTTGCTAAAGAGAGTTTTTCACATTTTAACATCCTTTTTACACTTAGCAAAAAAACCTTTCTGCTATTTTTTATAATAGTTCCTTTTGTATAGCTCTCATTTCATTTCATTCAAATTACATTCATTCGCACAAAAATTTATAAGAGTTTATCATTTCCTCACACATATGTTTTACAGTGAACGGCGTAAGAAGTTCGAAGAGTTTATTTTGTATGAAAAACGTCGCATGGATGGATTTAGAGTTAAGGAAACGCGTGAGGTTATGACGCTGGAGGAATTGAAGGAAAGAGTTGATATGATCGATGAACTTTATGAAATAATTGAGGTGAGTAGAAAATATTTTAGTTTGTATTCCGCTGACGCTACCAGGAAGGTACCGAAAAAAGTCCCAACGGAGTATAGCCGCCGGAGAAAAGTGCTAGACTTTTTTTTTTCGGAGAAATCGGTACACACAGATTACTCAATTAATCAACGCATAGCACTTTTCAGAACACTTTTATTTACAGAACATATATTAATTTAAGTAACACAAAATTTAAATCTAAATCACATCCGTTATTTCCTATGTGTGTACACTTATTTTGAAGATGGGGCAGGTCTCTTTTTATTAAATTCATGAAGGTGAAATGGTTTCACAACTTTGGGCCGGTGTTTGTATAAGAAGAAGAAGAGGAGATATACACGATACGATATAGTTCCTCAAAAGAATATGTAAATGAATATTGATAGGCAGATGCAGTAATGTGAATCATATGTCGGAATCGACTAGATCGGCCTTTATACAGCTGCAATAAAACTGATTGTTCAAATATGAGGTTTTGTTTGCACTCCTTTCACTTATAATGAATTATGGATATACAATGAAAATCATTAATCAGTTATGAGGTTTTACTTTATTGCTACTATATTGAGGTAGCTATAAAAGAGACATTGTGTTGGCTATTTATTCACCATTTATACTAGATATGCTGAGAAAATTGTTATGAAAAGTTTTTGCTGGGTTGGTTGTAGCGTCGCCAAGGGAAGACGTAGAACCCAATTAGTGCTTAGATCGCTATTTTGATACGCCGTTTCTCCGGAAACCGGCATTTCTGCAGTTGTGATTCCTTAGTTTCAAACTATTTGAATTTACGGATGAATCTACTAATATTGGCATTCTTCAGGTCGCTCGCCAGGAAGAATCCTAGTTTCTGCTGTCTACTACGAGCCGGTGCTGGAAACTCACAGAGATAGTGAAGAATTGCTTCTCTGCTGGTAGCTCCGATATCGATTGTTGTATGGGATGCCCATTTTGGTTGCGTGTTTGCTAATCGGCCAGTTTCCCGGGACTGCCTAGCTCAACGCCCGCTTGCAGTCGCTAATTATCTTAGGGTTTGTCACTGATGAACCCAATGTTAAAAGTGTTGCTTGGATATCTGAGAATACGTCTGATTTTTGTGCTTCATTGCGGTTTCTTGTAAGCACCCTGCAGGCCTTCTCAATGCCTAGCAGCACCGGTAAGAAGATGTTAGCAAAGTTCGATAGGCAGAGCGTGAGCGAGACTTCCAGCTTCTTCTCGTCGTAGTCCAGCGAGGGATGGAGGTACATAGTCAGGTTGTTCATCTTTTTCTAAGAGCTTGTCAAGAGCTCCACACTATGCCCGTATTGCTTTGACTTCCAGCATCTGATTGCAGAGCTCGCCGCTGTTTCGCGAATATGCAGTTCTACGGGATGTTGATTTAAAATCACTTTAAGCACATTCATGCGGACAAACTTCGCAGGGAAAGCTTTAGTTTTAATGCTCAGATCAGATTACTGAAGATCCGCTTGTATTATTCGAGATCCGCCTGCAAGTATAATAGACAATATAAGCCTTCTCCACGCGTTTCTCGATATTTGTCTTCCAGCTTAACCTGACATCTAATATGACACCCAGATATTTTGCCTCGGAGAATAATGTGACAATCGTTTTGTTGATGAAAGGAAGTCTAAAAGGTGCTATTTTCGTTTTCTTGGTAAACAGCATCAGCTCTGTCTTGCTCGTGTTCAAATTGATCCACTGAATCAACCTGCATATGGGGTCTGAAACTCCAACCTTAGGGAGGGATTGAGTAATTGCGTTAGTTTTTTGTTATTGTGTAAGAAGCCTGCAAGTGTAAAATTGGAGTAATTTCTCAATGACGCTTACAACCCCATGAATAGCAGTTTCAGTTGACCGACCCTTAATGTACGCATGTTAGGCCATAGATAGTTTAGATTTAGAAGGGATTTTATGTGAATGTCTAACAGCCTTTCCAGTGCTTTAAGTTAGAAAGATGTAAGACTTATTGGCCTGTAATCCTTTGCTTTCTCTTCCCGTGAGTTCTTCTACGCGTTTTGGGAATGAAAACCACCTGTCAAGCAAATGCTGGTTTTAAAGACCGTATCTAGCCATGAGACGATGGGTTCCTCCAGTTTTTGCAGCAGAATAGGTTTTATACCATTTGGGCCGGGAGAGTTGTAGAGAGAAAAACTGCTCAGTATATATTTTTGGTTTCCAACGATCGAATCCAGTATAGCTTTTGAAGGTTGTGATTAACCCGTTTGTGTCAACACTGCTGGGCGAAAGAGTCACAGTCTGGAAAATGTGTAGGTATTGATTACGGTTTTTAGCAACTCTTCTCTGTGCAGAGATGAAACTATAACACTATTTGCGCCTACTTCGTGATTGATTGCACTTAATTGGTGTGATTTTTAAACAATGTACATATTGCAGTGTATCGAAGAAGTTTTCAATATATGAAGGTTTCCTATTTTAAGTCCTGTATGAATCTGTTGCGACGTAAAAAAAAATTAATCAATATCCATAAAAATGTTAGTCAAGAGTCGCTATTCGATTTTTATTGATTGGATCAAAAATGAAACTTATATTTCAATTACCACAACTCCGAATTAAAAGAAATAACGTTTCATATACCTTATACAATTTCAAAAGTGATGCCAAATGGGTTTCGCAAATTATTACTATGATATTATTGTGGGTAAAACTATCTAAAATCGGTTTTGGAGAGGTATTAAAAAGTTGGGCCTGCGATTATAAGAAATTGAATTAGATAGAATTGAAATAGAATTAGATTGTTACAAAAACTGCTACCAATGTCGGGGTAACAGAATATATTCGGTGATATAAAATTCAAAACTTTAATAAAAATAACTCAAATAAATTATCTTAAACTCGAATAAAGTAAACAAACCTTAAATTGACGTACAAATTTTGTTTGCAGAATTTTACATTGAAGAGCTATTATTTGAAATGTACACTAAATTTTGTTATATTATAAGATACAAATCGACTTATAGCTACTTACACAATCCAACTATTTGAAAGACAAATTGTTTTTATTTATCACCAACTTTTAAATGTGCAGAACATGAGTCGCGAAGCGCGCGCTATAAATGTTGAGGAGCAGTTACTGCAAATCGACATCTCACCATTCCCCGTTCTTGCGGAAATTATCGAAAAAATGGAGCCAATGGAAAAGCTTTGGAAGACAGCTTATGAATTCGAAAAGGACTATCAAGTTTGGTAAGTTTGATTAGAAATAGAACAAGACTTTTGTTAATGCCTGGATTGAGTAGGGTCATCACAAGAAATACTTTGTTCAAAATTGCGTAGCCAGCTTTATAAAAAGTTGATCTTATAAAGTATCGGCTACACTTAGTATTAGTAGAAATATATACTTTGGAATATACCAATAGCGAATATAAATATATTTAAATAAAATGGCCGCACTTCTATTAAAATTTAACTTAACGACAAACAATGTTTTACAAAGTTCAATTATGTTTAATTTTTAGGTATATTAGCAATGGCTATTTAGATCGAATTCGTCACACCGCACACAAAGACACTTGGTTTCAGACCATTGTGAATGAATACAAGTGAAAAGTCTTATAAGTAAAGGTAGCGGCGGCTGATATTAAATGTCACAAATGGCCATTATTAATTTTCAGACATAAATATTCGCTCAGTGAATGACACAAGCATGGTGAGGGTTGCTATATCTGGTGATTTCAGCTGTGCCGAGTTTTGACGTCTGTGGGCTAAGATTTTTCACTTATATTTATTCACAAAGCTGCAGACTGCTGCATTTGACCGATTCCGTTCAGCAACTGGCTTCACTTTTTCTGTCCGTTATTCAAATGTATTTCGTTTATACTTTGTTTAGTTTCAGCCCGTCATTCTATGGTCATTCGTTCGTTCTTGCCTATACACAGAGTTGCAATTACTAGTATTAAGTTTACAAGTAATTAAGACTAATAGTTACGTCCTGTCCTTGTTAACTTATCTCTTATACCGAAAAACATAAAGCTCGCTTTAAATGGACACCAGTAGTGCGATTCACTAACTTTAAACGATGCGCCAATCGTAATTTTTGTCGAGAATATTTGTCGTTTGTTACAACGATTGTGCGATTCAGTAACTTATTCTTAACGAAACTTAACAGCTGTCGCGTTATATTTATTTAAAGAACTAAAGAGTGACATCTGGGTTAAATTACAAATATTTATAATTGTTTTTATATTTTGAAATGTAGTGGAATTCCGGACTTTCCGCTGAGTGATTTGGTAGAATAGTCATCATCACAGCCTCCTCATGATTCTTTGGCACCAAAATTAATTTATGAGTACAATCGAATGTTCCTCTTTTAATTTCAAGAAAACGAATCACCGAATTTTAAATTTATCTTTTATTTAAGTTGAAATCATGAATTTACCTTTTCTCGATTGAGTTAACAACATTAAATTTGTTGTCGTTTAGTTTTCGGTAAATGACTAGCTAACGACAACAGCTGATTTGGCGAATGCGAATCGTTAAAAAAAATGGCTACTGAATAGCAGCATCGTTAAAATTTTTGTTAAGATGAGTTCACCATCGCACTACAGAAAACTGTTTATTTTTATCCAGTACTACATTTATTTCCGATTTCCTATCCGATGTCACAAACAACTAAATGATATTGATAGACATCGGAATTAGTTCATACTGTCACCTACTACAAGAGTTCTTGAAATCGAATTATTAATACGTGTCCTATTATTTTTATGCACAGGATGTTTGGGGAATTCCAATGTTTGGATGCAGATGCTATACGAGAGGAAGTCGAAAATATGCATAGGGTAAGTGGCATTAAGGGTAACTACGAGTAGTACGATTACCAGATTATTTTGCACAACTTTCTGATGAAATTTTATTTCTCTTATATTCTTTATTTAGATCGTTTATAAGCTTTCCCGCCAATTGGCTAACAATCCAGCCGCACGACGTGCTGCCGAACAGATACGAATTAAAGTTGAAAAGTTTCGCGCATATCTACCAGTGCTCGATGCCATTTGTCGTCAGGGTCTTACCGAGCGTCATTGGAAACTTATCTCTGGGCATTTGGGCGCTGAATGTAATCCGGAATTATATCCCTCACTCAAAGATATGATCGATGCTAATATAATGAGCATTCTACAACAATTGGAGGAAATTTCTAATGCAGCTGGCAAAGAATTCGAATTGAATTCAGCGCTTGATGCAATGCAGGTCGATTGGAAAGATGTCGCATTTGAGGTATTGCAATATCGTGATTCCGACACGCACATTCTGTCGGCACTCGATGATATACAAACCCTCTTGGATGATCATATAATGCGAACGCAGGCGATGAAACGCTCGCCATTCATTGTCGCTTTGGGCTCAAAAGCTGATGATTGGGAGGCTAAACTTTTGTTGATACAAAATATTATAGATGCATGGACGCAGGTACAGGTGACATGGATGTATTTGGAGCCGATCTTCAGCTCAGAGGATATTATGCGGCAAATGCCGATAGAGGGGCGCAACTTTAAGTCGGTAAGCGAGTTGTGGTGGGGAAAGTAAATAAAGAAATCAGTGGGAATACAAAAAAAAATCGTACGCATTTCTGATTCACTGCAGGTCGACAAAACTTGGCGTAAAATAATGAAACACACCTATCAGAATTTGAATGTACTAGTCGCTACCGAATATCCAGATATGCTGGAGACATTTCTGAAAGCAGTTCAAGATCTGGAAACAGTGCAAAAAGGTCTGAATACCTATTTGGAGCAGAAACGTTTATTTTTCGCACGTTTCTTCTTCTTATCCAATGATGAATTGCTGGAGATCTTATCTGAAACAAAAGATCCACTGCGCGTACAGCCGCATTTGCGCAAATGTTTCGAGGGTGTAAGTGATAAATCTCGCAAAACAAAATTTAATTGATTAAATAATGTTTTATTTCATTTACAGATTGCACGCCTCACTTTCGATGATGGCATGGAAATAATCGAAATGATATCGGACGAAGATGAGCAAGTCAATTTGGTGCGCAAAATTAATCCAGCATTGGCGAATGTAAGTAGCATTCTTTTCTCGATATACAGATATATACGAATAAAAGTTGTCACAAAAATGCGTGGTTTATGGAAAGATAGAGAGTGAAATTGCGACTGGTCAGCTTCACTGTCACTAACTCAACAGGAGAGCGAAATCTAGCGATGAACGTTTCACTTTTTTTCAGAGCATTCTTCTAACATATTTTGGGTAGATGCCCTAACCATGTCATTATTCCATTTAATTTCATTTTATTTTTCTATAGGGTCTTGTGGAGATCTGGTTGAAAGAGGTCGAAACGGTAATGTTGGCGAGTGTTTTGGAGCAAATGAGATTAGCCTGGGAGGATTACTTTTTGGTCGAGCGTATAGTTTGGGTAACATCATGGCCGGGACAAGTTGTGCAGAGTATATCGTGTATGGCGTGGACTTTTGAGGTAAATTTACTTAGTTTTTATATCCAACCTTAAGGATATACATATCTCTACATTATATCGGTATATATTTTGAGTAACTAATTCCTTAAGAATTTCGTTATTATTTAGATATTATTTAGTACATATATGGAATACAAAATGTTTAAAAACTCTGAAATTTGAAAAATTCCTTACGTTTTTCTTGTGATCATGGTAAGTAACAAAATTTAGTTTTCGGTACGCAATTAGAAATTGAAACAGATATATTCGGTTAAGCGGCATAAGTGCAAGCGTCTTACATCATACTGGCATAATTCTAATATTCAAATCTATTAATCCTAAACTGTTATTCGTCTTATTTCTGGAATCACGTGTGTGGAGTAATTTCTACCACTATTTTTACTAAAGCTGGTACTAATTACTACCACGAGTTTTACTAATTTCTACCACTATTTCTACTAATTTCTGGCACTATTTCTGTCAATTTCTTTAACAATTACTACTGATAGTTTCTACCACTATTTTACTAATTTCTTTCGCTATTTTACCAATTTTTACCACTATTTTTACTAATTTCTTTACTATTTGTACTTGTTTCTACCATTATATTTATTAATCCTACCACTAATTTCTGCCATTACTTTTATTAATGCTACTACTAATTTCTACCAATAGTTTTACTAATTCCTACCACTATTTTTACTAATGCTACTATTAATTTCTACCACTATTTTTTTGTCTAATTTCTACCACTATTTTTGCTCATTTCTTCCACTATTTTTACCAAATTCTGCCACTATTTTTGCTAATTTCTTCCAGTACTTTTACTAATTTCTACCACTATTTTTACTAATGCTACTATTAATTACTACCACAACTTTTTTTAATGTCTACCACTGTTTGTACTAATGGTACTATTACTATTACTACGACCACTTTTATTAATTTCTACTACCATTACTTCTGGCTCTCGCATTTGGGTGCATTCGGGTTTTTTTTACAGTTTTACTAGTTTTAATTCTAGACATACAGGATCAAAAATTAAGCAAACAGCCTTAAGTGTTCATACTGATCGAGAAACTGCGTGTTGTTTTTTTTTTTTTTTTTTTTTTTCGAAGTAGAGGCTCTCGATGAAGGATTCAATTTCATTAAGGAAGTCTAGACAATTGGAATATCTTTTGAAGAAAATCCCGCATCATAAATTCAAACTAAACCGACGTTAATTTCTAGTTTAAAATGGAGATTCAATTCAAAATTAAATAAAATCAGGACAGCTTACAGCGGCGTAGCGCTTCTGAAAAGGCGTGCTCTGTTAGCACTTCCATATAAATAGTTACAGCTTGTTGAATAATCCGGCCCTATAGGTAGAGTTCAAAGAGTAATTACTAAAATAAAATTGTTACTAATTCGATTCCAAAACTCAATTCCACATTTTTTTACTTGCAATTTATGTAGAGGTGAAAGGAAGTAGTTCATATAAAGCTTTAATTTTGCTTCCACGTGAAATTTGTTTGGTAAAATAAAATATGCCATTTCTATATCCTCATCGAATGGAATGGCATTGAGGTAAGTGGGGGATCTGAAATCGGTTTAAGGTCTCGAAGGATAAATGGAATAAAAGATAGGGGAAAAGGATAAAAAAAACGTAGATATGGAACTCCATTTCTCCCTCACTAATCTTCCAGACTTCCTCATGCATTTTCCGTTCTCAATATGTCTAACCAAAATATGCTCTCCCTCAACCTAGCCAAAGCTGTACAGATAAAGAAGTCATTGATCTATGCTATCCTTATTCGCCAGGCAAGATATGCATATCGAATCATTGATCGATGCAAGGGGTCTCTTATATCTTTAGTGCAGCTTAGCTGTCACTGCAGACTGTGATTTGGTATCCATAGCATCTCTCGCCAATTTTCCAGCCCGCTATCGCAATACCTCCGATAGGCAAACTGTTGTCAATGTATCCAAGGTTCCAATTTAATTTTCAGGCTTCCAAAAGAGGATATGGAAATCTCCATTGTTCTCTTTTAGGAAATTGTTGGCATCCTCTCCCAACCTCTCCCAGCCTCGAGGGGAAAATATTATTTCTTTACTTTGCTTAACGGCGAAAATAAATTTAGAAGCCGAAAAATATGATCTTCTTTGCAGTTGTTTTGTAGGGATATGAATACATTTTTTTTCAAATGAGTACATCATTTATTAAGAGTGTTGTCTGAGATTAAAAAATAAAACTTTTTTTTTCCAAATATGAAAATTGGAAATTCACAAATGTTTCAAGTATCTTGTATGTCATGTCGCCGCTGACGTCGTAAATTGCGTAAGCGATGCTTGCCGCAATTTTTATCTAAAATCAACACACCAAATATTTTCTTACTCAAAAGGGTTATCCCAAAAAAAAATTACGATTTGGAAAAAAATTTTCGTTATACTTGCATTCAAAAAAGAGTTAAAAATAATTTGTTTTTGAAATCTTTAGTGTACAGTTTTGTATGCTATTTAAAATGAATTTAAGATGATCAAAACCGGTTTACTAATTTTTTTATTATCACATACACAATTTTGAAAAACAAGGTTTCCATTTTAAGTTTGCTTTCAAGAGCTCGGCGGGGTCGGCGTCGGCCACTTCCGAGAAGCATCTCTTCCACAATTTCTAGATTTAGCTGTTGAAATTTTTACATTATATTCTAAGGCGATATACATATCGGTTAAAAGAATAAACAAATAACAATTTTTGGTAATGTCTAAAAGTACTTCTCCCCTTAATATACTGGCTATCTGATCAGTCAGTTAATGACTACAAGTACATTCCAGTACTTGGTATCAGTTAACTAAATTTTTAAGATTTCTTTAATGATTGACTAACATTCAGTATTTTTGCATGACCACTTACAATTTAGCTAACAAAAATTCAATCAAGAATATTTAATATTAGAAGGAGAGCTAATAAAAATAATCAAATAATACTAAAAATAGTGATATTGTATTCATTATTTCCTTAATTATTTTTCTTTATCTACGGTAAAAATTTTTTGAGATTTGCCAGTAAAAACTGGAAATACTATTGCAATAATATTAGTTTCTAAGGAAGTAACACACAGTTATATATATATTTATAAATAATTAAATAAATAATCAAACAAATGTCAAATTCAAAAATTCATTAAACTTCATTTATACTCTTTATTTTTTTTTTGTCTTAGCAAAATTTTTGCGTTCCTTCCCATACCTTAAAAATCGTTTCAGAAACTTTAATTAAAGAATTCTTCTAATATCAGCTAACCGCAGCTGAACATAACAAACCTCATAATTTTAATGAGAAATGTCTTGCACATACATGGATACATATGTAGGTACATATAATGAAAAGGGCACGACCGCTTATCTGCGAAATCCTTAAGCTCTACCCGCAGTTTCAATCCCAGCTGTGTCTGACATTCCTTTATGCTTACCAGAAAGCTTCAATTAGCCTTCTCATTTCCGCAAACAACTGATAACTTGCTACCAATTGGCCTTTTGGTTGAAACCGAACGCTAACCACAGTTTCCAATTCAAACTGCGCTTTCGTGCACCACAAGGTTTTCATACCGCGTCCGTTGGTCAGTAAGCTAGTACCCTGTCGGAACTCGAATTACTAAAAAAAGAAACGATTTAAAAAGTACATTTATACCAACTGCAAGTTGTTGAAATTCTTAATTTTTTTTGTACGCAACTTACTTTATCCACTGCTTTTAAATATGTTTGACAGAAAAAACAACAAAATCAGATTTTCTTATTTCCAACTATTTGCAATTCCGTTTTTTCAAACTGTTTTAGAACTAGTCTTAACTACTACTTTCAAACCTATCCGTTTTCATTTACTTAAAAATATATTCTGTCTGATTTATAGTAACTAGAAAATCATTATTTTTCATTTAAACGAAAATATATTTTAATTTCAAATCGGTTTATAAATTAAAAACAATTACACCGCTATTTCCATTATCAATTCTCAAAAGCATTGTTAAAATCGATTTCTTATTCAATTGCACTGGTTCAAAGGCAAACAATTTTTAAAAATTTGGGTATAGGGGAGGTTAGTATGTACCTTTTGATTTGGTAGGATTTTGAGATGACGGTAAATTTGTAGTTTTTTCTTGGAGGATACCAGTTCATTAACAATTTTATTTTGCTTAAAAGTTACCTGCGGTCATTGTATATCTGTTCGAAAAATAATTGGTGCGATAAAAAACTTGTAAGAATTTGTTAAAAACATGCTGAGTTATGGCTGATCTAAATTAAATAATTTTTTAAAATTGGTCTTAAAGTTTTTTTCAGAATTTTCGCAATTTTATTAATTTCCTAATTTAGGTTAAAAACAATTAACATAAAAACTTAAAAAGTAGCAACAATCCTAAAAAACACACGTGCACCTAAATGCGCGAGCTAGAAATAAAACTTCTTTGTGGTGGTAGTAATAATTAAAGTAGTCGTATTAGTAACATTAGTAAAAATTATTAGTAGAAGTTAGTGATATAAAGTAGTGATAATAATGGTAGAAAATAATTAAAAATAGTGAAAGAAATGACTAGAAATAATGGAAGAAATTAGTAAAATAGTGGGAGAAATTAGTAGTAGCATTAATAAAATAAGTGGTGGAAATAAATAAAAATAGTAGGAGAAATTAGTAGTACTATAAGTAAAAGCAGTGGCAGAAATTATTAAAAATAGTCGTAGAAATTAGTAAAATAGTAAAATAAATTAGTAAAAATAGTGGTAGAAATTACTAAAAATAGTGGTTAAAATTAGTAGAAAGAGTGGTAGTAATTAGTAGTAGCATTTGTAAAAAAAGAGGAAGAAATTAGTAAGAATAATGGTAGGAATTACAAAATTAGTGGTAGTAATTAGTAGTAGCACTGGTAAATAATGGTGGTAGAAATTAGTAAAAATACCACGAAAGTAGTGAAAATAGCGGTGGAAATTAGTAAATACAGTGGAAGAAATTAATAGAAATAGTGGTAGTAATTTATAGCAGCATTAGTAAAAATAGTGGTTGAAATTAGTAAAGCGATTCTGACGCGAATTTCATTACGCGATGTAAAAAATTACTACCACTAAAGAAGTTTTACTTTAAAAATACTTTTAGGATCGAAATTCAAAAAATGTTGCATCAGCATAATTAATTTTACATATGTTTCAAAGCAGTTGGAAGTCACTAGTTTTTAAATTGGTAATTTTTTTAGACGACTGCCTGCTTTTTTTCCGACAGGGTATTTATAAACACACATACACACATACAAACATACATAGAAGTACCAGAAGTCTGATCGCTTGGCGGTGCAAATGTTTGTTGTATGTAAGTTTTATTTGAGAAGAACTTCGTGCTGGTGCACACTATTCGCCATTTTTTTTGTTTGTTTTTTAACTTAATTTTTATCTGCCACTGTAATATCTAGTGATGTTTGCAATTCTATTGTAATTTATCACATTCTCTTTCTATTCTCTTTCTATTGTTTATTTTGGGTTTAATTTTTATCGTACCGACATATTTCCATCCAATTGTTTTTTCTGTTTTCCCTTTTTAAATCTATTCTCATTTGCCTGCGTACTAATTATCAGATATTATTATCGCCCATTAGGTGGAGGAAGCTTTTAGTGTGAACGCCGTTCCAGCATATTTGGAAAAATGCAATTCACAAATCAGCGATTTAGTACAGCTCGTTCGCACTGATCTGGCAACGGGTACGCGGCTCACCATCGAGGCATTGATTGTGCTGGATGTGCACGGTGGGTTTCGTTTGAAGAATTTTATACTTAGTCATTAAATTCGAAAAAAAAAATTATAAATTATAAATATTGTAACTATATATAACGATTTTTGAAATTACAGCTCGCGATGTGGTGAAATATCTCATCGACATTAAAGTTGAAAATATCACAGAATTTGACTGGATCTCTCAACTGCGCTACTATTGGCGAGAAACCGACAGTAAATGCAGAAAATATAAATTTCCTTTATTTTTCATTAATTTATTTATTTTTCTTTGCAGAGGGCGAGGAATATGTGTGCGTGAGTATGGTTGTAACAGATGTTAAATATGGCATGGAATATTTGGGCAATAATCCACGTCTGGTTGTGACACCTCTCACCGATCGTTGCTACAGGTAAGTCGAAAGTTTTTTATTGAAAAGTTGCAATCTCAAAAACAATTCCTCATTGTGATTCTAAAATTAATTCTGGAAATGTTTCTGTTCGTATTTCCTAAGAAAAATAATAAAATACCAAGTTTTCGATTTTTTAACTGACTTCAACATATACAACCCCTTAAGTCCATTTTTATGATGATGGCACAACATGTTTTCGAGATAAAAAGTGATGGATTCCAATTATAACCATTGGTAGCTCAGTTTTCGTGTGTCAGCTGTTCATCGGTCCCCTGAATCGGCTTTGTTGCAAGGGGCACTCTCAGCAGACAAATGAGAGAGATTCGTATCATATTATCTTTGAACCGATGACTGAATTGGCTATAAACCACAAGTTAATTCGCGCGCTGAATGAAAAGAGAGAGCAATAAATATGTTCATCGTTAACCTATTTTTCAAGGGCTAGATTTACTTTCCAAAAAATGTAATTAGTGTCTTTATTGATATTAACGATAATATATACATTTAGTGTTTCTATAAAATGAAAAATTTTAAATTTTTCGTGCTTTTAAAAAAAACAAATTTTCGAAAACTTGTTTAAGTATCTAAATTATTAATGTTACAACTACACAGTGAAACAGCCGTTTTAGGCCGAAATAATTTTAAGTTAGGATGAATCGGGTATATTATGCATCTTACCGAACATCTTGTTGCCGGTAAATTATTGTATTGTCGAAAGTTTTAACCACTTCTAATAACAGCAATTGTGCCGCAAATGGTAACGCTGACAACAGTTGGTCGTATAAAAATGGCAAATATTTCCTACTTCACGGGACACTGTTGCCACTTTTACGTACAATTCACGATAAATCTAGGGTATTTGAGATTGAATTTGTATTATTAAAATTTTTATAACTTTTTTGCTCCAAGACGATGGTAACTCCAAAAAGGAAACAAACACCTATTTAGCCGCTATTGCCACGTTGTTACCATCCAATATGATGGGAACAAAATTCAGCCTTTTGTTACCGGTAATGAAAGTTTTAAAGGGTCTTGCAATAGGGACGCTGCGAAAGTAGACCGATAGTGACAGCAAACGACGCCATATTTTTCCCCGCTCTTTTGACATTTCTCTTCAGTAAGGTTTGCCATTTCATTATGGAAAGATATACGAACCAACAACGAGTCGAAATTATTAAAATTTACTACCAAAATTCGGAGTCAATGGCCTCAACTTTAAGAGCGCTACGTCCAATTTATGGTCGTCGTCATTTCTGGCTGGATGGCCTCGTCAATAAGCAATATATGCGTTATTGGACAGACAGCAATCCACACGTAGTCCATGAGTCAACATTGCATCCCGAAAAAGTTACGGTTTGGTGCGGTTTAGGGCCCAGCGGCGTCATTGGGCCTTACTTCTTCCGTGATGATCAAGACCGGCACGCTACTGTGAATGGGAATCGCTACCGCTCAATGATAACCGAATATTTTTGGTCCGAATTTGATGATATGGACTGGGACAATATGTGGTTCTAACAGGACGGCGCCACAAGCCACACAGTGAATGCCACAATCGATTTATTGAAAACCAAGTTTGGTAAACGTGTTATCTAACGAAATGGCCCAGTCAATTGGCCGCCACGGTCGTGCGTTTTGACGCCGTTAGACTATTCCCTGTGGGGCTACGTCAAGTCTATGGTCTATGCCAACAAGCCAGTGACGATTGATAAATTTCGTACGAATATCAAATGTGAAATTGCAGCAGTATCGGCCGATTTATGCTTGAAAACCGTCGAAAATTGGGTTCAGCGTCTGGACTTCTGCAAGCGTGCCCGTGGTACCCATGCAAAAAAAATCGAGTTCCATACATAATGGCATCGAATGTACTTTCACAGGAATAAAGAATTTAATTCATATCCCAAACCGTTTTTGTTTTATTTAAAAAACTTTTGTAGCGTTCCTATTGAAAACCCCTCTATGTAGGTAGATGCCACAAACTACATAGATTAATTTTATATTTATAATCTACTTTCCTCCAGACTACATAGATGCGAAGGTGGCATTGGAGTTTTCTTTACTGGTTTACGTAGAGTTTTGGTTTTTCTTGTAATAAAATCTTTGGAAAAATATGGTATTCTTTAATTATTTTTTTGATCATTAGATCTAGTCTCCGTAAATAAACTGGCAAAAATTGCAACTTTAATCAAACTAATTATTTTATGAATAATCATTTTGTAAGTGAGAATAAATAAAAACTTTCTTTTGATGGGATTTTCCAATTTCTTCTAACTTCCTTCTTCTTTTAAAGCATACTTTCAATGTTTAATCATTTGTAATAAATTTAGGTTATTTAACTATATATTTTTAGTTTTAACTTAAATTCACGTTTCATTAAAAGTTGCCCAAATAGTTTTTGATGTTGTTAAGACTGGCAATGTCTCTGAAATTAGTTTAAGGTGTTGTTATGTTCCCTAAACAAAGCTTTAGATTTTTAAGTATTTTTTTTTCTTAATGGCCTAGCAAAATTTCCATAACAACTATACTAAGAAAAGCTCATTAAATTTATTTTAACTAATGAACACTAATTATGTTAATTAACGATAAATATCAGAGCTAAAAATAAAGTGTGCATGATCGATTTAAGTATCCATTGGTTCTTCTTGTCTCTAATCTACAATGTAAAGTCAACTATATAAAAAAAAATGTTTTTTTTTTAATTTTTCCCCGTCGAAGACACATATCAGAATTTTATTACATTCGAACCAACACTGACGCCTCAGTTGTATGAAGGGATACTTTGATGCTTTGGAAACACGAATCCGTTAATTTTCAGTATTCAGCGTCAAAATAAAGCAGAGTTATATTTTTTTGTCTAGCTTTGTGATACTCCATGATTTATTTCCTGAAGCTGAATCTATCTCTTCTGTTATCTCCAAAGCAGTAATATATATTTTTCTCTGACTCTTTCGACTTTTTCGTCAATTAACCGTTCATTTTCGATTTTTCGACTAGTAGTCTTATTTTCATAAACAATTTGTTAAATGTGTTTTAATGTGTATGCTTATAGACAAAACTCATTTTACACTATAGTTAAATTTTAACTAATTTATTGTGACCAACTGTTACTAATCCAATAATTTCGGTTAGTCGATTTTGAGACTACTCAGTGTTGAGCGGTTAGTCAAAAGTAAACGGCTAATCGATTGTTGCTAATCGACTAATGGAAGATGCTGTTAATTTTTTGCCGATTGTTTTAGTGCCAATTATGCTGTCGATGATGAGTTGGAGCTAAATACTTTAAGCAATAAGCATCTAATTCCTCTCTATCATTTGGCACCGTGACCTCATCAGAGGTGGATTTGAAAATGGGTATTACTTCCATGAAATTATCTTCACAGACAGATATTGATGGTATATCTCAAATTCTTTTTAAAAATTGCCAGCCTTTCATTAATCTTAATTTACATTTTTATCGCTTTCTTTTGGGAGTATTTCTTAGTGATTTGGAAACGACAAATATTACTCCAATTTTTAAAAGTGAAATTAAAAGCGGTATTAAGGACTACAGACCCTCGTTCTAAATTGTTTGAAGTCATTATTAAGAATAAAATGCCTTTTTTCGTTCGCATGGCTTTACCAGAGGAAGGTCACCCTTTTCTAATCTAGCATTTTTTACTTAGGACTGTCTTGCAAGTTTTATGGCTGGGTTTCAAATTGATAAATTATACACTGACTTTTCTAAGGCATTCGACAGAGTTTCTCACATTCAGTTCAACGAACTAAGCAAGTGATTTCCACTCCAATTTTCTAACGTGCATAAAGTCCTATTTGAGTGATAGGAACTGTTCTGTTGCACTCGACAACACGTCCCATCGTTTATCTCGTGCCAGTTCAGGTGTTCTCTAAGAAAATATCCTGTACGTGGATGACCTGTAGGTTTACTCTATCGTAGCAAGAATGGGGGATTCTCTATATCAATAAATATTCTCATTAAATTTTTTCCAGCAAATCGAATATCTTTAGTACTACTGTTAATACTATTTATTCTACTGTGGGTTCTGAGTTGAAGTTTTTTGCCATTGTTAAAGGTTAAGGGGTATATTTTGACTTAAAACCCTCGTTCGCAAGCCATATTAATTTCATAGCGCCGAATTTCTACTCCATATTAGCATTTGTGCGTCGAAACAGTTCAGATTTCTTGGATCCATATACACATAGTAAATTACTTATTGTCTTTGTTAGATCCGTTTGGAATATGCTGCGACTATCTGGCAGCCTGGCCAGGCGTTATATGTAAAAAAAAATAGAGCGCATCGAAAAATTGTTTCTTAGATTTGCACTCCAATCTTTAAATTTCACTCAATTTCAGTGAAGAAACACTCGAGAATAGAAGAAAATATCTCTCTTGCTCATTTATCCTTAAAGAATTTGGGTATCCTGCTATCCTAAGTAGGATTCCTCTATATATAGATCTAGTTACTTATATCCCAAAATATTCTATTCAACATTCTTAAATTTAATTATGCCTTCAATGCTCCATATCAGACGAGCTCTTAGGGAATTACATCAAATTGATTGAGTTATTGATATTGCCATCTCATTTTCGGGAGGGCTATTAAGCAATATTCTCCAATAAAGCTTTAAATATAACTATTAGTTTAGTTCTGGTGTAGTCTGAATATTATCACAAATAACTAGATACGAAACTCTCTCAATTGCTCACAAAATAGGGGAACTGAACTCTTGTTTGATGATGGCAACATTGCCACTTCAGACCCCCTATTATCAGCTGATAGAGAAAAGGGCGAGCTGCCAGAGGCAAATACACGAAATAATAGGCAAAAGCAGAGCGTGTCCTGTTTGAATAGAAAAAGGGAGTGAATGTTGTTTTGCTAAAAAATCGTGATATGTATTTGAATATTGAAATGTTAAAAGCGACTTGCATTTGATTTTTAAACGTATCTAAAAAGCATTGTACTAAATTTCACATACAATTAATGTTTATATTAAAGGAAATTCCATTAACAATACCGATTTAATTTGGTTTTTTGAGATAGCTTGGTATATATTGATTTTAAATCCTTCTAAATTTATATATAATATTCTATACGCTGAATACATAAAATTTTATATTGACATTATAAGTTCTTGTAAAACTGATACATTTCTTTGATGTTTTTATGTTATAACGTTAATTTCATATTTACCGAATTTTAAATCAAAAACCCTTTTCAGTCCTAATACTCAGTTTTATTTTTTACTTTCATTTTTCTTTCTTAAATTTCAGCGGTAGCGTGAAAGCTGCTAAATCTCCAAAAAAAAAATGCTTTCGAAATTCCCAAATTTGATTTTTTCCATAGTGGCACTATTGGATAATGTTATAAAAAATGCGCATTTTGACAACGTTCTCACGAAGCAAAGAGTTTCGTATCTAGTTATCTATGACGTTGGCGCACCCAACTGGGGGGGTTTGGCGTTCAAACCGCTACCAATAGCTTGCAACTGTTTTTTTTTTTAATTAAACTAATTATTTCTAATGCTAACGGTCGCCATTGCCGAACGTGTAACGTGCGCGCATCACTCGGAGTACCCCGAATTCAAATCACGGTCGGAGTAAGAACATCAAAAAATTATAGAAGAATCTTATCTTATATATGTCGACCCTCGCAGGTAATGGCAAACTTGTGAGTGTAATTCATATGTGTAGGCCCTTAACCCTTCGTTGGTGTGGTGACTAAAAGTTCCTTGAGTGGTGTGGTGGGGTATGACATACCCCATGCCTATCAATTTCAAATAAATACCAAATTCCAATAATAGCAATATTTTGTGGTGATTTATTATTCTTTAACTAATTTTTAAAAAGTGTTAATTTGAAAACATAACAATTTTTCCTTCGTATTCAATATTATAGCCATAAAAAAAAGACAGTATAAATTATTCCAAAAAGTGAGGTTCCAGTTTTCTGAAACATAATTTTTTTTGTATTTAAACAATTTCAAAACTGTTTTTACATTTCAAAAGTAAAAATAACATTTATTTAAAGGAAAGAAAATTCACTGTAATGCATTAATTACATAAAAAGTTATGGCGATCGAATATGATACCCCAGCCCACTTTGAAAGGCTGTCCCATGGAACAGAAATATCTGGGGTATGTAAAACGTGGCAGATCTCCTGTATTTGAATGTTAATGAAAGCTATTGGGAGCGATAACGTATTCCTTAAACAAAAACATATTTATATTTAAGGAAATACATGTGCTGGGGTATGACATACCCCACCACACCTCCGAAGGGTTAACCAAACAAAATGTAGTAGAAACCTTGCCAAATTAATTTCCGCTATAACCATCTAAGAGATTTTGGCCTAGCTCAGCACATGACGTCAGCCGTTTCATCTCGCTCTAAACGGGCGTCATTTGGAAATACCAAAGTCAATTTGGAAATATCAAAGTTATTTTCAGTTTGTTCTGTTGCACAACTTTTTAAATATTTTAAGCAAACCTTTTAAGCTTAAACTGTTTTATGAAGGTATTTGCAAATTGATACGGCTTATGTAAATATTAATATTATTCTCAAATATTTTGGTTATTGTCTTAAAATATACAGATTTCATAACTCTGATGGAACAATAGCTTTTTTTTTGCAAATAGTGCTGCACCTTAATGCGCATATTATATATGAATGAAGATTTAAAGAACAACTTAATTAACGTCTCTATTCATGTCATTTAAATATTCATTTTTTGAATTCATTTAAACTGCTGCAAAATGCAAAAACCCATCAATAAAGTAGTTCAAATAAAACATACAAAGATTAAAAAAAAATATGTAAAACAAATCAAGCAAGAAAGCACAATAGCAAAAATCAGTTGGTCGCTTCGAGATATATTCGCCACCCATAAAAACGTATCAAAATTCACAAACCTGTTTTAATGGCTTTATAGATAACGGCTCTTACATATATTGAACCGTATAAATCATTGGTTGACTGTAAAAAAATAGGCTCAAAAAAAATACATGCAGTAAAAATTAGCCATCGTGGGCATCGTGAAAAAACAAACCCCAAATGGACATACAGATATGGCAAACCACTGCTGACGAGCATCCAGAGTATTTTTTAAATTTTTTACCGACACATGAATGATTTTTTTGTATTATATTAACAGCGTTGTTCAACAGCAATTGTCGTTTCGTTTTGTGCAAACTTATAACTTCTTACATTCGCTAAGCGCTTCTGTGCGACCATGTACTGAAAAAGCTGAGTAAACACTTTCGTTTCAGAACGCTGATGGGTGCATTAAAACTTTGCTTGGGTGGCGCCCCAGAAGGACCAGCGGGTACGGGCAAAACGGAGACGTGTAAGGATTTGGCAAAGGCAGTAGCAAAAAAATGTGTGGTCTTCAATTGTTCAGACGGTTTGGATTACAAGGCATTGGGCAAATTTTTCAAGGTAAGCAAAAAAAAAAAACTAAACTAGATTGTATTTTGTACACATTCCTTGCAAACAGTATATATACTCGTATTAAGTGCACATCGAGTTATTCAAATGCACTTTAATTTAATTAAAAAACTATATTCTTTATTCGTTGGTAAAACACGCTAAAATAATCAATGAAATGTGATCTTAACTTGTACTTAATACGCGGTCGGGTTAAATGCAGTGCTTAAACGCGACGATTACGGTACTTCAGACGACGTACTGCCTTGTAACGGTAACCATCATCAGCCAAGACGGCGGATTCTTGTGGGGCAACAAAAACTTGTTGTTCAGCAACAGCTACAGGAGCGCTGGCTGCTGGGGGAAGGTAGTCATTTGAGGGCAGTTCATTGACATCACGACGATGGCGGTACTTCAAGCGACGCACAGCCTTATAACGGTAACCATCATCGGCTAAGACAGCTGATTCCTGGGGTTCGAAGGCAACTTCTGCTACAGCGACTGGAGCGCTGGCTGCTGGGGGAAGGTAGTCGTTTGAGGGCAGTTCGTTGACATCACGGCGATGGCGGTACTTCAAGCGACGCACAGCCTTGTAACGGTAACCATCATCGGCTAAGACAGCTGATTCCTGGGGTTCGAAGGCAACTTCTGCTACAGCGACTGGAGCGCTGGCTGCTGGGGGAAGGTAGTCGTTTGAGGGCAGTTCATTGACATCACGACGATGGCGGTACTTCAAGCGACGCACAGCCTTATAACGGTAACCATCATCGGCTAAGACAGCTGATTCCTGGGGTTCGAAGGCAACTTCTGCTACAGCGACTGGAGCGCTGGCTGCTGGGGGAAGGTAGTCGTTTGAGGGC
This sequence comes from Anomoia purmunda, assembly GCA_951828415.1. Taxonomy (NCBI): domain Eukaryota; kingdom Metazoa; phylum Arthropoda; class Insecta; order Diptera; family Tephritidae; genus Anomoia; species Anomoia purmunda. Next base: position 32,124,653 of record OX639996.1, read on the forward strand.
AGTTCATTGACATCACGGCGATGGCGGTACTTCAAGCGACGCACAGCCTTATAACGGTAACCATCATCGGCTAAGACAGCTGATTCCTGGGGTTCGAAGGCAACTTCTGCTACAGCGACTGGAGCGCTGGCTGCTGGGGGAAGGTAGTCGTTTGAGGGCAGTTCATTGACATCACGACGATGGCGGTACTTCAAGCGACGCACAGCCTTATAACGGTAACCATCATCGGCTAAGACAGCTGATTCCTGGGGTTCGAAGGCAACTTCTGCTACAGCGACTGGAGCGCTGGCTGCTGGGGGAAGGTAGTCGTTTGAGGGCAGTTCATTGACATCACGGCGATGGCGGTACTTCAAGCGACGCACAGCCTTGTAACGGTAACCATCATCGGCCAAAACAGCTGATTCCTGTGGTTCGAAAGCAACTTCTGCTACAGCGACTGGAGCGCTGGCTGCTGGGGGAAGGTAGTCGTTTGAGGGCAGTTCACTAACGTCGCGACGGTGACGGTATTTCAAACGACGCACGGTCTTGTAGCGATAGCCATCGTCGGAAAGGACGGCAGCTTCCTGAGGTTCTACAGCGACTTGTTCCACAACAACGGACTCAGCAGGTGGCAAGTAATCATTGCTGGGTACTTGGGCGGCGGTTAAGACCACCATAGCGGCAAAAATTACAGTGAATAATTTCATTTCGATGCCAATAACTCGATTGCTAAACTAAGACCGTTGCGAAAGAGCTAATCTGCGAGAATGATGTTCTTGGATTAAACGAAAAGTATTTATACGAAATATGCTACGGTTTTGTGATGAGAAATATTCATCATTTTGGCATTGTGCGGATGGCTTATATGCTTAAAAGTTAAAAAGTGAACCGTTTGCAAAAAAAAAAACAAAAACAAAGAAGAATGGACAAAAGCAAACAATAACCAGTGAATTGAGTTAGGGGCATTGTTTTGTTTCTATTTTGCTTGATTTTCGCATCTTATATTTAAAATATTAAGCATTTATTTAATCAAATTAGTATTTTGTTCAACCATTCGTGCGATCGCTTCCCTACCATTCACATTTCTTGTATTGCAAACGAATAGACGGCGAGGCGCTTAGGGCTGATTCGCAACAGGTTTTTATTGATAACCAATTTTGTCGGCAACATTAATTAACCTCGTCTTAAGTGCTCTGCTAAACGCGCCAATCTTCCATTCGCTTTATATTTACATACTTATGTATGTATTTATGTAAATATATAGCGATAGTCTAGCTTTAAGAGGAGACACTCTGGTGCCACTTGAACGCCTCTGTGTATCCGATACTTTTTTTTTTTGGTAACGACTAATACTTGAAGCATTTCTCTGTGTTGATCGTGAAACTTTGCTTCGCGTGTTTGATTTAGCTACCATCTGTTCTGCTATCGTCCAACTAATCACTTCATGAATAGGTCATTAGCCAAACAATGAAAAAAACAATCGTAGTGATTAATCAAAATGACTAAAAGGCAGATGGTCATTCTTCGCCAGTGCAAATGATTGCATTACTTAAATTATGAGAAATGTATTACTCTAGAAAGTGAGAGATATCGACGAACCGATTACACCGCATTCAGGTTCGCTAACACAAGCAATGCATGTGCAGACATCTGAGGTACACGCGTCCTCTCCTCAGGGTTGAACCTGGCCGCCAAACTGGCTACCTGGCTCCATGTCCGCACGTGTCATACCCCAAAAAAATTAATGATATTCTTTTGCTGGGACTAAGCGAAAATGCTTAAGGAAATGTGAATAATTAATGTGAAAAAAAACGAGCGTACGTCCAGTGGTGTTAATGAAGTTCAAGGCGAATATTATTCCGCTTGTAGATAGATTTACATAAGCGCGAGTTATAAAAACAGTTTATTATATTTTTATTGATTTAAATGAGAGAAAAGAGTTTGTGTTAGAACAAAATAGATGAACGACTAATGAGGCGGCAAGTCAAAGGGGGAAAAAGTTAATCAATATGCGCTGTTTAAAATATATGTATGTACATAATTAGTTAATAATGCGCACGCGTCAGCGCTATAAATGTACACACTATATTTATTATGGGATCTGAAATGTCAAGCACTTTAAGATTTTTCTAAAAATTGTGCGATCAAAATATTATTTTCGAAAGTACATTTATGTACATAAATTAGTTATTTTTGATGACATATTGGGTGCAGTAGATACATAATTTGCGTTTTTTTAGACCTGTGGTTTTCAATAAGGCAATACTTTTTTCGCAGTTAGTCTTTTTGACAGCTGTTACTTGATTTATACTCAGTTTGGTTTGCCATTTTAAAATGAACAGACTTACTCCTGAACAACGTTTGCAAATCATGCAAATTTATTACTAAAATAATCGGTTCGCGTGACATATAGCGCGCTGCGTCCAATATTCGATGAAGTTCATTTTTGGTTGAATGAGTACGTTAATAAGTAAAATCATCGCATTTGAAGTTTTGGTAATCCACAAACCAATGTTGAGACGACGTTACATTCTTAAAAAGTCTTAATGACTTTTCGTGCCTGAATCGGAGGATGTTGATGTGGACGGCCTTTGGTTCCAACAAATCGACGCTACATGCCATACAGCCAACGAAAAAATAAATTTATTGAAGGGCACTTTTGGTGAGGACATTATCTCGCGTCTTGGGCCTGTGGTGTGGCCTCCAAGATTGTGCGATTTAACACTGCTGGACGTTTTTTCGTACGATTGTGTAAAGTCGCTTGTCTAGGCAGATAGGTCCGAGACGATTGACGCTTTGGGAGGGAATATTCGGGAAAATTGGTCGACTTGGCCCGGAATTTATTCGAACCAGCCGCGGCGGTCACTTGCTCGAAATCATTTTTAAAACATAATGACAAACTCTTATATTTAAAATAAAGCTAGATTCTTGTTCATAATATTAAGTAATATCCATTTCATTTCGTTCTGGAATTCACAGATCATAGAAACACCACCCTTTATAAAATATCCTCCTGTTCATATGCACGCTGTAAACCTTAAAACAAATATTTGTGCATAACATTTTAAAACAAGAAAAATGAGATATAAATAAATAAAACTTCAAATGTTTCACTTTTTTTTTAAAAGACACTCTTATATAGAATTTATTCGAGCTTATAAAAATATGTTTTCGCAAAACTTGGAATGTTTTTTCTGAGCGCCTTCTAGTTATATGGCTGGATTAGTGTTTTTTTAAAACCTCTTGCGTATTTCATAAAAATTATAAAAATTACCGAAACTAAACTGACAATTCAAAAACAATTTGAAGAAACCTTAGGCCTAAAATTGCATCATACTAAGCTTGATTTTGTAAAATCAAACGACAATAATATAGCCAGACTTTTTTTTAAAATGCAGAAAAATTTACTTAAATTAAATTAAAAAAAAAGTACACGTGATCCTAATTGTAACTCTAGAGGACATGAAATCTATATCGAGTAATTTTTAATATTTGCATACAAAAGAGCTACACTTTTTGTTGAGTTATATTCATGATACTTTGCCTAAATACTTTATACACGGTTCGGAAATTGTTGATAACGCTATTTGGTCTATTGACCAGCGCTGGGAAGAAGCAAGAGAAACTCAAAATAAAAATTGAAAAGAAGTGCAGCGGCGAAAAATCTAATCAAGATATTTTGAACTTTAGATTTCAAGCTCTATTCCAATTATTTTAAGCATACGAATGTTGCCCAAAAAGAAGGGAAGGAACAATGTTGATGAATATTAAATAAAAAAGTGTGCCTTTATTTTTATATTGTTTGTTCCTGAACTGAAACCCGTTGTTTTTTTAACAAAAATAAAACTAGTTCTGTTGCATATAAAAAAAAAAAGAATTGAAAAATCAAGAAAGTATAGCTACACTAAATGGATCCGCTCAAAAACAGAATATTCTATCATTCTTGAGAAGCAGTTAGAGTCAAACATATACAGTTGTGGTCACAAATATAGAAGCAAAATGTATGGACAAGTTTTGATATCTATGCATTTCCTTATTTAATTTAATTTTTTTTTTTTTTTTTTTGCAAAAATGTAGTTAATTTTGTGACAAAGACAATGTAAGTTGAAGTTTCAAAGTTTCATAACGCACTAAATTTCAATAAAATAAAATGCAAGCTTGTAGTAGCTAAACATTATTTTTGTTGATTTTTTTATAATTTGTATGCTGAAGGGCGTTACGTCTTTTTTCATATAATGGATGAACAAAATTTATTTTATAACTTAGACAGATATAATATAAAATTTATTACAATATACTAAGTATCCTCCTGCAGGCAGTGGCAAGGTAATTTGAACAGGTCGCAAACATTATTTTCAGAATCAGGATACATTTAAATTCTATGAAACAAAATGCATACATTTTTGTGAAGTTCTTTCAAAATTTAACCCGTTTAATCTAATAAGAATGTTCTAGTCTGTATGGGCTTCAAAGATCCTGGAAATTTTAACGATACACCAAAAATCTGATATATTTAGTACTAGCAAATAACTCCTCTCTCTTCAAAGGGTACGAAAAATTTCAATTTATGTATCTGTGTAATGAAACAATTTAAAACAAACAACTTAAGTTCAACTTCAAAATGTTTTTTATTATGTTGTAAGACCTCCGCCAAAATATTTCGAAAAATATTAAGATTAACGTGAGCTGCTTCGGTTTGAATATACTTAAAAAAAAATGAAGTTTTTATAGGCTTAGAAAAACTATTGTTTTATTATTTATCAAAAAACTCACTTGTGATGATAAACAGTAGAAGCTTAAAAGTTCTGCTTAAAAATGTTAAAAAAAATTTTAAGCGGAATCAAAATAAGGACATTTGCGAAAAATATTAATTGCGAAAAAACAACAGGCGAAGAAATACCTTTCCAATTATATATTACAAATCGGACAAGTTTTGGCTGAGTTTTCAGTTTTTTCTTAAACCAATCTTTCAGAAAAGGTCAAAACCGAAAAAAAAAATTATTTTGATTTCGTCGAACAAAATTTTTAATGATTTGAGGTTATTAATACGAATAAAAATTTTTAAAAAACTATTTTTATTAATAACAAATTAAAATTTTAAACGTAATTTCAAAACGGTTCAGCGCATCCAAATTTTAATATTTTTTGCCAAATATTATGGAAAACCCGTGACGATTTTTTTATATGGGAGTGATGTACTCTAACGTACATATTTAAAAAAAAAAATACAAAATTTAAATAATAATAAATAATAATAAATAGCACCACTATTTCTGCAAATGTCTCACTAAAAAAAATAAAATTATTAAAATGGGCTCAGTACTTTGAGAGACAAATCGTTACAAACATTTTACATAAAATCAATTTTATATTACAGTATACATAGAAGTTAAGTATTTTAGAAAAATTTAAAGTATCTACAAAATTCATGCACGACATTTCAAGTTCCCTCATTTGAAAGAAGAATATCCTATTCAAAGCAAATAACTATTTCCTGTATACTTTTATACTATAAATAAATTTCAAATTATTTACTCTACCCGAAACATTGAAAGAGTATTTTTGACAACCAATTAACCCCAACCAGAAACAATTATCAACTAACTAGTAGTTGATATTGAATATTTCGTGGCCATTGCACTCGAATGTGAAAAACAAAGCAAAAATAACAATAGAATTCACACTAAATACAAAAGCAAATTAAAAGTAAACATAACTACGGAAAAGACTACTAAATGTTTGTACGAGCAAATAGTAGTAGAAGCCAGAAGAAAATGTTCGCAAACGATGCAAGAACGAATGAGTCAATAAATAAGCAGACATTCATGCGTACATATTGTATCCAAGTATATACGCACATACACTAATATTCGAATTTCCACAAACAATAGCAGAACAATTTAAAAGAAAACATTTCTGACCAAAAACTAAAAGAACAACTAGCATATGAAAATAATATAATATTTGGCCCTTTTCTTTGAAATCGACTTGCAAAAGAACACTAGGTAGTATAAGAAACAGCATGTAAAGCAACAACACTAGATCGGAAAAAATATGCGAGTTGAAGCAACTCGGTAAACTGAAGAACTGGGAAGTAAAAAAAACGGCGCCATGACAAAACTGTGAATGAGTCTTAAGAAAATACATGGGAAATTTATATTTAAAACCTAATTCATTTTTATTTGCATAGTATTTTTAAATGTATAACTACACAAACCTAAAACTAAACTACACAACTATTTTCCGTTCTTAAATAGCACTAAACCAATCGCCACATTCATGAAAGAGGCTAACAGGGTTGCTTTCGCAACTAAAGGAAATTTTAACCGAGTTAGAGCGTTCTTTTGCAACTCGGGTGCAAAGAAACGGGCCTATTATAAAAAGTTGTATGCATTTTAAACTCAATTGCCATAAGTAAATTGACTAAATACAGCACATTGAATACGGGTCGAAGCAAACGAACAGAGAGCAGAGCAAATACATAAAAGAAGTTACGAAAATAAAAATCTAAACTAATTGTAGTTTAAATGGCAAGGGCATTGCAATGAGAATAGTCCAGTAGCAATTTGTTGTTTAACTAACAGAATATTTTAGGGGTAAGCGTAAGCCATTGTTTTAATGAATGCAGTAGGATGATGATCCCGAACCCCAAATCGCTGATGGCGGCATTAACATCGCGTCACCAGACCTCGAAGAAGTTCTAATAGCAATAACGCGGCTACGGAACAACTGAATCTGGCAATCTTAAATATAATTAATGTAGTTATGTGTATGCCGTAACTCAGTCTCATCTCGAATGACTAAATTTGAGATTTTCAATTAGAGACATTTTTTGTGATTTGAGACGATTTCGGTATTCAGTAAGCAACTAAAAAGTATGGTAGAAAGCAGTAGAGACAATCAGCTGATTGTATGCTCAGCTAGATATGCACAATCAAAATCAATTAAAATGTGTCCATCGATAGCACACAATATACTATTTCAATTATTTGCCAACAGAAGAATATGATTATCGTATGATTAACAATGAAATTAACCGTTCAAAATTCTGATTACTGCATTTTATGTGAACCGATTATTTAAAATACATATGTATGTGTAAAAATCACATCTACCAGCAATCGATAAATGCAGCTTCTCAGCCATATGAATATTCCATCGAAATGGCAGAACAAGATACAGATTTAAGAAAAATGTAGCGGACGACAAAAGCCTAGTGCTACTTAATTTTCGCGTTTCTTTTCAATTTTTTTCGCAATTTCTTTGTTTTGTTACCTGCTCAAGACCAGCTCGCAAATTAGTGACTTTATTTTGAGACTAGGTACAGACTTGATAGGACTTACTGAAATATCTCAATTAAAGACCAGAGATTGCTTACAGAATGCCAGTATTATTCTTACATTAATATATTTCATATTCCATTGCGTTCGCATTTAATCCAAATACATGTTTTTTTCTGCAAACCCAATACCAAGAATGGATACTATGAAAAATATTCATATACTCAAATTACGCTCACTTCTTTTATGAATATCGGATGCTTACCTCAAGCTGTACATGTTTACATTTGTGTGTTGACACAATATGAGCGCGTTATAGAGAAACGATTCAATACAATAGGGTAATTCACGATTTATTGTATTCTTAGTAGGTATTAAAATAAATTCAGTGTAGCGTGAGGGCATCCAGAAAAAGTATGGAGTGATGCGCGAGAAGAGCTGACTGCTGTTTTGTTTAGATGCTAGAAATTGTCTTACGAAGTTCGATTATTATATCAATAAAACTTGGTTCGAAAATTAAGATTTCATTTCGGCTAAGATCCGTCGAGTAAAGTCTTTAAAATTTTATTTTGGAGACAAACTGGATTCGGCCATCTTCAGTGTCATTTGTAGTTCTGTTCAGTTACCGTAGTTCGATTCATTTTTGTCAACAATATTTTTCGGTTGCACTAACGATTGTGCGCTTCGCTAACTCATTCTTAACGACACTTAACAGCTGTCTCGTTGTATTTAATCAAAGTACTGAAGAGATGCCACATCTTGGTCAAACTAAATGCCAAAATGGGTGAAAAACAAAAAAAAAATACAAACAAATGAATGCGTGCTGCCGAATTGGTGTTACCAGCTTGATCGGTTTTGAGAGCCTTTTCCCCGTCATGTTTGATCATAAATCGAATATTGCATTTTCCGCACTTTGCAGTATGCTCGTCTATTTTCCTAACCCAGCCTTTATATTCAGGCCATTGCGTCCATCCATATTGAAATGTGCTGAAATATTTATTTTTCTCTGGTAGCTCTTGTCCGTTCACTCTTTTTTTATTCTTCACTGATTTCGACATTCTCGCGACAACTTTTACTCTACTTAAAAATAAAGCGAAACAATAAAAACTTGGTTGACAACTGGAAAAGTATTGCGCTATATTAACTGTTGAACACATTAAGGGGCTTTTGCATGGGACGTCAATCGCGTGTGCCGCCGAGTGCCGCTCGTTCACGTTCACTGTTGGCCCGCTTGCATTCGCGTGCATGTGTGCGTTAGCCACAGCTTTAAAATTAAGTGAAAGTGGTCTCGCAGCCTATTTGGCCATGAAAATCGGTGAAATGAATATCAACCCGGAGACCCGTAGTATATATAGATATAATAGTTTTTATATATTGCAATGTTCCATTGTAGCAGAATTTCGGACGATTTTATGAGTGTTATACTCCAGGATTTATTTAAAAGTTACATATAATTAAATTTTTTAAATTGTAACCATTTATCTATATATGAAAACTTAATTATATACATATTTGTGTTTTTATACTTGAATCCTTGATAAAAGTTTACTTTTATCATTTGCACACCTTACTTCTTCGTCATCTCGTGGTAAATCATATGCCAAATATTCAAACGACATTATTTAATGTTCCTTTTTAATATCATGAAAACAAATCACCGAATTTTAAATTTATCTTTTATTTAAGTTGAAATCAGGATTCTTTCTTTTCTCGATTGAGTTAACATCATCAAATTTGTTGTCGTTTAGTTTCGGTAATCGACTAGCTAACGACAACAGCTGATTTGGCGAATGCGAATCGTTAAAAAAAATGGCTACTGAATAGCAGCATCGTTGAAGTTTTCGTTAAGACGAGTTAACCATGTGAATATCGTTAAAATAAGTTAGTGAATCACACTACTGAACACTGTACATATTTGCTTGTATATATGGATGTATTATACAAATTTTGAGTTAATTCGCGGCCATGTCTGTTGTATTTAGGCAGGTAGAAGTCGGTAGTTTTGGTCTTGTGGGATATTTTGCGCAGGTTCTGTATGTTGATAACCGTTGATCTATCTAAGTTCTTATTTTGGGTTTTTAAACAAATTGTGAGAGTTCAGATGTGGCATAAAAGTTTGTGTTCATTTATTATTCTTCCGTCTCCTTGGTCGGTCCTTTGTATTCGCGCTGGTGCGTTGGATTTGCCTTAAGTTACTTATTGTTTTAAATGCTGTCTGAATATTGTATTTTTTGCAAAATTTTGCTATAGTGTTATTATCGTCCAAATCTTCCCGCCTTTCTCTTTTCTCATTCTTTTTAGCGCTTCATTATTCCTTCTAATTTTACCCACAGGAGCCATTTTTATGTTGTTTATTGAGGTAATTCAGGATTTCTTCTTCGATGTACGCAGATAATGTCATCAACATATCTCGCGTAGAATTTCATACCTAATTTTGTTTTTAGTTCCTCAATATATTTCCCTTTTAAGGTTTACATGAACACCTCCATGAGCATGGACGCGGTTGGCTTTTCCATCCCCAGTCCGTTCGCTTGCCTCTATTCCGTATTATTAAATTTAAAGTACTTTTGTCGTAGCGTTGTTTTTAGAATATTTTTAATCTACGCAGCCTTAACTTTATTTTTTGTATTTTCCAGTAGTGTTTAGTGCACTATGCCTACTGTATCTGGTAGAGTCCTTGCTATTAAACGATACCATTCTGTCGTCTTTCGTTATTTTTACGTACCTCAGTTTGTCAATCTGTTCCGTTGTGTTCGCTCTAGTATTATCTTCGGGAATCGTCTTTATATTCTTTTGGTGATAATATATAACAAGGTGTCGATTTGTACTTCACTATGGGCCTCATTGGAAAAATGACACTGAAGATGGCAAAAAACGCCGAAACGGTTTGTCTCCAAATCAAACTTGACAAGGGATGATGGAAAATCGTTCCAATATACGTTATCTTTTTTCATCCTGTCGCAAAAACAGAAACAAGTTTATATTAAATTTAAAAAAAAAAACATCCTGAATGTAAGAAAATTCAAAACACAATAAAATATTTGGAAAGTAATCAGAATATCAAATACAATGAAGATAAAAACTTTAAATACAGAACAAAAATACAATTTATAAAAGAAATGTCTTCACTTCATACAACAAACAAGGAAATTTTGACTTCGAAAATAGAACATTACAATTCAAATGCTTATAATAAGAAATGAACAATCAAGTTAAAAACATAAAACCATAAATATTGATAATTACATATAAATCAGACGAAAAATCATACACAAACTTATAAAAAGACAACGGTAAGTTAATCGAAAGAGTACAAGAAATTTATAACATAAAAGTAGCGGAACTTATAGAAAAGAAACTTAGAAGATGTGAAAAATGAGGTTACGCCCAAGAATACAAACAAATAATTGTAAAAAAGAATAATGTGGGAAGAGACAATTTGCATTTTTTTAATTACGCTTACAATATAAAGGGTGTTTTATCATTATTATTTTTGGAATTATATGTTTGGACCGACTGTAACTGCAGTTGACGCCGTATGTCAGCAACAACGCGCCGAATATTCTCTTTCAAGGCATCAATCGTTTCGGGTTTATCTGCGTAGACAAGCGACTTCACATAACCTAACAAAAAATAGTCCAGCGATGTTAAATCGCTCGATCTTGGGGACCACGCTCAGGGCCACGACGCGAGACAATGCGCTCACCAAAAGTTCCTTCAATAAATTTATTGTTTCGTTGACTGTATGGCATGAGGCGCCGTCTTGTTGGAACCAAAGGTCGTTCACACCCACATCCTAAAATTCAGGCACGAAAAATTCATTAATTATAGCTCTATAGTGTTGCCCCCGACTGTAACATTATGGCCGGCTTGGTTTTTGAAGAAATATGTATGGATCATTGATTCCCTCTACCCATAGAGCACACGAAACAGTGACAAGTTGAGAATGTAACGGCGTCTCGACAATGGCTTGTGGATTATCAAAACTCCAAATGCGGCAATTTTGTTTATTAACATACCCATTTAACGGAAAGTGAGCTTCATCGCTGAAAAGAATTTCTTGTGAAAATCGGCATCGGTGACCATCTTGTTTTGGGCCCATTCATGGAAATTGCGAGGCGCTTGATAGTCGTTCGGCTTCAACTCGTGCAAATGGCAAACCAAACTGAGTATAAATCAAGTAGCATAGCGTCAAAAAAAAAAACTACTCCGAAAAAAGAACTGCTCATTGAAAACCACACGTCTAAGAAAACACCCTTTAAAAAAGAGTATAAACTTAGCCAGCCAAATCTAACGAAAAAACATAGTGATAATGTTTTGTTATTGATGTATGTTAACTATAATGAGTCAAGTTTTCCTAAGTGGGCCAACCTAAATCGATTTTTAGCGTTTGGTAAAATTTTAATTTTTCATTGGGTTATTTATAAACAAATTTTTATGCAGGGCTTTTCTCTTTTTGTAATTTCTAAGCAACAAATGATGGCAAGCTAATGATTTTTTTAACAAAGTTTGTTATAAAATTGTTTGTAAAAAAAAAACAATTTTGTTTTTCACCAACTCCTCATATTCTGCATTGATTTCGTTTAAAAAAAATGCTGTATCTTCGAACAACGCAAAAGTTATGCTCGTTTTAGTGGCAACTTGCACGTGCTCTGGCTAATTTAAAAGTAATTAAGGATGTTTATGTTTTCACTGTATATATAGTCAACTCTAGCATTAGTTTTCTTCGAACTTTGAAAGTATCATGTCGTCATAAATAACTTAACGAAAAATGAAAATTTTATCAAACGCGTTTGGGATAATACTACATACCATGTGAACTTTCAAAATCAGCCAATGATATTTGAAAGATATAAAAGTCGATTTTGGGTGGCCCACTTGGGAAAACTCGACTCAATGACCAAATCGTAAAAAAAATATTTCCTTCATTATCTGCGTATCGATTGTCTATCATATCTGCAAATTAAATGCACATCCTTTGCCACACTTTCCATAGGTTTCCGTTCTTATAAATTTTGTGTTGCATAACAATTCAAATTGCCTGTATTTTGTATTTGTAATTTACCAAAAATTCAATATTTACACTTTACAAGTCCAAATACAACAAATCGTGAATTACCCTAATAATTTTGTCTCCATATCAGCAAGTGGTGCAAGTGGTATTTGGTTTTTGCTTTTGTTGTTCTTGTTGTTCTTGTTGAATATGTCATCTACATACTACAAACATACATATTTATTTTTGTTTGTTAGCCTAGCAGGCATGCGATAGCTTACTTTATACAGCAACACTGTCGTTTGTAAAAAGCTTTCAATTTGCCACAAGTGCATTTGCATATGCTATGTTTGTTTGCCTATGCGGATAGTAGTCGTACAGATGAGCGCATATGCGTTGCTAAACTCTTCCGCTAACTCCATCGAATGCGTCACAATAATGAAAGCTGTTTTCCTTAGTGCCTTTATCCGCTTTCTTGAATTTTTTTTTTATTTGCAATTCTTTCCGTTCTGCCACTCATCCACTGCCATTTTTTATTGTTATTATTTTTCGTTTTTCTTTTTTTTTTTGTTTTAACATCCTTCTTTTGCCTATCACTTTGCCATAGAATATTGTTTTTACATTTCTTGCTATTTTTTTTCTGTTTTTTTTTTTGCAGGGTTTAGCACAATCTGGCGCCTGGGCTTGTTTCGATGAGTTCAATCGTATTGAATTGGAAGTGCTGTCAGTGGTGGCACAACAAATTCTAACCATTCAACGTGCCATTGGTCGGAAGGTGGTTAAATTCTTCTTTGAAGATACATTGCTACGTTTGGATCCAACATGTTCCATATTCATAACAATGAATCCCGGGTAAGTGTACGCAAAAAAAAAAGAAGCAACATGCATAGTGCATTTATGCTGCAAATGATAGTGTGGTTTACTATAGAGGAAAAAAACCGTAATTGTACGCAATGTGTAGATGGTCTTAGCTTTATTTGCGCGAACGAAGTGGATCTGTGTTGTGGCGGCTTGCGCAGCGTTTTCTAAATTCGAAGTTGCTTGAGGAGTACGCACTGAGTTGAGTGCATAATTTAGGTGGAATTACATTTTTATGCCACAGATGCGCTGCGGTGGAAAATGTTGCGTTTAAATGTGTGTCTCATTATTCTTGTTGTTTTTTTTTTTAATATTTTTTTTTTTAGATTTGAGATATATAGGTTTTCCCTCATCCCTAATACCATGTTCGGGCCGACAACGAAAACGCTTTGAAAACACGTTTTGCAGATTGAGAGCTCAAGAGTGTTGGCACAGACACATAGGCCCCTATTATGAGCGAAATTCGATATTCGATCTTCGCTGGTTATCGAAAATCGAAGATCGAATTTCAATTTCTTATTATGAGTGCGCATCGCTGTCGAAAATTTCGCTGTTTATCTAATTTTTCATCGAACAAGATTTTGCTTTCGACGCCGCATCGAATTGTGTGAAAATTAATAAAAATGTAAGTTTTTTGTGATTATTTTCTACTTTTTTGCTATTTAACATAAAATTTAAACTATTCGTGTTAATTTTATGCAGGTCAAAGGTTGTGAGTACCAAACAGCAACTGGAACGACTGGTTTCATTAATGGAGGAAAATCCTCAAGTAGCAAAAAATTCTACTGACATTATAAAAATGCGATTTTGCTTTTTGCAGTTCAGCCTCTTGGTATTGGAATTTTATCCACTTTTCACAAATAACGCTTTCCAAAACATCTAGTACCTCTGATAGTACTACAGTCACAGTGGGCTGTGCAAGTCCAAGCGTATTCTCGTTCCCAATGCTCAGTTGGTATGATCCTTGAGCACAAAATCGTAGAACAGTTGCCAATTTTAAAATATTCGGAATTGATTTGGCTCTTGCGCATTGCTGTAACTGCACATCTGTTGTGGACAGCAAGTCCACAAACGCCTCCTTAGACAGTCGGAAGTTTTTTATAAATCTGTAAAAAAAATTTATAATTGTTACAAAAAGTTTAACTTATTTTAAGAGCTGAACTCACGCAGTAGAATTCATTTCCAAGGGATTGGAAGCATCTCTCAAACGTTTTCTATTTCTGGCTAGTTCCAGCAATCTTTCCTCTTCATCTGAAGAATCTTCGAACCAAAACTCTGTGCTAGTCATATTTTCCTTTTTCTTTTATTTGGATTATCGATATTTTCACTTTATTATCAATATTTTTCACTTTAATTTTTTCGTTTACAATGCCGACACACAAGTATATATTTTATTCTTAATCACAACTGACAGAAGAGTGTCATTGTGAATAGTCAAAATATCGAAATTTATCGAAATTCAACGAATGGGCGTCATAATACCAAACGAAAATTCGTTCCATCAGCTCTTTCGACTACAGTCGAAGATCGCATGCAACTCATAATAAGGGCCATAGTGTTTACGTTGATATTTCTTAGAGCCTTCTATTCTATTCTATTTTATTAAAAAACGTAAATGAAAATGGTAAGTCGCTAATTGGATAAACTTGAGTACTGACTGTCATGTTATTTGTTAACTGGCAATCTTCTATATAATTATATAATCATACTTAGTTTATAAAAGTGAAAGTTTGTCTATTTGTGAGTGAGTGTGTGAGTATGTTTTTGTTCTCTATAAGTTATAACATAGGCTGTGTTTTTTCGGAGTTGCCACCTGATAAAAAAGTTGCAGTCAATTAAATAAATAAATTAATCACATATTGCTATATACAGATTGGATAGATCGGAATAAGATTGGGCATATATAAAGTCCGTTAAGTGGGTCACGTTAGAATTAATTTTTTAAAAGGAGTTGCCACCTGCAAATAGGTTAAATTCAAGTAAAGCAATGAATGAAATCAATTACTACAATATGGATGTCAAATGAAATGGGCTTAATAAAGCTTCGTTTTCCAAATATTTTGAAAGAAGGTTGCCATCCGTTAAAGTGTAAATTCAGCGTTTTACAATATGAGTGGCAAATTAAAAGTGTTAAAAAAAACTTAATTTCAACAATACTTTTGAAATCATAATAAGTTAAATGAAATACTAAAATATGGGTATCAAAGGATAGAGTTTGAAGTAAGTTTCATTTTGAAAATACCTTTGGAGATAGTTGCCACCTGCTTAAAAGTGTAAATTAAATTTAATTATCTAGTTAATGGAAGTATCACGTAGTGCTATTCAAAGAACCACTTTTTAAAAAAAACTTAATTGTAAAAATAGATTTAAGGAGTGTTGCCACGTGCTTGATATTAGTAATGAAATGCTATTTGTAAGCGTTTTTTTGAAAGCTGTTCATAAAAGCAAAATTTAAAAAAATTGGTTAAAATAAATCCTACTGACTTTTTAATTGGGAAAGTTTAGGTGTCAGTATGTTTGACGGAATTGTATAAAATTTGGCACATATCTGGCTTATAAGCTGGGTTAATATATATGGTATATTTTCAAAAAAGGCGTTAAAAATGTTATAGTCAATTACATAAAGAAGGTAAATCACATATCTATGGCAACTGGACAGATTACGATAAGATTTGGGGCTTGCATATATAGCGCGTTATATTTGTTACAATAGAACCAATTTTTTTTTTAAGAAGTTGTCTCCTATTGAGAAGGTTAAATTCATTTAAAAAAAATATGAAAACATTAAATTTCAAAAATCTTTTTGGAAAGGGTTTAAGCTCACGATCAATTCACATTATGCCAAGTTAAATCAAATATTTAAATTTGGTTCTTATACGAAGGAGTTTTAGAAAAATTTGAAAATACCTCGAATAGGGTTGTCATCTACCTAAAAAAGCAAATAAAATTAGCTTAATAATTTAAAGGAAATATACAGCGCTGGATTAAAGAAAGTGGTCATAAGAAACTTAATCACGAAATTGAGACTGTTAAATAAATGTCACCATCGTTTGATAACGCTGGGCACTTTTAACAATAAATTAGGTTTCACTAAACTCAAATGCCATGGCATACTGCGCAGTTGCCAATGAGAACAAATTTCAGCAACTAACCGTAAACGGAAATTATGAAGAAGGGGTAGATTTTGTTTTAGATAATAAATAAGATAATAAAATAATAAAATAAAAACCTAAACTACAAATGAATCAAACGTTATTACCTTTGGTGAAATTATATACTTCCTTTTCCGTTGCATTCGAATTCATAACATTAAGCCGCATGCCATGCGAGCGAAGCCGCGTGTAATTTAAGTATATAAAATTATAACCGTTTTTTGTTGTTACCATTTGGCTTAAAAACTGTTGAACGGATTTCAATCAAATTTGAACAGTATATTTCTTTAGGCAGGAGACACGGATATAGGCTATATTTAATGGGGGTCCGACCAGAAATATTTGAATGAAAAATCGATCCGCTAGGTGCCGCTAGAATCGACTTGTCCAGGAAAAAAGTTATGAGCCGATTTTGATAAAATCGGAATGTGATGAGAAGCATATCTTCGTAGAATGGATCTGCAAGATAAAGCTAAAATAGAAAATAGAAAAAAATATATATCAGTTAAAAATAAATTTTGTAACTACATATGTACATACATATGGAAACGTAATCAGCAGACAAAAACTTTTTATTAGAACATCTTCTTTATTTAACTTTGAATTTCTTCTCAAATTTATTGAAAAGAAAAATGGCTGAAAAGAATAAGAAACCTTCTTTGTTTATATATTTTTATGAAATTTTGCCTTTAAATATGCAATTGCAAGAAGAAATTAAAAAGGAGATCCTGTCATTTTTACCTCAATCTTATTAAATTTATTAATAAGGAATACTTTTTATTTAAAAAAACCCCCTTTTTAATTCAAATTATATACTTTGTTTTTAAAAATAAATATCTTTACTCACTAGCGCCGTTCTCTTTTTCTCTCGTTTTCATTCTTGTGCATTTGTATTAAAGTTGTCAGTTATGCCATAAACGCCTTAAAATTGTAAGGACCAAAAATTATTGAAAACAGACACCTTAGAAATGTAAGAATTATAAAAATAAGATGTATAAGTGAAAAATATAGCAGAACCAGAACTTATAAGTACTTAAAATTTTTATAATTATAAGTAAAACTTGTATAATTAAACAAGAATAGCATAAAAAGCAGTGCAGTACTTATTTTCAGAAAATAATCTCCATAACAAACTTTGGCGGCAATAATTTCAAATTTATAAGAACATCGGCTTGTTAAAATTAAGAGGAGCTTCTAATGGAAACCAAGATTCAATTCTTAGTTCGATCATTGGAATATAGAGCAAATAAAAACTAATATTTAACACTTTAATTATGTTTAAACCTCTAAGTATTATAATTCAAAAAAAAATTGATTGCAAAGACTTCTAGTTTTTTTGTGGTAGTAATTTCTAGGTGTCCCATTTTTGATGTGCTCACTCTTTATATGGGCACATTCCGGCTATAAAAACCATTGATCTAACATGTCGAACTAAAAACAGACTTTTATAAAATCAACACCCTGTATTTTAGTAACATTATTACAAAAATATGCTTCTTGAAAAATTATACATATAGTTTTGACACATATAATTTTGATCAAAGAAATATTTAATTACATTAAACATATCTGATTGTAGTATAAAAATGGCAGATTAAAACAAGAAATTAGGGGAAAAAGCAATTTAGCTATTGCATCGTGATACCGTCTAATGTCGACACTTAAGTGTATATTTTTTTAATCTTTTGTATGAAATCTGTTCACGACTAACACGCAAATATTCGCAAATAACAAAATTTTTTTTTTAATCTAATGCACATATTTATATGTACATACATATGGGCATATAAGCAAACATGCATACATATTTACATAACCAATCGAACCAATTGTGGTATTTCTGCCAATAATTTCACAAGCAAACTTCAGTATTTTTCAAATAGTTTCAACATTGTATTTTTTTTTTTTTTAACACGAATACCAAAGTTAACATAACAACCATTTGCCGACATTGTTCACATTCTTTTCCAATGCAGCCGCAATGGTTATCTGTTTGTTGTTGCTTTTGCCCAGACATGTTTGCTAGCCGTGTTGTTTTCTCTTTCGTTACCGATTATGATACGTTCTGAACGTATTTTTTTTTTTTTTTTTTTTTTTGCTTAACGTGGCCAACAGTGCGTATAAGCAACGCATACATATGTAAATATGTGAACACACAGCCATACACACAGCCAGCCTAACGCTGCATTTTGCATCGCTAACAATCAGCAAAACAAAAGCAAACTGTGCAATACAAATTATTGCTTTTATTACAGCAGCTGTAAAGTAACTTGGATCTCAAATCTATCGCATTGACCACTGTCGCGCTTTTGCCTGTCCAGCAGTTGCCATAGTAGGTACTCGTAAATAGATACAAATTTTTATACAGCCTACATCGTCACAATTCTAAATACTACGCAGTGTGCTAACTTTCTGGAATGCAAAGGTGTCTGACGTCACGTCACGTTACATTTTCTAATCCAGAAGTACGTATTTAAAATCTTAACCCAACATAAATATTTACTTTTCGTTTGAACCATTTTTCATTGTGCGACAAAATCATTTCAGATTATGAAAATCGAAAGGTAGATAGTTAATTTACGTTTTTTGTATTCCCCAGTGACGTTAAAACCCCTGAAATAATCCTGTGTGGAAAAATTTCCCGCTTGATTTACATCGCTTTAAACAAGTTTTGAATTACCCCTTTTTTTCATTCGTAGAATGAATAGCCAGTTATTTTGGTACGTTGCCGAATTTATAGTATTGTAGCCATTCGCTTTTATAAAGTAATACATATGTAATAACTCATATAATTGATGTCTTTAACTGGTGAATGTGAATTGAATAACCATTTAAATGTTATTTGTGTACCGAATTAAAAGAATATTGATAAGAAATCGGCAAAAATATTTCGCATTACATGCCACTCCAATGAGCAAAGCTTAAGCTTTACGCTTAAAAGGTGAACATACAAAATTTAGCTGCAAAGTAATTATGTGCATTGAAATCAATCAATGTAATAAAAAGAAAGATAAACAAACCAATTTTTTATTTATTGTGTGTGTGTATCAGAACCCCTACATCCTTTTTCCTGCCTACTCTCCTGCATTATTATCTTCGGTTGCTTTTAGCAGCTATATATCGAATGTTCCTAATCCGATTGATAAAAATGGCATTTCGGAAACTATTTTTTGGGAAGAAAGCATTGTTATACGTTAGCCGTGTAAAAAGTAAAATTGGAGTTCGAAGACTTTTCAGTTCAGTCACGCAAGCAATTCTGAGCTATACTCGAACTCGACCCATTGAAAGAAAGATGTCTAGAATTGTGCCATAGAAACGATGGGAACTTTTGATACAGGTACCGCATAGCTGGAAGCATGAAACTGCCTGCAAAATTATAAATTAATAATTAAACCAAATAAACACAATTTCGTTCAAAAATTTTAAAAAATAAGACAGCAATACACAAGGGGCATTCCGCGCCAACCATTCGGCTTTTACATCTCCCATTTTTTAAATGATTTTTTAACTTTCAGTATCAGTTGAGAGAGGCCTTCCAGAGTTGTTTTTCTCAGACGTTTTGGAGGCATCGATTTTTAAAAAACCCGTTCATTTTTTTAATGTTCATAACTTTGCGAATAATGAACCGATATGGATCACTTTTTTTCGTTAATTCTTCTTTTTCAGAACTCTTGGCGAAAATGCTCAGCAATTCTGACGGTATATGTTCTTATAAATATTTTGACAGTTTTAGAGATGTTTTTCGAAAAAGGATACACTGTCAAAACAAAACAATAAAAACAATATTCCTTCTCGTGTTTTGTATATTCAAATAATTTTTAATCAATACATGTGACTAAAACATGAAATTTAAAAAATTCGAAAAAACCGATCCCATTATCGAACTAGGGAATAATTTTCAAGAAAATCGATTGATACGTCTTGTTTGGGCATCAACATTTTGTATTCTCAAAAAGAATTGAAAATCATAAATTCTGAATTTAAACTTTTGAAAATCTAATGAACATTTTTTATTTAATTTGTTGCATTTTTTTTTTTAATTCTGTACAAAATGTAATTTTTTTATATAGTTTATGTTACATAATGAACCATGTTTTTTTTTTAAATTAGCGCAAAATTTTAGTATATGAAACATTGTTAATGCTGTAATTCGTTGTTGTATTTTTAAATTTCTTCTCAAATAAAAAAACCAAGAAGGATTAACGAGTTAATCAAAAACTATAAGGCATACCAAATGTACATAGAAATCGTTTATACAGAATTTTATTATTCTTCATTTCCTATATCTGGTACTAACTGGTACTGGTTCATATAATTGATAAGACTAAGTTCACTTGGTTTTTTTTTACCTACTCCTCTAAGAAAAACACTCTATATTTGACAGACGACTAGTTGATCATTGTGGTTGTATTTGTATTTTTCATCATTTTAATTAAGAATACATCGCCCTTACGGCCTTTGCTTCGTAGAGCTATTTTCCTATATTAAGTTTTAATTATTTTTATTTAAAAATATAGCTCCTTCCATATCAGACCGTCTAAAGATACATGATACGAACTGTTTTCGGAATTAAGAAAAGGGGGTGAAATTTTATTGCCTATTAAATTTTAATAAAATAAAGTGCTAATTTCAAGTATTTAGTTACAAATTCCAATTGATCTTTTAAGTAAAACTTCTTCGGCGGCATGTAGGTGATGTCTTAGACATGACGCGACAAACATACATTCTAAGATATCGATATGTTACTATGTTTGTATGTATGTATGCACATGCATCTAAGAATGTATATATATATATCTATATATATCTTCTTTTGTATGGGCCTTTTCGGCGCTATTTTTGGATTCGATATTTCGGGATCATTTCATGACCTCTCAGTACTTCGGGACTAAAACTATTACTACCAAAAATAACGTAGCATATAAAGAAGTTGCATCACGTTTCCTGTGGCCAGAAATCTTGTCCGATTTCACCACACCAGAAACTAATTGGATCTCAAAAGATTGTAATATCAATCAGCAATAGTCAATTTAGTTCTGGTATGGTGAAATCGGATGAGATTTACTGTTCGAGGAACTGTGGGAGTGATACAACTTCTTTGTAATCTACGTTCTTTGTTGCTACTACTTCTACTAACTTCTACTACTTCTAACTCCTACTACTACAACTATTAATTACTCCTAGTACCACTACTACTACTGCTACTACAACTTCTGCTACTCCTACCAATATTTTCTACTACTGCTACTACTATCACTACTACTACTACCACTACTACTACTGATTACTAATCCTACTACTATTACTACCACTACTACTAATTACCAGTACTACTACTCCCAATAACTATTACTACTACAGCTAAAGGGTCTTGCAATGGGGACGCTACAAAGGTAAACCGATAGTGGCATTCCTCTTCAGTAAGGTTTGCCATTTCATCATGGAAAGATATACGATCCAACAACGAGTCGAAATTATTAAAATTTACTACCGAAATTCGGAGCCAATGGCCAGTTCTGGCTGAATGGCTTCGTCAATAAGCAAAATATGCGTTATTGGACAGGCAGCAATCCACACGTACTCCATGAGTAAACTTTTCATCCCGAAAAAATTACGGTTTGGTACGGTTTATTGGCCGGCGGCGTCATTGGGCCGTACTTCATCCGTGATGATCACGCCCGGCACGCTACTGTGAATGGGAATCGCTACCGCTCAATGATAACCGAATATTTTTGGTCCGAATTAGATGATATGGATTTGCCCAATATGTGGTTCCAACAGGACGGCGCCACAAGCCACACAGTGAATGTCACAATCGATTTATTGAAAACCAAGTTTGGTGAACGTGTTATCTCACGAAATGGCCCAGTCAATTGGCCGTCTCGGTCGTGCGATTTGACGCTCTTAGACTATTTCCTGTGAGGCTACGTCAAGTCTATGGTCTATGCCAACAAGCCAGCGACGATTGATGAACTTCGTACGAATATCGAACGTGAAATTGCAGCAGCATCGCCTGATTTATGCTTGAAAACCGTCGAAAATTGGATTCAGCGTCTGGACTTCGAGTTCGAGTTTTATACATAACGGCATCGAATGTACTTTGACAGAAATAAAGAATTTAATTCATATCCCAAACCGTTCTTGCTTAATTTAAAAAAACTTTTGTAGCGTTCCTATTGCAAGACCCGATACTAATTACTACTACTACTTCTACGACTACTAGTTACAACTTCTACCACTAACTACCACTAATACCAACTGCTATTATTAACTACTCTACTACTAATTACTACTATTTTTAAGCAATGTTACTACTAATTACTCCTACTATTTTTACCTATGCTACTCCTAATTACTACTACTGCTTTTGCTAACTTCTACTATTATTTTTTTCTAATTTCTACTACTCATTTTTAGTAATGATGCTTGCAGTTACTACTACTTTTACCAATTTATGCTACTATTTTTACTATTTCTACTACTATTTTCAATACTTTCTAATACTATTTTTATTAATGCTGCTACTAACTTCTACTACCATTTTTACTCATTTAAAATGCTACTACTAATTACTTATACTACTTTTACTAATGCTGCGAATAAGTACAATTAACTACTATTACTTCTAACCACTATTACCACTACTACATACTGCCACCACAACTTTTACTACTACATACTACTACTTACAACTAACGACTACTACTCCCATATTTAACTCTCTCTCTGATCATGACATCGCAAAGAAGTTTGGCATCTGGATCGCCCTTTTTGGTACACGAGTGTGGTTTTTTTAATAAAAAAATGTTTAGCATGCGTACTCATAAGTATAAAAGAATTTGCGGAAGAGCATCACTGCATAAAAAGTTAATAAAATTAAATTTAAAAAAAATTACGAAATGGATAATACAAGTATTTATAGTGCGTTATATCCTAAAGCGGGTCCTACGTAAATCACAGATATTTCAGATACAAAAGTATGTATATTGACGATTCCTAGATTTTTCAGAATACAACTTTTCCTTTCTGCACAAAAGATACATTGGATATGTACACTTTTAACACCTAACCCGCTTTTGGTCGAAATAGTCTCCAATACATCTATTTAACTTGCTTTTGTAATCTTAAATTTTCTTCATCTTTTCATTTATTTTTTTGTTTAACCCCAGTTATGCTGGCCGTACAGAACTACCAGACAATTTGAAAGTTCTCTTCCGCACAGTTGCTATGATGGTACCTGACTACGCAATGATTGGCGAAATCACTCTATACTCAAACGGTTTCGATCAGGCGCGAATGCTAGCACAAAAAATCGTACATACATATAAATTGTGTTCCGAACAACTATCATCACAATCTCACTATGATTACGGTAAGTACAATACAAACACATGAACTATTGCAAACATTCACATGTACTTACAATTGTAATGTTTGAAGTGCTTGAAAAGATATGAAATGTTTAAGTAGAAGTGGTATCCGAGTGGGGTTCCGACCAATACGTATTGGTAGATTCGTATATGCTGATATAACGGGTGTTTGTTTGAGAGGTACTTTTTTTTAAATAAACAAAAAAATGTATTTTGTCGGAAAATCTTTATGATTGTTTGTACTTCTTTTTTCATCTCTTTCAAAAGTATCTCTAACTGCATCTAGATGCATGAAAAATAAAATTTTTTAAAAATGTTTGCTTACGTTTTTTTCGCGGTTAAGTCTAGATCTGGTGCATCCTTAAGTTCCAATTTTCGATTGCGTGTGGTTTGTGGGCAATGACGCGTTTAATGTTGCCTTCAAATCATCAATGGCAAAATTTCGATAATAAGCGTATAATTTTAAAATTCAAATCTCAACTGCTGCCAATGCATGAACACAACATAAAAAGAGAGAATTGGCCTGTGCTCGACATTATCGGCGTTAACGCTGTTTAATATTAAAATATGAAAGAAACAATGAAATTGTTCTCTTCTCCATCAACATTTGGACATCATCTTCTGACAATTTCTTAGCCTGATTACGCCGTTTATTTTGAAATTTCCCTAATGCATGGACTTCACATTTTCTCTCCCTTAGCTCTTTTTTCATTTGAGTCCAAAAAATTTCGAAGAGCCGTAGCTCAGAACAGTTCGGAGGGTTGCCCTCTTTCGGCACCACATTCTCATCATGTTCTGAATAAAACTCAATAGTTTTTTTTTTTTAAAGTAGCAAGTGGCTAAATCAGGTCAGAAGAAAGCAGAGTCATCATGACCTTATATACTCGTAAAATTAAGAGGTCTACGTTCCAAGCGCTCTTTATTATAAATTTCGGTGTTAAATAATTAGTCCACTGTTACTTATCCTTTTCTTTTTTACCACATGTGCTTATTGTTCGCCAAACTTGATATTTTTTCGGTTATTTCGACATTTATTTTTACTTACATTTTTCATGAGTTTTGTCATTATTTGTGTCAATAGAAAACTCCTGCATTGGATTTGTTTAAAGTCAACTCCACAATAAATCTCATCGCCCATGATATAGCATTGAAATTTTGTAAAGAAATCGGTATAAAATTTTCTATTCTTTTTCGTCATCCTTATTTGGTACTTTTTGCACTTTATAAGTAAATTTAATCTTTGTTTAATTTTGTACACTGGGGAGGACGAAGTTCCCCTACGCTACTTACAAATCGTTTCGGAATCCACTTAAATACATTCCCCAATTTCTCTTCAATTTCTTTACTAACTGTTCCCCAATTTTTCCTCGATCCATGCCTCCTGTCAGTTTTTTTTAGTTTTCTTAAAATTTTCAGCAATATTTTGAATATTCGATCTTGGAATTTTTAATTTTTTTTTTTGGTAACTGTGTTTGCGGAAGTTGTGTATTTTGTAAGTAATTGTCCACAAAAAACTTTCTATTAGTCAATTCTCTTCCTTCCATTTCGAATAAATATTTTTCTAAGCACTTGAAATTTTTGCACGTATATACCTACTGAAAAAAATGCCTCCAAATATATTATCCCATACATATGTATGTATGTACATACGAGTATATTCATTCAGTCGGTGATGTTTTCGATTTATTATTGGATATGGCGGTGAAATCATGCGATTAAAGCAGTCAACAACGAATTATATTTAACTCAATATTGGGCAGTATGTGTATTCATATTCACATTTACACACATACACATATGCAGGTAGGTGTGCAAAAATATATGTATGTTTCCATTCAACTGAAATAGCGTCTATATGTCTATACGTAAGTCGAGAATTACTGATACCTTCCTTCGGTTTTGTCATTCTCAAAATCGAAATATGAAAAGAATAATGTTTGGAGGTGTTGCACTGGCAAGTTGTTGTATTCTTCTTGATTTCAAAAAAAAGAAAAAATGAATGAAAAAACTTACCACTGAAGCGGAAATGCATCAGCAGTTGCAGGTGCGATAGTGGAAATGCGCGCTCAAAGATGACTTGCTTTATGACATTATTCCTTTATATCTTCCTTCCCTTTGTTGGTTATACATCGTCTACTTTGAAATACATCCGTCTATTATTGATTCTTATATGCTAGTTCTTTTTTTTTTTTTTTGATTTGCTTATTGCTTTATCGGCTACAAAAGTGTTTCACATGTATAATTTTTAAGGATTCCAGGAATAGCAATAATTCGATAGTGTTGTGTTTAAAAAGTAAGAATTCAAAATGGAGCACCACATCAGAATTGAGGAGTATTTTCTGTTTAAGAATAGTTTTAATGTTATAATAATAAATTTAATTTCGATTCAAAAGATTTCCAGTGCCCGCTATTTGGGCCAGGGAAATGAGGCTAGAAAATCTCCTCTGTCCTCTGTACAAAATTGCTCCATTCATACAGTGGTACAGTGATATTTCTTAACTTGCACATTGGCCTGGGATCTCCATCCGGTTATTTCAAATATCTGGTTAATCCGAATATTCGAATATCCGGATACTTCAACGAAAAATTCGGATATTAGAAATTAATGAAATACAACATAGAGGAAATAAATAAATGGTCAATAGAGAACGCAAAAGGTTTCGGTATTAAGCTAAAAGTCGCTATCCCAAAAACCATCCACGAGTTGCCTTATACCATTCGCTCACTAACGGTATAAGCGCTATTTGATAGTCGTGGAATAGCACATTTAGAAAAATTATTGCCAAAAAATATTTTTAGCTTATTATTATTGTTGAGCAATTCGTTGATTTTTTTTTTTTTGGGTATCCGAATATAAGAATAATAACGGATTCTTCTTAAATCCGGATATCCATACTATACGAATTTTATCTGTGTCAACGGATTTAAGCTTGAATATCCGGATATCCGGCTTCTTTCTCTCAAACTAAAGCAAATGTCATGCTATATAAAAATGAATTTTTATATCATATATAATGATCACCTCGAGTACGTTTGTAGCGATCGCATTCGTTGGATTTGACTTTCGAAAACTTTTGAACTCGCTTTAAATGTGTTTGGCCTAATGTAAATGGTAGGTATATATTGCCATGGAAAAAATCAATCACAACCAAAAGATATACCTTATGGGGTAGGTTGCAGTGGCAATTGAAATTGTAAAGTTAATATTGGAAAAATCTTTAGTTGCTATTGTAAAGAGGTGTGTGCGAAGGGTTTTAACAAATACAGTAATGAAATAATAAAATAATAGAATTGACGAAATTTCCAAATTTTCTCTCTTCTAAATTTTAACTTCCATTGTCAGGATACTTTAACAAATATCTTAAAAATCTTTTAAAGTCCAATTATTATATGAATATTTAATTTATCGCTTCAACTTCTTGAATACGACACGAAAGTATAAATAATTATAATTTTTTACGAGAACGTCTCTAGTAGCCAACTATGCCATTGCCAAAAACGCGGTTTTTAAACTTTTACCACATAAAAAAATTCAATCAAAAACAGCTCTAACATTTAGCCCATTAAAATTTGTTGGGTGTCAAATTAAAAGGTATATTTGAAAAATATTTCATTACGAATATTGTTGATAAGAATATCCAAACACATAAAATATCAATTAGTAATATTGATCGAAACAACTAGTCGAAAAACGAATCGAAACGAACGGTTAGTTGACTGGTTATTTACGTTATTTTTGTTAGTCGAAGAAAAAGTCGGAAGGAAGCGGTTAGTCGATTATGTGCAGTAGATCTCTTTTTAAACACCTTTTGCAAATCGATTAACCAATTGGTCAGTTAATGGCAGATTTAATTGTAGCCCTTTTTTACTTATTTCCTTCTCCACATCGGAAAATTGAAAATTATCGAAAAATATTGTTTTTTATGAATTCAGAAATTTTAAACCTTATCCAAGTTGTATTTATCTTTGCATGTAATATATCTTAAAAAATATTAAAGAAACATTAAGCATGAAAAACGTAATAAGTAACAGTGTTAGGAAGAAAGTACCTATTACGATTTCGAAACTTAATTTTTACGTATTTCTTTGGCTAATTAAATGATGCTTACCAAATTCCAACGGATTTGCAAAGTGATTAGGAAAACATCGAACACATTTATTTTATATGATTTATATTTACCGAGATGAAATGGAAATTTGGTACACAATTTGATTGTGTTAAATTATGTTGTTTCGGAAATATGGCTTTTAGTTCTAACGTGATCGGAGCCACGGCCATTTCCCCAAATTTTGAATCCATGTGCATATTTAATTCTCAAATCCTAACCTGCATATCAAATTTTAGAAAATTATTAGTTACAACGAATTATAGATTTTTTCATCATTATTAATTATGTTTATATAAGAGGTGAGCGAGGATTTCTCCATTTCTATAATTGTCGCAAATGGACAACATGGACATGGTTATTATCCGAGTGCACCCATTTTCAGTACTGATCTATTTTGGGACAAAAGCAATATGTATATAGCATTTCGATGATGTATCTCAATATTTAAGATGCATGAGCCGACGAATGGATAAAAAGGCATCGCTTAATTCCATTAATCTATATCGGTTGCTTTTGGCTGTTGCAAATAACCGTTATGTGAATGAAGTTATAATAAGCCTGGGCACTAGTGAGTTCGAATATAAAAAAATTACTTTGTGCATAATTTGCAAATACACTGTACGTTTTTATTTCACTACGTACAAAAAAAAAGGTTTCAAACTTAATTTTAAAAAAAACAGCATTAAAAATTTTCAGAAAATAATTGTGATGACCAACTTTTTGTTGATTTATTTATATATTTAAAAATCCATGAACCACAAAAAATCCAAATAAAAACGAATTAGGTCTTAAACTAAAATTTCCCATGTATTTTCTTCAGGCTCATTCACAATAGCGCAGTGTTCTCACTTCCCAACACTACATCTCAGATCGGATACAATCTTATCGAGTTGGCTCAACTCGCATACTTTTTCCGAGTTTGTGTTGTTGCTTTGTTGTACCCAGTATTCTTTTGCAAGTCGGTTACAAAGAAACGGGCCTGATATAATATGAGTACATAAAAAATTTTTCCATATAGATATCTATGTATTTATATCTTCACGCATTTGAATCAAATTTACATAACAGCGGTATACAGGTCGGATGATGAATTGCAGCACTTCTTTATGTTTGTTATTTCCTTTTTTTCCCCCCTGTAAGTGTGTGCGGGAGAAAATGTTAATTCACAAGTTTGACAGCGCCAACAGCGAATGTTCGAATGTGCAAATGTACGCCTCGAATGACGTTTAGATTTATGTACGCTAATACAGATAGATGGATATCTCTTATTCATTTCAATAGGAAACCTTCGTTGGGAAAAGTTAACGCTTTGGTTGAAGTGTTAAAATTAAGGCGAAACTTTGTTTAACGGTTGCTATGTGCTTTCTACACATCCGCACATAAAAAAATATTTGGCTGTTATTTGCGACACTTGCACGTAGGCAATGCCAACATTTGATTAGAAATACATTAACAACACCCACAAAGGTTAAATAATATGTCAGAAAGTTATCGATGGTTCTAAATTTATGCTCAAAACAATTCGAAGTGTTATTATGGGGTGTACCACATAATCCCCAAAATCAAAATCCCCAAATCAAAATCCCCAAATCAAAATCCCCAAAATCAAAATCCCCAAAATCAAAATCCCCAAAATCAGAATCCCCAAAATCAAAATCCCCAAAATCAAAATCCCCTTTTTCTGTGTGAAATACATTGAAATTAGGTTTAAAATCGCCGCGATTTAAAACCTAATTTCAATGTATTTCACACAGAAAAAGGGAATTCTATACTCAATATTATATCTAAAGTTGAAGTTCACGAGATATTTTATGTTTAATGGTTTCACGAATATTTAATAGGTAAATTAAAGAAAATGCAATACATGTTATATCAATCAGTTTAACATATTTGTACAACATAAATAAATACAAACCTCACAATTTTTCGAATAGCTTATATACATACATTAACATAAACATATATTTATATACATACATATGTAGACCAATCTTTAGTGATGTAAATAAACAAAAAAGCAATAAATTCAAAACATTTACATAAATAAACCATGTATGGAAATTCTAATTACATAATGAAATACTGTGTGCTATCGATTTTAAATAAATAAGTTTATCTAAATCTAAACGACGTTTAACAACTTTTTTAATTTTCTTTACAAGCTCGACATTCTTTTTGTTTTTTCGCACACCGATCCCTGAGTGTATTTTTTCTATGGTTGATTTAACTTCAATCATTTCTTTTTTTAAATGTTTTATGATTTCATATACACCACATTTTTTTCTCCCTACAATTACTTTAAGCCTACGGTGCCAAGCTTCGATTGAATTTTGAGTGCGTGGAAAATTATCCTTAAAAGAATCCGAAACGCACCAAAAATTTGGATTATATATCATAGCACCCGCCTTCATATTTTCACTAATGTACTGGTTTTTAAACCAAGCACACAATTTTTTAAAATCTCTGTCTGTCGAGCTACTCTTCAGTTCAGAAATAAAAAAATGGGGATTTTGTGTTTGGGGATTTTGTGACACTGCCTCAAAAAAAAGGTGGGGATTTCGTGTTAGGGGATTTTAATTTTGGGGATTTTGATTTTGGGGATTATGTGTTTGGGGATTTTTTTTCAGCTGGGGATTTTGTGTTTGGGGATTTATTTTTTGGGGATTTTGTGGCACTCCCGTTATTATGTGTTGTGTGTTTGGAAAAGTTACGAGAAATTTAAAGCTTGTGTTGTTAGAATTGTATTTTTTATTTATTTAAATTTTGCATGCTCATATTTTACGCGTAAAAGTTAAATTTCTCAAATACTCTCTCTTAGTTGCATATTTCTTTAAAAAAAATATTTGAACTTTTCAATTCAGGTATGCGTGCTGTAAAATCCGTTCTGCTGGCATCCGCTTCACTTCGACGTCTTTATGCAACATTGCCTGAGGCGCAAATAGTATTGCGCGCCATAGTT
Source organism: Anomoia purmunda (assembly GCA_951828415.1). Taxonomy (NCBI): domain Eukaryota; kingdom Metazoa; phylum Arthropoda; class Insecta; order Diptera; family Tephritidae; genus Anomoia; species Anomoia purmunda. The sequence goes on from OX639996.1 coordinate 32,155,353, forward strand.
GATGTAAATTTGCCCAAATTCTTGGAACAGGATGTTTCGCTCTTTATTGGCATATACATGGATTTATTTCCAGGCACCGAGTTGCCAGAGGTAAGCAAGAAATTTAATTGTATTTTTAGTAAACTGTTTTTTTTTTTTTTGAAATGTATGAACGGGAATGCGAAGGTTTGCTTAGCTTTGTAGCATTAAGTTATTGCGAAGGTACCCAACCAATAAGTAATACCCATACACGGTTGATTTGGTTTTTAGTAGAACATAATACCAAGTCCATACGACGAGGAAAATCAGTTCTTGATGACTCATTCATGATATTCTGTGAAAACAAATTGAAAGTAGATATTTTCGCACTGCAAAAACTGCCTTACTTTATTACGAGCCAATCGTCGAAAACCAATAAATTTTCCTTGAGTTTTCATAAGCAATTCTGTGTTCGATAACGCGAGAAAAAAATCGATAATTTTCCTTCACTAGTTAAGGAAAAGGAATATTAATAAAAATGAGAAAAAATGTGGATTGAGAAAAACTGAAATATTTATTTAAAAAAAAGCGGCACCGCCTGGTGTGCGCAAAACGAAGCTTTGGTTTTGAAGCCATAGGGTGCATTTTGGTTACTGCATTGCATTGGAGTAAAAAAAAATAAATAAAGGAATATTATCGAAAACCAGTTTGTAAAAAGGAACGCTGTCTGGAAGAGCATGGTTAGTATTGAAATCAACTTGTTATAATCGCCCTGTGGACATGGTATAAATTGGAAATTATATGATTGGTGTAATAACTCTTGCAGTAATTGAAGGTAAAGTGATTCTAGTTGGTCACATTTTATTTCGTCTTTGATTTTATTTTATTTTTAAGCTCATAAATGTCAAAGCTATTGTCGATTATAAGCCGTAAGGTCTCTTGAATGACGCAAATAAGTTTTGTTGAGAGAAATACCTGCCAATGTTTGGTGGTGTTGTAAATTCTTTAAGATTTCATTTAGAAATCTTTCCACAAGCGCCGCTAACAGATTTTTGCAATAGCATATTTCTTCTTGACCGATTCCAACTTAGCAAGCAAGTCGCTTTGAAATTATCAAGGAAACCTATAATATGTAAAAAAATTTAATAGGTTGTATTCTGGTGTACTCCTTGCTTTTCGCAATAAACAAGTTTGTCGTATTTATACATCAATCTATTATGATTTTATCAAACTCCGTTATTTATATAAAAAGGAAATAAAATGATAGCATCACAGTGTTATTTTTTTGTGTGCGTTTCATCCGTATCACGATCTGGCCTTTACTTTAATAGGTTTGTCGCTATAAAAAGATCACTTTTTCGAAACTTTTTCTAACGGTATCTATAGAAGACATGTATGCATGTATGTACCACGTACAATTTATTTTCGTGGAAATAAAAAAAGACGTTTTAATATTTTTGCTAGTAGAATAATTTAAGAGAGAGTCCCAAAAGGTATTGAAATTTTTCGATATACATCAAATCATTTTCTTAAAATAAAATAATACAAATGTCTTAATAGGTGGTAGTTTTTTTAAAAATAAGCCACTATTCCCTTTTTTACGTACAAATTTTGTGATTTTTTTCTCTAAAATATCTCAGCTTTAAACAATTGACGCGACCAATAGACTCTGCCGGCCATAAAGCACACCAAAAAGTTAATTATTTGGATTGTATACGTAGAGATACGGCCGCCGTAGCCGAGTTTATAGCGTGAGCGTTCTTCGCTCGGAATACGCGGGTTCAAATCTCGACAAAGCTTTTGTCGAACTCCATGCTCACTTTGCTAGATGTGGCAACACTATTGTCTTTGATGTGAAAGTGCGTATTATGAGTCATTTATTAACGTGGCTTTATTTTTACTACAAACTATATTAAACTGAAAATATTTGTCCATTTTATTATGTACACTGAAATTGCACATATATGTGTGAAAGATGCACAGGATCTTGTTGTTTCTAAAGAGTCAAAACTTTTTTCCAAATTGGTCAATTGGAGATGTGCCCATCCACTTTATTGAAGATTTTGCGGAAGGATCTCGTTTTACGGGCTTACCAAATCAAACTCGTGCAAGAATTGAAATCCAACGACAAGCGAATCGAACGTTCGATGAATGGGCTCAAAACGAGATGGCCACCGATACCGAATTCCACAACAAAATTTTGTTAATAAAAAAAAAATTGCCGCAAGTGGAGTGTTGATAATCCGCAAGCCATTGTTGAGACGCCGTTACATCACAAAAAGTCACTGTTTGATGTCCTCTATGGGCAGAGCGGATCATTGGTCCATGTTTCTTGTGATTTAACACCGCTGGACTATTTTTTGTGGGAATATCTGAGGTCGGTTGTCTACGCAGATAAACCCGAGGACATTGACGCCGTGGAAGAGAATATTCGGCGAGTTATTGCTGACATTTGGCCCAAAAAGTGGTCGAAAATTTGCCTTTCGGCTGGAATATATTTGAGCCAGCCGCGGCAGTCACTTGCCCGAAATAATTTTTAAAATATAATGGCAAACCTTTATCTTTATAATAAAGCTAAATTATTGGGCATAAAGTTAAATTATATGCGTTTTATTTCTTCTTGAGACCCACATGTCTAAAAAAAACACACCTTCTTTTAAATTGTGATAAAATGTGTATACAAATTGTTACAATGTACAACTTTAACTAAAAAATTTAACAAATTTCTTAAAACCTGCGCCTTGGATCTTTATATAGTGAATAGCTAAGTCCAACTCTTCCCAGCAAAAGTGATCTTAATATGTAGAAAATTTATAGGTAACTCAGAATCCGGCGGGGTTTGGTGAGCACTATTAATAATTGCTATGAAATCTATTTATATTTTAGTAGTGTTTGATTTATTTTCGTAACACAGATTTTTTTCAACACCAACATTAATTTGCTATACCTTTTGTGTAACGCCAAAAAAGTAGTTAATTGTATAGTTCCATATTTATTTTCACTTTCTGTAGTGCGCCGATATCAACAGAAAACAAAAACACCAACTGAAACAACGGCATCCCAATACTAAGAATCACTTGTTATTGCGATAAAGTATAAATAGAGCTAAGTTTGGCTCTCTCAATACCCGAATAATTGAGTTTATTTTCTAGTTGCTATAGCAAAATGAAGGTTTCTTCAAAATTATTATAATTGGATCAAACATTTTAAGTATAGATTTTATTCTCAAGTATCAGCAAAGTATAGATAAATAATAAATATGGAGTATATCGAACAAATAAGGCATTTCATCGCTTTCGCATTGGAGTTCGTATTTCCCCCTTTAGTGCTTATCTTCGACCATCTCCTTATCACTATCCTCATTAACATTACATATGTAGTACAGGAGCTATAAAGATTTCATTTCGTTTTCATATTCACATTTAAGGCTAAATGTGTGGCATTTTTCTAACCTCGAACTTTAATATTTCTTTTAGCCAAAACGTGATGACATCCTTAAATGGCTGGATATAAATCTGAAGGAGGCAAATCTACAACCAACAGCCTGGTTTATTGAGAAAATCTTGCAAATTTATGAAATGTTGCTGGTGCGACATGGTCTAATGATTGTCGGAGGACCAATGGGCGGAAAAACAACAGCATATCAGGTATGTAAGTGGTACATTGGAAACACAGTTTAAAAGGCGTGAAAGATTAACAGATTAATTTGCATTAATAAGCAAAAAATGGGCATTTATAATTCACCACAAAAGACGTACGTTTGCAAAGAAGGATTTTTGTGTGGACCGCGAAACAACGCTACTTGTGAATCGGTAAATTCAGACCATGCCTGTATGGTAAATTTTTTTATTGTCGGCCTCTCGAGACTATGGGGACTGGTCTAAATGCATTTGCGGCGAGCTAAATTAGTATAGGGATAATTAGTAATTAATTCAAATTAAGGTTGTTGTCTGTCTCCTACATAACACTTTAATCGATTTCGGATTGATTATAGCGCAAGTAGAGACACATTTCGTATAATCATGTATACCCGAGAATTTTGCTCCAAAAAAATTTACAGAACAGCTTACCAGATATTACAATGCACACCTCAAAATGAATCCACTACTCCTTATCGAGAAAGGAGTAGACAATGTGTTAAGCAAAGTATGCCAATTATATCTGTGGCAATTTACCAAAACATCTTAAGTCGACTTAAGGTCATATTCTAGTTCTCCTACTCATAATCCATCCGATTTAAAAAATTTCAATTTTAAAGAAAGTTATCGCCTTTTGTATTTTTCTTATCTTTATTTTTGAAAATATTACATACATTAAAACATTTGATTTTTCTTAACTTTCCGTTTTTTAAAATATCTTATGTACAAACCAACGAATAAAACATACTTCTTACTAAATATTTTTTCAAAATCTGCCTATAATGTCTTAAGGAATAGTTTTACTTTTTCCTTGATTAAAAATAACTCATTAAATTTCAACACAATAAATTTGAGAGAAAATCGCCAATATCTCACAACTCAATTTTAAGACTTAAGATGTTATGACAAAACGCCACAGATATATAAACGCTCGAACACACCATCGTAATTTATTGCTCATTCCTATTTTATGAACGAATTAAGTTGAAATTAAGTAATTTGGTCATGTTAATCTGTCAATAAATTAAGATGAAATTATGTATTTCATCATAAATCAAAAACTTAATCAAGAACAAATCAGTGCTGGCTCTAATTTGTATCGATAATAATTGAAAAATTGTTCTTCCATAACCAAACTGGACGATGCTATTTCAAATTTAATTTCACTCAACTTTTCTGTGGCTTTTAATGTCTATATAAGCTTTCTTTCATGATCGTAAATTTAAAAAATGTCCATATTCTCTCACATTTTCTTCCTTTGATCAAAGAACAAAGCAACCCTGTGGCTACAGAGCTGTCAAGATATATTATGAATGTGAACTCAACTGGTTTATGCGAAGTAATTTGGATGAAATTAAGTAATTTAGGTAGTTATGTGAACATGACTTAATGCTAGTTCATACCCGCGACTTCATCAGCGTTGCTTCCTACGTTTCCATATACTTACCGAAGATATTTTAAAACTAAAAATACAGCTAGGAGGAATTAAAAAACAATGTCCCGTATTCACAGTAAAGATGAAGTCGGCTGTAAAACTAATAGTATTTTTTTGACATAATTTTTAATGTATTGTGGTGCATTGTTCTGCTTATTTGGTTTGAAAAACGTCGAACCATAAATATGAATTTTCTGGAATCTCGACTACAAAGCTTCCTAATAGATTAGTATTCACTTTTCTTGCAAAAATAGTATAAGTATATAGTATACTTGCATGGTTCTATATGTTTTTAGTGACATCAAAGTCGGATTATAAAACCTTTTTTAATCCCACCTGCCGCATGCTTTTCTAATATTCTTCATATCGGATCAAAAAAGGGATTTACTATTTAAGCACCACCTAGCGGATCCATTTCTCACAAAATTATTTCTCGTCGCACCCCAATCATACGAATTTAATTTCACAAATACAGATCATAAATACAGCTTTTCTGAATAGATCGCCTCCAGCGCCACCTAGCGCATTTATTTTTCATAAAATATCTTTTTATTCCACCATCATCATACCTTTCCAATATCACCAATATTGCGCCATAAATACAGGGTCGCGGGTCTAAGGAACATACTCTCTAGATTTGATTAACATCCGTTGATCAGTTTTTGAGTCTGCAGCTACTTGTATATATATATACATATATCTGGATATAACTCATTCTATGAGCCATTCACTCGAAAATGGGAATGTAAAAAAGAAATTATGCAGATGGTAAGGTCCTCCACATTTTAGTGTCACTGTGCTTGTGGTCGATTCCATCTGAAACGCCACGAGCGATTTTTACGAAATTTGTATATTTGGTAAGCGCGATATTAGCCCGTAACGTGTATCTTATGGCTGGGAGAAGGGTGCCACCTTTTTAAAAGGTTAAGTACCAAATAAACTATACACAACTTTAATGAAATATAATTATAAAAATTGAGTATCAAGCGGCTCGTCTCGGATAGAAAATTCATAGCAAACCTTTTATTAGGGTTGCCACCGATTTAAAAAGTCGAATTTAATTAAGTTAAAATATGCGTGCAAAACCTGCCGTTTTACTGAGGAGAAAGTTTATAGTCTCCTGTATTTTGAAGAAGGTTGCGACCTGCTTGTAAAGAAAAATTGAATTCAATTATACACCAGTTATATGAAATTGTAAAATATGGGTGTCAAGTCCTTCATTTCGATTGGAGAAAGCTTATAGCACTTTAAAATCTTGAAGTTTTGGGCCGACCCCCCATTTGAGTAACATGCTTCGAAGATTTACTTTTATTTGAATATCGAAAATTTAGTTCAGATTAAGTTAAGTTGGCAGTTAGTTGGATGTTATGCCAATAGTAGGCCTAATTTAACTTAAGGGGGAACAACATTTTTTGGATTCCCTAAGATGTTGCGTCGCTCACTCGGGATCAAACCATTTGGTTAACGTAGTGAAGATTGAAATGGCTCTTATTTTGATTTTCGATATCTCCCTGAAGTTTTACAGGAATGGTTTCCCGAGCGTATGCATTCCTCTTCAATCCTGGGCAGTGGCAGGTAAGGTGCTCCACACTCTCCTCTTCTTCTTCGCGTTCACAGTTTGTTTCCCATTGTATGTAACATACATATGTATTTCGCCTTCATACCCCTTTCGTACGCTAATGAGACCGGAGTCATCTTGTTCAAATTAAATAAACTAAGTAAACTTAATTTAATCATCTACACAACTCATTTCGTATATTCTTATTCAATCCATTGCTGAAAAGATTCCTCTCTTTTGGTTCAAACTTATCTTTAAAGAGTGCAAATACTAAACAATAAACTAATCCGTTCATATCAACTCATCTTTTCAAAAGTCTTCGAAAGAACATGTCATTGTCATTTTGAATTCAATGCTTACACCAACCGAACGAGGGGCGCTTAGGAGCTGACCAACCGGTGGCCGTAAAGGCTATGCTAACTTGCCAAGATGATAGAATAAAATATTGCGCTGTTTGATTTGAAATTTGAAGAGTAACTTGGTGGAGAGAAATATACATGTTAAAAAGAATAAGCACTAAAATTGTTAAACACGTTGGAAAGATGATTGCGATTATACATATGTGTGTATGTACATATACGGTTTTGTAAACAAAATCTGTTGTGACGTTGAAAATTTTCAAGAGAGGGTTAGCGGCAACGCTAACTGCTACGCTTTTCGTGTCAGTTTCGTTTTGACAACCAAGAATATTAAAAACAAGTATACGAAATTTCGCCGTTCACAATAAATAAAGATTGTAAAAGCTTTTATTATGGCATCCCTTTTGTGTCTTTCGCTTTGCAGACAAAGTTACAAATGTCATGCAAATCGGTAGCCTTTTATGTGTAACAGAATCCCACCGGAATACAATTTACATTATTTTATTTTATCTTCTACAAGTAGCAATCGTCTGTTTTATTATAGTTCAACCGATGACGCAATATTATGGGAGCTGAAAATTTAAAACTCTGTCTACACATTTTCTCGCTTAAATTTTTTAAGCTTATGTCTCCGGCCTTTCACACACAAATAAATTATAGTCCGAGACTCCAGGTTGTGAGGGTCAAACGAAATTCGAAATATGATTTTCTTCTACTTTTCAAAACCCTTAGTGGGAACCTACATCCATTCATATATTTCGACAAATGTACTTATATTTTCACTACCCCACATTCTTTTATGCGTCCTGCATAAATGCCTATACAATTTTCTTGGGAAATAACCGTCAACTCATGAAAATAAACAAAGCCTCTGCTCGATTAAGTCTGTAATAATTAATTGTGTGTGTTAAATGTGCAATTTTCTCATTAAGCTTTACTATTTCAAATTGCAATAGCGCGTTGCAATTAGACTCAGAAGGAATGTTGCTGCATACGCCGCTTCTCGTGAAATTTAATTATTGTTGTGAAAATTTTCATTTCTAAACTATCAGTAGTAACAATTAAAACAGTAACTAGGAGCATACATATAATTTTTCCAACTATGTATGCACCTCTGAGATTTATGAAATTCACCAGCTAGAGAAGGGTCTGAAGCCAAAAAATTGATTATAAAAGATGATTTCAATTATGCGGTTATATCTTTCAAACTAATTGTTTTATATACATATAATTTTTCCAACTATGTATGCGCCTCTGAGATTTATGAAATTCACCAGCTAGAGAAGGGTCTGAAGCCAAAAAATTTAGTGTAAAAGATGATTTCAATTATGCGGTTATATCTTTCAAACTAATTGTTTTAAACAAAAACCCTACAGAGTAGTTTGGTGGAGAATGAAATAGTGAACATTGTTTTAATACACTTATTTGGCCTGCACATAAAAGTTATTGCAATTTTGTGTAATCAAAAACAAAGCACTAGGTGCGCCTCCTCTGGTATGGAGAATGTTGAATAATTTTTGAAATAAAAAATAGATTGCAAAAGAATTATGTTTTTTTTTTATTCAATTTTTAGAAATCAAGACTACTTTTTAAAAGCAACATCGACTAAATGACCTCCGCAAACTGTGCCCTTTTTCGGATATTTTCCATCACTTAAGAAAAATGTTCCATCACTTAAGAAAAATATTCCTAATGCAGGGTCTACGAAAACTTATTTTCCGCAGAAGAAGGAAACAATATTTATATATCTAGGGCATATTTTGGTGAAATAAAATATGAAAGAATGTTTTGCAACCAATCCATGGTTCAATTATTAAAGGTTTGCTCAGCAGTGACATTAGAATTTTGACACTCCGTTACAAAAGGTTGTAGTTAAGAAAGATGGAGAAAGGGGAAAAAATTAAATCCCTTTTGGGGCAAAACACTACTTACATATTGCTTTACTGCGAAAGGTTTAAAATAAAAATTTAAAATGATATTTGAATCTAAATAAATAATTTTTTAAAGAGTTTCGAGATAAATTTTAGATTTTTATACAAATAATATTATTAAAAAAGCATTTGTACGTAAAACACTCAACAACTTACAAGGATCAGTACTCCGAGTCCAAATTCCAAACTTTCCTTCGCTTATTGTGGTCATGGTACTATTAGGCATTATCTTGCAAATATTTTTGCTAATCCTGGATATCGAGGAACATAGCCAAAGAAATTTGTCCAAAAAAACAATCCACACCATGCCAAATGTAATTTATTGGTTATCGCTGTATTTATGCACCTCTGCGGCGAATACCGCAGACGATGGAACGATGATCTGTATGAGTTTTACCATGACATAGACATAGTACAGTGATTTAAAATACAGCGGCTACGTTGATTGGGATATGTTGTGCGAATGGACGGAAAAGCTTCGCGATTCGCAGATTGAATTTTGGTCTATGAAGCGGTGCTTAGGTCATGGCCAAACTGGACGATTTTCATGATTTCATCGATATTTTCGAAAATGGTTCTTCCAGTCCGTGGGGCATCCTTGATATCAAAATTACTTGAACGGTATCGACGAAACCAAAATTGCGCATAACGATTGTAATTCGCTGTTACAGTATCAGGGCCATCACAGAGCTGAGAAGTTTTTTTAGTAAGAAATTTTATATTTCGTGAGAAAGATCGCAAATGTCAAAAATTTATCAAATACTTAGTAGTTTAAAGAAAAAAATGTTTACCTATTTCTGTAGTTTATTAGTATAATTGCATTGCATACTATGTACAATATTTCACAATTCCTATTGCAATTTCTTTACATACTCAATACTCTCTATACTTTTAGACTCTAGCCCAAGCCTTGCGCTGTGTTAGCCTCGACGTCAATGCTACACTACGTGAATTTCCCGTCAATTATCGTATCATTAATCCAAAAGCCATTACAATGGGTCAACTTTATGGACGTTTCGATCCAGTTTCGCACGAGTGGTATGACGGTGTGCTGGCAAAAACTTACCGCGAAATGGCCACTGCACCGACAACTGAACGCCATTGGGTACTCTTCGACGGTCCCGTTGATGCGGTTTGGATTGAGAATCTAAATACAGTTTTGGATGATAATAAGAAGTTGTGTCTGATGTCCGGTGAAATTATACAAATGACTAAAACGATGAATATGATGTTTGAACCAGCTGATTTGGAGCAGGCATCACCAGCTACTGTCTCACGCTGTGGCATGATATATATGGAACCATCGCAATTGGGATGGCGTACATTTCACAAAAGTTTCCAGAATGTTCTGATAGATACGATGGGTCTGAATGAGATCTATATGACATTATTCGATGATATGGTGGAATGGATTATTCCGGCTGCTTTGACGATACTGAAAGAGTGCAAGCAAATGGTCGAGCCCTCACCAATGTACCAATATAAGGTGAGTTGAATTGTTTTCTTTAAATTTTTATATTATAAAATTAGGCAAATACCGCTCATAGTGAACTGAATTATTTGCGGTATTAACACCGAGAGTGTTATATATTAACAAAGTGTTATTTGATATTTTAACAGAGCTTTTAACTGTGAAAGCACTTTTGTTAGGTTTCGGTAGTTTGGTAAGCAACTTACAAGCCGTGATCGAAAATAATGATTATTTTTTAAATCTCAATGAAAAAAGTCAAAGGTTGGAGATCAGTTTTGAGTACATAACTTCATGCCCTGTATGGATTTGTTACGATTTAAAAAATTTTGAGCGATATATCTAAAAATTGTAATTAGGTTTTTGTTAATCGGAGCTCAGAACAAATAATCATATGTCGAGTTTTAGTTTTTTGATCGCAATTATAACCAATTTTTTTAGGGTTGTTTTTTCCGCTCAGTTATATAGTTTTATCAAAAAAAAAAAAGATCATTTTATGAGTTTAATTTTTTTGGCCCCGAAAACTAATATCTTTTGAGTTTTCTTTTTTTCATCAAAAATAATATGTACAAAAAGTCATATAGGGTTTCATTACAAATATTCAGAAAACTGTTTTTGCTATTAACTTTTTATAAAAGTATTGTTGATTATGTAACATAAACCCTATAAATCAAAGTCTCAACACATTAAAGGATGTCTTAGAAATTTAATCAGAACTCTCTAAAAATTTTCGTATATGCAAACTTGTAGCGCATTTAATTCTAGCAAAATAAAGTGCAATTTTCATGTTCCTAAAAATTTTCATTGATTTTTTATTTGCTGATGGTGTTCACATTTTCTTCCATATTCTTCAGCAAACAAATAACCAAATATCAACGGTAATTTTTAATCAATTAAAACTTATATGATATGGCGGTTTGAGTTTTTCGTTCTGGAAAAAAAAAATAAAACGCAAATATGTATACTAATTATTAATTTTAAAACATAAAAATCGCCCAATATTATCAAAAATCATGTTCATTGTATGAATTTAATTTTTTTTGGTCACGAAAAATAATAATTCTTTGAGTTTAATTTCTTTTTAAGTTTTATTGCTTTTCGTGACCACAAAGATTAAACTCATAAGAATATTATTTTTGGTAAAAAAAAAAAATAGGAATACAAAAAATAATCATTATAATGGAGCGGAAAGCGAAGTTTTATTTGTGATAAAAAAAAATAAAACTAGACACATGATTATTTTTTCTGAACATAAAAATAAAACTCGGAATATTTCGATTAATATTGAACGAAAATTTAGAAATCCTAATATAATGATTAAATTTCAGTAATTTTATAATTTACTTTTATTAGGGTTATGTTTTTTTTTTATTTTAGCGGATATCCATTTTCTAGAAAGCAATAAAACTATTTAATTTTAAAATTGTTTTCATGAACTACCATTTCAGATGTTCTCACGATTCTTATTTCACTTTTTGGATAAACATAAAACTTTCAATCAAGTGTGGTTTCAACAAATGTTTCTCTTTTGTTTCGCTTGGGCCTACGGATCTGCACTAACAGGTAAATGAGTTATAATATTTGTTGTTTCATAATCTAAGTTAGTAAAAGGGAAATAGGGTTTTTGTCTAAAGTGTACATATGTATATATTTTTGACTACCATTTTTTGGTTGTTGTTTGGATTCAAAAATAGCGGTATTGGTTTCTGTTCGCTGTGTCGTTTTTCTTAAGAACATTGTATTTCATTCTGACAGACTCGAAATGAGCGTTTACATATATGTAGTGTTTTCTTTTTAATAATTAAAGCAAAAATTAACACAATTTTTTCGATTTATTCTAAAGAGCGAACACGCCCATTATTTATTGAACGAGATTTCATTTATGCGGCCTCAGCTGGCCTTGCAGAGCTCCAGCAGCATTCTCATAGAAAAATGGATGATTGACGCCACTGCTCCAAAATCCGAAACTGTCAGACATTGATTTTGACGATCACGTTCGGGTTTTCTGATCCCCAAATGTGGCAGTTTTGATTGTTAACATAGTTGCCGAAATGAAAGTTCGCTTTCATGATTCTTCTTTTTTTCAATAAAGAAACTGTTTGGGCTACACAACATTGACTTTGGAAACAAGTTTGCATTACTTTCCAATGTTGTTCAAAGGTTGAGTGAATAATTTCGTTTGGCGAAAATATGTTACATACTTCCTTTAAAGATTTCCACAGGAAAAGTAATCGCTGTCAAAATAACATATAATTAAAAAAAAACAACACCATACGAGTATAACTGAGTACTTTTTTAAATATTTTTAAGAACTTCATTACGAAGTTTCAGCAATCAACAAAGTTTTAAAAAACCATAAGTTTAAAAAAGTCAAAAATACGTTAACCAAGCAATAGTTTCATATCCGATTGATAAGATATTCTGGGTTGAAATACAGTGACCATTTGGTCTTCTTTCGATAAGTCACTAATCGCGCTACCCGATAAGAAATTTGATCTATGGTATCTGATTATCATTTCATTAGTAATTTTTTTTTGCGAATCCCCATTTTTGAAATATAGCCTAATTTTGAGTTTTTGAAATCTAAAAGAAGATAAATAACTTAATTGTAATTATCTAATGATATGCATGGTTGACGGTTCTCAAATTTTTTCTTTTTTTCTTAATGATAATAAAATTTCTTATAATTTGTCCGAACCACATTTGCTAATCGGATTATTGATTTAAAAGCTGTTCAAGGATGTAGGAACCAAGAGGTAACCCGGACAGCACGTCTCTATTAATTCTGGTTGGTACGCAGAATTACGACTCTGATTAAAGTATGTTATCAACCCTGATTACTGATAAAATTCAAATGGTTGGTCTCTACCTGGAAGTCAGTGTGTAAAGTTATTCATCTCAAAAAATATTATAACTATCACAAGCATAATCAAGTCATCAATTTAAATAGTAATAATAATTTTAACAACCATAAAATACAATTGTTTTATTGTGCGAACCGATACCCACAGAGTCTTTTCGACAATTAAAAATGTAAAATGTTTAATAAAATTTCAAAATTATATACATTAATTACCCGGTCTTCAATTTTTACAAAACCAAGTGGGCTTTGCAAAATAAAAAGTAAAATAATAAGGGGAGTACGTGTATTTTAAATCGTAAAATTTTATGCAATTGATTTGATGGGTTTTGTTTTTGAAAAGCGGTGATAATTTCTCTTACAATTAATTGATTAACCTTACTTCAGATCTCAAAGAGTATAGCTTTGGTTATGCTTAAAACACTGTTGTACTTTTTATATTCTGCTTTCATTTTCAGACTAAATATAAAAAAATATTTTAGTTAGATTTTTTATTAAAAACAAGTCGCTTATGTTTATCTGGGTTATTGGCTGGATACTGTGGTTACTGTGGTAGTTCCCCAAAGGGAACTCACTTAGTCATAGTAGATTGGCTGGATACAAACAGAAAAAAATATCGCTTACCAAATTCATGCAACAATAAATATATTTACATGCATTAACTGGAGTTAAATAGAAACCGAGCCAGTATTTCAACTTCAAACCGCTTATCCCCAGTGTTGTGTGTTTTCCGAAGCTTAAGAATTTTATGGGGAAATAATTTCAATTTTATGAGGCTGCGAGTATTGTATTTTAAAATTTTGTGAAATAGTAATTTTTTTACCGGTTGTTCTAGTTTTCGAATTTTCATACTTTTGTTGGCTGCAAATGTTTTAATATTTATATTTAACACTAAAAAACATCTATAAACATTAAATATAATACAAAATTTGTATTAAAATAATTTTAGTAATTAATATAATAATGTTCCCAAAAAAAATACTAAGCTGTTTTTACTTCCGGTATTTAAAAGTACAGATTTATGTAAACCCTTTTTCCCGTTAATTATTTTTTGTTAATTTTTGATATCCTGTTTCTTCGAGAGGGTGAAAAGATGATGTATATTGGAACGATTTTTTGTTATCCCTTCTCAAGTTTGGTTTGGAGACAAACCGTTTTCGGCATTGTGCCATCTTCAGTGTAATTTTTCGTTTTCTTTTTTGTTCATTTTTTGCACATTAATTTAATTTTTCGGCCTATAGATTTAAATCAACAATAAATTTTATGAGATGAAGGCCATTTTTCATAGCAAGAATATAGTATAAACAGCTTAGTTGACTCATCTCGTTCAGGCTTTGCGTTAGTGAGTATTAGCTAGGGGACGTGAGTTCGATTCTTGCAAGAAGTCTGATGAGGAGATGTGGTGGTGATCTCCGAAATAGTTATAACTTCTACCATTGTTATTTTTTCTATAATTTTTCCTATGAGATATAGGCTTGAGCTCATAAAAATTAGTGTTGTTAATTTTTTATAAAATTTTAGTTTAACATATAATCTAAAATTTTAAACTTTGTATAAAATTTTTAAAAATTCAACAAATCTGCATCAAAATGTCAAACTTTTTAATAAAAATTTTTTTACAAAATTTTTGGGTATACACTTTTTTAGCTTCTGTCTAAAGTAACTAGAAATTGGTTGACCATTTGTGGTTCAACTAATTTTCCCAATGATTTTTAATATATTTTTGTGTTGTTTTGTACATTTTCTGTTTTATAGTAAACTAAGTGGAAAAACTTTCTAAACCAGAATTTCAAAAAATTGGCAACTGGATTTTCTAGCCAGTTGAGAGTTACATACTAAAATTCAGAAACTGCATTAG
The DNA here is from genome assembly GCA_951828415.1 of Anomoia purmunda. NCBI lineage: Eukaryota > Metazoa > Arthropoda > Insecta > Diptera > Tephritidae > Anomoia > Anomoia purmunda. Next base: position 32,170,418 of record OX639996.1, read on the forward strand.
CCAGAAGATGGCAAGCCCAAAATTTTCTACAAATAATTAAAATGTGATCAAATATAGTTAATGAATCTTGTGCAAAGTTTGAAATTTTTGAGTTATGTGATTTCGTTATAAAAAATTAACAAAAAAATTTATTATTATTATAAACATTGCGAATATTAGAAAAAATCACCATCTGGTAAATTTTTTGTGTTACTATATATGCATATGCTTTTTCAAGTATTCGAAAATTAGCGAATATTCAATTCCAAGATTTCATTTCATACATACTAAATACATGCAACATGTGCAGCGAAATTCGCAAAATTCGCATAAGTCGTTTAAAGTTCGTCATGTCTCAACTTGGCAAACACATTATACTTTTCAAATCCACTTCAGCACACATACATATGCAATTATTACTTACATACGTACATACAGATGTATGCCCATATACAGATATATATGTACATATGTGCAAAACTTGCTAGCAAACCGCACCATATTCATTTATTAACTTCTCTATTTCAGTTGATGGCCAAAAGCATTTCGATACGCTTATCCGCAAAATACTCTATGGCGCCAATGAGGACTATCCCCGCCCAAAATATTTCTCCCTCAATCGCGGTCAAATGTTCCCTGAGAAACTTTCGCTCATGGACTATCGTTTCGATGAGGTAGAAAATTGGTGGCCATGGCAAAAGTCCAGCGATGATCCCACAACTACATCAAATGCATTCCCAGAGCGTGCCATCATCAGTGAGCTCATCGTACCGACAAAGGAATCTGGTCAAATTACCTACTGGCAAGAGTTTTGTATCAACAAATCCTATCCATTGCTAGTTATTGGACCCACAGGCACCGGCAAGAGCGCTGTCATAGCAAGCAATTTGAATGTACTGCCTAAGCATACAAATTTAGTCAACATTGTAAACTTTTCGGCACGCACAAGTGCACAGCTGGTGAGTGTGAGAGGGAATATAAAAAAAAAAGGCAGCTAAGGTAGATGTGGTGAAAGAGTGCCAAATATGAGTGTGTGTGTTGAAATGAAGTGATATGAAGTGATGTGTTGTGGTGTGGTGTGATGTGATGTGATGTTATGTGGTGTGGTGTGATGTGGTGGGAGTTGCGCGTATATGAAATGACTCTTGGTGTTGGAGGAAGTTGCTTAGAAATTTTTCAGTTATTATAGCTACATATGTACATATTTTGGGTTGCTCATTTACCACTGCTGCACTGACACAGCTGAGAAGTATTCGAATGCCAAAATTTTGCAGCAGCAGCACGGCACTACTACTTGACATATATGCTTATATGAGGTAAGCAATGCCACTGATGTAGGTGGAGTACGAACTTCATAACTGTGTGCATACATACATACATATAATCTACATACATAAGTATCTAGAGGTACGCATGTGGGTGTGTGCAACAATTTGTTTGAAAACCCATCGCCCGCATGGTCAAGTGGCTGGCTGTGCAGTGGAGTTACTAACCAAATTGAGTTTGGCAACAGTAACCACGACGATTTCTTCCTCAAAACCGCCAACAACTTAACGACCAGCAGCAAGCTTAACTTTTGCACCACCGAAACGATCTTTCGCTTTTGGCCAAATATAAAATGGGGTTCATTCAACTGAACACTGTCATTGTTCTACTGGTACTCTGGCTGCCTAATCAACTTGGCCAAACTAAATTGCGAACCATTCGTTTTTATCTCAGTTAGTTGATTGTTTTTTTTTTTGTTTGATTTTCCTGTTTTGTTTTTTTAATTCACATTTACATACATTCACTTGCAAAGTTTGTGTTTTTTTTTGGCATTTTACTAGTTTTAGATTATTCGTTTTATTGTTATTATTTTTTATTTTTTTTTTTTTGTTCTTCTGTGTGCTGATTATGCAAATCAGTTACGTTCTCTTCTGGCTTTTAAACCATACCTTTATTCGCTTTATTTGGTTTTTTTTTGTATGAAATTTATTTGACCATAAAATGTTAATTTGCATTAATCTATCAACGACCCATATCTTAAGCTTTTTTTTAGCAATATTAGGTACTAAATATGTAGGACAATGCCTTTATTCGCGTGGCTAGTTTGCAGCTGCACAAATTAAATGTTTACTAAAATAGGCAGCTAAGAAAGTCATTGGACAGGTATAAATTTAATATATGCTAAAATATGCGTAATTATGTGACTTTTTTTAAACAATGATTCCTGCTCCATAGTGGCCTGCGCAAAACTCTTACGTAACTCTACATAAGTTGTAGGAATTCATTTGATCAACTGAATCTCCAAGTCATATCTTGAATTATAATTTAAGTATTTGTCATAAGAAATGCCAAATGAGTATTATTATAATTAAAAATAAATTAACATTTGTGAATAAAGATTAGATTGTTCCCCTTATTTTATATTCGTACAACAATTAGTTAACCTATCAAAAAATTAAAATTCTCTTATATTTGGAAAGATATTAATCACAAATAATGAGGCATCGCAACGCTTTCTAGTATAATGTGAGCATAATGCAAGCGAAGACAAAAACGAAGATGAAGACGTTACGCAAGCTGACGGCGAAATAGTGTGGTACTATTTTTGAAGACGAATCGTTTGCTATGCAGAGTTGCATTTATTTATTTTGTATGTGTTATTGTTTTATTCAGTGCGCAAGATGAATTTTTAGTTGTTTGCATTTTCCTTTGCTATTAAAATGGCTAAGTTTTTTTATCAAATATAAACAAGTGTATTATTGGTGTTATTGTATGCCCGAAAAAGTTTTGTGTTCATTTTTTTATTTAGTATACATGTACGAATTTGCTAAATTGTAAAAACCATTTTCATTTAAAAACAATTCTGGATCTAAAGATGAGTCAATTTAAACTGGCATGTTACCAACGCAGGCAATTCAGCGTCAGCTTTGAACCTAACAAAAAAACTAAAACAATATAAAATTTACACCACTGCTATATTGAAATGGTATTTTTTTTTTAAGTGGATATTTGTTAACGGGACAAACTTATAGTCCAGCATATCTGGGTTTGCGATTATTTGCACTTAAAGATTTAACGGGGACCTCAATGGGGTTTTATATCACAAGTACAAAGCATAGAGTTACAGGATTGATGCGCATATAATTGTTTTGCCATATAAAGAGGTTAACATTTCATAACTACTTTTGGAAGGTCAAGCCCATATTCACGAATTTTTTTTTCATATTTTTTCGAACGCTTTATAAAGTTAATACTAATATTTTATTTGACGTTTGTATTTTTTGAGGAGATTTGACTAAAATTAAAAAAAAAAGAAATGGTGGTGGGTATTACTATTATTATTATTATTATTATTATTATTATTGCTATTATTATTATTATAGGCTACAAGCACCACGACGAGATTTAATCTATTTTACATGAGCTTTTTTTTTAAACTTTAGGTTTTTGATATATTTTAACAATACTAGTGATTTATTATTCCATAGGTAATGTGCCTAGTGCTGTGCACAATGAATGCTAATGACCCAACTTTTTCCTGTGGAATATCAGGTTGCAATGTTCTGTAAAATGCCCTCTTAGAATACTTGGTTGACGTTATCCTCCGCTATTTAACCGTTTAGTCTCTTTACGACTTCGTTAGAGAGGCTTCTTGAGAGTCTATAAAATGGTTCAAGCTCAATAAAGGGTATACTGGCCAAATCATTCCCAAGTGATCGGTTGTCTTATTTTCCTCATGCCCCTCATGACCAGAAATCCATCCCTACTGTTAAAGTCTCCTAGTGAAGAAATATAGACTGGTATGAATCTTTTGAACTTGGGCAGTATATTTCCGCCCCTGTTCTGTCATTATCCAATTTTGCTACTATTAATTTCTACCACTTTTTTACTAATGCTACTACTAATTACTACCGCTATATCGACTAATTTCTACCACTATTTTAATTAATGCTACTACCAAATTCTGTTACTATTTTTACTAATTTCTTCTACTATTTTTACAAATGTTACTACTTAATACTACCAGTACTTTTGCTAAATTCTACCACTATTTTTACTATGTTCTACCGTTATTTTTCACTAATTTCAACCGCTATTTTTACTAATGCGACTACTTATTTCTACCACTATTTCTACTAATGCTACCACTAGTTTTACTAACGGTTCTAATGATTTCTACCACTATTTTTACTATTTTCAACCGCTATTTTTACTAATGCTACTACTTATTTCTACCACTATTTTTACGAATTTCTACCGCTACTTCTACTAATTTCTACGACTACTTTTATTAAATTCTACAACTAAACGGAAGTTTTACACCTGGCTCGCGCACTTAGCTGCATGCATATTTTTTTATATATTTATTATTTTTTATGCAAGTTTTATGGAATTCTCCTAACATTTATCTCGGGGCTATATTTACCATATTAGGTGCATCTTTCCTGCGCTTTTGTAACATTTGGTTATTTAAATTCAAGTTATAGCCAACTCAATTTTCAACTGCTTCCGATTGAATTGAACGAATCAAAATAAGTTCATGTTATGCAATATAGTATTTTTCACAGTAAACTTGGAGAAAATGCAATATTTACTCGAGTTATATTTTGCAATAAAATCAGTAGCGCATAAATAACCAATTCCCCCTCCCACCCCTCCTTCTTTTCAGGTACAAGAAACCATAATGTCAAAGCTGGATCGGCGACGAAAAGGCGTATACGGTCCACCGCTAGGCAAAAGGGTAAAATTGTGTACATAAATAGCTTTATGGCAAAAAATTATTCATTTACAAAATTATTCATTTACAAGGCTTAATTTTATTTTTAATATTTATTTTGGTGCAACACGTTAACTGTTTTTGCAGTGTTTAATATTTTGCGATGATGTTGCCATGCCGTCGAAGGACACCTACGGCTCGCAGCCACCGCTTGAATTGATACGACAGTGGTTGGATCATGGCTACTGGTCCGATTTGGTGGATACAACAAAAATTGAGTTGGTCGATATGGTAAGAGGAAGAGAGAGAGAGAGAGATATGAATGATACTCGTATAAGGGTAAAATTGTTTACAATGGTGACTTTTTAACGGCAAAAGCTGTGATATGCCAGTACATGCACACACACACACACACACACACACTATATGTAGTTGCACACACAAACATATGTGCATACATACATACATATGTATACTATGTACGAAGATTAGAGTGCATCACTTCTCATACAAAGAAAATCGGAATTATATATTTTTTTTTAAACATCGGCAAAAGTACTTTGATATGATATTAAGATGAACCAATTTATAAATGCCTAAAATTTTTTTTTTTTTAACGCAGGGATCTCATTTTTACTGGGACAGAAATTTGTTCGTGCAAAAAAACCGAGTAAAAATAACCACAATGTGAGTTCAAATTTGTTTATTCGCTCTAATTTGGGGAAACATCTGTGTAAAAAAATTCGCTTTAAAATACTTAAATTTCCAACCGAACCTCGAATTTGGGCAAGCGAAAAAGTTATTAATTATGTGCACATACTTTGCATATGCGCTATTCTTTGATGCACAGTAAAAAGCCTTTGACAAAAAATCACATTGAGATTAATTTACATATTTACATATGTATATCTTAAATTAGGTTTCTCTTTCTGCTTGTCCTTATATAAATCCCGGTAACACTTCATAGCTTTTTTTATATCTCGACGAAATTTTGGTAAGCATTCATAATTACGATACTGATCTATAAAATGATTTTCAGCAGCTTCATTTTATCTTTCTTGATGTAATCTTAACAAAAGTGGAACGGTTGAAGAGCATCCACCATCTCTTCATTTTCAGCATATTTATTATTATTTTATCAATGGTATGGCAAATTTGCTTATCGTCTAGAGCACACAGATCAAACAGCTCATTGATATCGTTAATGTACATGTCGTCAAAACCTTCACCACCAATGCTTTTGGCTTATTCAAATATTTCCGCGTATACCTCAAGTCCTTCGTTGCCGCTCTTTTCCCTTAACACGATATCTAGCCAAAGATTTTTCCAGCATTGGTTAAGGGTAGTTTTTGCAATATCCTTGACGGCAATTTTAATACAATCGATACAATTTTTACATTAAATGCCTTCCATCCAGAAATTATACTACTTTCGGAATTACTTTCCATTTTATTCAAAATAAACTTAAACGAATACTTTATGTAATATGTTTTAAAAGCTGCAATGATGCTTTGGTCGAGCGGTTGCAAAAGAGATGTTGTGTTTGGGGGAAGAAAAAGCGTTTGACGTTTGGATGCTCGATAACTGGGCATTGTGAATTACTAGCAACACTTTAAATTCAAAGTTTTTAGGAATTACGTACTCTCTTACATCAGGCACAAAACACGTTCCAATCCACTGGCAGTTTGTTCATATCCATTCCTAAGGTCGGGAAAAAAATAATTTTTTTTTTGCAAGGAACCTATTAAAGATTAAATCTTCGCTTAATGCTTCGCTATTTTGAAACCGTGCACCGACCTGGTTTGTTTAGCTACGTAAGTCCAGCTTGGCATTTTCGTCCAGTATAGACCGGTTTCATCGTTTCTTAAAAAGAAGCCGGGAAAAGTTTTGCTGCCTCCTCATCTACCCATGCACTTTCAGTGGCTGTTGTATGTGGCTTTTTGTTTTATGCACCTAGTATCCACAGGAATTCTTCTTTGGACGAGGTTCTCAATCAACCATGAAAGTGCACGTTTAACTTTAACCATTACGACGTCTCTAGTGTTGAACGAATACGTCAGGCTACTCGAACTGTATTCAGTGAAAGTTCTCCGAATAACGCGTGCCTTATTTTTAATTGAACGAACTGACGATTCATTTATTTTGCGGTTCCTGGCAATATCTGCGGTTTTATCCCCATTTCTTAGAGCATTTCAAATCACAATTTTTTTCTCTCAAGTTTATTCTTTTGCGTTTAGGCGCCATTTTGCAATAGTTTTGTTTTTTCTTCGTCCTGACATTTGGTTATCTTTGAAATGGCTGCAGGTTTGCATTTTAATTAATACGTGCATGCTTATATAATACTCACACTTGCAATTAAGAATAAAACAAAATGATCAAATTAGAATGAATCGCGCAACGCGTCAAAAAAGTAAAAAACGAGTAAAAAAATTATAGAAAACTCCACGTTAAAAATGACATCGGCTTAAGAATTTAAACTGCAATTTTTTTTTAATCACAGTTTATGCTGTATAAAAATATTTAACATTTTTGTTTAACAACATCACAATAACGAAATTTTGTATACTGTTTTTAATTCCTTTTGGAAGATTTATTAAAGAAAAGCTTGGATAACTAAACGAACTAAGCTTGACCAATTTCGATTTATTGTGAAAAGGTGTGTTCTTAAAATTTGTATTACTAAATACCAAATAAATCCATAACTTCATAATAATTCTATAAAACCAATTTTTAAATATTTTTATGCAGACCTTTTAAACTTAAACTGTTCTATCATCTCTTGTGGTGTTCTTTTTTAACTCCATTTTTGGAAGTATTTTCAAATCATAATCTTACTATTCCTCCCAAAAATATTTTTGGCGAAAGCCCTCAAGCATTAATATATTTCATAATTCTGGTAATAAAAGCGTAATATTTTTTTCGCCGAGGCACCCTAATGTAGATATATAGAAAGTATTGTATCGCTTCGAAACACACAATGCACTTGGTCACGTACATGCATATGCATGTAGTTGTTCAACGTGTTTTAAGTTGATTGCTTAAATTTATACAAAAAAAAAAAATGCCACATGAATGCAAAAGAGCTTCCATTTAATTAAGTGTGAGGTCCTTTGATGACCCTGGTGCGTTCGAAACGGATGAAAGTTGTTTGCTGTGAAATTGAGCACAACACAGTTGCCGAAAAAAATACCATTTTTGTTTTTGTTTTCCCCCAAACCAACCATAGTGAGGGCCGAACGAACCTCCAGTAAAAAAAAAGAGAAAACAAAAATTCAACAGCAAAGTAGAAAATGAGGAGGTGCTGTGTGGCAGCGATATACCCGTACGTGTTATAATAAAAAATTACAACAATTTTGTAATATTTAAAACCTTTTTGCGCCGCACCTACTCACTCAAAACAAAACAACAAAAAAACAGAAATACAAAAAAATACTTATGCCCGCACACACACGCACACACACAGCCATATACCACTCAAAACTTAATTGGCTATGCAAGTGCTTAATAGTAAAAGTGTCGGTGCCGATGCATACGTATGTGTATGTGGATTTGTTTGTGTGCATGTGTTGTGTGTTTACATATTGGGGGCACTTCCGCATATTTTGACTCTTTGGCAACGCGGTTAGCTGCCCACACAGCCGACCACCGAATTGCCATACATATTGCAAAAGTTTACATTCGCAAGTTTTTTTGTTTTTTTTTTGATTTTTGTTTGTATATTTGTTAAAAATTTTTTACATTTTATTGTTTTTATTTGACTTAAACTTTTTGCTGTTGTCGAAGTTTACGCTTTAACATTTTATTTATTATTTTTATATATGAGATAAATTTTGAACATTTTTCTACCATCGCAAAAAAAAAAACAACAAAAGCTGCAAAAGCCCAAACAACAATAAAACAAATGTGACTTGTTCATCTGTTGTTTGTTTAAATGTTGGCTTTGCTTTTTGATCTTTTTGTTATTATGTTGTTTTTGTTGCTACACTACATTGTCTTTGTTGTTGTTGTCTGTTTTCCGATTATTTATGCAGAGTTTTCTCGGCGCTATGGGCGTGCCAGGCGGCAGCAACTTTATCTTCCCACGCTTCTATCGTCACACATTCCTCGTCGCTGTGGACTCGTTCGAGGATTCGACCATCATTAAAATATTCACAGCGATTGGCGATTGGCATTTCGCCAAGGATTATCCTGAAAAGGTGGCACTGTTGTCGCGGGTAAGTAGATTTACCGTTAGGTAGCAACAAAATGGAGTGAATGAAAATACACACACACACACACATGCATACATTTTCCGTTGTGGCTTCCATCAAAATACTTTGGCAAAAAATACTTTCGCCGGATTGCGTCAGCCTTTTCAGAAAACTGTGCAGATAAGAGTTTTGGGAGCTAAAAAATCTGTATGGCTGTTATGTTCTAAATAAGGTAGTTAGTTAATATTTTTGATTTAAATTAGTTAACCTTTTTTAAATAGTATTTAGACTCGCAATTCTTTTCGGTTGACTGATCCCTTCATCAACAGCCGCATTTGTCGCAAAAATGTTCTGTTCAGTTTAAGCTGAAAACCGTTACAAGGGCGAGGGTAAGGTCATTTATATATATTAAAGGTTATGTTCGTCGACTCAGCGAATAGCTTTTTATTTCTAAACATTCTTATAATAAATGTGCTATGCAAGTTTGCCCCGCTATTTTTTATAATAATAAACCTAATTAAGAATATACAGAGTCTATTTAATTTTTGAGTTTTTTTTTTATTTATTTATTAATTATTATTATATAGCAATTTGCTCACTAGCTTAAAAGAGAATAGAGAAAGAGCAACAGTGTTCGTCGAATTGTCGAAGATTACACGTTAAAGGTTAAAATTAAGCTACTAATCAATTGGCTGTATATTTTTCCATTGAGATTACATTTTTTTTTGTGATAGCCAAGAACATTTTTTCAAAATTTGTTTAGCTAAAGGTAACATTCGGTAAAGATATCTGAGATTTTGAAGGCAGCATAATTTGGCATTACTTAAAAATATAGCAGCAGACAGAATTATTGAAGCTAAACAGAGCGCCAGATAGACCACCTAAAATGCACAGCAAAATTTAACGGAGCTTTCTATAATTTTTTTTCTAATAATAAGCCCTTCTTATTACGACTTGCTATATCTTTTCAAAAAAATCAAGAAGATTATCCATAAAACTAAGATGAAAACTTTTCAATGTAATTAAGAAGGTGACCCATTGAATTAAGATGAAAATCTTTTCAATATAATTTAGAAGGGAATATTGGATTTCATTAGAATCTACTCTTAATTTGAATAGGCCGATAATCTTAGCAATTTAAAATTTTTGGCAACTAAATTTTTTCAAATAAACTAAAGATAATTATAATAATTTTAAGTACTAATGTATTATTATTAAGGGCTTTATTTACATATTTGCTTGTAATAACCAGGCTCATGCCATTTCTTGAATATTACAAGTTTAGACAGATAAAGATAATTATTTTTGAAAGCATTTTTTAATAAATTAGATCGTATTTCTAAAATCATATTTCATTTTTGAAATTTTTGGCAATACAAAATCCAAAGAACCATACTCATAATATTGAACTAAAATGAATATAAACTTGATTATTCACAAAGTACAGATGTAGACTAAGACGTTAAAAGCTAAATTTGAACTAAAAAGGGCTCTTTTAAAAATAAAAAGTTTTTCTTATTAATAAATTCAATAAGACTATTGTAAAAAATATAGGATTTCTTTAATATGGTTTTTAACATTAAAACGAGGAGATTTCCTTATAGAATTTAATATTTTTTAACAAAATTCAATAAAAATTAAGAAACAAGAAGTTATCTCCTTATTTTGAGCCGATAAGTTTGCGAAGGATTTCAGAATAATGTTAAGAAAATTTCCTAGTAAAAATGTCTTCGATTTTGTCTTCTCTCGCACTGCTTGGCTATCAAGCGTTTTTAGACGTCGATCCGTTTAGTTATAGGTGAACTTTTTAGCTCTATGTACTACAAATGTTCTCACTTGACAAATTTATTTTTTACTTAATCTAAAAATTTGTGTAAAAGATAAACATTTTTAAAGGCAAAATTACTTTCGAAACAAAAAAAGGTAATTTTCTGACCAGCCATAATTTTTCATCAATTTTAACTTCTTAAAATGTCGCAATGTGTTTGCTTCAAAAGTCGTAAATATTTATTTAACTCCAATTCAATCGCTAGTTATTTTTCTTCTCTTGCTAGCTATTTTCCTTCAATTCAGATATTTTTTTAATTTATGAGTGTACTTTCACTTCATATTTAAATGCGGCTCAAGAGGTAAATTGTAACAAAATATAGCATTTTCTATTATTGCACCAAAAAGAATTTACCAGCAAAGAGACATCAATATACTAGAGTGGCATTTCATATTTTGAAGCCATTAATGTAGTTGTAATGCTGAAAGGGAAAACTACCCATGTAATAAAATATGCATACATATGTACATAGTATATCAAAATAATCAGGACGATGAGATTGTTTGTCCGCCTTTTCATCTGTTTGAGGCCAAACTAGTCCCTTGGTGTCAGGGATATCTAACGGAAATTTGGTAGGCGAAGGTATTTGTGTGACTATAATTTCACCACATTTTAGATATCCTCTAAATGCATGAAAATCGTGTCACTATATTCGTTTACGCTAACCTCTGAAACTGACCAACCAATTAAAACGGAATTTTGTGAATGGCCAAATTGAAATAAAGGATAGTTTTGAGGAGTAATTGTTGAGATAAAATTTTAAAAATTTTTGCATTTCCACAAATATTTTATTTCTTACCTGCTCTTCTGTTAAACACTTTACGACTTTGTACGGTTTATTTTATGATTTTTTTCACATGCGAAACTTGGGTTTTTTTCTGTAGAATATTATATTATTTTTTTCATTCAAAAACAGCTTTCCCTAGATGTAAACATTTGGCAACGTATTACCCCATCGGATATTTGCAGGCGAGGGTAATTTTCATGCATATATTTTGTGCACTATTTTCAAAATGGGGGGTTTGGTATAAATCGATAACTTATTAATGAAAATTCTTTGATTTAATAACTAATTCAAATATTTTACATAAACATTTTGAAAGTATAGCAGAAAATGTTCAAAAAGAGAAGTTGAAAAACAGTTTGCTCTTTTTCTGAGTTTTTTATACTTAAAGATTAGTTTAAAAATTTCTTACTTACAATTTTATTTAGTTATTTTTGGGAGAGGTACTAAATTCTGCTTTTCAAAATTCTTTTGGATGAAAATTCTGTAAAAATAAAAAAAAAAATTCTGTCCAGCCTAAATTCTTTTGGTTCAATATTCTGTATTTAAAATTCTGTATGATCAAAATGATGGAGAACTGAAATTCTGTATATTAAAATTCTGGAATCAAAATTATTTTCGATCAAAATGCTGTAAAAATATAACCAAATAAGCAGATAACCTGATAAGCACGCTTACCTGAATAGCACATTTATTTTATGAATAATGGAATTCCGATTTTATAGAATCAATGGTATATATACATACGTCAATTAAAGAAAAATTCAAAAATTCATTCAAAACAAAAGTTATTACATTATAATGGCGAAACAATTATTATATTATTAAATTTTTAGCAATTCGCTTTAGAAAAGAAACATGCCTTAATATAAGCCTTTTTTTTGTTATTCTTTTAATTCTGTTGTTTGCTTTTACAGCCTTCTTCGTTTGACTAATTTTGTGACCATTTTGAAATTTCTGAAGCTATAAATACATACAAACATATGTACATTTGCTTTATGTAAATCTGTTTTGATAATATAGGAAACCATATGGGTCAAGACAAGTCATGTATTGGCAGTATTTTGTTTTGCAAAACTCTGTATTGAAAAACCGGAAGAGCATATGGATAAATAAAAAAGTGCGCACTTTTGCAGAGTTTTGCAAAACAAAATACTGCCAATACATAATTTTGATTTACAGAATTTAAAATTACAGTGTTCCGCAATACAGAATTTTAACAGTACAGAATTTTGAATTACAGATTTTTGAATACAGAATATTGAATACAGAATTTTAAATACAGAATTTTGAACCAAAATCATATTGTACCCAACCCGTTATTTTTTTCCAATGAAATGTTTTTTATATACAATATTTAAATTACAACATAAATTAAATTACAGAATCTTTAAGGTATTAGTAATAAAAAGGAACTTACTTTCATTCGATCTGCGATGCTGTCGTTTAAAAAATAAAAATAAAAAGGTTTTAGAATTGTCCCATTAGTATTTGTGTTTAATAATAAATTTTGCTTATAATAAGGATCCGCGGTCAATAGATCTTCATTAAATTTGATAAACAGTGTTTTATCCATTCCAAAAAAACTTAAAAAATCATTTTTTTCTACACACATAGTCTACTAAAAACTCATACACAAAGCCTTTGAAATCGCGCGTGAGACTCATAAAAATTCTTATGCCTTAAAAAATAAACTGGACGCTTTCGAGTAAGTTTTAAAGTTTATAATCTTTTGGGCATACTGCTTCTGAACTCTAATAATACATAACACTTTTTAATAGTAGATGAGTACAAACCAAACAAATTGTTTGTACTTTTGCGTAATTTGTTTATTAAAAAATTATTCAGCATAAGCAAAATCCAAACAAAACACCGCACACAAAACAACAAATCATACCCCAAACTAATATGATTTGATTACTAAACGAAAACACGGCAAATTCATACCAGTAGTGCGATTCACTAACCTTAAACGATCCGACAATCGCAGATTTTCTCGACAACATTTGTCGTTTTCAGTAACGGTTGTGCGATTCACTAACAGATTCTTAACGGCACCAATTAGCTGTCGTTTTGTATTTATTCAAAGTGATAAAGAGTTGTAACTCTGTTAAACTGCATAAAAGTTAAAATAAGCTAAAAGCGCAAAAAGTAAAAAGTAGAATACTAGAAGAAAGTGGAAAGTGGAATGGTTTTTATAAGTATATTGCAATGCTTCATTATAGGGGAATTATGGACCCTCCTCTGGGTAATTTGATAACGGATTTATCACGGCTCGAAGGAATATCCGGAATTACCTGCAAATAATTTTTCAATTGAATTGAAAAGTTTTCTATTAAATCACCTGCAAATAGCTTTTGGTTAGTTAGTTTTCAATTAAATTATTCTTATTTAGTAATTTTCAATGAATTAATGAAACTTCCCAATAAAAAAACATGTCTTGGCTCTCGTTTTCAAAATTCGGTCCATTACACTTCGCACAGCGGAGTACGTACACATTTATGAATCGTGTTGTGCTCCAGGGTATTTAGCTTTTATATTTAAAATTTTTCATTTGGTTTATTTATCTAAAAATGAAATATAAACTACATATGTTTATACTTGAATCCTAGACAAGCGTTTGGTTTTACGAGCACGACCGATAGCGCCAATGGGAATACTGAAGCTCAACTCAGCGCATGGCGCATTATGTATTTTAAATAAAACATGAACTTGATGTACTCTACGTCTTACTCTCATAGATATTGCCTGTTATTCGCCTACAGGTCGTTGATTGCAACCAGCTTCTCAAAGCACCAATAACCTCTTTTCAATTGAATGCAAAAAATCATGAATTTTTCTTTTATAAATAAAGTTAATAGCGTTATATTTGTTGTCGTTTAGTTTTCGAGAATCGACTAACTAACGACAACAGCTGATCTGGCGACAGCGAATATCGTTACAAAATGGCTACTGTCGTAAAAAATATTCATTAATAGGAGTTAACCATGCGAATATCGTTAAAAACAATTAGAGAATTAGCGCACTACAGGTGCTGTTGAGCGAACATCAAAAAAAAAAAAACACTAACAAATCGTACGCACAATGACGGTGAGAATAGGTAAGAATTACAACTAGCGAATTCACTCAGCAAATTTCTCAAGTTTCGTTTGTTTCCCTATAGCTCTGTATTCAATTGTTTTGTTTGCCTTAGCTATCACGAGCAGCAACATCAGAGTGAAGTCACTGCCAAGGCGGGTTCATATAAGGTTGCGGCACTAGAATATATGATTTGATTGTCTTTTCCACCTTACGGCTTAAAATGTCAAATTTAAATTTTTATTTATAAGTATATTCTGATTGTTCTCGTTGGCTTGTGATATACATACACATATACATTTTTGCTTTTTTTTACTACTGCTACTACCTTATATGAATGTGCCTTGGTTACTGCTCACATGAGTCTGGTTGATTTGAATCGGTAGTGTCTCGTTACCTTGCACCAGCGAAACTAAATGATTGGCAAACATTTGATATTTTTTGTTTGCGTTTTCTGCTTAAAACTTGATATTTATTATATTGGAATTAAATTGGCTACAAAACTACATACCTTAAAATAAAAAAAAAAAACAAAATACGCCAAAAGAAAAACTTTTTTGTGATAGTAGACATTAATAAAATTAGTTGTAGTAATTTATAGTAAGAATAGTGGTAGAAATTAAGAGAATTGTGAAAGAAATTTGTAAAATTATTAGTAGAAACTAGCCAAAATAATGGAAGGAATTAGTAAAAATAGTGGTCGGAATTAGAATTAGGATTAATAAAAATATTGGTGTAAATTATTAATATTAGTAAAGTTAGTGGTAGTAATTAGTAGTGACATTAATTGAAATAGCGGTAGAAATAAAAAGACAGAAAAAAGTAAAAATAGTGGCAAATATTAGTAGAAATAGTGGCAGAAATGATTAAAAATGGTAGTAGAAATTAGTAAAAATAGTGGCGGAAATTATTAAAAGTAGTGGAAGAAATTATTAAAAATAGTGACAGAAATTAGTAAAAATTTTGGTAGAAATTAGTGTTGTATTAGTAAAACTAGTGGTAGAAATTAGTACTAGCATTAATCAAAATGGTGGCAGAAATTAGTAGAAATAGTGGTAGAAATTAGTAGTACCATTGGTAAAAATAGTATTAGAAATTAGTAGAAATAGTGGCGGAAATTATTAAAAGTAGTGGAAGAAATTATTAAAAATAGTGGTAGAAATTATTAACAATTGTGGTAAAAATTAGTGTTGCATTAGTAAAACTAGTGGTTGAAATTAGTAGTAGCATTAATAAAAATGGTGGTAGAAATTACTAGAAATAGTGGTGGTAATTAGTAGTACCATTAGTAAATTAGTAAAAACAATGGCAGAAATTATTAGAGATAGTGGTAGAAATTAGTAAAACGATTCTGACGCGACTTTTGTCACGCGATGTAAAAAATCGATGCCGGTAAAGAAGTCTTACTTAAAAATCTGCATTAAAAAGTTGAAACTTTTGATTACTATTTTTTCTACATTTAAAAAGTATTATATTGAACAACACTTTATGAATGTAATGAAAAATTTGTATGTATTTTAAACATGTTTGTAGGTTTGTGTTATAGACACAGTATAATTGTATGCACTTATCACTTTTGTTTATTTTTCAGGGTCTTGCCGAAGCAATGGTCAACGTTTATCGTCAAGCACTCAGAGTTTTCCTACCAACACCCGCCAAATCTCATTACACATTCTCGCTACGTGACATCACTCGCGTATTTCAGGGTATTGTCCTCGTTCCGGCTAAAAGGCTGCAGGAAATTGAAAAGCTTGGACGTTTGTGGGCTCATGAAACGTACCGTGTGTTTTACGATCGGTTTGTATGCGCTCTTTTAATGCCTATGCATAAATGTACACACATACTTACAGATACACAGATACTTAGCGTGCAAGTATGTATGTGGATTTATGTAAATGGATACGCTTAGCTGTGTTATAACGGTGTCAGACACGTTTTTTCTTCTCATCGTTGCTATTTCAGAATTTTTTAAACGCTTTTACGTTTGTCGTCCGCTAAAGTTGCTTTTAAGTTTAACAGTGCATTACTGTTCGTAATTTCGTAATGGCGGCATGTGGTAATTAGAGTGTGTCTAGCAATATATATGTATGTCGAGCTATTAAATATATACAAACATACATACTTATGTACGAGTCTGTTTGGTGATAAAAACGGGCGCATTGAAAATGTGACCACAAAGTTAGTTAAACTAAATTTCTAAGCTTCCTACAAAACCTCATTAAATATGGTCGTATGCCACATTAAAAAATATTTCTTTAATGAAGGTTTAAAAGTTTTAAAATAATATATTCAAATTATGAGATTTGATGAAACTTGGTTGAATTAGGTTACGCTGGCATGCCCAACCAGAGAACTTACATAGACCAAATAGGTCATTTGTGTTACCCGAAAAACGCACGACCTATGAAAACCTAGTCGTATGAGTCGGTGGCGATGTCAAGGAACATCTCCGTCCGCTTGCCGAACTGAAGTAGGCCCTTTGGGCCTTTATCGGTGGCCAACTGCAAATCACATAGTCGTGCTTTGCCCAGTATCTTGAAACCGTTTCATCCTACTTCACGTATTTTCTTCATCTTTTATCCCTTACCAGAACCAATTTAGCGACATGCGCCGACAAGAGGCAATGACCTGTCAATAGCCCCACTAAGAGTCTGTGCTCATCTTTCTTCAGAGAAAGTAAAAAGCTCGTGAGCTTAGCATCGTTTAATTTGCACATGATTTTTGCACAACCCTACAGCCCTGCATTTGCTTCCACACCCTGTCTGCGCGCTGATATGTACATATACAGTTCGTGCGATCGCTTGATTGCTTGTAGTGAGATCGTCACTTCTTCACTGATTGAGCCTTCTAAATATGCACCCTAGTTGGCAGATCGTCTGTCCTTTCATTTCCTTCTACACCCATATGTCCAGGAGTCCAATAAAGGTGCACGTTTTTTGATACAGCCAAACTACCCAAAGCTTCTCAACACTCTACTGTGGTTTTAGAGCAGGTACTTTGTGAAAGCAGGGTTTTGATGTCTGCCTGACTATCGATGTAGTAAATCTGTGTCGTTCTTCGTATCATCCTCATACCCCTGCGCCGTCCATCGATCTCTATTGTTGGCCCAAGAGACCTGTCGATCACTTAATCGGTTCGTCCAGCCATAGAGGACCCTATCTGGGTTATCGATGAAGCTAAATAATTAATAATTTAAGAAAGACAACCCAATCTTGTCGGCTAGTCCTTATTACCAAACAAAATAACTACATATTTGTCTCATTCCATTCTAAAGTAAGTAAGAGTCAAGGGGTACGAACCCATACCATACCAGCCCATAAACTACGCTAAGCCATTGCTTTGTGTGAATGTATTGACAGCCTTTAAATTCTGTCGGGTTGTTCTTCAGCCAAAATACGTCAGTTAATAGAGAAACGAGCCTAACCGCGTGCCCGCCGTTATTGGATCATGTTTGTAGTATAGAATAAAAGGCGAATGGAATGAGAAGAACTGTGCTATTCAGGAAAAGGGTACAGGGCTCTTACTCTTTAATTAAAATCAGTAGTTCGATGCGAAAATCGAATCATTCTATGGTATCAAACAAGTTTACTATCAAACTAAATTGCAAAGTAAGTGACGCATGCACGGATACGATTTTATTTTATCTACGTTCATTTTGAAGAAATTTTTACGCTATCGATAGAAAATATGAAGATTTGAAAAAACTGCATCTTAAGCTGTTAAGTATACAGAACAATTTTTATTTTATTTTTTTTTGATACGAAGATAAGTTTTTTTCTGGGTATAATAAATAGGTAATAAAAAAAGTAATAAATAAAAAAAAATCGCTTATAATCTAATATTACCTATGGTCAGGAATTTTGCTTTATTATAAAGATAAGAGTTTGCCATTATGTTCTGAAAATGAAATCGGCCATGTGACCGCCGCGGCTGGTTCGAATAAATTCCTGCCGAGATGCCCAATTTTCGACCACTTTTTGCTGTAATCAGGGCCGTATATCAGCAATAACGCGACTTCACATAACCCCACAAAGAATAGTCCAGCGATGTTAAATCGCACGATCTTGGAGGCCACGCCACAGGCCCACGGCGCGAGATAATGCACTCACCAAAACGTTTCCTTCAATAAATTTATTGTTTCGTTGGCTGTATGACATGTAGCGCCTTGTCTAGTTGAACCCAAAGGTCGTCCATGTCAACTCCTCCCAATTCAACGAAAAAGTCATCAGTTATGGCTCTATAGCGTTCCCATTGACTTCAACATTGTGGCCGGCTTGATTTTGGAAGAAATATGGACCAGAGATTCCTTCTACCCATAGAACACACCAAACAGTGACTTGTTGAGGATATAACGGCGTCTCAACAATGACTTGCGGATAATCAATACTCCAAATGCGACAAATTTGTTTATTAAAAGTGAGTTTCATCCGAACCAACCGAATATTGGACGCAGCGTACGATGTGTTGCGCGAACCAAATCATTATTTTGGTAATAAATTTTCACGATTTGCGAACGTTTATTGCTTGAGTTAATCAAGAAAGTTTTTTGAGCTTATTGTAGTTAAGTAGGAGTATTTTTAAAACACTTCGTAAACCTTGAAAATCTATTACTGGATTTAAACTAAAATCTTATTACATTTAAAATAAAATCTATTATTTATGAGAACTGCCATACCAACCTGATGTTCACATCTGCGTACTAATTGGCGTAGTTTTCTGTTCGTATGTCTTGAATTGGAAATTAGAATTGGATTGAAACCCCGATTGCACTACATTCATTTTCAATTTCCGTTGCAATATTTGGAAATTTAATATGCTATACGCGAGCTTAGATGTTGATTTTTCGAACGCTTGTTAATTTCATAAACCATCTACATACACATTTAGTTTATATACGTTTACAACTTCCAAAAATGTAAATTCTAACTAAGTAAGTAACTTACAACTATTTTTACGCTTACTCTACTCGGTTCGATATCATAATTCAAAATTCAGTCAGCATTTCATACGAAAATCCACTGCATGCTTTACACTGACTACAGTACAGGTTATTTTTCATATTGTATTTTATTTTTGTGCTTGTTATTATTTTCAGTCTGATTGAGCAGCGAGATCGTGATGCACTATTGGACATGGTGAGTAATGCGTGTAAAACGAATATACGCTTCCCCCTGGAACAGGCTTTCGCCGACCGCATATCTGAACCGGGCGCCAAAGTGACTGATGATGATTTGCGGAATTTATTTTACGGCAATTATTTGGAACCAGATGCAGAACCGAAAATTTACGATGAGGTCGAAAGTTATGATAAATTGGAAAAACTGATGCACTACTATCTACGCGATTACAATACATTCTCGCACACGCCCATGGACTTGGTATTGTTTCGCTTTGCCATCGAACATATATCGAGGTGAGTAGAGGAAGAAGTGAGGAGATTGCGGAAGCAACGGCCAACTGGTTGAAAGTCCGGTTGAATGCAAACGAATAATAACATAACAGAATTGTGCGTGCATTCGAGATGGAGTGCACACACGGACACACACACACATACACACACGCGCGTACACGTATTTAATTTCAAAAAACACCGCACCATCGCCACCACCACCACCACCACTAGACTCGCGGTTGTGTACACGGCGTATACGTAACGCATTTCATGCAAATGGCAAATGGCAACCAACCAAGTGTGTGATTGCTTGTGCAAAATTCAACAATATTCTATGTATGCATATGCGTTTACATGCATTTGTACGTGCGTGTCAATGCAGTATGGCGAACTCTATTAATTTTATGTTTTTGCGGTAGCACACTGATGTTACCGTCGCGCTTTATGGCGGCGCGCGCCAACGTCACGCCCAATGCCACGCCTGTGACTTTCCCTCGCGTTCATGTGGTTTTCATCGCTACCGCCAAGCAAGCGGAGCAACCAGTGGTCGCCTTTCACCGCTGGTCATCAAACCGACACAACACCGAAATTCACTTATCTGTTCATCTGCACGCCGCGTGATTGTACGCTCAATTCACTCATCGCTACAGCATTCACTCATTCGTTGCATTTCATTTCATTGAATTTGATTTCATCCGCTGTTTTTTTTTTTTGGTTTATTCCTATGGCGCTGCTACCGTTGCGCTGTTGTACACTTTGGGTCCACAGAGTCTCGCGGGTATTGCAAATGCCGCGCGGCAACATCCTCATGGTTGGTATGGGCGGTTCGGGACGTCGTAGTTCATGCAGATTGGCCGCCAGCATTGCTGATTGTCGCCTGATGACGATTCAGGTGACAAAGACATATTCGCAAACCGATTGGCGTGATGATCTGAAGAAGATATTGATGACAGCCAGTTTCAATTTGAATCATACGGTCTTTCTTTTCACCGATGCACAGGTGCGTTGAAACAGAATTAATTAAATGTAGTAAATAAGGTAAATATTTGTACTATCGATAGGCAATGCGAGTTTGGCAGAAAATTTAAATTTCAATTGAATGCAAAAGAGATGCACAAACATATTTTTGCATTCTGATACACTATCGTAGTATATTCATACAATTTAAAAAGATTACGAGCAAAAAGGAAAAATGTAAAAGAAATTATTTTTAGGCTGGCAAAGTAATCTGCACAAAATTTGTACCCACTTTCCTTCGAACTCCTATATTAACTGGTTTAAGCAAAGTGATATATGTATGAGGAATTTTTCCCTAACTTCTTTATCAGAAATTCTTGTACAAGCGGAGTAAATTTCGAAACAAAAATACTATATTCCCATCACACTCTCTTAGGATAACACTGTGGAACAAATTCAGGTTAGCAAACGTTAGGTCGATTCTGAGAGTGAGGGATGAAAACAGAGGCTAAATTAGAAGACCCGTATAGCGGCGTTTGTTTATGTTAATTCGAATGTTTTTTTTAAAAGACCTTCGAACTTTGCAGTCAAATGCAATAAACTTCTTCCCTTTCTTCCTATTTTTCCTCATCTTCCTCTTTTTTGTTTCCAACCACCGAACAGTTAAGACTCGAAACTCAACCGAAGCTGATGCCTTTTAATTTTCGCCCGGTCGTGATAAAATTCGCTATTAATTTTTTTGGAACTTATTTAACTTTGTGAGTGATTTAAGTTAAGTGCGTCGGTTTCATAAAAATAGATTCTGACATAGTGGCAACACCACACAGAACTGGACGAACTCAACGACCAAACGAACATAATGAACGGCCAACGAGGACAGGACAGAGAGAAAAACGACGGCAGAGTTAGTTGTAAGCCGGACGAGAAGAAGGGCAACACGCGTTCAATACTAATCTGCAAATTAAATAGATTTAAGCTACCCCAATGTAAATATGATAGTTATAAATGTTTTTTTACGATAAATGAATAAAAACCAACGGAAGAAAAGGTGAAATATGTTATAAAAGAACAGAGGATACGTAGATGTCCATGTGAGTATCCACATATATATTATGTTAAAAATGTCGGAACCAAAATGTAAATGTGTTTGTGGACGTTTCACAGCAAGCGATGAAAAATGTGGCAATGCGAGTGATTGTCTTTTGGAAGCCTATAAACAATATTTCTCGCAAGAGTTTATCACTGACGTAAACTATGCCCCTAAAAAAGTTTGCTTTAATTGCTATTCAAGTGTTATGCAATGGACAAGTGAAAAGAAGAAGGCTATGCCTTTTGGTATACCAATGATGTGGTTAGACAACAGCCGGCAACAACAAGAAAATTTACTTTGGATGTATCAACTACCATAAAACTTTGAATAGAAGGAAAGCAAAGAATAAAACTTATGTAGCAGTGCCAAGTGTCCAATTACCATTACCGCACTCAGAATTCGTTCCGGTACCAACATACCGAAGTATTGATCTTCAAACAGATATCAGTACTACAACCGCCGCTGCTATATCCATGCATTTCTTCTCAGAATACGACCCTGGTGAAGGTACATCCTATGAAACATCAAAGGACCCAATCCTAGTCATACAAAAGCAATTGGATGCAATTGTTGCAATTTTTTGTTTGACTCAAAAAAAATCAGAACAACTGGCTTTATTTTTGAAAGGAAATAATTTTCTGGCGAAAGGTACCAAAGTAACAGCATATCGATAACGCCAAAAAGAGTTAGAAAAGTTCTTCAATGTGAATGATGCAAAAAATTGCAACGCTATCGAAAAGTTAATGGAGACGATAGGGTTAATCTATAAACAAGATGATTGGCGTTTATTTATCGATAGTTCACTAATCAGCTTAAGAGTTGTGCTTTTGCATAAGACGAATAGAATGCCTTCTGTTCCAATTGCATATATCACTGACACTTGTGAAAATTTCGATAATTTGAAACACATTCTGGAAGTAGTCAAATATAACGAACATCAGTGGCGCATTTGCTGCGACCTCAAAATAGTTTCATTGATTACAGGCTTGACAGCATCTGGCCGTCCAAAATATCCGTGTTTATTGTGCGATTGGGATTCACGATACGGAGAAGGTATTAAAGGAAGAAACCAGTACAAACAGCATAACTGGAATAGTCGCATTGGACGGAAATAGCCTAAAGACAATAGGCTACACGAAAGTCTTGTTCCTGAAATGAAAATTTTCTTGCCGTTGCTCCACATTAAAATTGGCATTGCGAAAAAATTCATTAAATTTTCATTTCATAAAAAATGCAATTTATTTTAAAAATGGAATATAACTTTGCTGGCAATATTTTGGCCGATTTAGTTATATATTTAAAAATACTAATAAAAACGGATTTGTGTCGTTGCTTTACGTGCAATTCGTTTTTCTACCTAGTGTTATTTTGCTAGTCGGTCACACACGGCAATAAGCAAGAAAGAAAAAAAAATCTATAAAACCCCTTGACCCTGCACTCTTGGAACACAACTATTATGTGTTAAAAATTTTCACTCTCATTATGATCTGTAAATGCAAAACTCATGGAAATCATGTGAAAATTTGTTTGTTTAAAGTTTTACGTCACGACATAGCGAACTAAATACCCAGCGCTAGCAGCGAAAAAAATTTAAGCCAATTTTTTTTTTTAATTTTCTTGTTCATACAGAAATACTCCCAGTGTATCTATGTACAAGCATTTATGCATCAAAAATAAAAATTTGAAAAAAAGTGTCGCTTATATTTTTTGCTCGGTCGGGGTTCGATACTATCGAAGATTACCATTACCAACGCCAATTGGAAGAGGGTAATTTATTGCAGTATTGTTGTGGTCTTCCAATATGAGTAATCACTTTTCGAACACACTACTAATATTCCACTAATATTAATGTGTATGGCGCTTCACATACATACATATGTACATCAAATATGAATATACTGATGATGGTATTGATAAACTATGAATACATAAATTAAAGCTCTCCATACCAATCAATAGCGTTTAATACACCTATGACCTAATGACTAATTTAAATTGGCATCTAATGTACAGAGTATATATGTAAATACATATGTATGTATGTATGTTTCTATGCTTATATGTGGAAATGCATTTATATAGAGAGGATTACATTTTCATGGAAACTGAGTTAAGTTCACTGCTCAACAAATTTGGTAAAATACGGCATTATGTATGCAAATATACATATGTATGTATGTACATTAGGGTGCCCCCAAAAAAAAAATTATGGGGTTTTCACTGCGATTCTTAAATCCAGTTGGTGCTAAGAAATCAAAAATTTTTTAGATTTTCGCCGAGTCGATTTTAAAATACCATCCAAAAAATAGTTGTTTAAAGAAAGTCCCCTCAGATGCTAGAGCAGTTTAAACTTAAAAGGTCTACATAAACATATTCACAAGTTTTTGCAGCGCAATAGAAAATAAAAAGGGTGAGACTTCTGTGTCAACTTCTGACAGAGCTATTCTTAAACTAATCTTCCAAAAAAAGCTAAACACAGCAAAAAAATGAAGGATATTTATTACACATTGGACGAAATACAGAGGGTGACGCAGTCAGTGGTACCGCTATTTTAGTTTTGCCCATTTTGACAGCGCTCAATTACCAGCAGAGCATTATTTTTACAAATGAGCGGTAAAAGTATCTTTTTCTTATTTTGTCAAATAAACTTAATTACTAAATATATGCCTATACATATATCCTACTTTTACACTTTCGCAAAATTAAAAACCGTTTCTCACTTTTTTGCACCCATGTTCTTTGTTTACTGGGTTTTGACTTCTACATATCTAAATTTTGAAAAATTTGTATGCAAGCCTTTTGATCTTGAACTATTCTATCACCTGATGTGCATTTTTTTTTGTAATATTTTTAAAAACTGCGTCCACGTGTAAAACAAAAAAATTATCAAAATCTAGATAGCGGGCTTCAGCAGACATATAACGAAAAATTTATAATTTAGCGAAAGTACAAAAACAAAATATTATTAAAGTTGCTCTTATTCGGACTATTCCAAATATGATATGAAATTGAGTTCCAGGAGCGAATAGCATTGACGAAAAATAGACCTGCAGATGTTAGGTAATTATATTTGGGTATAATCAATTCTGTTAAGCGAAGAGACTTTGAGAAGAAAAGTTTATCATAAAAACAGCCAAGCTCTTTATTCATAATCAGGTGGCATAGAAAAACACAATTTCTAGTTTCAAAAAGTATTCAGAAATACCGCAACCCAATAGCCGCGATTTTGCATTCAGAGCCCAAAAATGTATCGCGTAACATGATTGAATGCCATAAGACGAATAGAAAGGTCACTAAACCGAACATTGTTTCTAAGTTTAAGGCAAAGTAGTTCTTGGCTGATTGAGTCAAAAGCTTTTGAAAAGTTCAAAAAACATAAAAGTGTTAAATGGTTTTTGTCAAAAGACATCCGTAGATCGCTAAGTATAAGTATTTTAATCTAAATCCAGATTGAAACGGGGACAATAATATAAATTTATTTAAATGGCAATATATTTGTTCACATATCAAACACTCCAGAACTTTAACCAATACAGGGAAACTACTGATGGGGGCAAACTGCATACAGACTTACTTTTAGTTACTGGGATCGTATTTGCAAATTTTCACACATAAGGGAAATGTGAAACTAGCATCATCTTACGATTTATCAAACCTTATCGGAATGCAGTCTTCGCCCACTACATATGGCTGCATTTGATTAGTGCAGGTTGCTAAATCAAACTCAGACACAACACTAAATTCAAAAATGTGATCATCAGGAGTACGAGGACACGAGAGTGTGGGCAGTGAAGCAGATAAAACAGACTTAGAAGGAGGACTAAAAAATAAGTGGTTTAGATTTTCAGACTCGAGTACGCAGTTCGTAATGTCACTGAAATGAAGCTGAAGATTTTTTATGTTTCGCCAGAGAACATTATTGGGGAGTGAGAGATTAAATCTCTTCACCAAGAACCTGCGCTCTTCATATTTTATGTGACTTCATTTCTAGCAATCGATTTTCCACCGAGATTATCCCTTATTACGATTTCTGATCATCGCTCGGATTGCAGAGTTAAACCATGAACACGACGATCACATATTTTCAAAACTTCGCAGCGGAACATGAATTCTAAGGGTACGCATAATAGTTGCAATCAAAAATGAGATTTTCTCGTTAACAGTCAGAAGTCCCCAGCATACAAATCAGTTGATATAAAGAAGTCAACTAATGGACAATTAGCATTTAGAAATCGATAGTTAAGTGAGATATTATTCACTTAGTTAGCGCAGTTAAAATTAAATTTTAAATCAGAGGAACAGAAAATAAGAGAGATAATCTACCACATAGCTAACAAATTGTTGCGGAGGTAAAGGGTCTTGCAATAGGGACGCTACAAAAGTAGACCGATAGTGACAGCAAATGACGCCATATTTTTTCCCGCTCTTTTGACATGCCTCTTTAGTAAGGTTTGCCATTTCATCATGGAAAGATACACGATCCAACAACGAGTCGAAATTATTAAAATTTACTACCGAAATTCGGAGTCAATGTCCTCAGCTTTAAAAGCGCTACGCCCAATTTATGGTCGTCGTCATTTCTGGCTGAATGGCCTGGCAAAATATGCGTTATTGGGCAGGCAGCAATCCACACGTATTCCATGAGTCAACATTGCATCCCGAAAAAGTTACGGTTTGGTGCGGTTTATGGCCCAGCGGCGTCATTGGGCCGTACTTCTTCCGTGATGATCAAGACTGACACGTTACTGTGAATGGGAATCGCTACCGCTCAATGATAACCGAATATTTTTGGCCCGAATTGGATGATATGGACTTGGACAATATGTGGTTTCAACAGGACGGCGCCACAGGCCACACAGTGAATGTCACAATCGATTTATTGAAAACCAAGTTTGGTGAATGTGTTATCTCACGAAATGGCCTAGTCAATTGGCCTCCTCGGTCGTGCGATTTGACGCCGTTAGACTATTTCCTGTGGGGCTACGACGAGTCTATGGTCTATGCCAACAAGCCAGCGACGATTGATGAACTTCGTACGAATATCGAACGTGAAATTGCAGCAGTATCGGCCGATTTATGCTTGAAAACCGTCGAAAATTGGGTTCAGCGTCAGGACTTCTGCAAGCGTGCCCGTGGTGCCGATGCAAAATAAATGGAGTTCCATACATAATGGCATCGAATGTACTTTCACAGGAATAAAAATTTTAATTCATATCCCAAATCGTTTTCGTTTTATTTAAAGAAACTTTTGTAGCATTCCTATTGCAAGACCCGATATAAGAAGTTGGAATTTTTATTGTATAGGGCATGGTGCCGCCCATTTTTCTAAAATGATACACAGTTTCATCTATAAAAGATATTTATGTATATATCTAGATATCATTCATCTGTACCGAATAGTTGTGGATATGAAACGAATTCAAATATTCTTTTCCATGTGGGTTTAGAACGGCCTCGTATTCAAATTTATGTATATATGCCCTATATTGGTGAAAAAAAACTTCTCACAAACCAGAATTCGCCATTCAGAGTCGGCGTTAAACTGTAGGTATCTTAATTTGTGTTACAGTATCAAGACGCACACCACAAATTTTAGGAGAAGTTCGATCAAAATCTCTTAAGCGGTTTTAGCGCGAATTAGGTAAGAAAAGAAGTAATATTGGGATAAGAGGCCACGTGTACCTACTGTAAACATTTCATAAAGATCGGTAGAGTAACTTAGACGCCTGTAAATGACTCACATTAGTTTTTACTTATAAGATTAACTTTTTTGATCGGATACAACAAGTAAGGTCTATTTCGAATAAAAAGATGCGCCGGGTATTTAAAGCTCGGTTGTACTCGAACTTAGAGTGTTCTTTACTTTTTATTTAATAAAAAAAAAAACTACATTTTTGTATCTACAAACCTGTCCAACTTACGTAACTTTTCCGAAATATTTTAGTAGAGGTCTTTAAATATAGTAACTTATACATATAATTCCGAAGGAAAACATAACCGATTATTTTTCGATTGGAAGTGATATACCCTAATACAAATTGAAGTTTTCAAATACAGTACTTTGTAGATTTGGTAACAATGAATAAGGGACACAAATTCGAGCCATAAATCGGAAATTTCACTTTATATTTAGTCTTATTGAATGCATAATTCAATACATAAATGGTAAGTAAACTGGCATAAAATCATTATTATTCATACTAACTTAAGTACAAATATACATACATATATGTACATATATAGTACGCATATATAATTGAAATGCCATGCACAAATGGATGGGAGTACGGACAAAAGGTTCACATTAGCTGAGTTAGACACAATACAAAATAATTACAAAAGTAACAGCTAATAAGCTCGAGAATATGGGTATACATATATGTGCATACATACTGGTACATATGTATGTACATCCAGATATTTATCAGCAACTATGTTATAGCTCGTTCTCGAATATCCATAGGAGTATGCGAATGTGTTTGATTCACCGTGTTGCACAAAACATAGATACATACACATATACATTTTAAGTTAGTTCGAATATCATAGTGTGCAAAATAAAATAGACAATAGGCCCGTTCTTTTGTAACCTAGTTGCAAAAAAACACTCCAACTCGGATAAAATTTCCTTTTAGTTACTTCACAACACTGGCAATATCTGTCGTTAAACATATGATTTGTTTAGTGAAATTTTAAAGAAGCAAAACAAAATGAGCAATTCTGAGGATTCTGTGGTAAGTTATTAAATTTATTTAATTGCGAATCACGTCGCAATAGAGAGATGCAAGAAGTGCTAGAAGTATTGGAAACGATGTATGCAAGCTCCAACTCTTCTAAAGACTCGTAGAGTGAAAAACAAGGCACATGAGAAGTGCTCCAATTTTGAAGGTACACTCGATGCAATTAGTGAGGCAGATTTCAAAATGCACATGAGGCTAAGACGCCAAACGGTGGAATATCTAGCAAGTAATAACAAAATGTGTGCAAAAGAAATGCATAAACTTAATGCTATTTTATTTTTAGTGAAGTATTCGGAGTCTTAACTGCCTACCTGCCATATCTGGTGGTGGTAGCGCGCGTATATTACCAAAAAAAATCCGTGTATATTGTACATTTGGTATGTAAGCAATACAGTGGCATTTAAGCAACTAGCAAATTTGTGCGATATCAACGATGTGAGTGATGAAAATACGTTTGCACTTGATGAAGGTTTTGAAGAATGAAACCAAGACGCAGCCCTTGACTGAAGGCAAACCCTTTTTAATTATTTAAGACAACAAAATATTATTTAAAAATTTCAATGCATATACATATATATTTATATCTTCAAATTCACTAATAAAAATATTTACAAGAATTCATTGCATTTCATTCAACTTAAAATCTATAGAACTAAAACAGATTCTCAAGGAGTATCACATATAAAATTCAATTCAGATCACTTCTTATTCTAATTACAAATAAAATAACAAACCAAAAGCAAATTTAAAGAAATCCAGTTTCAGTGAAAACATTATAGTGAAGTTTTTGCAATGTTTTTGATGTAAATTCTTCGCGCTCGCTTTTATAAAACCCTTGTACATTGTACAGCAAAACATTACCGATGTTCTTTGAAAAATTTTTAAGTTGATGCTCTTCCGCATGTACACGGGTTTTATAAAAACGAGCACAAAAATTCACTACAAGGTTTTCACTGAAACTCACTGTTACGTTTTAAAAAGTTGTTGCTAGACAGAGTAATTTCTGTTAGCTATTTTTTCCAGACGGCATATTTGCCGAAAGTGTTTCACACGGTCTGTAACCCACATGAACCCCTCCATATAGGGGGCAAAGCACGGGCTCGCGTCAGTTCTGCTGTTGTTGTCCAAGCACAGCGGCATTCTTTCAAAGTCCTGGAAGTGGATTAATACATAAATATAATTTGTTCAAACATATACTTCTTTCTTGAACCTACCATGATCGCCATTGACACCATGTCTTCTAACACGTTCGCGTAGGCCAACATCTTTCTTTTTGGGTGCTCCAACTCCGCTTTCCGGGCGAGGTACCATCTCGAATACTCAATTGTCTTCTCACATGACCATCTCTTGCGCCTTTTTTCTTGCATTCTGAAATAACAAACATGTTTTAATTCATAATTTTATGTGAAATATACGAAGCGCAAATTTTACTTACCCTTGTTCCATTTTTATTTGTTTTGTTTATGTATCCATAAAACAAACAAGATTTGACAGTTGATTGAAATTTCCCAAGTATTTTTCCAGAGCCCATTCACAATAGAGCGGATTTTTTGCTTCACAACACTACATCTCAGGTCGGATATCATATAACCGAGTTGGCTCAACTCGCATATTTTTCCGAGTTAGTGTTGTTGTTTTACATGCTATTTTTTATCCTACCTAGTGTTTTTTTGCAACTAGGTTACAAAATAACGGGCCTAATGATGCTGTACCGATCAACTTGGTATTCTGTTTAGACGAGCTCTTGTTACATGGCATGTATAGTAGGTGGATGTATTAGATATGAAACTGTCAACATAATTCCATTTATGCAGTAGTTGATATAATTTCCTTTCAGAATATTATACAAAGCATTTCAAAATTAGTTTCATACCTATAGTTTTAACTGAATATTTAATGCGTTTTATCGAAAACTATGGTAGAGTTGATGTGAACAGCTAAATAAACTAAAAATATATTTTCTAATGCATCTAATCTAAAGAGTTCTTCGAAGAAGCACCTAATATTCTCGGCAAACTTTTTGCATGGAAGGCTATATATAAACGTAATGTAGTATAGTGCTTATCATAACTATACCGCAGGTATTTCTTGGCAATTTTCGATTGATTATTAGTTACTTACTATCATATTAAAAAATATGGTTATATCGGTATAAAAAATTGAGTACCCTAGCTTTGTGCGAATTCTAATCAAAAATTCAATTCTAATAAAAATTCATCATTTTGAGAAAGTTTCTAGGTATGCAGTTCCATAACCAATTCAGCTTTATCATATTAAATCGCAAGCGGTGGGTTTTGCTCCATAGAGCAAGACCCATTATCAAAAATCCACGCAATTTTTTTAGCTAGTTTAAACTTCCACTTTGTTATAACAATTCTGAATTTTAAACTTTTAAATTTTAATGGAAATAAATTATATTAATATTGTCACAACGTTAAAATATTTAGTTCAACCTTCATACGGACCTTATATCCGTGAACGAATCAGTTCCATATGGGTCAAATTGAGCCAACTTATTTTTGCGTATTTTTTCTCATTCTTACGAGGTAAATCGTTGTAAAAAGAAAATATTAAACTTTTTTTAATGTTTTTTTTTAAGTGGTTGACTAAGAAAAAGTTGGTTTGATCAAAAATGTACTCAAAAAACCGAAAAAAAACGAGGAAAATGGAAAAAATTCAAAAAGGAGGTTCTGAAAAAATGCAGTGTTTTCCAATGTTTTCAGTGTCATTGCCACAAAAATCGTATCTGTGATGATAAGGACAAATATAATTCACACATTTATCACAGCGAACACTGTTTTTATCAAGTTAGCAGAATCGGTGCTAAATGTTTTGATTGATGTCGAAAACACGATGAATTTTATAATTTCGATGGAAGAACAGTGCCGATTTTTTTTATATGAGGAATGATGTGCTCTAATGTTAATATTTATTATTCAAAACTTTAACAAAAAAAAAAAATAAGTATGTTCCTTCTTGGTTCTTACAAAGAATAATTATTAAACTCGGTTAGGTACTTTGAGAGCCATATTACTACATAGATGTTCCATATAATTCAATTTATCTAACAAATATAACTTAGAAGCAGTAAGTTCGAATGGAGAAATCCCTATAAGCAGTAATATCGTGCATCATATAGGGTATATTTTATCCAAATAATGAATTGAAAAAAAAAACTATGTCGTATGTAATATTTTACCACTATTTTCTTTTGAACAAAGTTCACATTTTAACCCTTCCTTCTAGCCGAGCCCATCAGTATTTTATAATAAAAAATAATGTAGTGAAGCCGCTGTCAATTTCTCATGGGGGTGCTCATAACATTTGTGGCATTACGCCTGACAATAAGTGAACTGGACGCTTTCCTGCACGAGTGTTTTGCATGCCAATCGACATCTGTAGTGCGATTCACTAACTTTAAACGTTACGACAATTGTCATTTTTGTCAACAATATTTTTCGGTTGCACTAACGATTGTGCGATTCACTAACTTATTTTTAACGACACTTAGCAGCTGTTTCGTTGTATTTATTCAAAGTGGTAAAGAGTGGCATCTCAGTCAAACTAAATGCCAAAATAAGCGAAAAGCACAGAGGAATAGAAAAAAAACAAACGAATGCCTGCTGCCAAATAAAAATTTGAGCGATGTTGTTATATTTCATGAAAGTGAAATAGATATTAGTTTGTTTCAAACTACAAACACTTAAAATTCTTTATATATGTATATTGCAATGATCCATTGTAGCAGAATTCCGGACTCTTCTATGAGTGTTTTGTCATCAACTCGACTCCAAGGAATATGCGGAATAACCTGCAAATATGCCATGGTTATCGTTTTCAAACTTCGCGTTGTGCTCCAGCGTATTTAGGATTTACATACATATATTAAATTTTTTTTAATTATAATCATTTATCTATATATTAAAACTAAACTATATTTCTGTTTTAATACTTGGATCCTTGTAAAAGTTTGCTTTTACCATTTGCATATTAATTGAATAGTAGATGCGGTGGTTGGCATAAGCCTCCTCATGATTCCTTGGTGGCAAAACTGATACATATGTGCGTGGAATCGACGGCTCCAATACAGCCTCCCACAAAGGGAGACGAGGCCGAAGCAAACATTTCTTTAGCAGAATGGCGTTCCACTTGGGTCATAGGAAACCTCACTTTCTGGTGAAACAACGAATCATTGACTGCATCCGTTACCCGATGAATGCCGGCTTACGGAAAACTGGCTCATGGATATTCCCCATTGTTCACCTACGAGTCGTTGATAGCAACCAGTTGCGAAGAACCTTAACGCCGCTAGAACCTACCAATATAAAAGTAAAATTTAAAATTGCATACAGGCTTAAAGATTGCACGAGCTACCTGTTTCTCAGTTGATATTGCTGTTATTCTGGATCCTCTTATTTGGTTATCAAGCTGATAAATTAGGTATTCAGCCAAGTCTGGAGTTAACCGATACAGGTTCTGAAAGTCTGTTGCATTTAAATGAAAGGGATTGTCCACATCTCGGAGTAAACGTCGATCCACTGTTGGAGCGCTTACTTCTTCATCACCTCGTGATAAATCATATGCCAAATATTTAAACGACATTATTTAATGTTCCGTTTTTAATTACAAGAAAATAAATCACTGAATTTAAAATTTTTCTTTTATTTAAATTGAAATCACGAATTTCACTTTTCTCGATTGAGTTAACAACATAAAATTTGTTGTCGTTTAGTTGTCGGTCATCGACTAGCTAACATCAACAGCTGATTCGGCGAATGCGAAAATCGTTAAAAAATGGCTACTGAATAGCAGGGTCGCTAAAATTTTGGTTAAGTTGAGTTAACCAAACGAATATCTCTAAAATAAGTTAGTGAATCGCACTACTGATAGCAGAATGTTGCAATCATGGCACCAACATTCATAGGCAACTTCCACACATACATACCTAATACAAATGTATGTATGTAGATGCGCATATACACAAAAAAAAAATTGAACATGCTATGAATCTATGAATTGCATCCCTGCAAGACAGCTGAACATCACATTAGTGCTTTTATTATGTCGTTATCTTTGTATATAACTGACTTGCAAAAGAACACTAGGTAGGATAACGAATTGCATGTAAAGCAACAAAACTAACTCGAAAAAGTACGCGAGTTCAGCCAACTCAGTAAAATGATATCCAAAATGAAATGTAGTGTTGGGAAGGGAAAAAACTGCGCTATTATGAATGAGCCCGACGAAGATAGATGGAAATATTCAGCTTAAGACCTTATTCGTTTTTATTTGCATAGTTCTTACATAGCACTAAACAAATCGTATCTATCACGAAAGGTGCGAACAGGGTTGCTTTTGCATCTGAAGAAAATTTTAGCCGAGTTGGAGAGTTCTTTTGCAAGTCGGGTACTAAAAAAACGGGCCTATTATCTATCATTATGACTAATTGCAAAAGTGCTAAGCAAAGTGCTCATTTCCATTTTACTTTTTTTTAAATAAGCACTGTGTTGTTGTTGTTTATATTTTTCTAAATAAAATTTTCGTTTTTCTGAAATACATTTGGTCTTTTCTGAAATACAGTTGGTCTTTTATGAAATACATTTTTGCTTTTCTGAAGTACTTTTGAGTTTTTCTGAAATAGATTTGTGGTTTTCTGAAAAACAATTGGGTTTTCTGAAGTAGATATGTGATTTTCTGAAAATATTTGAGGTTTTCTGAAACACATATAACTTTGTCTGAAATAGCTTTGTGGTCATCTGAAATACATTTTCGTTTCTCTGAAATTCAGTTGGACTTACTACACAGTGGTTCAAGGAATTCTAAATCTCCAAAATTTCAGACCACGCACTTTAATTCAATATGTATGTATATCACATGTCTCAATGTTCCATGAAGTAGGTACTTGAAAAAAAAATTGTATGTATTCAGAAAAGATCAGGGACCGTAACAGTTATAATTTTTACAAAAAATAAACGTTCTTTTGGGATTTTTACTTTTTCGATTAGGTTTGAGCTTTTTTTTTAGATCGAAAATAATCGCTATTCCTGGCTTTTTATTTTTCCGATCATATTTGATTGATATTTTGTGTTTTTTATTTTTTCGATCTCATTTAATGAATACTTTGTGATTTTCTTTTGCGATCAAGATCAAGTTTGTTCCTTATCATCGGTGTGGAAAATAATAGCTACAAAAGCAGTAATACTTTTAATACGAAAATTCAAAAATAACGATCAAACTTGATCGGAAAAATTAGTACTTTTCTCTTATTGGTGTGTTATTTTATGTCTTTTCTATTAACGGCATATTCATATAAGAGTCTACTTTGCTCTAAGTAACAAGGCAACTCATCTTTTTTATGCTTATTAATAACTTAGCGCTGATTAGAAAACTGATCATTGTTGTCTTCATTAATAAATTGCAAAAACAAAATTCTTGTATGTATTAGAGACTGATCAAAAATTTGCAAGTGTGTTAGAATATTCGCCTAAATTGCTCAGCAAAGTCTTGAAGGGATACTAGCAAGTATTGCATATACACACACGTACATACACATACATCTATATGTACATATGTGCATAAACATGAACAATGGTAGCAATTTGAAATTGGTGCGTATGCTGTAGGGAAATGTATGAACATTGTTAACAAATGGTATAACGAAATCAATTAAACTGTATAACATAACTCTAAACAATGCACGAGATAGTTTATATTGAAATATGAATACATAACAAGCATAAACATCTATTTACATATATATGTACATACATATATAAACGTGTATACGTGTGTACATTATTTTCTACTAGAACTTGATTTAGAATGAACTAAAGGAGCATTATAATAATTTTTTACACTCCTATTACCTTTTTACGAATGTAAAAAAAATTATATGTAATTTCGACCTGAATTAGATAAACTCAAAATCATACAATTATCGCCAGCAATGAATACAAAAAAACATCAAAAGCCTGGAAATAAATTGGGCAGGAGTTTCTCACTGAAATTCAGCCATAAGACAATAGGCCCGTTTCTTTTTAACCGACTAGCAAAAGAATACTAAGAAGTATAGCGAATTGCAAGAAAAGCAGCAGCACTAACTTGAAAACAATATGAGAGTTGGGCCAACTCGGTAAAATGATATATAACCAAAAATGTAGTGTTGGGAAGTGAAGAACTGCGCTATTGTTAATGAGCCTTAAGAAAATACATGGGAAACTTCGTTTTTATTTGCAAAGTATTTTTAAACACCTAAACACGTCAACCTAATATTTGTTTGCGCAACTATTTTCCGTTCTTCAATAGCACTAAACAAATCTCATGTTTCATGAGAGATGCCAAACCTAACAATTACCGGCAGAACTATTTTCCGTTCCTAAATAGCACTTAACAAATCGCTACTTACATAAAATATGCTAACAGGGTTGCTTTTGCAACTAAAGAAATTTTATCCGAGCTGGAGCGCTCTTTTTTTGTAAGTCGGTTACAATAAAATGGGCCCAATGTATGTATAGCTTTTAAGACAATGCTCAGCATCTATAAAATTTGACAGCTAGGCTGCTATTAAGCTTGTACCACTGTGAATGATTATAAGTGAGAATGCTTTGCATATTCGAGATGGCGGCGGTACAGAATGGCTACGCGAACGAATAGAGAATGAAGAAAAACCCATGATTGCACAAGAGATACTCAAGCTCTCTATGTACGGATTGCTGCGTTGTATAGCATATTATTTTTGATCACAAAAATTTCTTACAAGACGCCTTCGAGTTTGGGCAAAATGTATAGAAGACCATTGCTCAGAGCCGCCATCGCTTGAAACAAACAAATACTCGTATGTATAAACTAAAGAAATTTTAAAAAATGTATTGTACGAGACGCCTGATTTAGTTGATCTTGATGACCATTGAAATAGATAAATGATATGAAATCTAAAAAGCGTGTTTATAAGATCAAACAAAAAAAGGATTCATCCTAACTGCAATTGCTGGGACTTAAGTTATTCATTTAACAACTTACTGTTCTACATTAAAAAACTGTTTGATTCCCTCGCTTTTCGCTCGGAATACTTCATTTCAATCCGAAATAAGTAGTCTCCAAAAGTCATCTTAATTTTGATAAGCATTATACAAGTCATTTTATAATATTTACGAGTCAGACAAATTTAATTAAGCTCTCGATGTTTATTATTTTGGAACTTATATTATTAACGGTTTTTCTTAATAATTTATATTATAAAAGTCTTTCCATAATAATTACCAGAGAGAGCAGTTTTTTGAGTCTTCAAAGACTTTTATTTTGAGATTTACCTAATAAAAGTATTTATTTGTTACAAAATAATAATCTAGAAAATATACAAGTTTCTTACAGATTTATTGTGAGTAAGCTAAGACAGTTAGTTATAATTGCTTAACCATTTCATTTAATAATACCTTAAATTTTGCTTTTGGTAAATCTAAATCAAATGCAGTGGAATTCAAGATTTTATTATATTCATTTCAAGTTCTTAGAAAAGGAGAATTGGCGGCATACAAAGTTCTAGCTCGTTCTAGGAAAAAAGTATTATGGGTTCGAAGACTTCTAAAGGGTGGTTAAATTTTAAGGGCCGATGTTGAATGTGAACCACACCTAAACGTCAAGTTTCTTTCTGCATTTCATTTGACATTTCTCAATTTCAGACTAACTCAATTTGAACGTGTTAAAGTTATTCAGGCTTATTATGAAAATGGGCGTTCAAATCAAAATGCATATCGTGCATATCATCTTCAGTGATGAGGCACATTTTCACTTCAGTGGATTCGTCAATAAACAGAATTGCCGCATTTGGGCGAATGACCCTTTAAAAGGGATATTAAAGTGAATGCGTTCTAGCAAGAATGGACAATCAATCGAGCCACGTATAATATCAAAGACAAAGGTGAGCGAGACTTTTTTTTGAATTCTTTCGAGTCTCACTATATGGCGATCAAAATATAGCAGCCAGATGAAGGCAGTGTATTTGAGTTTAGAGCGTACAAGTAAGGTAAATAATAGTTTAAAGGTATAAGGATCACTAAAATCTGAACTGAATTGGCGAATGAGAGCCAGCATAAAATATGACCTGGAAATAATGGAGTTTAAATGGCTTTGAAATACAAATTTAGAATCAAAGGCCACACCGAGATCGCATATGTCACCAACTGTGCTTAGCTGAGAACCATTAATATAATAGGAAGTAGAGATAAGGGAACGAGATTTGCCGAATGAGACAGAGGACGTAAGGAAAGGACGAGAAGAAGCGTTATCCACCACGACCATGACTGTACAAATGTGAGACGAGAGATATGATCCTATCCAAGAAAGAAAAACTGAGTGAAACCCCAGATTTGCTAATTTGGATACCAAAATTGAGTGGCTGGCTTCATCGAAGGCTTTGGAAAAATCGGTATAAACTGCATCAACTTGGGTTCGACTAATAAAAGCGAACAGACAAAATTCGGAGAATACTGCGAGATTTGTTGCAGTAGACCTACCAGCCATGTTGTTCAGTCGAAATCAAATGTTTAGTCGCAAAATATAACTTCTGTTTCACAATGAACTCAAACAATTTTGAACCGTCGACAGTTTAGAGATCGGTCGATAATTAGAAACGTTATTCTTATTGCCACTCTTGAAGATAGGTGAACAAATTATTAACTAAAGTCGAATCGGATTTAAAATTTGAGCTAAAGAAATCTGCAAAAAGATTAGCCACCTCCGTAGAAGAGTTGGCATGGGTTTCATTATAGAACACTTCCGAGGGAATACGATTTAGGGAGTAAGATTTCAAAGAGCTTACATAGCGCCAAAAAGCCTTAGGATTGGATTTGATGTCAGATTCATATTTACGCACATAATTTATGTGCAGATTTTTACTGAGTACTCTAAACTCGCTCTAGTAATGCAGATATTCATTCCTATGAATTTCGGAACTAGTCAGTTTAAATTTTTTGAAAAATTTGTTTCTTAAATTCTTAATTCTTTTTAGTTCCTCAGTATACCATGGAATTTTGTAGCAACTTCTTTTAACTAGTGGAATAAAATTCAAGCATATGCCCTTAATTATGGTTTTGAAAGCATAGAAATATTCCGCAGCTTCCTTACCAGAAAATACCGAATCCAAATCAATCACAGATATTTCATCATTAACAGTATCAGTATTTGTTTAATAATCATGAGTAGGACAACTTTTTTTAAGTCTTAAATCCAAAATAGTACCGAATTAGTTCAAAAGTAATCCCGAACTGGTCCCAAAACTAATTCCGAAGTACCCCCGAATCAGTACCGAACTATTCCCGAAAAGGTCCTAAAAAATCCCGTTCCTTAAGACTCAAAAAATTTGTTCTTGCTCATAATAATTATTAGAACGCTTTTATTATATACATAAATCTCAAAATCAAAGTCTTTGAAGACTTATAAACCATTTCTCGCTGATAACTACTATGAACACACTTGTATAATATTTATAAGTCTTTGAACAAGGGTTATAGATTGCTCGAAAAATGTGTATCTTAATATAATAATCACTGATTAATTTTTACTATTTTCTCTTATAATAGTTATGTCTCTGAAAAATGTTTTCTTTTCGGGGTACCACTTTGTAAGGAAATATTTTATACTAGCGTAATCTACGCTTAAATAATGTTCACATCTTATTAAATTAATTTTTTTTATCGGTTCTACATAAGCTATGAACCTTTGTAGGACCATAGCTAATTCCAATTTTAGGCCAAAGATTTGACATCTTTTAGTATTTCGGAACCTTCGCTGCTAGCATTTAGTATTTGTTCTATAAAATACGCTTGCACCTATAATATCCTACTTGTAGTTAAGTGCATTCTATTTAGAAATCTATAAAATCATAAAAAATTACCCCAAGGAATGCATTTACATTTTCTATTGCAAATTAATAAACATAATGTGCATTTCAAGTGGTTAGAGGCAAGCAATTGCAATAATAGCAAAGGAATTTTTGGCATTAATCAAAGGTAGATGAGTTTTCAGTAGATTATATAAATACACTAAGGCATAAACCTCTATAAATATTTAGATGCAAGCATATGTTATATAAATACAAATACAAGTGAATATCTTAGATGCATTTTCTATTTGAATTGCATACATCTGCCAATGAAACAACTGTTAACATAATAATTTTGTGATTACTAAAATCCATGCAGCTGGTAGTATGTAGGTATTTCCTTTATGTTAATTCACATAATTTTCGAATTTATCATACACTGGTAACAAATACAAGTGTTCTGCCTTTGGCGGAAACTAAATAATCGATTGTTAAACACACCCTATGCCGACGAGAGTGTCATGTGCACTTGTACTGTACATTTGTAGGTAGTTAAGTGGTGCATTATTATTATGTTATATCATGTACACTTTCATTTGGATTTGTGTTAAATTGTATGAAGTTTGTATTAATTAAATAAAATTTGTTATGTTTCAATTCCGGTTGTGAGTTTAATTCAATCAATTGAAAGCGCATTACTTGTTCTACTTAAAATATGACGCACGTCAAAACAAAGTAAACAGTATAGGAAAAATTATGCAATATGTATGAGTTTGAAGAAACTTAAATAAAGATTTTTTGATTCCCCTATTTGATTCGCATATTAGTGGCAAGCGGTCAGGGGAATTTTTGATGTTTGATTTTGCTTTTTTTTTATAACTTTATCTAATTATTGAATCTTCTCTGTAAGAGTCTAACAATAAGTTTTAAAATCTTAATGTAATTATAAAAAACTAACCCCCTATTGGAGGAACATGTTTACTATACGGGCCCCTATATTAATTGCCGGGCTGGAAAAGCGTCAAGTGTTTTTGCTAGTTGATTAGGGTGTACGTTTACTTACTTATGTAATCAGTCACCCTTCTTCCTTCTAACTGGCGCCAATTGGAAATACCAAGTGACGTTAAGTCCTTTTCCACTTGGTATTTCCAACGCAGAGGAGGCCGTCCTCTTCCTCTACCAGCACCAGCTGGTACCGCGTTGAATACTTTCCATGCTGGTGCATTTTCGTCCATTCGCACGACATGTCCCAGCCAACGTAGCCGCTGTATTTTAATTCTATGTTGCGGTAAAGTTCATAAAACTCATCATTCCGTCGTCTGCTTATAGAGCGTGGTTTTGGTTCGTCGAGAGAGGGCTTTATTGCGCAATTGCCTACTAAGCCCAAAGTAATACTTGTTGGCAAGAGAGATTCTACGTAGGATTTCCAAGCTGTCATTATTGTGGGTGTTAATGCTGGTTCCCACGTAAACAAAGTCCTCCACTTTTTCGAAATTGTAATTGTTAACAGAGATGCGGGAGCTAAGACGTGTACGTTTAGCTTGTCTAAATACTTTACCTTGATATTCGTTATTTCATTTTGTACCGATGGGATGTTGGGGTCATCATCATGGATGTTCTTATTCCGAACGTACAATGGAGCTCAAGTCATTTCCCTAAGGATTTTGGATTGAGCTCTTTGAATGACGGCCACATTACCGGCACATGCATTTCCCCACAACTTTGAGCCGTATGTCCAGCAGAAGTGCTCTGTACTTCAGTTTAAGTGGGCGACACGAGTTGATGAGCCAATGGATACTTTCAGCTTCATTTGTTAGGGCACCGAGATCTGCTAAGAATTGTCGTGTCATCCGCTAAGGTTGATAAAGTGCGACGGAGATCTGTTGGAATATCTGCTGTGTAGAGAATATAGAGGGATGGCCCAAGAACGCATCCTTGTGTAACTCAAGCTGCGATAACGAATTCTTGCATTATAAACTCATTTTGTCGAATGGTAAAAATTCGTGTGCGTTCACAGGAAGTAGTGTCCATATTTGATATATTAGACCGTCCAGTCGAACGCAGTTCAAATTCTTGAGCGACGTCCAGAAATATTGCTTAGCAGTATTCTCTCTCCGTTCAAACGTCGTCCTTATCTCAGATGTTAAACGGTTAACTTGTTCTATAGTTCAATGTTATACCCGAAATCCAAATTGATGCGAGAGCATTATAATCCCCGAATGTGCACCAATCTTGAGGAACAAGGTTTTTTCAAAGAGCTTTGAAAAGCAAGGTACCAATCTTGTTGGCCTGTATGAAGAAGCTTAGGTTTTGTCCTTTCCTTATTTGGGTATTATTATTATAAACGACTTCTTCCAATGTGTTAGAAAATGGTCATATCTAAGTAGTTGAAGATATTTGAGGAGTATGAAGGGATTAGAGATTTCTTTAAGTTCAGTTGCTCTTTGATGACTTTCATAATATCAAGTGGATGTACTGTTATTGGTTCAGGATTATAGACAGCAGATAGTAAAGGCAAAATATATCCATTTGATGACATGGTTGGCTAAAATACGTTTTCTAGATGAAGTGCCAAAAAGTTAGATTTTTCTTCATCACTACGGGCTCATTTCCCATTTTGATATCTTAGAGGTCTGTCGACTGTTGTTGATAGCTGTATACAGGTTTCCACTTTCCATAGAAAACACTTTGCGCTGCTTGGTAACAAGCTTTCAATGTAATTATATTTGGTATGAGGAAGCTGTTCTTCAGCCTTGAGGGCTCCGCTAAGCACGCGTGTTGCGATTGTTAGCCGTTGTTTTGCAGCAGGTGACCTGTGGTTCTGTCAATCTCTACGTAGGCGCCGCTTCTCGACAACAAATCGTTATATTTGACTATGTGGAATTTGATAGTTTTGTTTCGGCTATCAACTGTTATAACTAAAGTTAGAGTCCGCTCGAATTCTTCAATTATTGTTTCACTCCTAATACGTGGATGAAGTTCTATGTGAGATGCTTGGATGT
Organism: Anomoia purmunda; assembly: GCA_951828415.1. NCBI lineage: Eukaryota > Metazoa > Arthropoda > Insecta > Diptera > Tephritidae > Anomoia > Anomoia purmunda. The sequence goes on from OX639996.1 coordinate 32,212,979, forward strand.
TTAATAGAAAACTACTTCTATTTTTAACAAGGTTAGTTACCCGGGGCCGGTCGATGTATTAACGGTTTTTATATTTATAGCACGCGAATTAACGACAAAGTTCTCTGGCATTTATGAATGGATTTACTGAAATATTAAAAATTTGTTCCTCTTTGAGAGTAATAGGTGTAATGTTAAATTTATGCTACGGCGAAAATTGATTTAAAAACTTCAGAAGTAATGAATATTTTGTTATTTTCTAAATTTTAGGTATGTTTCTCAGTGAAAATAAATAGCGTGCTGTAGAGAATAAAATAAGTATTTATAACAAGTTGCATCAAACAAGTACCAGCATAAAGTAATGGCCGTGTATTTTGTCATTCCTTGTGGTCCATCAATCCTAAGGGATCATTTGTGACAACCGAACGTACATGAAGGCAATTTTAGATATTTTTGTCTTTTGACAAATCTAGAACTGCTGCTATATGATTCATAAATAAAGCTGGAAAACGAAAATAAGCTAGCTGCAGACTACATAATTAATACGCACTACCAAGCAATGGCTGAAAAGCATCGTCGTGTATGGTCGCCTTAAAATTTTGAAATCAGTGAAGTGTATCAACTATCCGAAAATTTGTTGTTTTCTCATAATATTCTCCAATAATATCTGACCTTCAGCTCGATAAAATTACATAACATTTCTAAAATATGAAGCCGAAAATAATATAACAATACTCATAATTTTGAAACTTTAACACCCCCATATTCCAATTTTTTAATAAAGTTAAACGGGGGTAGCGGTCATGATTTAAACGGAAACTCCTTTCGTTTCTAAAATTATATTCAAGAGATGAGACTATGTCGTTCCAAAAAAAACAAAAAGCTCCACGAAAAAAAAACAAAAAAAAAACAAATAGCTTCTTTTGAAAAGATGACTGTATGTAATAAATGTATATTTTTTTGGGGTCGCTCAATTCACTTTTTAAATTTTTTTTTCTGTGTTTATGGAAAAGCTCGACGTGATGACCCTAAAATAATTTCCGATTTGGATTCAGCGATCCCAAAAACATAATACAAGAAGTTGTTTTTTTGTTTTGTGGATCTGTGTTATTTCATTTCATAAAATATTACAGGAAGAGCAAAATATTTCAATAATATTCATATGTACATATGTATATTATTTTTCGGCCTGTTTTTTATTAAACGATAATATTAATTTGTGAGCTCAAGGCAGCTTACATGCCGACTTTGGTCAATTGGCTTACGCACTTGCCCAGCAAGTCATAGGTTGTGAATTCGAATGCCGGTGGAGTCATGAAAGAAATCTGATGAGGAGATGTGGTGATCTCCGAAATAGCTATAATTTCTACAACTCCTGACTGTTGTTGTCTTTTTTCCAATATACTTTTCCTTATACACTGGCCTTGACCTCACAAATTAATATTATCGTTTATTTCAATAATAAATAAAAAAAAAAAAAGAAAAAAGAACAACGCAGCTGACTATTACTTTCACCTTGCTTTTCAATTTACAAAACGAGTGTCTTACTGTGAATGTTGTAAAACACTTCAACAATTTCAAACAAAAAAATAAACCAGAGTTGAATTCCTTTGGAAATCGACACTTTTTATACAAATTCCACTTTATAAAATTTTTTTAATCTATTTTATTTGTTATGAATAAGGGCATACTAGAATAAGATTCTTATACAAATATCAACATGCAATTTATAAATTAAAAATATATCAAAAATTTGAACTACGAAGTTTCGCCATTTAAGAATTTCATAGACTATTTTATAGAGCGAAATGGTATAGTATAAAACTCTTAGCAATCTGTTTGTATTATGCGGCTGTATAACTATTTATTCGTACATGCATACATACATACATACATGCAATACTAAAGTGTCTTTCATATCACACAGGCTATTGATGAAGGTTTCATTGAAGATATTAATGGCATACTCAATACTGGCGACTTGCCAAATCTCTATCAATTGGAAGATAAAGCAGCTATTATGGAAAATATGATGAGCATGGCAAAGCAAATGGTGAGTATCAAATGAATAGGTGGCAATGGTAAACAACAATGGCTCAAAGTAACTATTTTAAGAGTTACATTGCTAGCTCTATGCGAGTTCGTCCGAAAGAAAAGTAAAGTATAAATAGAAACATTGAATTGAATTTCGAAACTTTTTTCGTGCCTTTTTTAAAGCATACAAGTAAGACGATCGTTATATTCTGTGTCTGTGCCCAACGGTAACAAAGTTCTATGGTGGGATATTTTTTTACTATGGTGAGGAAATTTACCTTTTCTTATGTGCTAATCGGTAACTTCTTACTGCAGAAAAATTTTGGCAGCTAAAATAGTTGCAGAGAAGAAGAAAATAAGTCCAATATAAAAAAAAAAACAATTCTTCTAGAATAAAGGCAACATATTTAATACTAATTTTATAATAAACTTCTCACCAAAACTGCCAAGTAAGTTTATTGGTAAGATCTTGAATCCACAAGCAATTACTTAATGTTTTTTTCAAGTAATATAGTTTTTTTAACTTTTTGCGGGTGTCGCCCTATATCGCACTTTCGCTTGATTTTCGTATGCACTTCATTCTGCCTGTTATCAAAAATGTTTTTTTTTTACTTTTACCCTTTAGCACAATTAAAACATGTTTCTCACTAAAATACTGGAAGTCATTCATTCTTCTTTCTCCCGTATACTTGTTTACAAATAGCGAGATATGTCACTTCGCGGCGAGAAGGCGCAAAGTTGTATTCTATCATTCTTGATTTTTCACTAGCCATATGAGGTCGGCAAATTATATTCACCTCATAGCTGTCAAAAATTGTCATTCCGAGGCACTTTGCTACCATTTGGCACAGGCCCATTACATTAAAAAATTATGGAAATTGGTTTTTTTTCAGCCACACCGAGTCAGCGTAAAACTATTGTTCAAACATCAAGCCACCCATATAGCGCGCTAAAATATTTTTTATTCAACTAAAACTTATATTTTCTAAATAAATTGGCATTTCATTTCAACTCTTAAAGTATGAGAAAGCTGAGTTGAGAAAAATTATTTAAAAAGTGGTAGTTAGTCAAATTTCATCTATGTTTCACTTTATTTTTGTAGCCATTTTTTTTTTTAATTTGTTGCTTTTGCTGTTGTTGCTGCCGTTGGTGTTGTTGTTGTTGTTGTTGTTGTGACTGCCATTGGTATTCAATCAGATTGCAGCTTTGGTGCTATTGCAATAATAAGCGACAGCAGTTCGAGTTGATTTGGAGATATAAATGCAACAATAACTACAAAAGCAATTCGAATAAATTGTACAGCAATTACAATGACCAAAAACAACGGCCGACAACAAGACCAGGGCGCTACATACAAATAATAACTACTTATACATACCAATGGCACACAATAATAACAAGTTGTTACTTCATGCACTATGTTTGCTTTATTTCCGGTAACACATTCATTTCCGTCTTTCTGTCCTGCTGACACTCCCATGTCGGTCGTTTGCGGACCATCGTCGTCGAATGACAAATGTCGGTTACTTGCTTGGCCGCTTCAATTCAACTTCCTTTAACCTGCTTTATAATTCTGTTGGCTTCATCCTGAATTTCTGTATTCGGTACAACAACTATTGCCGTTGCCTTGCCATTGCTGTTGGCACTTCACACCAATGGGAATTTCATTTGCACATCTTCCATCCCGACTGCACTACACTGCACTGCATTGCATTGCATTGCATCGCATGCCTGCCACTCAACTTGCTCCACCGGAATGTTGCTACTGCTTGACGCTTGCTGTATATTCATTCTACTCGAGTGACTCACAATCAATTCATATTTCCAACTGCATTATTGAATGATGCATCTTCCTACTTACGTGCGACGCCAATATTCTGCTCTGTGTAAATGCAATTGCCCTGGCTCTGGATGTCTCGGTGCTGATGATAATTTCCTACAAATAAAATACGCTCAACGGATCTACTAACTATTACACATATTACATACATACATACATACACATATATGTACATGAATATATATTTACATGTGCTTGTACAACGAACTACATATATACATACATATATTTTACTATAACTGCAAAATCAATTGATGATTCCATCTATGCGCTTTGGATAAAATGTTTGACTTAAATTCGGGCTAACCGACGCACAGGCGAGACAAATTGAGAATTCCCCATCAGAGATGTATGCATACTTTATCGAAAGGATACGTGAGCAATTGCATATTGCATTGGCATTCTCTCCGATTGGTGATTCCTTCAAGGAGCGTTTAAGAATGTATCCATCATTGATCAACTGTTGCACCATTGATTGGTAAGTGTGAACAATTAGAGTAAAAAAAAAAGAAATATTTGTGTGCGCATCATACCTAGAAATTTATGAGGCTACAAAAAACGAGTAACAAATTTGTAGCTTTTGTTTCGCAATCACTCACACTGTACTTAAATAAATATCCATTTTTAGTACTAACGGTGATAAGTTTTGTTTTTTAAGCCGACTTTTTGGGCTATTTACTATATGATTGTTATTTTATTCTGGATTTTTATACTCGAGCACACTTATAATAACGGTTATTTGTAATAGCCTACAGACCATGATCGAGATGATAGACATACATATATGAAGATAACAAAATATGCATAATGAATGTAAAAAGAAATCAACTAAGCGCTGTCTACCTGCCCGTCCATCCGTCTGTGCGTGGACTAACTCGGGTAAATTTGAGATATCACGTCGAAACCTAGTACAGATTTTGGTATTGATATTAAAAATGTATTACATCGGAGAATAACTGCGCCTTTGAAATGAAACGTCATATTTCAGTAACTATAAAAGACAGTTTGCTCAAATTTTGTATAGCGAAAAGCAAAAAAGTTTGGAAAATAGACATGGCACTTTGACTAATTTGATATAACAATTCCAATTGCTATAAATAGTAATTTTCTCAAATTGTATACACAGAATTTGGTTGAAGAGAAAACTACGTGAAATCGAAGCCTTTTAAGAAATGAGTGCGATACCAGCCCATTACTTTATCAACTTCTACCAGAATTGGCTCACACTTTGCATTTTATGCCAATAAGCATAATTTCGAAAATAATAACATTCGTACAAAACCCTAATTTATTTCATTTCTCACATAACCGTAAAAAAATGTAAAAGCCAAAAAAATATTCGATATTTTGATAAATCATGTAGGAAATTCGCACAAATTTTGTACGAAGAGTTTAATTAGGCAGAAAAATATGTTGAAATCTTAATTTTGGATGTTAGTCGTGGCACGTTAAATCATAATTGTTTATTTATTTTTATTTAAAAAAATTAATTGCTGTCCTTTACTGATCCCGAAATTCATGAACGGCCCAAAAAATTCTGTTAGTTTTTTTTTTATTTGGTTTCTTTCCATCTGTGGAAGATTTGTAAAAAAAAAAAAAACAGCTATAGCAAAACTGGACACATTGTGGATCTAATGAAATATTTTTCGTAAATTTATTATAAAAAACAAAGTTCACACTATTGTATAAGAAAATTCTGATTTAAGACTATAACATTTCGACGAAAATTTGCTGAATTTTTATAATTTGTGTAACTTTTATAAACATGATTTTTCTTATCATATAAACTATAAAATTTTCGGCAAAGTATTTATCAAGCAAAATCTTGTACAATATTTAAAAGTAACCATCATGCATCTACTTAGTTAGGCTTCACAGTGTATGTCGAATTTATGAAACAAATTTTCCAATTTCGTTGGGTATGAGGGAAAAAATTTGAAATAAAATCAAATTCAATTAGAGCTGCTAGCTTTCGAAAAAAATTGCAATAATAAAAGTAATTAAAACAAATATCTAAATATACAATATATCTACTATTCACCCTACTTTGAGTTAGACTTGCTACATATCTCAAAAAATTTAAAAATGGGGTAGCCAGATATTTAAGATATAAATAAAAACTATTTAAATAAAGCACAACAAAGGAATTTCACAGAAAATGTGTAAGCAAATTTCAAAGATAACAAATTGTATGGGGTTGCCAATTTCGGGATAAAATATAAAAACGGTATTCATTTAAAATACATAACGATGTATACAGTAGAATAGCATGGATATCAAACAGGGCTGCAAACCGGTTTTGAACCGAACCGGTTTTTGAACCGAACCGAGGCATTTTTTCCGTTAAAAGCCGAACCACGAACCGAACCATTTCTATTTTGAAAACACTGAACCGAACCGAAAACCACTAAAATCTAATGGTTCGGTTCGGTTCAAATAAAGAATTTTTCAGTTAATTTTTACTCTAAATATTTCTAAAAAGTGCAACTCTGCACCTTGCATATTTCAAGCATTTTTATATTTATATGGCAATACTGTGGTAATACTGACGGTTGTCATCAGTAAAATGCGCACATCACTTATTGCATTTACATGTTCGAAATATTTACGTATTTACTTTTTAATTTTAATAGGTTTATTTATTCAAAATGAGCAAAAATAAAGTGCATGAAGAATTCACTTACAATGCTATAGAAACTAAAAGTGTGTGCAAACATTGCGACATGCAAATGGTTGGAAAACATACGAAAAATTTATTAAGACATGTTAAAAGGAAGCATAGTGATGTTGTGGAACTATTGCTCGAGCAATTAGACAAGCGAGAATTGTCACCACGCAAAAAAATCAAGGAAATTATGTATAAATAGCTTTGCAATCGTTAAACGCCTTTCCAAAACATCTAATGTGTTAAAATTTTGGGAAAATCATTCTGAAATTGAATTAAAGGCTATAGCCAATATTGTCCTTGCTGCTCCTGCAACACAGGTCTCAGTAGAAAGATCGTTTTCCACCCCTAAATTTATATTATCCGACTTGAGAGCAAGTATTGATAAAGATTTATTGGAAGACATTCTATTATTAAATTTAAACACATAAAAAACAAATACTTATATTAAAAACCCTTATTTAAGCATTGAATTTTATTATTTTTATATATATTTTATTTTATTATTGTAAATACCTACTATAAGACAACAACAGAAAAATGTAAAATGAGAATTAAAATATTACAAATAATTGATGTAAAAATTGAATTTCATTACCTACTAAAAGACAACAATAAAAAAATTATATATAACAAATTAATACTTCAAAATATATCATTGAACCATTTGAACCGAACCGAAACCGCGGTTCAGGGAACCTTAGGAACCGGTTTCTGCACCGGTACATGTTCTTGAAAACTGGTTCGAACCACTGAACCGAACCGTTTCAATTTTCGGAGTGGTTTGCAGCCCTGATATCAAATGAAACGTCGATTTTAATTAAATTATGCATAACTCATATAAACAACTAAAGGGATGTTAAAGGGTTCGTTTTTCGGAAGAAAATTGTTATGCATATTTACATTTTGAAGAGGGTTGCTACCTATCTGAACAGTTAAATTGTATCAATTTGAGCACAATTTATATAAAGCATTTACTTATGGATGTCAAACGATGCGTCTCGGGGGTGAGAAGTTTCGCATCGATATTTTAAAGAGGGTCGCCACCTATTTAAATATTTGACTTTAATTAAAGTTAAGGGAAACCGTAAGTCGATTTATCGTTAAATATGAGAAGGTCAATTAATAAATAAATATACGCAGAACAACGTCTGATGGATTTTGCTAGTATTTAAAGAAATAAAATTTACCATAAAAAAAGTGTTTCGATACATTCTAGACTGAGTTAAATCATACTTTCGTTTTATTTAGGTATTCTGTCAGTCAAAAAAAAAACACAAACAATAAAATGTGACCCGGAGTCATAAGAGAATTAGTTTTCAATTAAAAAAAATCTTACGAAATTTGTAATCAGTTCAGCTTTTTTCAAAATTTGTTTTCATATATTCAAAAATAATTTCGTTTGAGTATATTAAGTTATCTTTTCCACCCGACGCCGTAAATTTAGAAGAAGTTTTCTAGAGACACCCTATAAATATATATACACAGGTTATGATTCTTTTTAGGACATACAAAATTTACAAACGTCCTTCATATTTAGGGACGTATAGCTCGAAAGCTGCAAACATAGAAACTCTCGTTTTCCAGACCGTTTTCTAACATTAGTTTAACTAGTTATTTATTATGAAAATGATTTATAAAAGCCGAATGGCCTTGAAAAAAACAACTAACAATATTGAAAATATAGTAGAAGTTATGAAATCGTGGTTTTGGGCATTTACAGAACACGCTGCTGACTCAGAAAAATACTTTTATTATGACGCTAAGCATTGATGTTCTTGAGCAGCTAATAAAATGGAAATATGTAGTCGAGTTCGAAAGTGCCCATAGAAGTCATGACCGGGCTATACCACCACTTATCCATATAAGGAAATTATTGTAATGTAATGTAATGATTATTTTTTGGGAGAAATTTCGATTTATTCCATATTAAATTTATAAAAATTTAATTGGCTACAAAACATACCACAAACATTTCGGAAAAAAATTTATTAAATTACTGGCAGGTAATCCCGTGATTTTTGGTACATGCAAAATACTGGAATCCCGGGATTCCAGTTACCCGGGATAACCATTCCTAGTGAACATATACTAAATATACTGCGAATTAAACAAACGTTCGATTTTTTTTTACAGTATTTAGTCTCGATGGTTTTCATGCAAACTCACAATTTTTATAAAAAGGTAGTTTATAATTAATCAAAGTATAAAGATTTATAGAAATTTGAAATTTCGAAATCTAAATTTACAGGTTTATAGCTCATTCAATTCTATTAAATCTGAAGTAAATTTGAAGTGGCTCAAGTATGGCGTTGATTTTATTGTCTAAAAAAATAACTGTGAGCGCCAAATTTAATGTTTGATTGACTAAAAAAAATATTTTAATATTTACGTATATTTAGTAATAAAATTAAGAAATTTCTTAAAACGTGTTCGAAACTTTAAATCAAGATATTATATTTAACTTTGGAGAACTTTATTAGCCAAGCTACTGATTTGTTTATCACGCCGATATATTCTAAGAGGAAATTATAAAAAAAATGTCTAAGTTAATTATCGTTAATTTTAGCACGAAATAAAAACAAATGTTGTACAGGAGATGAATAAGGAAAAAATTAAAGCATACATTTTCAAAAAAAAACAAGCATACAAATTATAACTCCATTTTTTAACCAGTTTTGTTTCGTTCACTAATTTAGTTCACTAATAATAATATATTTTTATTTTATTTTTTGAATATATATGTATTTATATATATTCACAGAGTATTATCAATGAATTATCAATACAATACAATCGTATAATGAATAACAGTACTCATATAATCCGCTCATTCTAGAGGTTTAAATTACTTAAAAAAAATTGTGTTCCCTTCAAACAGCTAATAGAAGATTTGTCAACTAATTAGGACTTTAAATGTAACGTGTCGAATGTCAATCTCAACCAAACCAAACCAAGTTCTATTGAGCAAACAACAACAATTTCGTGTCATGTCAAATATTTAATCGATAGATTCACTTTACGAGTATTTCGCCAAATATTTAGGCATTTCAAAGTAGGTTAAGTAAATCCGTAGTAATAGGTCGACAAATTGGCATATCAACTAACGTGCCTCACGCTGTGGCAGTTTGATCGTTAGCTGCCAAAGCTTTTAAACAAACCAATGAGTGGTATTTTAGGGGAGATGTGGCATGATGTGTGTATGTATGTATCTCAATTTAAATATGTGTGATCTAGTATTTACATACATACATATATGTACCCTATTTCAATAAAAACGCAACACTAGCTTAGAGGAAAGTGATGGCAATAACCCTTCACAAAATTAAAACTATACGGAAATCATTACATTAAAAAATATGTCAAAAAAAATGTATTTACTTCAAGAATTTGTTCATATTTAAAATTAAAAATTAAAAAAATATATTCTTATGTAATAAAGTATTATGAAAATATCAGAATTTAGTCAGATTATCTTATTGATTTCATTGAAAAATATACCCAGTCGTAATAGAAGGGCTTTTTTTGGAAAAAATCATTGAGAAATCCGCAAAATTATGTTCTGATTTATAGGAGTGTCCTTTTCGCTCAGTGTACTTATGATTATGAAATGTTCTTATTTAGGTTTCTGATATCTAGACTTCCACGATCACTGATTTCAACTCAATGACCGTTTTGATACTTACCATAGACTTTCAATGCTTTTCATGTCAGTTCTTTCTTCTGATCAGTTGAGAGACTTTATACTCAGGATTTTCGTCAACTAGTATAGAGAAAAAAATAAAATTAAAGCAGCTTAATTATTTTAATTACATATTTGTAGGGACTTGAATAATCCTGAAGTATCATTTCTGAGTTTTAACATGACAATTCCTAATTATTTTCTTATCTAGTAAGAAAAGCGCACTCGAATATCATTTTAGCTGCATTCACAGAGCCATCAAGACAATTTTTGGTGCTACCACCGACAAGTTATGCAGACCCAAGACCATAATATATGAAAAATATTTGGTAATTAGTATGGTATTTGGTAAAAAAAAGCTACCTTTCTTCAATCGTTTACTCTCCATAATTCATGTTTTTCTCTTTCAAATCTCAAAAGAACTTGAGCAATATATTCTTTTTCAACTTCCTAACTGCCACTAAAAGAATGGAGACGACCAAGATTACCTTTGAGCAGTAGGGCAGTAGGGCAGGCTCTTAGAACGAATATGCCTCTAAAATGGATTTTAATTTTGGTGAAGGGGGCCGTCCTTGTTTCCAGCCACCAGCATGGAAGCCGTACGCTGCACTCGCTCCACATTGGCTCTAGAAAAGGTTTTGCTTAGCGCTGGCCACCAGACGCTAACCCCACTTCCATTCAACCTTCCTGTCTAGAATAACTCCAAGGTACTTGACCTCGGTTGAGAGAGTGAGTTCAACCCCGTTTAATAAGGGTGGTTTACACGGAGAAATTTTATATTTCCTCGCGAAGAGTACCATCTCACTCTTTGTGGGGTTAACGCTTAGCCCACTTTCTTTCGACCATATGTTTGCTTGGCTGAGGGCATGTTGTAGTAGCTCACTCAGATATTAAAGCTATCCGATGTGATGTAATGCTACCCTAATTTTAATTAGAAAAAAACTTAAATTTTCGTAGTGTCATTTGACAGTTTGGCCATCTTCCCTCCAAACACAACGATCCTCACTTGAATTCGTTACAGACGAACATAATTAATTTACATTTAAATTTCACGACAGCAGACGACAGTCTTGTGGATTTAGATCAGTAGTGTTAGGCAAAATCGAGCGCTCGTTACTGTTACTAATGCGGAACAAGAGTATGTGTGAATTTACTATTATTGTGGGTTTCCTGGACCTCATGATGATGGCAAATGACGAAATTACTACTAGCCACCCTTTGGCACAATCTACCAGGGTCTTCGGTAATAGGAATACGTTTGAGATGGGTTGATATGAAAGAGTTCTTACAAAAAATGTGATACACTACAATAATCAATGGAAGATACTGCAAGTCGGTCAAGACGACATCATCAATACTATCATGGGATGCCCCCAAGTAGGACCGCATTACTTCCTACTTACAGCCGCAAAGCACCTAGTCTAGTAGTACAAAATAATGCTTTTTACGCAATTTCAGCTATCCAGCCCGTGAGAGAGGATATGCGTGCATATACAGGCGATGCCCAACAATACGTATGCCGACCACCGATCTGTCGACAGACAATCCAACATTTAATTTGCATTAATTCATGACCACACTAATTTGCATTAGCTCGCCGTAAATACACACAAAATTTTAGTGCATTCAGACTAGCGCATAGCCAAAGGACATAGAAGTATAAGAAGGGACAACACCATACTTTTGCTTTACTCGTTAAAATAGAAAGGGCTACCCTGTTGATCGACGAGTAAAAAAAAAGTAGCGTGTTGTCAGATTTTTAAGCTGTCCGGTGTTCTAGTGGACGGGCAGACGGACTGGCATGATTTGACCGATTGCGTTGTTCATTCTGAACATTTTAGTATATATTTACATATATACTTCTATATCCACGATGCAGAGAAAAGAAGGTGACGACAAAAGCACTTCCGTTACTTCGTACTTGCCTCGTTTGACGGATTGACGTTACAGATAGCTCTTAAAAAGTTGGTTTTTCAGAGTTTTGAGAGATGTTTACAAAAATTTAATCACATAATAATAAATGTAAAGTGCCAAGCTTTGTATTTCAGCAGTTGCAGTGCAAATAAGATGACCAAGTGTAGTTATCACCTTCCATTCCATCTCGCTATTTCTGTAGCAGCAAACGCTGTGACGTGTACGCTGCCGGCGTTGTTGTAATCTTGTTTTTTATCATTCTTGGTCTATATCAGTTTCGGTTGCCGTTAGGTGAACAACGTACTGAAATCCTCGGCACAAGTACGCTCGGGTATAAAAATGAGTATCTGTTGTATCAATGTATATTTTTCCTTCTAAACTCTACTTAAGCCATTTTCAATGCGACAACTATCATTCATATGCTCGTGTTAAAAACCCAAATATAAAGTACTCTTGACTAGGGCGTTGTATACATCTACGTAAGAACGTATATTATTTTAGTACACAAAACTATTTGAATGCTTAACACACAATTTGAATCTGTATTTGTATATACAGACAACAAATGTGTGCACATACTTAAATATTTACACATATATATATATATATATGTATGTATATACATTTTACAGGTTCATGCCTTGGCCCGTTGACGCCTTGGAGCGTGTTGCTGAATATTTTATCATTTCAATGAAATTGGGTCAGGCACAGGAGCAAGCTGAGTCAGGTGGCGCCGCGGAACGGGCATCTGTCGATACCGCAGAATCGGATACTACCAAGAAAAGCGATGAAATAGAGGAAATTGTGCTCAGTGAATTGGAATTGGAGTTGGTACAAATTGTCATGCATTTCAATAAATCCGTATTCGATGCGAGTGAACGGTAAGTACTAGATGTGTGCAAATACCTTTATTGAAGTTTGTCAAAAGGAATGCAAAGATATGTTGACAAACTTCGACACAACTATGCACACATGTATGTATGTGCATACCGACAAATACACAAGCATTATCTCACATTAAACCGCAGTTGTTATTTGGAATTGGGGCGACGTAATTATGTGACGCCATCATCGTATTTAGAGATGCTTAAATCTTTTAAAATCTTCTATGTACGGAAATTACAGGAAATCACAAAACTGAGAGATCGGTGAGTGTATCGGACCACAATTGCAGTGAACTAGTTTTTGTTTTTCTTTTTCTTTTTTTTTTGTTAATCAAAACTACATTGCAGCTACACGACCGGTTTGGAAAAACTGGACTTTGCTGCTGGTCAAGTGGGCGAAATGCAAGCGAATCTCTATGATTTGCAACCCAAATTGAAAGTTCTCTCCGAAGAGACCGAGCGTATTATGGTAAATATTGAACGAGAAACGGCGGAGGCAGAGAAAAAGAAAGAAGTCGTTGGTGCAGATGAGGCGGCTGCCAATGAGGCAGCAGCGGCTGCGCAAGCAATAAAAGATGATTGTGAAAGTGATTTGGCTGAAGCTATTCCCGCACTAGAAGCAGCACTCGAAGCTTTGAATACGCTCAAACCTGCTGATATATTCATTGTTAAATCGATGAAAAATCCACCCTATGCCGTCAAATTGACACTGGAGGCGGTTTGTGTGTTGCGAGGTTTTAAACCCGATCGCAAACCTGATCCCAGCGGACGCATGGTGGAGGACTTTTGGGGGCCATCAATGCGTATGATAGGCGATATGAAGTTTCTGGAGTCACTAAAAACATTCGACAAGGACAATATACCGCCAGCGAATATTAAGAAGATAAGAGAAAAGTAAGTGCATTTGCGATTTATTTCATACTTCATATCACATGATTATACATCACGTCATACTTATAAAATGAGTGACTATATATCGAGAGTTTGCTTCATTAGTGGTATATTAAAAATGCTTAGTTAAGTATGCGTCAAAATTTCGTAGCTGGACAGAACAGGACAGAATATTATCTCGAAAAAGGAACGCTTGTTGTAAGGCAAAAAAAAAAACAGAAGTTCAGTTATAAAGTTCTTTTAAAAGTTGGAAGATCACATCGTATGGTATTCCATGACATGATCTCATCGCATGGTGTCATCATATGACTTAGAATATTTTCGGTATGAATTGATTTGATGCCGAAGTAATTCATTCTTTTGTAAAGACTGTGTTTAATTGGAGTTGAAACCCATTAAGAGTATATGACATAACGATATCATATCTTATGTATCGTGTGATTGCTTTTCTTACTGTCAACCTCAGATATTGCAACTGAAGAGTCACAATTTACATACAAGTGTACGTGCTGTACAAAATTGTCTATTGATACGAAAATAAAATAAAATGTCTCATTAAAAAATATATTGCATTCTTCTTTTACCTCGAATATAAAAGTAATGTGCACAGGTATGTAGATATAATAAAATCTGTACATGTTACATTTATATCATATCGCATCATACCATTGCGCCTCGCGACATCACTTGATTTTTAATCACTTGACAACGTGATGTATTGGAGCAGCATCACATCACTCACAAAGTTATGTCAAACACTTGATGTTAAATTTGTTCACACGATATAAGTGATATAAGTCGTATCGTGATACTTTCGATTTAAGTTTTCCGAATAGTAGGAGAGGTGGGCGTAAAATAGCTATTAACTTATTGTGCGCCTGAATCTAGTATACTTATACTTATACATTAACGTAAGATTATAATAAAAATAAATTCTCACATCGCATGATATTTTGGCCTAGTGCGTAAACGAAACTGGAAAATTTTCAAAAAACCAATCAATAAACATTGCTATAAATGGCTATCTCTATGTCGATTTTGATACCATTTTACAACTTTAAGGTATATTCCCGATCGCGATTTCGTGCCAGAAAAGATCAAGAGCGCATCCACAGCATGTGAGGGTCTTTGCAAATGGGTACGCGCTATGGATGTTTACGATCGCGTGGCAAAGATCGTGCAGCCAAAGCAGCAGGCACTCGCCGAATCTGAGGCAGATTTAGCCTCGCAAATGGAAAAGTTAAATGCAAAACGGGCTGAGCTGCAAGTTATACT
This sequence comes from Anomoia purmunda, assembly GCA_951828415.1. Taxonomy (NCBI): domain Eukaryota; kingdom Metazoa; phylum Arthropoda; class Insecta; order Diptera; family Tephritidae; genus Anomoia; species Anomoia purmunda. The sequence goes on from OX639996.1 coordinate 32,228,143, forward strand.
GGATAAGCTGCAAAAATTGAATGATTTCTTCGCCGAAAAATCACGTGAAAAGAAGCGTTTAGAGGATGAGATCGACAATTGTGAAAAGAAGTTAAACCGGTAAATTTCGAAAAAAAAAACCGTTGTGGCTGTGTAATGTGACTAATATATTGTTGTTCCGCTGTTTTATAGCGCAGAGAAGTTGCTCGGCGGTTTGGGAGGTGAGAAGACACGTTGGTCAGAAGCAGCGCACAATTTACACAAATCGATTAGCAATATTGTTGGCGATGTTTTGTTAGCTGGAGGTGCTGTGGCTTATTTAGGATTCTTTCCCACCGAGGTATGTACAGTCAAATGAATTGGATAAAATTCTCGGTTTTTTCCGTAAGCCTACAGCTCATTTTAAGTAACAATTTTCTACCAGGCATTTTTTCAGTAACGGTATGTAAACCATGAGATCTATTGGTTGTCTGATTTACTAAGCTATGAGTTCGTAAATATCCCTTCTGCTGTGCCTAGAAGGTACTTGAGGCTTCGCAGTTAGATGTCTGGGCCATGCCCCATCAAAAAAATTTTTAAATTGAAGAAAGACAGGTATCAAAAGAAGGGGAGGTGCTATTTTTTCTCCCGATTGAGTAAAGGTTTTCTTAAAATGAAATTTGTTTTTTCCCGCATTTCGTTTCCATTTTCTTTTCTTGTGATAACTGTTTTCCATTAGTCCAGATAATTTTTTTTTTTGTGAGTGCAAGTTTAATTTTTTGTTAATTTTTTTAAGAAAGCTTTACAAAATTTGGGAATTTAAAGCCGTTGAAAATATAGTAAATGTTTTTCCGATACGGATATGAGCTTTTTTTTTTTGAGTGTATTGATGATCAAGTACTGAAAATATTGTGGTGGTCATTCTGCACGTGCTTCTCATCCATATGCACAATCGAACAAGGTACATAGTCTTTTTTTATGCGTATTGAAAATTAAGTGTTTTTCAGAGATTTAAGAAAATATAGCGAACAACCAAGTGCCAGATTGAGTGCAACTTCATTTTTGCATTTGTTCAATACTTTTCACAATTTCTTTATTTTGTACTCAGAACCAGCTGCCAAAGTAGTGACTTTATTTTGAGACTAGACTAGACTTGCAGCGGCTTACTGAATACCGAATCCAAACCGAAATCCATCTCACTACCGAAAAGTCTCAATAAGAGATTGCTTACAAAATATTCCTTTGTACCCTTTTGTACCCATTGGGCCCAGTTCATTTTATGCCAACTGCAGATTGATTTACACACCACGATGAGATTACCCATTTTTTGTCTGATTATTTATTAGTATATTTATTATAAATAAGTAAAAATAATGCATTCTACATTGGTTGATCAAAACTTAGTAGATATTGCTTAAAAAATTATAACACAAAATAATTAATTTTTAAATATTTTCCTTCAATTACTTAAATACTTAAATACCTAAATACTTTAATACTTAAATACCTAAATACTTAAATACTTAAATATCTAAATATTTAAATACTTAAATACTTGAATACCTAAATACTTGAATACTTAAATACCTAAATACTTAAAGATTTAAATACCCAAATACTTAAATACTTAAATAATTAAATACTTAGATACTTAAATACTTAAATACTTAAATACTTAAATACTTAAATACTTAAATACTTAAATACCTAAATACTTAAATATTTAAATACTTAAATAGTTAAATACTTAAATACTTAAATACTTAAAGACTTAAATACCCAAATACTTAAATACTTAAATACTTAAATACTTAAATACTTAAAGACTTAAATACCCAAATACTTAAATACTTAAATACTTAAATACTTAAATACTTAAATACTTAAATACTTAAATACTTAAATACTTAAATATTTAAATACTTAAATAGTTAAATACTTAAATACTTAAATACCTAACTACTTAAATACTTAAATACTTAAATACCTAAATCCTTAAATACTTAAATACATAAATACTTAAATACTTAAATACCTAAATACTTAAATACTTAAATACTTTAATACTTAAATACCTAAATACTTAAATACTTAAATACTTAAATAGTTAAATAGTTAAATAGTTAAATAGTTAAATAGTTAAATAGTTAAATAGTTAAATAGTTAAATAGTTAAATAGTTAAATAGTTAAATAGTTAAATACTTAAATACTTAAATACCTAAATACTTAAATACTTAAATACTTAAATACTTAAATACCCAAATACCTAAATACTTAAATACTTAAATACTTAAACACTTAAATACTTAAATACTTAAATACCTAAATACTTAAATACTCAAATACTTAAGTACTTAAATATTGAAAAAACTTTTAAATTCTACAAAATTCATATTTCTAATATTTCTGTAAAAATTTATTTCCGAGTCTTATGTACTGCCTTGTTACTCACTTACTTACTTAATTGGCGCTATAACCTCTTACGAGATTTTGGCCGAGTTTAGCAAATTGCGCCAGTCACTGCCTTATATGAATGCAAAATACACGAATGAAAATTACGAGGATTGGGTATTGGTTTGTTTTAGAAATGTTCAAAAATTATTGTACTTTATTCTAATTTATAAAAAAGGCAGTTTAATTACTCTTTACGAATACAAATTCTTTGAAATAAGTTAATTTTTTTCTGTAAAAGTTTCCAATACCCGTTCTTACCCATATGGGATGAGTCGAGACTAATTGATCTCCGATAATAAACGTTTGAGATTACAGGTGCATAATTGACGCCCAATTGAACTAGAGTGAGACTAATCCCGAATTATTCTTTTTAGAGATTACGTGCACATTTTACGGCAGGAATGCATTAAGTTTAATCCATTTATATAATTTATAGCAAGGGAACAGAGGGGAAAGTCATACATACATATATCAGGATATTCTATGCGAAATTGATTTTTATGTTGAAATGAATGCAGTTTACTTACAAATACATGAGTGTTATGAAAAAATGTCAAAGAAAGTAAAGTTTTAATCAGCGTTCATAACTAACTCAACCAATTTCAGAATACTTTTTGTGTTATCATAGTTGACTTTCGGTAAGGTAAAATAAACTTTTTTTTTAATATGACTTGAATTCATTTTGCAGCAAAACTAACAAAAAATTTTGCCTAAAGTTAACATAACTGAGCATATCAGGGATTCTATGTAAAAGCGAAAGCTATCGTGATGTTGCTCTTGAACGAAAACTTTTGGCTGTGAAACTCTTATAACTAATTCAAGTACGTATGTATATGTTCGAAATATGTTTGCAATATTGTTATTTTAAACACTTAAAATTTGGGAATTCGACCAGAAAATATACTTGTTACCCATATTGGAATAGTTTTACTTTTTCCTGCTTTTATTTATGCGCATGATTGTGCCCAGTTATCACAGGATACTAAATCATCGTTTTTGACCGTTCACTTGTTCGCTACATACTAGGGATGCTGGATTTTGATGATTTTACTGATCCCGAAATTCTAGGGATTGTACCTATTATTAAATTCCGAAATTCCGAGACTATGCCGCAGTTAAAATTGATTGATCAAAAATGTAGCAAGTGAAACAATGAGCCGCCGATTATGGTATTTTAAAGCAAACTAGTAAGATATGAATATATTATTTTTAGTAACTCAGATATTTATTAGAGCAAAAAATTCAGTTTTTTTTTAAAAGAAAGAAAATTTACAAATTTAACTCTTCAATATTTTGTAATAGAGTGTTTGGACAACAAGTACAAAAATATTTTTTTTCATTTGCTACGGTTTTTTATAATTATATTAGATCACTGTTTGAGGTCGATATAACTTGAATTCCGAATGTTATACAATGTGTGCCCATATAATGTGTAATACAAAGAATTAAAATCATTTCTTTGCAAAAAACTGATTTAGTCAAAAGGCTGATCCTAAAATCAACTCTCGTTGCCCAAAGGTAAACGAACTATTTATTTAGAAAATTACTTTTTGATACTTTTTGAATTGGTTCAAGTGTAAACATAAAATATTAAAGCATTGAGTGTTTAGCCCTTCAAGCGTGACCCAAAATTCTTGCTTCCAAATTTACTAGTAAATAAAATTATACTCACAAAAAATGCCGGGATCCCGGGATCTCGGTTTTACATCCCTACTACCTACGCACTACCAACTAATACGCTTCGTTTCAACTACTCGCTTAGCGCGATATTGGCATTTTTGGTAGTAGAAAAAAAAGAATTATCAAAATACTTTCAACTCTTAAATAAAACTGATATTAATCACTCTCAACACGGATTTTGCATGTGCCAAAAAATCGTTATGATTTTTTTTTGTTGTAGGCCGACATCGACGCTAGCAACAAAGCAACAAAAAATTTTAGAAACAACATTAATTTACACCCATACATTCTATATGTATTTAGATACATACATAGATATTGAAATATATTTTTTTAATCCAACTGAAATAGTTGAAACGCTAAAATTGGTTGTTTAGATGCATGGACACGTATGTATACAATTTTTACCTGAACTGATAAAAATAGGCACATACATATGTATGAATATATTCTATGTGATGAGCACAAAATAAAAGTGACGAAAGCTTATGGAGTTTTCCATCGATATTTGTCATGTTTGGTCGCAGCTCATTTGTATGAGTCATTTACATATTATATAAGTATACGATACAACGAAAGTAAAATCACATAATTCCATGTTTTGACTATTTATTTTTCTTCATTTAATTGAAATTATTTTCTGAATAAAATTTTTTTTCATACTACAGCAAAAAAAAAAAGGAATCAAATAAAAGTTTCATCCATTTTTCAAATGGGTGAAAACATTCAATAAATTTTACATAAGGTTTCACAATTTTTAACTCGAACTTTTAGAAAAAATTTCATTAAAAATTTCAGTTTTACAGCCCATTTAATTTTAGTACAGTAAAATGCAAGTTTCAAGTAGCTACACTTACAGTTAATTTTTGAATGATTGTATACTAAAGATGTTGCGTAATTTTTTCCTTATAAAAAGATAATATCCTAGGATGCGTTATGTAAACGAATTTACGGAGGCGTAATTTTTTTTTTAAATCATCAAAATTTTTCTAAAAATTCTAAATCAAAATTGTAAAATCTTTTTTAAGGTTTGTTGAATTAACTATGGCAAGAACTCTTATCTGATTTCACCACAACAGAAATCAACTGGATCTAATCAAATGCTAATATCAATCAGTAAAAGTCACATTAGTTCTGGTATAGTGAAATTGGACAAAAATTTCTGTTAGAGGAGCCGTGGGATGCTTCTTCTTTCTAATCTACGTTCTTTGGTAATAAATAGTAGTAAAAGTTGTGGTAGTATTAGTAAAAGTAGCACCAGAAGTTTGTAAAAATAGTATATGTCATTAGTAGTAGCATTGGGAAAAATAGGAGAAGAATTAATAAAAATAGTAGAAGTAACTAATTGTAGTATTAGTGTTGGGAAAAACAGTACTAAAAATAGTTGCAGTAACTAGAAGCAGCACTGAAAAAATAGTAATGGTAATTAGTAATAGAAATTATTAAAAATCGCTGTATTAACCAACAGCAGCATAGGCAAAAGCAGTAGTGCTAATTAATAGTAGTATAAGTATTATTATTATTATTATTATTATTTATTAGAGTAATATGAAATATTAAACTAACTTAAGTAAAATACACACCAGCTACCAGGGCCTACGGTGCGATTAAATGTTTACAATTCTTTCTTTTGTAACTATCTTAGCCTTATTTTTGCATACTTTCATACGTTCATTTTGTTTTCTTTTTTTTTTCTTTTTATACATTTACAAATGCTGTTCTTATATTCCGCACTTAACATATTTGTATTATATAATAAAATATTTTTATTTGGTTTAAATTTTGCTGCTTAGATTAATAGCGTTGATATATTTAATTACTTTTTCAACGCTTCCAATGCTAATTTCATTTAGTAGAGTTGACGGTACAGTGGTACCAAAATTCTTTGCTCGAAGCGCCGATAGGTTTGGGCAATAGTCGAGGATGTGTTGGACAGTTAGTCCGTTTGAACAATACGGGCAGACAGGTGGAGTCTCACATTGAAGAATGTGGCTATGTGGCTGACAATGGGACCAGTCTGAAATTTTTTTGTTACGGAGGTGTCTATGCATCATCTTCTGTAAATCCTTGCTCGGCGTTGCATTAAAAGTTAGGCATGGTGATGAGACGGCGTTCTTGGCCGCTTCGTCGGCAAACTCGTTGCCTGGGATGCCCTTATGCCCAGGAACCCAAAAGATTTGGAGTTTCATTTCGTATTTTATAAGTCTGTCCCTAATTCGGTTGATAACAGAGTTATCGTGGTAGATATTTTTAATTGCTGAGACTACAGACATACTATCTGTGCAAATAACGAAGTGCCCTTTGTTTTTAGATGCAAATTCTGCGGCTTGTAGTACCGCGACTGCTCCTGCTGTATAAATAGAACAGTGCAATGGGAGCCAACCGGCTGTTATGCGTGTTCCATTTTGATGCACTACACCGAACGTTGTACTGTGGTCAGTTTTTGATCCATCTGTAAATATGGGGGTCCAGTTGATCATCTGGCTACTGTTAAAGTGCTCAATGAATAGTTGTTTAAAGTATTCGTTACTGGTGTGTGCTTTAGGGTAGGTGTGTAAATGATCGGTTAAAGAAGATTGTGGTAGCGACCAAGGTGCTTGCTTACAAATTTGATTTCCCATTGGGGGTATTTGAATCTCTAAAAAAAAGAGTAATTTAAACTAGAAAAAAATAATGTAAGTAGTTAGTAGTAGCATTGTTAAAAATAGTAGTAGGAATTAGTCAAAATAGTAATATGTAAAATTAGTAGCAGAAACAAGTCAAATAGTAGTGGTAACTAATTATAAGTAACATTTGTAAAAAATAGTGGTAGAAACAAGTAAAATAGTAGTAATTAGAAATAGCATTAGTGTAAATAGTAGTAGTAATTTGTAGTATCATTAGATATATTACAAGCTACCTCAGTAGCTCATATAAGTCGCTGACTTCGTGCCGTGATATCGACCCACCTCCATCATGCGATGCAAGAAAATCTCACTCATGCCGCTAAAGAAATTCAAAAATTTGATATAATGAAGCTCTCTTCGAATTTTTTAGAAATATTTTTTTCGTTGATTTTAAAAAATTATTTTAATATTTTCAACGAAAACCACACAACACATTACTCAGTATATACTCGTTCATAAACTGAGGTCATTTTCTCTTACACAAAATTATCAATTTTAAATAACAAGCTTCGGTTTGAGTTTTTCGAATATAAAATGTGAATTACTTGCAATCAAAGGTCCTAAGCCCCGTACACAGAACATCGTATAGTATAATTTACTTAGGCTTAAATAGCGCCACCTCGCATTCTATTTACGCTACGAATTTTTGAATCTTCACTATTTTCTTGTTATATTATGAATTATATTGAGAATATCGACCATTGTGAATGAATAAAAGTGAGAAATCGTCTAAATTAAAGACGGCGTCGACTAATATTAAGTGTCACAAAAGGACAGTATTAACTGTCAGACATAGAAATTCGCTCAGAGAATTACATAAAAATTGTGAGGGTTGTTAAATCAGGTGATCTCGGCTGTGACGAATTTTGACGTCTATGGACTAAGATTTGTCACTTGTATTTATTCACAATGATATCGGCCTATTCAATTTCCTTATTAAAAATGCCAAAGGTCGGTGTGCTACTGTCAGTTTCTCCTCATTCTTTATACTCCACATTCGCAGGGCTCTGTACATAGTTTCATTTTAATAAGGAAAGTAGAAGCACGCGCAAAATAACAGTAATTTTATTAATCTGATGCCTAAAAAAAATGTAGTACTTTTTTAAAAATATCTATATATGTTTATACACATAATAAATAAAATGCAATTTTTCCATCTCCGTACACAGCTAGAGTCCAAGTTCCAAATAAATTTAGTAAATATTCCAAATTAATTAATCTTTATTAATATGTGTATCTAAAGCTGTTGAACAAAATTCGGCGGAATATATTTACTTATACCTCATTAACGTATAATTAATGAAATATTTTCACTAATTATGCCACGATTAGGGAAAATTGTATACCAAAAAAATTGGTTTGCCGAGCTATATGGTAGGGAAAATATAAAAAATGCATACACACACGTATACATGTAGATATGTATATAAAAGTGCAATCATGTGAGTGTATATATATATTTATTTATTAGACCTGTTCAAATTTGCGAGGATATTTTTGAGACTGCTTTCGATTTTCGTTGTGGGCATTCATTCGAATAGTTCAGCTATACCTAAACAAACACACACATACATCAATACATGCGAATAGCCAAAGTGAAATGTAATTTTGAAATCAAAAGTCCAAAAATTACAAACAAAACTTCACAAACTTGCATAATAAATACTACACTGATTATTAATGTAAAGCATAGACCAGATCTGTACAACAATTTTGTACGAATGTGGCAACAAACAGTTAGTTGAATAAAGAGAAAATTATTTGCAATTGATAAGTGCACTAATTACAACCCACAGCACAAATGAAAAGCAAATAGTTGAATACTTCATTTCTAAATCGTGCTTAGATCCATTTGAATAAAACATATGTACATAGCTAGCTATACCAAAATCAAATTTCTGCACACATAACTCTCTATTGTGCTCATCAAGCCTTTGTACACCGGCATCGATTGCAAATCCATGCATACATTCATCCCAACATGTGCATGATAGTTTTATATTCAAATTTCTATACACATCGTTAAATAATAATAAATATTTTGTATACAAGTTTTATTTTTATTACAGTATCGCGCTGAAATTTTGGAGAATTGGAATGAGTTATGTGTTCGAAAAAAAATTCCCTGTTCAGAGAAATTCTCATTGGCCTCCACGCTGGGAAACCCAATGCAGATACGCGCTTGGTCATTAGCAGGTTTGCCGGCTGATAACTTTTCCGTAGAGAATGGCATCATTGTGGCTAACTCGAATCGGTATCCGCTAATGGTAGATCCACAAGGTAATTGTTTATAGCATTTTAATTTGTAGTATTTTGTAGTTGTGTTTGTTAAATCAAATTTTAATGAGCATTGAATTACTGTGAATATTCAAACACAAAAAAAAAAAAAACAAAAAACATTAACACTAATGAGTAGTTTTACTTTCGGTATATATTTTTAATACTAATACCACTTGATTTTTATGTTTTTGTATACAGCTATTTCATATTAAATGTGAGTGAAGTGATGATGGTCGCTCAAATTTTGGGCACGGGCTAAATTCATGCTCAGACTGGCAAAACTGAATTTAAATAAATGCCGATTTTTTTTTTTTTTTAAAGAAGTTATTGATTTGGAAAAAATTTACACAGATCGGCTAACAGGAAATACTGAAACCTTCAATGCTATTAGTCATCTTTTTCGGAACTGATAGGTATAAATCGGGTTTCATTAGAAAGGGCTTAAGTCAAATAATAATCTTCACAAGTTTTCCCACAGAATATTTACTCAGAATGGTTCTACTTTTTAATTCTGAACTTCGTTCCATGTTGCCAAATTTTTTTCGACTAAACTATACCCATTAAAACGATTTAAAAATTACATTTAAAATAATATATTTTCCAATACGTAGTCTCAAAGTATTCAGAACTCCATGTTGCACAAGCTTTTTACGTTTAATTTGGAATTGATGTACAAATATGTAGAACATATTTATCAGAAGATTAGCTCTAAGGTGTCATAAATTATAAGGTCATAAAATGTTGGATTTCATTTCATTTCTTTGAAACAAATAATTAAAACTAAACAATTTTTTATTTCTTAAATTTACCGTATGACTTATGGCACATTATGACACCTTGTGAATCACCCAATTGCATTTTTAACGCATATTTTTTTACTGTTTTTAAGTGCAAGCCAATAAATGGATTAAAAATATGGAAAAGGATAATTTTCTGCGTGTTATTAAACAAAGTGATCCCAACTATATGCAAATTCTCGAACTTTCCGTTACTTACGGTAATCCTGTACTTATTGAAAATGTTGGTAAGTTTTATAATTAACTAAATACGCTTATAAATATGCTGTTAAATATGTATGTATATATAAAAAAAGGAATATCTATACAAAGGATAAATTACCCCCATAGTACTGTATATATAAATATACTAAACTGCTCCGAAGCACATTGGTCTAAAAACTTTTCTTTGAACTTGATGATATTCTCGCTGTGCCGCTGCATTTGCATATTTTCTCCAAATCTATCCCGTATTTACATACATACAGGTATCCTAAATAGCCGATTACAAATTCTAAGTCTTTCGAGTACTGAACCTTCGCGCGTTCCGAAATTTTGAAAAGTGTTTTTAATTAACTATATTCGGTACTGAGAAATGGCATTTTGTTTTAAATAAATAAAGTATTGTATTACATCCCGATATGTTGGTAGCTGAATAGCTGAATTGCTGAATAGACTCTTCTGACAGACTAGCTGAATTGCTGAATTGCTGAATAGACTCTTCGGCTCAAGAAAATATATTTTACAGCTGCGATCGCTGCTATAAAACCATATCCCATTTCCAGGGAAAAAAAATTTTGATATTAAGTATTTGATTTAACCCTGCTGTTAGGTTAAAAAAAACGAATCTTAGGTTAGAGGACCATTTGGTCCATACTACAGTTTTCATACAAAATAACAATTTAATCTTAGTCTTTATATTTAGTTTGGTTCAATACTTGCTAAATATTATTATTTTATTATTTACTCAACTCTGGTAAAACCCAGCACCAGTGGCCTGCTCTAAAAATGCTTCTAGTTCAGGAGCTCGAAAGCGAGGAATTTGTAGTTGCTGCAAGTCTAAGTCTGATGTAAAATGCTCCATTTGCAGTGCGTTTATTTGCAAAACCAACCGAAAAACATTTTTTTGCTCATCATGTAGTGCCAAAAAATATCGAACAAACTAATAAATACTTATTTTTGGAAAATTAATGTAAAGAAAATCAAAGAAAATATACTATGGACCAAATGGTCCCTTAACCTAAGATTCGTAATTTTCAATTTATCTCAGTCCAGTTTTAAGTCAGAGAATTAAATTTTCGCACATAATATTGTTTTATAAAAAGACCACCTGAGCTGAAAAATTTAGACAGTATATATCACCGTTCCAAAGTTACAAAGAAAACAAAAAAAAAATTGGACCAAATGGTCTTAACCTAACAGCAGGGTTAAGCTAAGCAACACCGAAATTCACTCAACTTTTTAAAATGTTCTACATATTGAGCTACACCCCGCCAAGTGTAAAAATATTTTTCCATGCTCGAGTTATATCTATACAAAATACGTTAATTTAGATTATAAAAAGTTAAATAAAAGTCAAACTAAAGCGGTAAGGCTATTATATTATATATATTAAAAACATTAGAACTCTTTTTTTTTGTGAATAAAGTCTGACATATTTTTAGCAAACGCCTCATAATTTCCCGGGAGATTTAGAATTTTAGTATAAAAGTAAAAAAAAACTGGGATAGTAATTGCTAACGTTAGTGAAGGTAAAAATCAAACTTGGCTTTAAGGTAAAATTCTTTTAAGAGCGAAATACAGTCCTGAACGGAACCTTTTCGGTGGCAGAAATATTTAAAAAATCTGGTAACAAATTAGAAAGTTATAGCGGTTTAGTTGTTTTTAGTGGGTACCTCAAAAAAAAAATGTCTTTTCTCGACATTAGTGCTCAAACAAAATTTCCCCCGCCCCCTCTCCGTTCATATAACGTGATACGGCTTAGTGTACATTTTTATGTGCATACCTGATTTGTCTTTCCTCCTCCTTCGGTTTTAGCCAACTAAATAATGACGCAAAGAAAGTCAGATAGAAATAATAAACGAGTGACGACGTTGCCACAAAACCACTTAAATTATGGTAACAATAAAGTAAAATATACACACACACACATACATACAAATGAAGCATATGTATATGTGCATACGTATCTCTTCTTTGAAAACACTTAATAAACTGAGTGCTCTTCAATTGAATTGGATGTTGTAGTTGGAACACATACTTATCTATCTATGTTGTATATTTATATATGTACAGTTACATATTGAGAACGTTATGGTCATGCGCCTATGCTACCAACATATAAATAAATATAAAAGACTCTAAAAGTCACTGTCGTCGGTATTTCAAAAATGTGCCCACCATAAATGCAAGCAAGATGGTCACTGAAAACAAAAAAACAAAAGTTGGATAACGGTTCCACAATTTTTTTTTTTTTTTTGAAAAGAAACAAGGCAACTTAGATTTCTAAAAAGAAAATATAGAGGCTAAGTTTGTCACTCATTTTATCTTATTCTCAACCACTAATTTTGAATATTTCACTCCTTTTTTTTTTTGTCAACCCAAGCCTTCGAAAAAGCAACACGGATTCCTCCGGTATTTTATCCCATATCTTCTGTTAGCGCCATTTGAATTACCCCATCTTTTTAAAAGTTTATGTTGTTCATTTTGTCCAACAAGTAGCCTCATATGCAGTAATTTAATGGGTTGAGATCCAGAGAAGATAAAATCACTTCTTTACCAGCTCTGAACGATTCTAGCCTTTTTGAAAAACTCCTCCAAATTAATTTTGCCCCTTTCTCAATGAAAATGAGCGGAAGTTGGTTTTTCTGAAAACGCTCCCCATTCCATAACATATGATACGATTTGGTATAGGTCAAAAGCCTTTTGATCGGTGGGGGATATCAGGCATACTTTCTGCACATACGCGATCATTTTGCTCGTTGTGGCTGTCCTGAAATAAATAAAAAATAAATAGTTTTTCGTCAGAAAAAAAAAACAATTTACAGCTTACGTGCCGAAGAAGCAGCTGATCACTTTTTTACTCTCAATTATAATTCAGAATTTCCATTTTAGATTCAGAAAACCACAATTCAATTTCAGAAAGTTGAAAATATATAAATTTGAAAGGCAACTTTCTGAATTTGAAATACAAATGTCTGAGTTTGAAATGGAAATCCTGAATTTCAATGGCAACTTTCTGAATTTAAATTGTAATTTTCGGAATTTAAATTGGAAATTCTGAATTATAATTTGAAAATTAAATTTCTGAACTTGAATTGTAACTTTCTGAATTTGAAATAAATATGTTCGAATTTGAAATGGAAATCATGAATTTGATTGGCAACTTTCTGAATTTGAATCGGAAATTTCTGGATTTAAATTGGACATTCTGAATAAGAATTTGAAATGGAAATTCTGAACTTGAATTGTAACTTTCTGAATTTTAATAGGAAATTCTGTATTTGAATTGTAATTTTCTGAATTTCAAATGAAAGTTTTGAATTTGAAATGGAAATTCCAAACTTGATTTGCAACTTTCTGAACTAAAACTGAAAAAGGTGTAGATGATTAAGTCAACAACTTCTTACAATTGATGATTCTTTTCGAACACAAAAACAAAAAAGGTTCTCCTACAGTTGAAATCAACGCGATGTGGAGTAACCAAAGTTTATCCCGTGATTGTCGTAAATGTTTGCTGGGTATGAATGATTCACTACTTATCTCAAACATACAAAATACATAAATTATTTGAAAATAAAATAAACAAGCGTATAAATTCAAGTTGATGGTGATTTGCAATTACGCATTGTCTTTTACGAACGACAACAAATTACTTGTCAAATCGAAGCGGATTAGATGATTTTGAGATTTTTTGTTTACAGTTCCGCCTCTGGACACGTGCCAGTGAGTCGTAGATGATTTGAAGATTTATTGGATTTTGTACTAATGACCACATATTTGCACTACTCCCTTCTATGAAAACAATAACAAAACGTGCGATATATGTTAAAGATGTTATGTGGTGTGCAGAATCTCAACAATGACAAACCGTTTTAGCTGAAACTGTATTTTTCATACCAGCTTCTAAATACTAAAATATCTGTATACTTATGACAGATACAAATTTTATATTTAATTTGCCAAATATGTAGTAAGTAACAAGTATATATGAGTATTTTTAATGTGCACTTATTCGTCGCGACGTGAGTCATTGGGTATAATCGATTTTGGTACGGAAATAATTCTCGGTAGAAAAATTATATGGGATCATTGAAACCGTCGACAAGCTGCTTTACGTAAAAAGAAAAAAATATTGTGTCGACAATTTTGTCAAATGGAATTGTTTAGTTGAGTTTTTTTATTATATAAATTAAATGGATGCAATCACTCTTTTTTCAAATAATAATGAGGGTGAAGTTTGTGTAAATTATTACCCCAACCATTAGTCTGAGAGAAGCTCGGTCAGCGGTCGGATCAGCGCTTTGGATTGCTTTACGTCAACCTTTGTCCAAACTTGTCTGGTAATCCGGAAGGTGGGATCCTTGGCCCACATCATATTCATCTCCTCGTTTTTTTGTCTTTAAACTGTGTTGGCAGAAGGTTGGAGGCATGTCCGCTTCTTGAGCAAAATTTATCATGCGTCCCTTTCCTTGCAACTCATCTGCCGCGCAGTTGCCGGGAATGTCACTGTGCCCAGGCTCCCATGTCACAGTCGCGGAACGCTAAGACGCGAACAGATTGAGAAAACATCTGAATTTTATGGCATCAGAGTATATAGTGGCAGGTCTGTCCTCCAGTATGGAATTTAGCTCTGCATGAAACACGCTTCAGTGATCCGGTAAGCTGCGGTCCAGCGCTAATTTATTAGAGTGAATCCCGCCGCCCACTTTTTCGTTGATTTTTGAACCATCTTGATTCATCTCTGAGATTCTTATGGAGAATTTATTGTACATACAGAGTATAGAAGAAGTGTAATCTAGCTGCATTCGCAAGAGCTTCCACGACCTTTGCAAACCCGTATCTTAGCTCTTTCCACGGCTGGACCGCATTAAGTCTGGCTGCTCTACAGCCGGGCAGATATGTACTGTATAGATCCACCAGTGGGGGATTTAAGATTACTTCCAGAGATTTAGTAGGCGTAGAGGGTGCGACGTGTATTTTCAACATAAAGGAGGCCTTCGTCTTCCTCTATCACCACCAGCGGGTACAGTGTTAAATACTTTCAGGGATAGAGCATTTTCTTCCATACGTAAAACATTACCTAGCCGTTGGCGTAGCCGCTGTGTTTTAATTCGCTGGACTATTTCTATGACGCGGTAAAGCTCATACAGCTTATCGCTCCATCGTCTAGTATTCGCGGTCGCAAAGACATAAAGATCCAAAAATATTTCCGAGTATCTTTTTCTCAAACACTTAAAGGGCCATCTCATCCGATGCTGACAGCGTCCAAGCTTCTGCGCAAGATAATAGCACGGGCATAAAGAGAGACTTATAGAGTGTGGTTTTTGTTCGTCGAGCGAGCGATTTACTGCTCATTTGCCTACTCAGCACAAAGTAGGACTTTTTGTCAAGAGATATTCTTCGGTGGATTTCGATGCATTTTGCATAGAAAAAGTCCTGATAAATTCAATTTCGCTTTTTTGAAGGCGGCAACAGAATATAACCAAAAGTTGACCAATTTGAGAATACAATCTCGGAGAACTTAAGTAAAGAAAAAAGCAAGATCGGATTTATAACCTTGCACTTCGAACACAATTATATTTTCGGTAGGCATTATCGCGGAATTATCGCATACATTATTGGCGTAGAATACGTCTTACCTTACGGTATGGGCACCAATGTCAGGTTTTTATTGTTGTAATCTCTATTTCTTTAATTAAAAGGAAACGGCTCGATTAATTTTTTTTTTTTTTTTTTTGTAGTCAAATGAAGATGTTAGCTTTCGTTTGACATACATTTCATGTTGGTTGATATCTTCCTAATATTTAAATTTCTCAAATGAAAATTGTATAAACACATGCACACAAATATGTGTGTGGTGTTTGGTTGAGTGTTTGCTGTTGGGCGATTTAAATGTACTCGTGCAGCCCTTTCTTTGTATTGCATAATTTTAGGCGGGCAAGTTAAAGTAGAGTAAAAGAAGAGAAAATGCTGCCAAGCACTGCAAAAAAAATAATAAAATTGATTCGCGTATGTTATTTATCATTTATCTCTACTATTGATAACAGCCATTGACTTCGTTTTTGCGAGAAATTTAATTGATAATTTAAAAACATTTTTATCCTATTTTTCCTATCATAAGCTTATGTATATCATCCAAAGTAACTATCAAATAAAGAAATTCATTTGCTTGTATTATTTATCATTTATTGTTACATATGTTTTCTGTCTTATCGGATGGCGTATTCTACGTTAAACTTAATGGCCGTGTCTCTGACACAGCCTGCTTCTTTTTTATATGGTTTTTCACATTAATATTGAAATATTACTTTGTAGTATAATATTCATCTGTTATCATATACCGCCATATCCCAATATCACTTAGGTTTTTCTTCATTACTGATTTATGTATATATGTATGTATGTAATGCACGAAGTTAATATTTCCGGCTAATGTAGAAGTTAATTTAAACTGTTTTTAATTTTCCCAGTTTTAAACCAATTACAAACACTTTTTCTGCGGTTTTATGTTCATAGAATTTTAATACGAATATTAATTAATGCGAATGATATTTGATTTTACACACGTATGCTCGCTCTGCGAAAAATCAACATACATATCTAAAGGAGTTAATATAAATAAATATAAAAGTAAATAAAGTCATAAATCTATGCTTAAAAAAATCACATTTGCAGGCGTATAAACAAACGATATTTTATTTTTTTTTTAGAACTCCACATTTCAATTAAATTTTCAATTATTGTTTACAAGAGTAGTATTGTGAATTACGATGAATACTTCGTGTAGCTCTGTTTTTATTATAAGTAAATTCATGCAAAAAATTTTGGATTCGTGAGCTTTTTCTACATGTTCGTTAGTTCTGCCTAAATACAACATATATCGCTCTTTAATTAGCTGCGGTTTGGTTTTTGCAACCAGTCGGTTTTTTTTTGTTTTTTTTTTTTTTTGCTTTATAATTTCGATAGCTACACTTACGAATTCTTTACAGAAAGATACAAAATATTTGACGAAGTGGTAGCTTTTGTAGTAAAATACGAGCTCGAGCTATAACAGCGGCAGAAACTTTCAGGCACTACTCATCCTAACTTTTGTGATGACAAACTCATTTTGTGTACGCAATGCAAAAATAGTAGACCACCATCAGTGGAACAACATTTGCGCTTTTTCATCAAAAATTCGTAAGCCAACAATATTTGAATATTTCATATTTTCAACTTTTTTAACTCCATGCATGGTGCTACGGTCAAACGCATACATATTTCAATATTTACTCCAAAACCTCATTATATCATAATATCGAAAACAATAAAGAATTCCTAATTTATATTTGCTTAGAAAATTGCTCCTGGCTATCAAAATGACATTTGCTGAAAAATTCATACATACTTTTGCATATAAGATTTTTACCTAAACATATTAGACTGCATTTTTTTGCTTCAAAAGAAATTTAATTAAAAATTTTTATCTTTTATTATCAGGTGAAAGCTTGGATTCAAATTTAACACCAATTCTGGAGAAAAACATAATTAAACACAAAGGTGGTCTTTTCATCAAAAGTGGTGAGACCATGCTGGAATATAATCCGAATTTTCGCCTTTACATCACAACATGTTTGCGCAATCCACATTACTCGCCAGAGATAATGGTTATGGTAAGTGGTAAAGGGCAGATGTGCTTGTACTTGAATAACTATGAAATGCGAAAATACTTCACACATACGTAGTATGTATGTATGTATATAAAATGTTAGCATGCTTTATTATAGGACGATTCACGATTTGTTTTATTCTCAGTAAAAAATTACATGAAATACGCCGTTTGGTGAGCGCACACAGAAAAAGTAGGCAAGTAACGCTCTAGAACAGCTAACTTTTGTTTTAACAAGGGGGACCGCAGGGTGGCGACCTATCTCCACTCTTGTTTACATGTCCACGCTCCCTCAACAGCGAGAGGGAGCCTCCATAGCCTTTTACACCGATGATTGCTCGTTAATGGCCACCGGCAATGTAATTGATGACCTCTGTTCGAACGGATATCTGTCCGACCACGCCCATTTCTTCACAGGCAGAAACTTGGCATTGTCTCCTACAAAGTTCTCGACAACCCTCTTCACCACCTGAAGGAAAGAGGTTAGGCTGAATTTCAACCTCCATGTCGATGGCACCCCCATGCCGACGGTTAATCACCCTAGGATTTTGAGAGTTCATTTGACATCGACAACAAAGTTCAGAGCCGCAACAAAGCCCTCAAGTCGCTCGCCTACAGCACTTGGGGCAAAGACAAAGAGACGTCATTGGCAACATACTAGGCGATTGACCAGCCGGTAATCAACTGTGCTGCGCCAGTGTGGTCGCCGGAAATCAGTAGGATACAGTGGGTGAAACTGTAGACTTGCCAGAACGCTGCACTCCGTACAGCGACGGGATGCCTGCTGATGTCGCCGGAGCAGCACCTACACCAAGAGGCAAATGTGCTCCGGGTTAAAGAGCCGAGCCTTATATTCAAGAAGAAGCTCCTTGCTGGGTCCCACCGTTTGGAGCACCCAAATAGACATATCCTTGCCGACGAACCACCTCCCAAGCGCATCAAAAGGCACCGCGTCGAGCTAAAGGACGAGATCCAGTTGCACAGAAAAAACCATTGGATCTGACAGCGTATCGACAGGTTCTAAGCAATATCTACACAGGGCAGCTGGGACTCTTCGTCTCTGCCATCATCAACTCTCGAATTGTTAATGCCGGAATAGGATCCCAACCACCATTAATTGCAGAGGAAGAGTCCCAGCTGCCTCGCAAGTTCCGCGGTACTCTGGCCCAATTAAAGTCTGGATACTGTAGTAAACTTAACTTCCACCTATCCAGAATCAACCCCAATATACCAAACACATGTAAGGTATGTGAAGATTCTCCGCATGATACCAAACAACTATTCACAGATCCTCTCAAACCAACTCATATAACACCCCGCTCCCTCCGGTCCGCCTCCGTCGAAACTACACGTTTTCTGGGTCTCCGACTAGATGAGTTTGACTACAAATACGATGGGTGAATCCCTTCTTTACAGGGCGTAGCTAGCAGATATAAAAACAACATCAAGAACTTTTTTTTTGATTATGTCTTTGGAATTTGAATTCGATTATTATATCGATAATAACGTGGTTAAAAAAAAAACTATTATCTTGGAGTATATTTAAAGCACAAACTACTGATAACCATTTTTGAAACATTTTTTTCTTTACCATTTGATTCAAAAATAAATATATGAAAGACCCCAATTACAATAGATTTTTGTACTTGTAAATTTTGTCTAGTATAGTATGTGGAATTGCATTTATTTTGTGTTTGTAATTTGCCTCAAATAAAAGAAAGCTAAAATATTTACTGTTTACAAGACCAAAAAAAAAAACATATCGTGAATTGCCCTAATGCAAAAGGGCTCACCGTGGAATGCTTTCGCCAACTCAGCTTCGCTATTTTTGTGGATACCAATTTGATATTATTAATTTTGATGAAAATTGCATAGTGCCACATAATGTATGCGCTACTAAGAAAATAAATACATACATACATTCGATTACTGAAATAAGAAGACTTAAAACAAAAGCCTCTAAGATTTGTATAATAATTAAGTAATTTTTCAATTTATAATGTTTTGTAGTTCTCATACAAGGCCCTAAAGTATTCGATTAGATAATTAAACTGCAGCCTCAGTTTTTTTTTTTATCACGTCTTTTTTTCGACAACTTGCTGAGCGAAGTTTTTGATTTTAATTGAGGTAGAAGAAATATCTCGTACTTTTAAATTTTTCCTACTCCTCCAAATGAAGAATATTTTTCATATGTACTCTACCAATTTTTTAACGTTCTTGTAGTATATTATTTATAGATATTCTGGATTTGTTCGTACTTTTTTGCTTCTGAAAATTTGATTAGTTTTGTTTTAATGCGCCCCCTAACTTTTAGTTTAATGTTTTTGTACATACTGTGTTTTTACTTTTCACTTCCAATTTTTCACAGGTAGCTGTTTTGAACTTCATGATCACGGAACAAGGCTTGCGCGAACAACTTTTAGCTAATACAGTGGCACGAGAGCGTCCAGATTTGCAAGAGAAAAAGGAACAACTAATTGTCGAGTCGGCAAAGAATCGTGATGCTTTGTACACCATCGAGTCGAAGATTCTCGAGGTAGGCCAAACTTACTTGCTAAGCTGTTAAAATAATTGATTTACAAAATATGTTCTACACCTCCACTGGCTTTGAGACCCGTAAAATTTCAAAAAGAAAACTTTTGAAATATGAACACGTTGAAATAGTCAGACTGTAAACTTACTATTTCACTGTTATCAGAATAAATTCAATGTTAGTAGTTGTCCTAAGTAATTCAACAAACTTGAGGACAGTAATATTTCAATTGCCGTACCCTGTATCCATACTAGCTGACCTCGGGCGCTTCGCTACACTCTACAAAACAAATTAAATTGTCAGTATGTGTTTTAGGGATATTTCGGATCAAGCCCTACTTATCGCTGAATTTTTTAAACAAAATATTTGTATTTATTCGGTTAGTACATGTTTTCCATTTGAATGAAAAAGGACTATAAGTACGGTTTATGGAATCAAGAGATGACGGAAAATCAATTCACTATACATCAGCTAGCTCTTGTTAATCGACTAGTCGACTAATCAGTTAATCCAATAGCAAAAGTTATTTAGAGAAAAATATTGTCAACTTCTCATAATCGATTAACAGTTTCCGTTCGCTATTTTCGACTAACCGACTAGACACAACTAGTCGATACCCGTTAGTTTTCGATTTTTTGACTAGCTATTTTCTTTCAATAAATTATTGTTTTTATATGCTTATGTGTGAATGCGTATGCCTATTGGCAAAGCTCGTTTTCCACTGTAATGAAGCTTTTATGATTTCATTGTAGGTAGCTGTCACTATTCGAATAATTTCTATTAGTCGGTAATCAACTATCAAAAAAGTTGCTAATCGACTAGTCGACTAGTCAGGACAACAGAATATAAAAACAAAAACATTTGATCCAAGCAATATCTTACCAAAACCGCAGTGTTCTCATGTTGGTCCCATCGTTTTCCTACTTTTAATCAATGGTTTGCCCTCACACATCACTTGGTCAGAGTGTCTAGCTTTTGTCTTTGTCATCAAGTTTTGTTAAACGGTTTTCTCCACTTTTAGCGATGATGTTCGTCCCATTCTTTTTATTTCTATAATTGTTTTGGTTCGTTTCTCAACTTTTAAAAGTCTGGCTGTGATGAAAGCCCATTATCGCTCAATTGGTCGCAACTCTGATACATCACGAGGATTGTTATCTTCGAAGCACTTTGCGATGACATTAGCATAATGTGCTGGAGCCAAAATATAGTTGAACTATTATGATGACGTAGAAAGGCAGGAGATGTTTCGGAAGACACTCCTTCAAGTAAATTTCTGTGTTGATTATTCCCATAGTGAAGAACAGCGGGAACACATCCACAAATGGCTTGCCAAATTAGAACTTTTCTGCTAAAATTTTCTATCTGGTTGTTTTTCCCCCGATTCCTAAATGGGTTCTCCAGACTTTTTTTATTTGCCGGTTTGGGTAGTCACTTCTTGGCTAATCCTTTACTGACCCACCTTCCTTAATGCGCAAAACAGTCCTTCGTGCCGTGTCATAAGATGATATACTGAGTTTTGCCAACTTTTTGTAAATAATATTGGGGTTATTCACTCAAATTTACAGAATTTGTTTGAGGATATTTTCGTTCATATTTATTCGTTCTTATTCCCTTGACTGCAGAAATTAATTAAGTTTCAAAAATGTAATTAAACACGAATTTAAAAACAATCTTCTCAAAGCCTACTATGTTTTGGCTACAAATTTTGTCGCGAGTTTAAAATTTGCAGAAATTTCTGTAACGGTCCTTATGCAAAATAAACCACGCCTCAGGCAAAATTGACCACTTGTCACGAAATGATAAAAAAAAATTGTATGAATTCTTGAAATCCAAAATTATGAGAGGCACTAAAGCTATTTTTAAATTATTTTAATGAAATCAAAAGCAAATGAATAAATGCCCTGGCATTCGATTCATAAATCACATCAATTGTTTATGTTTGACATATTTGTAATCCTATTCATCACAATAGCATACACAAACATACTTAGTAGTTATGTGTTGTATTTGTCAAGAATCTAAATATGTACATATATGTAGGCCTACTCAAATACACATGTATATGTATATGTATATATATACATATGTGTTCCTACTACTTAGCCACCAGCTGAACTGTTTTCTTAGATGTACACAAATATTCGTGTTCATATTTGACCTCAACTCAAAGTAACTCTACTCATTTTGCCACCACTTCCGCTCCCATTCTCAGGTACTTTCCTCATCGGAGGGCAATGTATTAGAGGACGAAAATGCCATCAACATATTGTCATCAAGTAAAATACTATCGGAAGACATTCAGGAGAAGCAAGTAATCGCTGTAGCAACCGAAACGGAAATTGACGCCGCACGACAACAATACGTACCGGTGGCTAAACATTCCGCCATACTTTTCTTTTGCATCAGTGAATTGGCAAACATCGATCCAATGTATCAATACTCGTTGGTATGGTTTCTCAATCTATTTGTAAATGCTATTGTGAAGGCGCCCAAATCGAGTGTATTGGAAGAGCGTTTAGAGCATTTGAATTATTACTTTACAAAATCAATTTATCAAAATGTTTGCCGATCACTTTTCGAGAAGGATAAGCTTGTTATCTCGCTGGTGATGTGTTTGGGAATATTAGTATCGCGGGTGAGTAATTTCAATTAAAGTACATACCTACATATACATATATATAGTATATGTATGATAAACATATGTAATATAAAAGATGCATGGACAGCAGCTAAGCGAAAGTGACAAAAATAAATAAATAAATATGTAAATGAAATAAAAGAGGTCAAGAGAAAGCATGGCCTCGGTAAACGTTGGTACGCGTAGCATCTTAACGTACACACTATATCGTGTCTATATATATAAAGAAATGTGCAATAACTAGGAACAATAGCAGTTACAATTTTTATCATAAAAATCGCTCTTTAACGATTATTTGGCGACTTTTATTTAATTTCTCATAAAATGACAGTTATTTTTCGATTTTTATTTTATGAATTATATATAACAGTTATTTTTAATAAATACCAGTTATTTCTGATTTTTAATTTATAAATAAAAAAAAAAACAGTTATTTACATTATTTATGAAGTATAAATCGAAAAATAACTCCGTTTTTTGATTTATAAAATAAAAGTCAGAGATAACTACTCTTTTGATCAGAAATAACTATTACTTTATAAGTCAAATATAAAAGTTATTTTTCGATTTTTACTTCATAAATCAAAAATAACGGTTATTTACATTATTTATAAAGTAAAAATCGAAAAATAACTCCGTTCTTTAGATTTATAAAATAAAAGTCAGAAATAACTGCTCTTTATCAGAAATAACTATTATTTTATAAGTCAAATAGAAAAGTTATTTTTCGGTTTTTACTTTATAAATCAAAAATAACAGTTATTTATATTATTTATTATGTAAAAATCGAAAAATTACTCCGTTTTTTGATTTATAAACTAAAAGTGAGAAATAACTGCTCTTTATCAGAAATAACTGTTATTTTATAAATCAAATATAAA
This sequence comes from Anomoia purmunda, assembly GCA_951828415.1. Taxonomy (NCBI): domain Eukaryota; kingdom Metazoa; phylum Arthropoda; class Insecta; order Diptera; family Tephritidae; genus Anomoia; species Anomoia purmunda. The sequence continues at coordinate 32,251,880 of OX639996.1, forward strand.
AGTTATTTTTCGATTTTTACTTTATAAATCAAAAATAACAGTTATTTATATTATTTATAAAGTAAAAATCGAAAAATAACTCCGTTTTTTGATTTATAAACTAAAAGTGAGAAATAACTGCTCTTTATCAGAAATAACTGTTATTTTATAAATCAAATATAAAAGTTATTTTTCGATTTTTACTTTATAAATCAAAAATAACAGTTATTTACATTATTTATAAAGTAAAAATCGAAGAATAACTCCTATTTTTGATTTATAAAATAAAAGTCAGAAATAACAGCTCTTTATCAGAAATAACTGTTATTTTATAAATCAAATATAAAAGTTATTTTTCGATTTTTACTTTATAAATCAAAAATAACAGTTATTTACATTATTTTTAAAGTAAAAATCGAAAAATAACTCCGTTCTTTAGATTTATAAAATAAAAGTCAGAAATAACTATTATTTTATAAATCAAATATAAAAGTTATTTTTCGATTTATTACGACTTTGAAGACTTTTATTTATAAAGCCCATCAATATTAATCAGTCACGGATTTTTATTTTGTAAGTCAAAAAATCATGTTAATTTATCGCACCAAATAAGTTTTTAGGGAGCCAAAGAAAATAAATATCAGCTTAGCAATAATGAAGTGTAACTTTTTTTTTTTTTAATTTTGCATAAAAAAAATTATTTTTAAAATTGATTCTCGCTGAATTAAAAAATCGATTGGTATATTATAATTAGTTGTAGAACATTATCTACATAGTGAATTTTTCAATGGCAGTTTTCCGAAATAACTGTTATTTTCCATCCCTGATAATAACCCCTCTTCAGAAAATCTTCAGAACTAGTCCACATGCTGAAGACTATCATAAGACCCTAAATACTTCAAAATGTGATACTCTTCACTGAATTTCTAAAGAGTTTAGTTTTTTGAAGAAATTTAATATAGTGGGATACGAGATTAAATAATTGAATTTACTAATTCAAGTAGTTACCTAAAATCAGCATAATCTTATACGAATATTTATTTTAAATACATACATATGTACCCTTTGAATGATACAGTGAGCGACAGTTCTGAGCTTTTTGTAGTACGAAATTTGCGTGCATATATAAAATGATTACTAAAAAAATTTTCATAAAAATTTGTTTAAGTTTTTAGAAGAATATTCAAACATTTTTTGGGCATGCAGTTTCATAGCCTATATGAGTTTAGTATGCAAGTTTGAATTAGCTAGAAGTTAACGTTGATTTTTTTTTTTAAATTTTTCATAATTTTGGCCTTGGCAACTTTTTTCATACGTACATATATATCCTATACAAGTGCATATTTTACGTGGTATAAACCGCGTAATTCTGCCGGCATATAATATTATTAAACCGCAATGGGAACTTTTATAAATTGCATGCGTTTTAAAATTAAAAAGTTCGCTTGACCGCAAATTCAAGAAATTAAAAAAAAAATCAGCGGTAGTTTTCAGTTACTCAAAACTTGCACTTTATTATACTAAAATTATACAAAATACAAAATTGCATACTCGAAATGTTTGTAAACATTTTTTCAAAAAAATTCTAACATTTTAATGACCATTCGTTGAGTTTTTATAATTTGTGTATAAAATTAACAAAAACAAAAATTATTACGAATAACCTTGCTAATATTGTAAAAAGATCGACATTCTATCGGTTTTGCACGCCACTGTATGCTATGTAGGTGCCATTATCCAAAAAGGGGGTGGTTTCATTTCTTGTTTAGTTTTTGTAATATAACCCATCAGATATTTGTTATAGAGGATAATTTCAAATACTTAATTGGGGATTATTTGCAAAACGGTGGATTTCCCTTAAAATGACTAATGGGGTAAATTAGGAAAAATTGAGCAATGAAAATGTTGTTTTATAAATAAACGCAAATATTTTGTTTAAGTCATAAAAAAGAAGCCGAACAAGTTCAAAGAGAGAAGTTTAAGAAATAAAATATTACTGCTAGCTTTTCTACGTTTGTTTTTTTAATATTTATTTTGGGTGAGTTTAACAATTTGGTTTGTTAAAACTGTATTTAGTTCAAATCTACAAATAACGAAATTTTAAATTTTAAAAATTATATTGTTTGATTGGGTTAAAAATAATTAATAAGGTAATTATGTATTTTTAAATTGTATAACTGCGGAACTTATGACACATTAGCAGACTTGGCGAATCGCCCAAATAATATTAATAAAAGCTCGGTTTATTCGTTCCGTTTTGATGTCATTTCCAATTTTGTTTAATTTCACCTTATTAAAAAACCGTAAAATAAGAATTAAAATTGATTCTAACTAACATCTCCAGTCCATCGAATTAATGCTTTCAGAAATTTTATATAAAACTTAAGATTGCAGTATAACAAGAGGCATATCAATCGCATTAACAGACTTTGTGCAAAATGTATAAAAATTCAACAAATTTTCATCAAAATTAAAAAGTTGTTAACTAGAATTTTTAAAATCCCTTAAGTATATAGTAGTGGCTCATTCAATTTATGAATAATAATATACAAGTATGAAATCCTGGAAATTCCTGTTGATTTTTAATTTTTTTTTTGGGAATTCCAGTTTATATGACAGACCGTCAGCAAAACATAATATTAAAAATCAACGGTAATTTATATAAAATTCATCCGTTATATGGAAAAAAGTACCTTTGAACATACCTGTTAAATCATGAGTACTACTCGTACTAAGTAGCAATTTAAGGACTTTGGCTTTCCAGAGAAGTACTCAATACTTTTCAAGTACATTACATTTGTATCAATTACTACTCGAGTACAAGTACTTGTAATTGGAAAATATTTGGAAATACCATCAAGTACTGAAAGTACTCGAAAATACTCGCTTAAAGAATTACAATCCTCTTCCAAGTACTTTCAATTACTTTCAATTACTTTGAAGTACTTGGAAGAGGATTGCAATTCTTTAAGCGAGTATTTTCGAGTACTTTCGAGTACTTTCAGTACTTGATGGCATTTCCAAATATTTTCTAATTACAAGTACTTGTACTCGAGTCCTAATTTCAATTCAGCTAGAAAACAATTATGTATTCATTATAAGTACTTTAAAAGGTATTTGTATTGAGCACAAATTGTAATTTAACAGGTCTGCCTTAGAAATATTAAAAAATGAATTTTTTTTAAATGGAAGAAACACCGTCATAAAAAAACAATTGTTTTAAATCTGTAGTAATTTTTAGCCACTTGGCCCCACTAGCGAAGCGATTACCTCCACGTGATTAGAGATGAAACATAGCAAACATTTCGTTGTGGTAATAGAACCTCCGAAAGTTATTTTGATTTTAAATTTCAATAAATTCATCAACAAAAAAATGTCAAAAAAGTAAGTGCATTGCATGGGTTACGGGTTTTATTTAATGCAAGAAAATGTCTGGGCTATGATATTACAAATTTAACTCTTGAGTTACTTATCCCTTTATTTATAAATTGAACTCTGAATTTCCCGCAAGTGGGTCTTGGTATAATTTAATGAGATATAAGACTAAATACTCAACAATTTTCTTAAAATTAAGTGTGTTTTAAAAGTATTGAATTTTGATTAAATTTCCGCAAAGTTCCTAGATTTAAACAGTGTTTGTTGTGGAATGAACTCTATTTTTAACTTTTCGATCGAGTATTATAAAAGTCTAAGTAAGTAATTAAAAAGTGCTTAGCAAAGTACTCATTTTTTTGTAGGCCATGGGAAACAAATGACCACTTTTCCCTTATTGGTGTAATATTTCATCTCTTTTTTACTAACGGCGATTTATTATAAGCTCTGCATAGCAAGCCAAGTTATCATATTGATGTTTTTAATTAACTTAGCGCTGATTAGTACACTGCTCATTGTTGTTATCATTAATAAATTACAAAAACAAAATTTAACTTGGGAATGCGTTTATATTAGAAACTAATAAAAAAAAATTGTAAGTGTGTTAGAATTTTTATCGAAACTGCGCAGCAATATCTTGTAGGGTGCATTTGCCTTCAAAAATTTGAAAAGCCTTTAATTTTATAAATATAATAAAGTAAATGCCAAGTACTTAAATATATTAAACGATATCATATATTAAACGATATCATACCCTTGCAAATTTTGTTATTGCTATGCCTTTCCCTCAAGGCTTAGATACGTTTTTTTTTTTCATTATTATCTGATCTATTTTGTTCAAATAGTTTTTGCGCATTTCGTCATTTCATTTATTCGACCATATCTATATATCTATATATGTATATTTTTGCCTATCCGGCTTTTGACGCCATTTCCATCTTAATGTTGATTAATTTTTTATTTAATCCCATTTAATTTGCATGAACAAACATAAAACTGCAATCATCTAAATGGAACTTGCCATTTGCTAATTTTCAACTTCATTCTACTGAACTGGAAATGTTCTTCTCCCTCGTTATAAACGATGCTGCATTTATCTGCTGTTGTTATGTTCGAGAGGGATGGAGGGGTGGAGGCTAGGGTATGGCGATTGGATGGCTAGTTGGTAGAATTCAAATGCTGCTACTGCTGCTAACTACTAATACCTTGCCTACCGCCTAATGTTTTCTTACTTTTTACACTTATTGCACTAACTATGGGCATTGCAACAAAACGGCAATAATAACAACTAAAATGCCAACAAAATACCATTAAACATTCCTTTATGGCGTACAATATTCGCAAATAAATCCACAACAACTCTGCTAACAAACACCAACAGTAGATTGCACATAAATACTTTCAAACAACACACACACACACACATGCATTTATACATAAATACATAAATACATATAGTATATACTATTGTAAAAATGTAAAATGCAAAAATGATGCTCCTATATTCTTGGTGCCGCTGTTAACTCCAATTCCATTCTATGTAAATACCCTTGCTACGGATGTGATGCGATGCAATGCGCTGCGATGCGATGCTGTTGATATGCCAACAACAAAACGAATGTACAAATAGGGGAAAATAAATAAATCGCATTTGTTGTTCTTCTTGACTGGAGGCGTTGGCTTGCAAGCAGTGCCGCCTAATCCGGACAACAGTTGGCTACCGGAAAAAGCCTGGACACAAATATTTCGCGCGAGCGATCTGGATGGGTAAGTTGATATTGAATAATAAAGATTGTATTATACTAAACAAAAAAACCCTTATTTGGAGGAAAATGTATTCATATTGTACGTAAGCTGAAAAAAACAACAAATTAACTTCCATAAAATTAAAAACTGCGAGATGAATCGTTTAAAGTCAGGCCTATTTTTCCACCTATCTATGCAAATGATAACACTAATTTACAACTAATTGCATTACATATATAAAGCACTCTGATTCTGCAAATGGGAGAGCCACAAAATCCCCAAAAATAAAGTCTCCAAGTACAGAATTCCCATTTAAAAAAAAAAAGTCCCCAACACAAAATTTCGAAAATCATCTTCCCCTTCTATGGATAGTATTTTGAATTCCGCTAAACTTGGCTTTCATTTACGTAAAAAATTTACGTTGCATTACTTTGCAGAATTTTTAAAGAATAATTGTTAAAAAAAAAAACTGAAACGATTTCAAGCGCGATTATTCAGCTATTCATGAAATCCGCTCTGCTCGGTATCGGATTTGAATCCGTCAACTTTTCTCGTTAGGTGTAGCGCAATCCAACCTTGTTGTTTTATGTTCGAATTTTTTTTCGATTTTATGTGTCGAAGAGCACGAATGGTCCGTTTTGTCATCGGAAGTAGAACGTTCATTCAAACTCTACAGTTTTCATAATTTGAGCTTTATTTAAATCCTGTAGCTAGTGTTTTTCATTAAATGTAGGTATATTTTGTACAAAATGCAACTTTTGTTTCAATCGTGGCGTGATGCATTACCCGGAGAAACCATAAAAAAACTAACAAGAATTGTTTTTTCTTGAAATTTGCCCTGTATTACAGTTAAATCAAATAAGCTACGAAACTGCATATCCGATTTTTTTTTTAATTTTATTGAAAAGTGCAAAATTATTTGATGAACTTTTATAAACTTTCTAAAAAGTTTGAGACTTAGACTTGCATAGCTTTTGCTAATAAATCAACTATATTTTTATGGAAAATAATCAAAATTAAGTAAAAAAAATCGTCAAAACTTGTCAATACATTTTACTATTATTTTTATGGACACAGGTATCCAAGTTCGAGTAAATGAAAAATAAGTTTAAAGAACATTCTTTGACTCTCATTTGCATTATTTTTATCGCACGTCAGGTTTTCCCTCGTAAACTATATTATATTTATAAGATATTTATCTTATTTTCTTCTGTTATTGACAAAAAAGTTGAAATATTATAATAATTAGCAATTCTTTGCAAATAATGGTAAATTTCAGCACATCAATGGAACAGCTGATTCGAATATCGGTTCTTCTCATGTTCGAAAAAAGTAAATTCCGTATGAAACCGATACCAGTTTACATTTCCGACAAAAAGCAATTCCGAGTTGGTTTCTGCGATATGCCAGACTATTTTTATTTTCCGTGAATTTTATTTGAATAAGTTTAAAAAATAACATGGAGTAAACACTAAATCCTCGGGAATTTTGTATTGTGGATTCTGTTTTTGGTGGTTTTGTGTTTGGTTAATTTGAATTTGGGGATTTTTAATTCCAGTTTTTGTTTTGGGGATTTTGAATTTGGAGATTTTACCCTCAACCACTCAACTCAATGAGCGAATTTCCAAACATTATGTCAAGCTTCTAACAGGAATACTAACGGGCCACCTTCCATCGCTCACATGAGCGCTAGGTATAGAATCCCGTATAATGGACTTCTTTAGGAGCTGCTGGAATGCAGAAGAGGTAGAGAGCACTCTCTGTGCGAGTGTTCTGCACTACGAGAAAAAGGCTTCAAATCATTTCTCCAGAGGCTTGGATGACTTACGTGCGTTGCGCTGGGTAGGCAATAGCGATTTACAAAAAATATCGGGATGGATTAAAAACGTGTAAGGATAGACTAGGGGGAAATATCCTTTTCTGCATATAAAAATGGGCCCTACGGCAACTGACACTGGCTTAACACAACCTAACCTAATGGTTACTAAGAACCTATTTTGAAAATATAATCGAACGACATAAATCATTTCATTGGCATATAAATACTGTAAAAAAGCATCAACATAGCTTGCTCAATTCTTTACTCGTTCTGTGCAGATTTTTTGTTTTGTTTTGCTTCTAAATCTGGAACAGTAATAAACTGAGGTATCTTTTCAAGGCTACAAGTTAACGACAGCTTAGAAAATGGTAAAAAATAATACGGAATGTGTAATCTCCTTTTTCAAAATGTCGATATAAAAAACCAACTGCATTTCTGCATTCATTCTTGAACGAGCATCTAAGCAAGAAATATTCAACATAGAAATATGTAAAACTTCTTCGAACAAAGAAGAGGAGGCACCTCTTGTGATAATATGAAGCAGAAATTATCTTGCTCACGTAAAGTGTGGTTTGGAATAATGCTTAAGAAAATGGAATACCCCATCGTCTAAACAACTCAGCACAGCATTTAAACGCCTAGGCAACGCATAAGACGGTGGTATTATAATTCACAGAATCCTGTTATTTTAGTTCATAACTTTTTCAGTTTTGCGTTAGCTCTCATCTGTGCTTTTGTATGTGAAATCGCGCTAATTTGCAAAGAACTGTTCACCAATGGGGGCGTCTTCAATCCCACGAAATTCTACTCAACTTAACTTAGCGTAAATTGACTGGTTCATGGCCATCAATTAGCAAAATGTTCAGCTTACTAAAAACCGCCATAGCGTCTAATCACACTTTATTTGTTAAGAAGCGTTTTCCTTTGTTGTTGTTGTTGTTGTTGTTGTTGTTGTTGTTTGTTCATACATTCGTTAAAACTTAGTACGAATTTATACTACAAATTCAGCGCAAAGTCAGCTATGATGATGATTGTATGTGGTATTATCTTTTATAACCACTTCCTTTTGTGTTGGCCTTGATGTAATCGCTGGAATGCCCGCAATAAATTTGAATAGTTGATAATCACTGCAGAAACCAATGTTTTTGTAATTGAGTTTCTAGATAATTGATTGCACATAAAGAGCAAGAGTTAATTTGCTAAAATTTATTTTTTAAATTAAATTGGTAATTTTGCGCAGTCTATTAATCATACATAGATGGTTTATTGTAGGCAAACTGATTGGCATGCGATCACGTAAGTCTTGTGTTGAAAGATTTTAATTTTTTAAATGCAAAACATGTGTAATAACACTATTCTTAATTTGTTGACTCATAATCTGGGGCGGAATTATCATATGAAAGTACTAGATCATCCTACCGATCTCCATATGCTCTCAGATTCTCAGGTCAATTATATTTTTGTATGAATAAATGTTTTAAGTATGTACCTATTTTATACTTGGATATTAAATTGATATTGAAATAACATTAATGATGATAATGATAATGATAATGTTAATGTTAATGTTAATGTTAATGGTAACGATAACGATAACGATAACGATAACGATAACGATAACGATAATGATAATGATAATGTTAATGATAATGATAATGATAATGATAATGATAATGATAATGATAATGATAATGATAATGATAATGATAATGATAATGATAATGATAATGATAATGATAATGTTAATGTTAATGATAATGATAATGATAATGATATTGATAATGATAATGATAATGATAATGATAATGATAATGATAATGATTATGATAATGATAATGATAATGATAATGATAATGATAATGATAATGATAATGATAATGATAATGATAATGATAATGATAATGATAATGATAATGATAATGATAATGATAATGATAATGATAATGATAATAATAATGATAATGATAATGATAATGATAATGATAATGATAATGATAATGATAATGATCTTGATAATGATAATGATAATGATAATGATAATGATAATGATAATTATAATGATAGTGATAATGATAATGATAATGATAATGATAATGATAATGATATTGATAATGATAATGATAATGATAATGATAATGATAATGATAATGATTATGATAATGATAATGATAATGATAATGATAATGATAATGATAATGATAATGATAATGATAATGATAATGATAATGATAATGATAATGATAATGATAATGATAATGATAATGATAATGATAATGATAATGATAATGATAATAATAATGATAATGATAATGATAATGATAATGATAATGATAATGATAATGATAATGATAATGATAATGATAATGATAATGATAATGATAATGGTAATGGTAATGATTATGATAATGATAATGATAATGATAATGATAATGATAATGATAATGATAATGATAATGGTACTGATAATGATAATGATAATGGTAATGGTAATGATAATGATAATGATATAATAGTCATAATAATTGAAGTAATGTTTGGTCTATGTTTATACAAAAGAGAGTGTTAAAGGTTACTGAATTGCAAAATGATTTTTTCTGTATTATGGCGCTTTTTCATAAGAGTTTTCGGGAAAAGTTGTGGGATTTCAGAAAGCGATTTTCAAGTTTCAGCAAATTCAAAATTTAAGATATAGTTTTTTATATAAAAGATTATGGTTCATAATGTGCGATTGAATTAAAATAGCTTTTCTCGTGCGAATATTTTATGTAACTAGAATTAATTATTAATTAGTAGCCTATTTCTATCTGAAATTATGAGATAACCGCCACATTATTTTCGTTTTCTAATTTTAATTGAAGCACGCAATATATTTTTCGATACACCAGAATGACGGCTGCTTTGATCTGGATTGCATTTTTCTTATAGGTTGTTATTTAAATCGAATTGATAGGGTTCATTATACATTACACATAGCAGGTCAACCTAACACCTGGATTAAGTTGTTGTTACCATTGACTTGTAGCAGTAGACACCACAGAAAGTCAGCACCTCAATATTTCAACACATTTAAACATAAATACCTAAATAAAGTACATAAATATAAATGTACACATAAAACTGTCATGTAACAATAATTATTTATACATATATCTGTTTTCTACTCTCTCATAACAAATAATTGCAATGCAGTCTCAAAGAATTTTACAAACAATTTACAAAGGACGTGCATCTATGGAAGGAATATTATGATTTATCATCACCCGAGGAGCATCCATTACCAAAGCCTTATGATAACATAGAAGAAATGTTGTACTTAATCATACTGAAATGTCTGCGACCGGACAAAGTTGTTCCCGCCGTTAGGGTAAGTACGCACAAGTCAATATATACATATATACATATATTATAAATTTACGTTCACCTATGTATATATTTTTATAAGGCTCAAAGGAAACGGAAGCAAATAATAAGTTAAAAATAAAGTATTTTTAATAGAACATGAAAATAGCAACTAAAAAAATAAACAGATAAATGAATGAAGAAATCTTAGAATAACATAAATATAATTCATAGACATGGCAGTATATTTACACATACATACGTATGTATGTACATATGTACATAGTAGAGGTCATATAACTCTACAAAAATCATTGGACCAAGGTGTCCATTGTTGCCAAATTGCAGTGACTACAATTACAATGCTTTCACTGTTACGCTACAATTGCTCGTGATTTACCGATCATAACTAGCATACAATGTTTGTTTGGGTATGTTGACAAGAAGGAAAAATAAATAAATAAATAAATTTAAAAAACTTATAATCATATACATATATCGTATATATTATATGAATTAATTGCAGTAAAAATTTACTCTTCATTTATATTTGTTTCATGTAATTAGCTTTTTACGTCTCGAAGAAGAAGTTTTATTGAAATTATTATGGAGGCAACTCTGGTGTCATCCAATTGTGCATTTGGTTTTGTAGAGTATGGATGAAAGTGGAAGTTTAGTTGTAGAGAGACAGCAGACTTGCCATGTTGAATACATATGTAGATAAATAGATACGAAATTCTTTTCTTCGGGAGAGAGCTGTCAAAATCCACATTTTTTATAACATTTTCCAATGGAGTATCCCGTCAATTATCTTCGTTCTCTAACAAACAAAAAAAAATAGACAGATTTTTGAAATTGAAACGGGCGGCATTTGGGCATTTTCCCAGCGAGGAAATTAAGGTAAATCTAGCTCTGAGCAGAGTTTTAACCATGTAAAATCTAAGGCCTACTTGCGAGAAAGTCGGTTATCTATTTAACTCAAAGTTTACGGGTTAAATTAATGAATTTGGTTGCACATCAGAATGGAATGCTAAGCATCAACTCAGAGTTAAAAACATGAATATTTAGCCTAGCAATTAGTCAGGGTTAAGCCTTTAAGTGTGTGACATTCTGTCATAAATAATTAAAAAATAAATTTGTTAAACAAATGTCTTTTGAAAAAAAAAACAAAAAAATTTGCCACGAATCGCTTTTTTCCGACAATCGTGAGGATGCCATGGAATGCATAGGCTCCAACTTCTTTAACAAAGCTTTGGCAAAGGGAAGCGACCCCTTCCACGACATTAGATACCAAGCATACCAAGCATTTCGTTGTTGTACTAGAAACTCCAAAAGCTATTTGGATTATATTGTAAATTTCAATAAATTCAAAAAAATTCAAAGAAAATGTAAAATAGGAAATGTACGTAGCCCGGGTTACTAGATTTATTTTATGCAAGACAATGTTTGGGCTATGAAATTACAAATTAAACTCTGAGTTGCTTATTCCTTTGTTAATAAATTTAACTCTGGAGTAGGCCTAAGTAAATTATTAAAGTGCAATTTTAATCATTGCAATCACCCAACCGTCTATCGTAGCTGAAATCTGGCAACGCTGCTTTGCATAAAAAAGAAACTATAAAATTGTAAGAAACTAATTTTAAACTACGTGTTGGTCGTACAATTTTCACATCCGGTAGATGGAGGCAGTCATAATCGCTATAACCTTCAAACAAGCAACTAATATTGCTGGTGCACATTATCAAAGTTTTGGCACTCGCAATGCAATCGTTATACACATATCGAGGTACATACTAGCACTGCTTGACCAACGTAACATTAATGCCAACTGTCAACTGCCAAATTGTGAAATGTCAAATAGCAAGCGCGCTATTTGACTGCTTCATGTCAATACATTCTCAGAATGAATGAAATGAGCAGCAAAGCACAGCTATGTGACTGAATATCGCCACCGAGTGCATGCCAACTGAATTAATGCCCTGCCGAAAATTTAATGCCCGACTGCTAAAATAGTAAACTAACATGACAATTTTGAAGTCACTGATGTTTCTTCTTCCATTATTAAATTAGAACACTTGGAGCTATCATAAGGTCTTCGATCCCCGTCATACAGATATCGAAGATTTAAACGTGGTAATTCGCAGGCCACACGACAGGCACTTGAAACACTGTGCGAGAATTTTATCACATCTCACATCAGCCCACACTTTGTTAATATTTTTTTAAGTATGCCTATCCAGTAGAGGTCTAGCTGAAAATCAATATCCGGATATTCAAATAGGCGACTTGTCAGCTGGCAACATTTCTGATGGTTGATTATCGAAAACCAATTATTCTACCAACTCCTCATCATCGAGTAGTCTTAAAATCGGTTAAACAAAATTTTTCGAATAACAATAACTATAGCGGTATTCAAACTACTAGCCGAAAATTGAAAAATGAATAGTTAGTTAACTAGTTCTTTGTGAGCGGTTAGTCGAAAAAGTCGGAAGAAAACGGTTAGTCGATTATAAGAGGTCGAATATTTTTTGAAACAACTCTTGCTAATCGATAAACCGATTAGGCGATTTGTCGAATGACAAGGGTTCTACTATCTAGTAATAAAACGCTCGATGGGTTTGCGAAAGTTAGGTCAAATTTTCTTTTTGTACCCTACTAAAGTTTTCATGTCACGGTCTAGGAAGTCTTCAAACAGTTGGAAAATAATTTAAATATGTATCCGAGCGAAATGAAAGGTTTGGATATATACAAAACAATTTGACGTGAAATATTTTCGTAGAACATTTTAACCCATTAACGCCCTCCTAAAAGTGTCGTTTCGGCGCACACTTCAAGAAACCTTCCTAGAAATGAATTTGAAAAGTCGTTAGAGGTTTACAATGTTCTAATGAATTATTGCGAGAAAATTTCACTAAGGAAAATCTGTGTGCGATTAAAGCTGGTCTCTACATGAAATTGAAAGCAAATGATTTCATATCAAATTTAGATAACAGCTCTGTTAACTTGAATTTTGAATTGTTAATATTAATCAAGAAGAGCACACAAAATTATGGGATATTTAATTACACATTTTCGGAAAAGAGCATTTTTCTTTGGGTATTTTCAAAACGCCGGCGGCACGAGCAAACATTGAATAGAAAACAGTTTTTAGGCAGAGAGCAAAGAATTTATCAATTAAATATATTAATTTCTAAGTGGTAGGTCTAGAATATGACATCGTTTTAGTCTCCCTATTTCTTCAGATTCATTCAATAAAGTAATAGCAGTTATATTACAATGATTGCTTATTCTTGCAAAGTATTTAGTACTATATGATTTAATTATAATTATATTAAGTATTTAGTACTATATGATTTATTTTTAAATCTTTGTCTATACATTCATTTTTGATATACCAGGGTGCACCAGCAATAAGTCTAAGGGTAGTATTTTGATATCGTTGCAGTATTTCAATATTTGAGTGACTGGCAGTGCCACACAGCTGAATGCCGTAGGTCCACACAGGTTTCAAAATGGTTTTATAAATTTTAACTTTGTTATCAAGACTTAACTGCGATTTCCGGTTGATTAAATAATATAAATGTATGTACTATGATGATAGTTAAAGAGAAAGGAGTGATTAAAAAAATATATCAGTATGTACGCCCCGAACCTATATATTAACACAAATGTCCAAATATACTCGCAAAGTCAGACTCGTGCAAAATTCCACTCTTTTTCTGACTTCTAAAAGCTATAGTCAAGCTAAGCCAGCATCGGGCTAAGGAAAATATATTCTAATTTTTTGAATATTTTCACTAATTATTGTCCTTCGAATCATTAAAAAATAATTTCACTGAAAAAAAGATATAGACTATTGATCTGCCGACCCCTGTAAAGGATCATCACAAGCTTCGTCTTAATTTGGCCTCTAAAGTTCAACTTAAAAACAAAATAGCTGACTTTCGACAGCGCTATCGCCATATATAGATAATAAGCATAAATTATGAAAAATATTCACAGCATCAATTATAAATAATTGAAAATAATTGCACTTTAATAATGATTTTAGAGTTGGCTGATTTTCCTACAGGGATACATACGAATGTGATTAAGTTTGGTATAAATGGAATTGGCTGTTTGTTGGTCTGAATGGAATTGCATAATGACGGATATAGTTAGCAACGTAAATCCGACTTGGCATGCTAACCGCAGCCAAAAAGTTTTCGTTTTTTTTTTAACCAAATGATAGTCAAAGCTTTCCTGTATTATATACTTTTGTTGCATTTTATTAGCGTGGGAGGGAGTCCATACACAGGATGCGACAAAAAATATTCACCGAATATAAGTAACTAGTCACAAAGTTATTTTCCATTCATATGCAAGCAAACAAAATACACACGATAATATGCAACAACAACATATGATACAAAAAAAGTTAGATTTTTATTTCCAAAAATTTTTGCAACTCTCAGCATTTCTTCTATGTACAAATCCATTTTACAGACATTCATTACGCGCAACATGGACCAATCATTTGTGGAGCCACCACTCTTCGATTTGAATGCCTCATTTGCTGACAGTTCGCCAAGAATCCCATTGGTCTTCCTGCTATCGCCTGGCTCGGATCCAATGGCCAATCTATTCATGTACGCCAAACAGCGTAACATGTATGACAAGTAAGTTAATTAAAGAACTCGTTCGATAATCAACACATACACACACACATATACATATGTATGTACGTGCAGATATGTATGTACCCTGTCGGAAAAAAACAGACGGTCTAAAAAATTTACTTTGAAACAAATGCATGTTAAATTAATTATGTTGATCTAAATTGCATCAAGTATATATGTATATTTGTAGTTATGTGTATTATTTATTATAATTTTTCTGTGGGCAAATATGTTTTAAATGAATTATGTATAAGGACCGGTACAGAATAATATATGTAGTAGGCATTGAAAAGAAATTTTTGAAACTTAATTTGTTTCTGTAGTCAAGGCATCAACAATAACGAAAAAAATTCATAAGAACGAAAGCTCCGCACAAAAATTTTGCACATTTGGACCAATAACCCCAATATTAGTTACAAAAAGTTGGCGATATCAGTAAATCATCTTATGACACTGCCCGAAGGATGGTAATGCTTATTATGGAAGGTAGGTCAGTAAACGATTAGCCAAGAAGTGACCGGCGAAATGGATCTGCAGACGTTCAGTTGAAGAAGAAAGTAATAACCATAATTAGGAAGAACAGCTCTAAGTCGACAAAAGAGGTGGCCAAAAATTCTAAAGCCACAGATGTGCAAGTTACTGGAATTAAAAAGGGAAATGGTATAAAAATTAATGGAAACAAACAAAATTTTTGTGTGGTTGTGGACAACGGAATTTATTTGAAAATAGACTTGGAGACATTACCGAATATCCCATTTTACTGCTTCCAGTCGGGAAAAGACATTTCTGATTCGGAAAAAAAACATCCAGACAGAAAACTTTGGTAGAAAAGTCCTAATTTCACAAGCCACTTGTGGATGTGGGCAAAAATCACCCGCCGTTTTTCACTATGGAAACCAACAACACTGAAATTTACGCGAAGGAATGTCTTCAAAAACATCTACTGCCCTTTCTACGCCATCATAATAGTTCAACTATATTTTGGCCGGATTTGGCTCTAGCGTATTACGCTAATGTCATCCCAAAAGTGGTTCGAAGATATCAATGTGCATCTCGTGAGGGAAGACATTGCATCCTCCTTATGTCCTAGAGTTGCGACCAATTAAGCGATATTGGGCCAGACTTTTAGAAATTGAGAAACGAACCAAATCAATAAATGAAAAAAGAAGAGAGTAGCGGAGAGCATCGCTAAAAGTGGGCAAACCCGTTGTATAAAACTTTATCCTTTGCCTCTAAGAAAAGTTCCCGCGTAAGGAATAAATTTAAGTAATTTCATTTTCTTTCATCACTACAAATATTTTTTTTTATATTAATAAAAGCAAACCAATTGTAGGCACTCAATGAGCGTTTTTTAATTTGCAAAACATTTTGTACCGGTCGTTGTCTTTATAAAAATGCAATGTTTTATTAATTATTATTTTGTAGAAAAATGTTAGCTATATATAATTGCTTTCAAACATGCTTTTTTAATTTTAATTTTAAAAGAATTTTTTTAGAATTTTTGGGATGTTTTTTAATTTATTTTTTTTTTGAAAATTTTTTTACAATTTTCGGCATCTTTTTAATTTTTTTTAACATAAAATTAATGACTAAATAAATTGCAAATTTTCTGAAAAAAATTTAAAACCAAGCTACTATAACTCAGCATATCTTTAGCCAATCCCTACAAGTTTTTGTCGTTAAAAGCCCTTTCATACGAGATGCACTTAACAGTTAGGTAATGCAAAATTGTTTATGAAAAGATACCCAAAAAAAAAAAAAAAACACAAAATTATTACATACAGTTTGTTTTTGCTTTCACGGCTTTTGAAAGCTCATAGGCAAAAGCAAAAACAAAATATATGTAGGTGAATAAAAAAAATCAAATCGGCTGATATAGTAACTACACCTTATATGGATTCGCCTTGACCCTATCCAAACAAAAAATTTCAAAAATGTGTGAACTCAGAAGGAAATTTATTTGCCTGTTATGCTGTGTAATTAATCTAGAAATCACAATACTTTCGAGAATCGACGCTCGAATTAATGGTGTAATTATTTTTTTTTAGTTTTTATACTAAATTGAAATTATTATTACTATTATTTGGAGTACATATCATTATAAAACTTCGCGTTATCGCACAATTTACAGAGATTTAGTTATATTATTTAACTTTACAACTAGAATATATTCTCAAACGGCATATATTTGTTACTGCAATATTCATTTAAAAAAAAAAAAATAATACCTTTATGTATTAAGTTTTTCAAACGTACTAAAACTAATTAGTAGGATACCAAAAATTTATGAGAGGATTATCTGCATAGCTACATAATCTTTTGAATTTCTCAGATATTTTAGTTATTTTGCTAAGAATACGTTCCATATGGTGTTCAGTGTGTAGAGATTCGGAGGAATAATAATACGATAGATCGGGCATGATTTTAAGTAATTTATTTCCTCGAACTTGCAGTTTATTTATGTCAGGTTTTGTGCAGAATCCCCAATCTGGGCATCCTTAGAGTATAATGGACTGGAAGATTACTTTAACTATAATAAGTTTATTATCATTGTTTAAAGGCATTCAAAATTCGCCAGCTTCGGTCCCTTCTGTGGTGGACTATTTGCCGACTTCAGTGCCTAACGAAAATATTGAGATAGTTAAGAAAATTCTTCCTGCAAATCGTCGTGTGAGTATTAGGGAGAATATTAGCCGATATTGATATCACACCCAGTTAGGGTCAGAGTACTAGCCTCGATATTTTGGAGCGCGGAGTTGCTGTCGTTAAAGAAATGATCTATTCCAACCAGCGGTCATCGGAGTAAGCAAATATTTAAAACAAGACGAGAATAAGAATGCTTTCAAAGAGCTCATTTTATTGACAAATTCCGAGTAGCCGTCCTTTGTTAAAATATATAATTATCACAAAAAAAAATAGCTATAGTTCGCTTAGCAGGAAATGCGGCTATTATATAATTGAATATTAAATTACTTGACATTAATAAACTGCCAAAAATTGGCTACATAAATTTTCATTCAACAAACACTTGCCAATTGAATAATTGCCGTATCATGTATCATTAACAAATATCAGACACTTCCTATAATTCTTCTAAATGTTGCACATGAATCCCCCTCATTCACATACAGCAGCGATTTTATTTTCATAAGTGGATATAAAAGTTGAATACTAATGCCAATTTTCTTCACAATACTGTTGATGTGGTCTTTAAAGAGTAACTTGGTGTCAAGAATTATACCTAGTTACTTTACTTGATTAGACCAGGGAATGCAGGAGTAATTTATTTGTATACTGGAGTTGGGAAAATAACGGAAATTTCTTTTTCTCGAAAAAAATATTACTTGTGTTTTATCAGCAGTTATTTTAATTTTCCATTTATGAAAGAATGCAGAGAGTAAGTCTAAGGCACATTGCAATTCGCTCACTGTTGTCTGGCTATAGTCATGTGAGTTTCAGATTGCAATATCACCTGCATAAAGCATAAAATAGTGCCAGCTATAAATTTTTTCTGTATCAGAGCAGTATATGGAATATACAATAGCAGAGGTCTAGTAACCTGCGAACGGTTGAACTAGAGCGGAATACACATCTCCAATTCGCACACAAAAATATTTATTGGTCAAAAAACTATGTATAATTTTGGCTAAGTGTTTAGGGAAATCAAAACTGATCAGTTTCTAGATTACCCCATTATGCCAGACTGAGTCGAAAGCGTTTTCGACACCGAGTAGTATTTAGGGAGTAGACCTTTTACTGCAAATATTTTTTTGTACTTGATTTCATAACTAATATTCTAATTGCGTGATAGGCGGAGTGGAACTTCCGAAAACCATATTGTTCGTTTGGTATAATATCTGTCGTTTTCAGTACGTCCCAGATATTTTCTTTTAATAAGTTTTCTAGTATGTACCTTTCCAAGACCACTGAGTAGACTTATGGGACGATAGCTTGATGTAACCTCTTTTTGATATAGAAGTCACTTTAGCGACTTTCCATGTGTCAGGGAAAAAAGGGAAAAATTGAAATTAAAATGTACTTTTGTGCACATGTATGTACATATTCTTAAATAATTGGAAACGGAAAGGTTTGAAAGTAATTGGTAATTAGACTTGTTTTAAAACAGTTTGAAAAAATTGAATTTCAAATAGTTGTAAATAAAAATATTTTATTACAGCTGGAAAAAAAAAACAAATATTGATATTCCTTCTGTCAAAAGTATTTAAAAATGGTGGAAATCAAGGCGAATTCATATAAGGTGTAGTTACTATAGCAGCCGATGTGATTTTTTTTATTCATCTACATCATGATTCAATAATGAAAGGTTTGATACATAAACAGCTTTGCTCCTCACTCTTCACATGACGTCTCTTTTAGCTAAAACAGTGTTACATCTTTGAAAATTTTTGTAGTAAAATTCAAAAAAAAAAAAGTTTTAATTCGCTGATATATTTCCTGAAAACTGTGATAATTGGAGTAAGTATTTTATAAAAATGTAAATATTTTGTATAATGCAAATATGTGGTTTTATTTGAAATTCATTAGGTAATTTGTACATCTAAATCGTGATTCGTATACTGAGTGATCGTTTCCCTGCATCTTAGCCCGTTAAGCTCCGTGTCCTAGTTCATTTTTATCTCCACCCGTGTGCGAGCGTGAGTTAACAAGTCCTTTGTTGTGATCGTATCCCTCCTCTTTTTCACTTCAACTCCTGTGCCTCCGCATTTCTGCCCAAGTGAAATATTAGTGTAAATATTTGTTGTTTCTTAGTAGGTTGCTAATAATTTGTGTTCCCAAACTTCACTGCCGCCGTTTTGGAATGGTTTTCTGCCGAATTCTATCTATTCTATGTAAATTGTTGAAACGTAATCCTGTAATTACATAGTTATTTATGGTTATGTACTTTTTGTATCATACATTTTTCTGTACGTAATATAATAAAAAAAAAGTACTTGCTTTGTTTGAAACCATCAATAACCTTGTTTTTGTAATCATGTGGAGGCTAAAAGCTCGATTTACGCCGTTTTGTCTTACGTCGCGATTTTTCGGAGCCGGCCAAAACTTAAATCAAACGTGTAAGCGAAGTCTCAACAATTGGAACGTGGGGAGTTTGTGTGAGTTTTGGTGAATGAATTAATATGGATCCCCTCACAATATGTAATATTGGAGTTCAAAGGAATTTATGTTGCTTGGTTTTTATAAAAACAAAGAACAATATCACATATTTTTTTAATTGCGAACTACAAAAATTTGATTGCACCCGCAATTTCATATATTTACCACTAAATGTATAAAACTCAATTTTATTTACTTATAATAATGATATTTGTTGATTGAAATCAAAGTTTGCATGACGAAGGAGTTTCCAATCAAAAGAATGCATCAAATATTTCGTAGACTACGTAACATATTTCGATTTTATGCAACTTAAATTCTACAACAACATATTTTGCGTACTTGCTAAACACTTTTTTACAAAAAGGGATTGCATTCTTCCCCTTTTCTACTCCCTTCGCAAATGCAACCTTTTGTACGGGAGAGCTAGAAATTAGCTGTCATTATGTATCAAACCTTTAATAATTGAATCATACATCTACATACATATATTTTGTTTTTGCTTTTGCCTATGAGCTTTCGAAAGCCGTAAAATCAAAAAAAAAATGTATGTAAATTTTTACAACTCTCACGCATATCCAAAATCAAAATACGTGGGAATTTTGTAGTTTTACCACCTTATATGAATTTGCCTTGGTGGAAATCAAATGCAGAGTCAGATAATTGAGTTGCTTGTAATGTTAATCAAATTAATTGTTTACAAGAAAAAATAAAGAATTTCCGAACCAATTGTAGTCAGTAAATAAGTACTTTTTAAATGGCTTTCAAAGTAATTATATTTCCGACAGGGTACATAAATTCATCCATATAATACAACTGTCACACAATTGAATGTGCCAAGTAATTTTTTTTACATACGTTGCATTTATGTACATACAGTATGTATGTATGTAGGATTCCTCTGTTCATGCACAAATTACTATGAACAACTTAGTACCAGCAACCGGAGACCCACACACTCCTCACTGCCCAAGGTCTAATAAGTTATTAGTTAGTTTTTTACTTTACCCTACTCTCATAAAAGAAAAAGTACTGTACTTATAATCGTATTTACGAGCATACATACACACATACATACATACCTACATACATATGTATGTTTGTACTTATTTTCAAGTAAGCACTTCATTGAGTGAATACCCCCTTCGGTGATGTTATTGCTGTTCATTTTTATTGAATTTCTCTTTACTACTGCGCCACTCATATCAAGCAATTGCACGTACATTAAGTATTTTGTCCCGTTTCCGATACAAAAAGAAAATTTTATGAAGCTGTAATTAAATCCGCATTCGTCTACGTGTAGATATCAAAGCTTATTTTTTTATTTTTTTTTTTTTTTGATTTTTTCTTTGTTTGCGTGCCCAATCGTTAGTAGTTTGTCATATTGATGTACCACTGTTCATGAATACTCTACTAAATTTTTAATTGCTTGCCACGATTGTCAACAACAAAATCTGCAATCAATGTGAACTTATAATGAGTCCGAGTATAGTTAAACAAATAGAACTTTTATTAAACCATTTTTTATGCTTGTGTGCAGCGACTGGCATTGCTTAGTGAGACTCTATTGAAAATTGTGCTTTAACTGTGGCAGAAATATATATTTTTTAACATACATATATGTCCAAGTAATTATGCATTTTTTTATTTTTGAGTAAAAAAGTACTACAAAAATACTAACAGTACTCCGATTATATTACAAAGCAACTAAGAAATAAACTTTGCATACTTAGTGAATCCATTCGCATTTTTTCTAAACAAAATATTCTATATTTCCATATTTTGAGTAGTCGAAGTGAAAAGTGATTGGCTTATTAAAATCCTTTTTATTTAAATTGGCCTATCGCTGTCAGACTAAATGAGCTTGAGCCGGGAAGAGAACTCAACTTCGGCCACGCAAAGGTCCTGGAAACTTCCCGCGTAATAAACAAAAATTAAATTTTTCTACTCCTCTACTCTGCCTGGACAGCAAGGTATAGTCAAATGCTTTGCTGGCTCACAGCGTCCACCCTCACACAACACCGATAGCCAAGTTGCTATTAAATTTCTAAAATCCACTTTGGAGCAGTGTCCAAAGTGTCCATGGAATGCAGAAGGGCTCTCAACCTGCTCGCGCTGAAATCTTTCGTGATGGTTGAGTGGGTCCTCGGACACAGCTTTATTCTGGGTAACTACATTTTCGAGGAGCTGGCAAGGTGAGGGACGGAAATATCCGTGGTAAAAATATGCTCAAGATGTGGGTATACCTCATATCTCCTGCCGACCTAAACTCAGCGAGCTTTCTCGACTTTCTGCGCTACAAAAGGTGTACTCGGCGGTTCACCTTTTAGGGGAAGGAGGGAATAAATGGATTTTGGCAGCGTATAACAACGGTATTTTCTTCTGCAGCCTATGCGTGCCTCCGTAACACGGTTGTAGCTGTTCTAATTTAACCCAATCTAAATTTTCTTAATATTGGAAAGATTTTTACTTCCTTTTTGCGTTAATATGTACTCAAAAATTTTTATATATTTATCTGCTGTTTAAAAACGACTTAGATAAACAAAACGAAAACGTTCCAAAAAGGCATTGGGAAAAAGTGAAGTAGGAATGTTAATGCTTCATCCCATAGTGCTTCACGTTTCTTAGGTGTTTTACATAAAAAAAAAATGTTCTTAAAAGTAGTATGGAATCCTTGAAAATCAATATTTTCAATTGACAAACCCCCCTTTCTCTTCAAAATACCTCCAAAAATAATTCCGGATTATTTATTTAGCCATTTTTTAATATTAACTGTATTTTGTGGTACCAAAAAATGTGAATATCACAAAATGTTACACTTGTATAACCAATTGAAAATTATGTTTCGAAGTTATGCGTTAAAATTTCGACTTCATTTTGTTTTTTGTTCACATGTATTCTTGGCTGACCTTTTTTGTTTTTAAACGCGCAGTAAATCCTTTCTTGCATCAGCACAGCATTGTTCAATTTAATTCAAATTAAATATTTTGCAACATAAAAATTTTTCACCGTCATAAAGGTTCATAGAAATTTCTTATAATCCTACTTGTAGAATTTACATAAGGTGGTGTTACAAGTACAAAACTTCCATGTATTTTGTTTTTGCTTTTGTGTAAGAGTTGTCAAAATTTACATACATTTTGGTTTTGCTTTCACGGCTTTTGAAATCTGATACGCAAAAGCAACTCTAAAATGCGTGTAAGGTAAATAGAAAAATGAAATCGGCTACTATAGTAGCACCACCATGAATTCGTCTTGATACAAACCAAGTTGGACCCATAGAAGGTGATGGCAAGTTTATTTATTTATTTATTTATTTATTTAGTCCAAAAATTAGTCAACAAAAACAAAGTGTCTTACAGACTAATGCAGATATTTCACAAACATTGTGTTACTAACTACAGAAAATTTAAGTTTATAAACATCGTACGGCAAATCATAATTACTTAAAGGCTAAGTTAAGATTTATAATGAAAGACTGTTTTGGGGATGCAAAATCTATCCCGTAAGACTTGTAGATTGTATTGAATTCTATGAGAGCTCTAGTGATAGGCGCATTTGTTGCAAATAGAGTTCTTATGAAGCCAATACTGAAAAAATCAAAATTACGTAGCGTTCTAATCGGGGTGTTAAAAGAAATTCTGTTAAGAAGATTAGGACAATCAACAACACCACGAATAATATCGAAGTTAAACTAGACATGTCCGTTGTGTGTAATTTTGCGGGTGCAATGAATCTGAATTCGCCCAGTTTTGCTCATGTATATTGTTTGTGTAAACAAAACAACCCAGCGAATTGAGAAAGAAGAACAAGCCTTCACCTTATATGAATTCGTCTAGGCACAAACGACTTCACCGCTCCAATAGCTTACGCACAATACTGGCGAACGAATAATTTTGCCTTATTGAACACAATTGAAACGGCAGCGAAAAAAAACAAAAACAAAAATTTACACTAACAAAATATACACACAGTAACAGTATGATTTACAACAAACACATCATTTTGACTTAACGTTTACCAAGCGAATTCAATCAGCTGCTTGATCAACTTCACCTTATATGAATTCGCTTTGGGCAGCGAATAGAAAACAGCTGATTGTGAATTTGCCTTGGGTGATACCATAACAACTTTTTTTTTTTCAGTCGGCGTAAGGCATAGATGGGCACTTTGCAGTACCAGTAAAAATGCAGTAAAAATTTTTTTTTTACTGATAATGAAATAAAATTTTCATTACCAGTACAGTTTTACTGATTACTGAAAAAATTAGCAGTAAAAATATTTTTTTACTGGTTACTGAAAATAATTTGCAGTAAAAATATTTTTTTACTGGTTACCGGAAAAATTTGCAGTAAAAATAATTTTTTACTGGTTACTGGAAAAATTTGCAGTAAAAATATTTTTTTACTGCTTACTGAAAGAAATGGCAGTAAAAATACTGATAATATCATTTGAGTTGCAAAACCAGCAAAATATTTACTGTTTACTGAAAATAGTTACTGGTATAGAAAATGTTGTGCACTATCATCAGGGAATTTAAATCATGTATGTACTCAATAAATATTTTTAGTTTTGCTCTGTCTTCTTTTCCTTAGAAAAAAATACACATGAAACACTAAATGCAAAAGAGTCAGAACTCAAAACCAAAAAGATTCAAACAAAAATTATATGCAAATATTTATAATATTATGAACGGATTGAGATCACCAAAAAAGAAAGTCCTCCTTGCGTAAAATATAATCTTAAATCAAATTTTTATTTTGACTCTGATATATTAAACATAGGCTATGATTTAATACACAGAAAATCCCAAATGAAAATCTTGAGTTATGACTCTTTTCGTTTAGTGTGCGATACAACAAAATCATCACCTCATAACTGTAACTGTCGTACAATCCAAGCAATGCAATTATATGTAGAAGCATTGAGAAAAATAGTCCAATAAATATTTATTGCACCCTACACATATTTATGCAACATAAAAGGAGTGGAGGTTACATATATGCTAATTGTTTTATATTAGCTGATAAGCTGCTTTATCAGATTCGATTTACCCACGTTCGTCCGTCTGTTAAATAAAGTTTATTTTAATTTAATAAGAATTATACTTCAAATTAAGAAGAATGAATAATTTGCAAACCTGTTACAGGGTATCAATAAGTCGGTTCGCCTGACTAAAAACTTTTTTACTATTGTCCATGTGCGCAATCAATGAACAAAACAGTTGATTCTGAAATAATTCGGTCATAGGACGGATCTGACTCTGATTCCGATTCAAATGACTCGATAATTGCTTTAGGCCCTCAATTTCGATCTGTAACTCCACGTCTGTCAAAACACTTTCCTTGTGCGAGCCACACTCTAAATCTTTTGGCTTCAACCGATTTCAACAAAATTTTGAATTCATCAAGTCAGGATATTAAAGATATTCACAAAAGATCTTTCCAAAGGTAAAAATTATTTGATTAACTGAACACTTTTTACATTTACATATTTTCTATAACTTTGTAGATGCACACAGCTTTGGAATAAATGCAATAGACCAAAATCTGCAGAAGTAGTTAATGAAGTTATAAACGCGAATTTAATAACTCCATGCATAACAAGGTGGAACTCTCTTTATGATTCCGTTACGAAGTTGCTGCAACACAAAACCAATTTAGCAGAATTGTGTTACCGTTTAAAAATTCCTACCATTCTCAGTGAAGAAGTTGAGTACTTAGAGGAGTACGCAAAGCTTATGAGGCCTATTGCAGAAGCGATCGACTTCCTTCAGGGCGAAAAGACCATGTATTTTGGTTACTTTATCCCCACTATAGTGACTTTGAGAATAAAACTACGTCGTTTGGAGCCTGCAAGCTTTAAGTATTTATCCGAAATAAGCGAAAAAATGCAAATAGCTTTGCTTAAAAGATTTGAAAAGTACTTCCTGATTCAGTCTGACGCTTGGGACGCTGTTATTGCCGCTATTTCTGTCCCTGACATTAAATTGCGATTTTTAAAAGCCCTTTTAGAAACAGCAACGACGCAAACAGAAGAAGAAGTAAAAAAAATGTTCAACACTTATGTGGTGAAGTATGGAAAGATAGCAGATGACGCAACACGTGTTCCGCCTCAAACTACTCAAAAAACCTTCCTTGATTTCGGGGAAGAAAGTAATGGTAAAATTTTTGCATTTGACTATCAATTAAATATTTGATTTATGCATATATTCACTTAAATAGATATAAGCATACAGAGTGGTTCCACTGACTCAGGCAATTATCTTCAGGAAACGCTTTTATACCTGGTGGAACGAGACGCCACAACAAGTTGTTTAAATAAACATCAGGCTATTAAAAACGTTTTTTCTAAAATATAATACCCCATTACCGTCATCTGCACCTGTAGAACGGTTGTTTTCTTTCGCTGGTATAGTTAACCGGTCTAGAAGGCAAAAACTCAGCGATGCAAATTTCGAAATGCTGGTTTTAAGAAAAGCTAATGGCGGATAACAAGTTGAAATAAATGTTTCAATGAAAACAAAAATATTCGAATTTTCTTTAATTATTCATTGACCTAGTGGTTGGCTTTTGATTTTTAACTACCAGTAACTATTTTCAGTAAACAGTAAATATTTTGCTGGTTTTGCAAATCAAATGATATTATCAGTATTTTTACTGCCATTTCTTTCAGTAAGCAGTAAAAAAATATTTTTACTGCAAATTTTTCCAGTAACCAGTAAAAAATTATTTTTACTGCAAATTATTTTCAGTAACCAGTAAAAAAATATTTTTACTGCTAATTTTTCCAGTAATCAGTAAAACTGTACTGGTAATGCAAATTTAATTTCATTATCAGTAAAGTGTTACTGTTTACTGCTGTACGTAATGCAGTAAATATATAATGCAGTGTGCCCATCTATGGCGTAAGGATTGTAAAATTGAAATATTTTGTTTATATTTTGATTGTTTTTGTTGTCATGGGAACTGATTTTTCATACTTTCTGATAGAAGTAGTCGATTGATAAAATACATGTAAATTTTGTTTTTATTCTAATAACTTCACCTTATATGATTTCGCCCTGCATCGCTTTAGATCATTGGCTCACAGAAACTTTCAATGTACTGGCAAAACTTTTCTATAGTTTTTTTTTTTAGAGTATAGAACATATTTCTCTACGTGTCACGGAAACAAGTATTCTACCAGATTTATCCACCAAAACTCAGCGAAAATATACTTATTTTGTAGATTTGTTGTTAACTACTTGGGAAAAAATCATTCTAGTGTATGTACATATATAAATCAATTATTAAACTCAGTGAAGAATATAAACAATTATTCGTCAAAGAAATTGGGCCAATTAGTCGAAAAATCGAAAAAGAACTAATTGTTACCCTACAAGTTGTTTGTGGGTGGTTAGTCGATTAAGTAAAGTCGACTATTTTTTTTAAGGAACTTTTGTTAATTGATTAATCGCATAACAAGAAATTTAATGTAGAGATCCCAGTCCTCGGATTTATGACCATAAGCCATCTGAGATCTATAGGAATCTTTTTACATCTCACCTTTTAAATATCAAATCTAGTTTGGGCGTGAAGACTAAATTTATACAAATACCTACATATGTATGTGAAAAATAAACTAAATTCTCCACACTGATGAATTCAAAATGTTGAATACTTAAATAAACATCGAAAAATGTTTCACCTTAGCCACTAATGCATAAAAAAATCATTCACTTTTGTTTACATGGCCTTAAAGCTTACTGATGAAATGAAAACAAAAGGCAATCATTTATTTAAACCTACACACACACATAGCTACACCAAAATATATTTACACATATCTATGTATAAATGCGTTTGCATAAATTTTTTTTCTCCAAAAAATTTTTCAGAACAAAAACTATTTCATTGGGTCAAGGTCAAGGTCCACGTGCAGAAAAAATGATTTTGGAAGCAAATCGCTATGGCCATTGGGTTGTTTTGCAAAACTGTCACGTTGCTGTCAGTTGGATGGGCGAATTAGAGCGCATTTGCAACGATACGTCGTTAGCCGAATCAGCACATCCCGATTACAGGCTATGGTGCACCTCATATCCGAGCAACGTATTCCCCGTTTCGGTATTGCAGAATTCGGTGAAGATGACAAATGAACCGCCAAAAGGTCTTAAGGCGAACATGTTTAGGTCATTCAATTCAGATCCTTTGGTACGCGATAAATTCTTTACGAATGCCTTTCTATATTCGGATATGGCAAACAAATGTTGGCTACGCGGTGTCTTCGCTTTGGTCTTCTTTCATGCAGTCGTACAGGAGCGACGTGAATTCGGGCCGCTTGGTTGGAATATACCATACGAATTTAGTGAGGCGGACTTAAAGTAAGTGAGGTCAATAAGTTAAGTGGGTCGGTGAATGTGCGAAGTGCGAATGTATGGGATTTGGAAATGATAATATTTATAACTTTAGCTCACTTGCTTGCTTGCTTGCTTGCTAAGGTCGGCTGGCTATGTGGGTGTGAAAAAATGGCAAGCTTTATATAAGTATAGCAATTGTATTTAAATTCAGACAATTGTGAATTTCATGCTCGTAAATGCAAAGTTAAATTTATTTTTCAGTTATTTATAAGCTTATTTTTGTATTTGTCAGCAACTAGCATCTAACTGTTATTTTCCCAATTTTTCTACCTTCAACATTTTGTCATGCCACACTGTCAAGCAACTTAACCGCAAATCCTATACAGATATTGTTTGGTTTTACTTCGCTCTTCACTTACAACATACACATACAAGTAAAAAATTTTCGTATGTATAAACCATACATTAGTTCTATTTCTATTTAGTTTTATTTCTTTGCCGCTTTACAACGTTTTTATTTTTATTTTTATTTTTACTTTTATTTTATTTCTATCAAATTCGTACGTACATTATTTATTTTCTCGATTTTTTGCCATTTTCCAAACAATAGAATTTCGCTGATGCAGCTAAAGATGTTCATAGCCCAAAGCAAAAGTATACCGTTTCGTGGGCATGTCTATCTCACCGGTGAATGCAACTATGGTGGGCGCGTTACGGATGACAAGGATCGTCGCTTAATCCTTTCACTGCTCAACATGATATATAATCCAACCACAATCGAAATGGACAAGTAAGTGGAATGCCAGTTGCAGGCAGAATTTCAAAGATTTACTATAACATACGTACTATACAATACATATAAGTAGTTGTTGTTGTTGTTTTGGACAAAAATTGAACATAGCAGAAAATGTATACTTATAATGTGAAGTAGAATTAGTGGTTGTATTTTCTTAATCTCATCTCATATATCTATATCTTGTTCGTATTGAATTTGGCCAATTTTATGAAATGTCACGCGTATTTTCGATTTAAAAGCTGTCCGTGACAGCATCAAAAACTATTTCACCTTAGTTTTAGTGAGGCAACTTTGTTCGCATGTTTGGATGTGTATGTGTGTGTGTAAATTTTTTTATGAATATTCCATAGCACCAAGCCAAAGCATATTGTATAGAAAAACAAATACAACTATTGCATGTATTTCCCCCCCCCCCCCTGGAATTCCTAATGCCTCAAAAAACGAACTGATTCTTAAATGAATAGCACAGATACGCAGAATGACAGTAAGAATTACAATAAACACATCAATTTGTCTTTAGGTTGGGTCTGAAATTCCCGAATTAAAAAACCCTCAAACAAAATTCTCGAATTAAAATCCCCAAATTCAAAACTATGAAAATCACAATCTCCATATACAAAATCCCCAAAAATAGAATCTCCGCATTGGTTTGAAATACTTTTAGATTACCTTAAAAATTGTCATTTTGTTTTGTAAATAAAAATAATCGAGCATGTAGCAGATTGCGACTCGGAAATGGTTTTCATCGGAAATGTAAACCGATATCGGTTTCATTTAGAGTCTCGAAATTCTAACGGAATTTGTTTTTTTCGAACATGAGTAAAACCACTATTCGAATCAGCTCTTTTATTGATGTGTTGATATTTTCGCTTTTCTGCCAATCAAAGCAGAAAATGAGATAAATGTCAAAGAATCCGAAATGACGTAGCATATGCTCAACAAATTTATATAAAAATAATATTAAAATGTTATACAAATATAGTTGGTTCTTTAACAAAAACTATGTAAGCCTAATTTCCAGAATATTTACATATAAAAATTCATCACAATATCCAACATTTTCAATTGCAAATGAATCATATCACGATTGAAACAAGAATTGTATTTGCCTAAATTTTATGAAAAAAAACCAGCTACAGCACATAAAAAAAGCTCAAATTGTCAAAAACTTTAGAGTTTGAATGATTGTTTTACTTCAATTAACAAAACCAATAATTCGTATAGTCGATTTTCGCGACACGTAAAGAGAAAAGTTGCCGGATTCAAATCTGATACCGAAAAGAGCTGACTTTATGACATAGCTGAATAATCGCGCTTGATATCCCACTTTCGAAGTTTTTTTTGATGGTTTAACAATTCTGCAAAATTAATACAAAGTAAATTTTTTTTACGTACGCGAAGGCCAAGTTCACCAAGTTAGAATAGAATAGTATGAAAGGTATAAAAACATTTATCCGATGTTTTTTTCGACTATACTTATATTTCTTGCGTGAATTTTAATTCTCGCACCGTGCCATTTGATTCAATTCAGCAATAAAAACCCGATTCCCCAATATTACGATAACGTGACGACCCGGCCAAGGACGTTCAGCTTATCAACATTTCTCAAAATTGTGTAGGAAGTGTTTCACGTTCCTTAGATTCAAATTATTAAGTTAATTTGTTTTAAATCTCCGCCAAAATAATTGTATACGTATATATTAAAGAATAAAAAAAACTTACTTGCCAAGACAAATTCGTAAAAGGTGAAAAGGTGGTGTTGAGAAATCAGCTAAGTGAATTCGCTTGCTGGACTGAATGAAATTCTTGCGGATTCTCATTGTCATTGTGCGTACAATTTGTAAGTGTACATTTTTGTTGTTGTGCGCTCTACACCACCTGATATGATTTCGCCTTGATACATACATTATGTAAACAAAATTTTTGAAATTAGTGTGTGTTGTCAGTATTTCCATATTCGAAACTTTTCCCAATATTCGACTAGTTTTTTTTTTGCTTGGGAGGATACATGGTTAACTATTTACGTAGGAATTTTTACATTTTGTATATAAATTTGAAAAATAATATAAAGCCCTTTGTCAATGTACCACCATTTTAATATTTAATGGTGAGCTCAGACGACGTCACCTTATCGACTTCAGTTTTGTCAGACTATCAAGATTATACTCAAATCTTCATTTAGAATTCTACGCCATTTTTTTGTTTCTTTTTAGCCGTCTGTTTTCCAGTACTCTTTCCTTCACAAATTTTCA
The DNA here is from genome assembly GCA_951828415.1 of Anomoia purmunda. NCBI lineage: Eukaryota > Metazoa > Arthropoda > Insecta > Diptera > Tephritidae > Anomoia > Anomoia purmunda. The sequence goes on from OX639996.1 coordinate 32,283,294, forward strand.
TCCCTAATGGTCTCAATTGATTCTCTTCCCAAACCAACTGTTCCGCCCATTCAGTTAGTTTTACGGTGATATACGAAGAAGAAGAATATCCATATATATAGGCCTTGCAATAGGGACGTACAAAAGTAGACTGATAGTGACAGCAAACGACGCCATATTTTTTCCCGCTCGTTTTGACATTTATCTTCAGTAAGGTTTGCCATTTCATCATGGAAAGATATACGATCCAACAGCGAGTCGAAATTATTAAAATTTACTGCCGAAATTCGGGGTCAATGGCCTCAACTTTAAGAGCGCTACGTCCAATTTATGGTCGTCGTCATTTCTGGCTGAATGGCTTCGTCAATAAGCAAAATATGCATTATTGGACAGGCAGCAATCCACACGTAGTCCATGAGTCAACATTGCATCCCGAAAAAATTACGGTTTAGGGCGGTTTATGGGCCGGTGGCGTCATTGGGCCGTACTTCTTCCGTGATGATCAAGACCGGCACGTTACTGTGAATGGGAATCGCTACCGCTCAATGATAACCGAATATTTTTGGCCCGAATTGGATGATATGGACTTGGGCAATATGTGGTTTCAACAGGACGGCGCCACAAGTCACACAGCGAATGTCACAATCGATTTATTGAAAACCAAGTTTGGTGAACGTGTTATCTCACGAAATGGCCCAGTTTTGACGCCGTTAGACTATTTCCTGTGGGGCTACGTCAAGTCTATGGTCTATGCCAACAAGCCAGCTACGATTGATGAACTTCGTACGAATATCGAACGTGAAATTGCAGCATTATCGGCCGATTTATGCTTGAAAACCGGCGAAAATTGGGTTCAGCGGCTGGACTTCTGCAAGCGTGACCGTGGTGCCCATGCTAAAGAAATCGAGTTCCATACATAATGGCATCGAATTTAATTTCACAGGAATAAAGAATTTAATTCATATCCCAAACCGTTTTTGTTTTATTTAAAAAAAACACTTTTGTAGCGTTCCTATTGAAAACCCCTGTATGTATAGCATTACAATTCGATATACAATTGCATGTATTGCGATTCTGAATCAGCAGCCCTAATATGTTATTATATATTTTTGTAATGAAATAATTTAAAATTTTTTTCTTGTGGGTAGGTAAAAGAAAGTAAAGAAGTTTATTTACTGGGTTGGCGGCCAGAAACTTTTGGGCTTCATTGCGTATTAATATATGTAGATATATTCAATGTATAAAAACTTAGGTCTTCACTAAAGAAAATTTGTATTTATAAACGATGACAACACATTCGGATAGATAATGTGTTACAGATAAAGAAGGTGGAACCGCCTAAACTGAAAGGGATTTTTAAACGAGAATTAAAACAAAAAGCCATACACCATACATATTCTGCGATGAATATTATCTGCCATTCGTAGAAGGTAAAAGTACATTGGCCTTTTATTTATGGGTGATATCGAGAACAAAAACTTCGACAATCCATTTCCAAAACAAAAAAAATATCTGAAAATGTGTCGTAGAAATCTTTAAACTTCTTTGATCCCCACCATTCGGAATTGAACATGCTGTATCATATATTGTCATTATTCTATCTATTTTCTTTACTGTTTTCTTTCTTCTTCCCTCCCCACTTTTCAGTTATTCTCTATCACAATCCGGCACCTATCGTGTGCCACTAAATCCAACGCGTCACAATGCAATCGAATACATTTCGACATTTGCACTTAGTCCCCATCCGGAAGTATTCGGTTTACACGAAAATGCCGACATCAATCGCAACAACAAGGAGACTAGCAGTGTAAGTACTACTTACATTTATTGTCTCAATTCTTAACTGCAAGCTTTCTTCTTGAGTACGATATATTTATTTTAAATCTCATCTATTAAATTTGGATTTGTTTGCACTTTGAAAATACAGTTGATTGGTGGCGTTCTACTTACCCAAACGGATTTAATGGCGTCGGTTAAGGCAAGTGGCGCAGCGGGCGGTGCTAGTGTTGATCCAGCATTTGCTATATGTAAGGAAATTCTAACACGCCTACCACAGGCTTTCAATATTGCTGAGGTGGGTCAAAAATATCCGGTGGTATATACAAATTCTATGAATACAGTATTGAGACAAGAGTTGATAAGGTAAGAAAATAGTTTGATATTGAAATATATGTATTTGAAACGGTAAGAAAAATCGCAATCGAATATTCGAATATGTGCGTGGTAGGGAACAAAGAAACAAAAATACATATGGAACTAAGTATGTAGGGGAAGTGATTACTTACAAATGTTTTTAAGAATAGGTTCAGTTTCCGCATGACATTCTTTTTGAAAAGTTAACTCAGGTACCGTCGGCTTGGGGTTGACGTTCAAGTAGGGTGGGCCAGGCTAGTGTTCAAAACGTATTGAAATTTTGCGGTATTATTTCTAAACCTTATACATAAAAAGAAATTTACAAATTTAAAACGATGCCCGCATTAAAAAAAAATTTCATAACAGTAGGTAATTACATATTTCAGAAATTTAATTTTTACTATGTCTGATAGCTGTTAGCAATATTTTTTCCGTTTCTACTATGTTTCTAATATATGTTTTTCGCATTAAAAATGCACTGCTAAAAAGTTTGCGAATATTGTATAATATTCACAAAATTTTTAATGTAAAATTTTTCTGCAATTTTGTTGAAAGACGTATTTGGTATTTTTATAAAAATTGCGAAATATTATTAAAAAATTTTGTATTTAAGGAAAATTCTTAAAAAATGTTATCAAAATTACAGAAATACAATTTTTTGAAGTTACAGAAAAAGATTAAAATATATAACTTACGAAGAAAATATTAAAACTGATTTTTTTTTTAAATCCTGAATAAAAACTTAAAGAAAAAATGTGATTAAAATATAAAAAAAGTTGTATCACAATTACAGAAATATAATTTTATGATTAAAATATATAACATACTATGAAAATAATAAAACTGAAATTTTTTTAAGTTTTTGAATAAAAAATTTAGTATTTGATGGAAATGATAAAAACATTGTATGAAAATTTACTATGAAAACATACATATCTTAAATAAATTAATATTTGTCAATTTACTGCAAAAAAATTAAAACCGATTATTTTTTAATTCTGATTTAAAAAAAAATTAGTAGTTGATGAAAAAGTTAAAAAAAAATTGTATCCAATTTACTGAAATACTTAAGATTAAAACATATAACTTTCTATGAGAATACTAAAACAAAAGATTTAGTTTCCTGTTTAGTAAGTATTTTTTTTTTTTTTTTTTTTTGTTTTTTTTTTGTTTTAGCCTTAAAGAATTAAAACACAATTTTTCAAAACTATGTACTGCTTTGTAGTCAGCTGTTTGCGTTGCTTTAAATTTCTTGAAAGTACGCCATGTTATGGGTTTTAATCCTTTTTCCACTATTCCGCATCTCAACACAACTTTAGCTTAACAGCAGTTCCACGAGGACCTTGATATGAAAATGCTCTAACTTATCATCAACATACTTTGCGGTGAGAGAGTATAAGTAATAAAATGGCAAGATCTTAGACTGAGCCGTTTTTGTCGTTGTTGATTAGTAAACACCAAACCACCTCGTGCAAAGAAAATATCGCTCAAGCCGTCCATTGTACTGTTAGCATGCTCCTTGTTAATCTTTTTTAAAGCTACACGATTTACAAATAAACCGAAGCATATTGTCGGGTATTTTTGCTCTTTTCTCAGCCCTTTGTGGTCAAAAGCCTCTTACCTAATGGTTTTTAAAGCGAGGCAGATTTACAAAAGGTATGCCAATCAAAGTCAGATGGTTTCACGTCGGAAGGTGACCAGTCATCAGTTCCACAAGTAGTATGCAGCCCCTTCTGTTCAATGAAAGCAAAAAATATGTTTAGACTGAATTTTATTCTCTGAATTACGCGAATGAGTAAAGAAAACAATTGTATTATTTATTATATGTTTTTGTTATTCTTTTGACCTAAAAAATATTTTGCTACGAATGAAATAATCTTCGCAAATAGCTTCGAATATTCATTAATTTGTGGTATTTGTAAAGTAGTTTCTAAACAGTTTGAAAATGCATTTTAACTATATTTACGGGCCTGTGAGATTACCAGATATACCCGTCCCAGACTTCTTTCTACGTGATTTTTTTTAATCATCATTTTAAGCGATGTCCTTAAGAAGAATATCCGACAAAAAATCCTGAGCTTATCGCCAGAAGTGTTGGAAACTATGAGAAAACCAAATGCAAATTAAGTGGTGGTCAAGATTTATGGAACTACTATTCTTAGCCATGAATGTAATAAAATGAAAATAAAAAGGTCGAAATATTAAAAAGAAAACAACATTTTCTTACCTTTCGTTCAAAAGATATTCCCAAAGAATATCAGGTCATTTATTTCGATATTACCTAGTGTTCTATTACAATTTATAAATTCTCGATTTCGAAAGAAGGTAAAGTCTTCTCATATTATAATCACGTTTTGAGCAGACGGAGGCACATTCTTGAAGAAAATGCTGATAGTATAACTGTACGGATTCACTATTGTCATTGTCAACACTTCTAATGGCAAATTATTACACAAGCAATGCTCTTAAGAATCCACATAGAGACATTGGACCAGTGATCCAATAAAAAATAAGATTAATAACAATAATTTTATAAATAGATTGAAACGCGCCCAAAAGGTGTTTCTTTTAATTTCGCATAGCAGTATTTAACTTTTTCAGATCTTATACCATCGTATAAAAGTCGTTTACTTCTAATTAATCTGAAGGCTTTGGAAACAAGACGTTCTTTAATCTCTCTGACTTTTGCGATTAATATTATTAATAATACTGGGCCCGTTTTAATGTAACCGAGTTGCAAAAGAATGCTTTAACTCAGATAAAATTTCCTTTAAATGCAAAAGCAACCCTGTTAGCCTCTTTCATGTAAGTTTCGATTTGTTTAGTGCTTCTTAGGAACGGAAAATAGTTTTGCCGGCAATTTTTAGTTTTGTGTAGTTATATATTTACAAATACTATGCAAATAAAAAAGGAATTACGACTTCTATCTAAATTTCCCATGTATTTTCTTAGCGCAGTTTTTACACTTCACAACACTACATCTCAGGTCGGATATCAATTAACCGAGTTGGCTCAACTCGCTTATTTTTCCGAGTTAGTGTTGTTGCTTTACATGCAATACGTTATCTTACCTACCTAGTGTTCTTTTGCAAGTCGGCTACAAAGAAATGGGCCCACTGTAGATTGCTCTTTTCTTCTAAGGATGTACAAATTCAACATTCCTCAGCGTAGCTTGCATAACTTTTCGTCGTTCTATTGTGAAAATTGTAAAATTGAGGGGGTCCTTAATGCCCCTTCGCTATGTGCCTTAAATGCATTTAACGTGATCTCGAATTGATTTAAACGAATATTTCTCTAATTCTAGGAATTTATTTTTTAATATTTTGCATTCTTTCTTTTTATAATTCAAATTATGGTATGTAGTTTATGCCAATATTCTGTAACTCAGTCTCATTTCAAGTCAATGAATTTGAGACTTTCAATTAGAGACATTTTTTGTGACTGGAAACGATTTCGATATTCAGTACTCAACAATAATAAAAAATTTCACCAAAGACTGGGGTGAAAAGCAATAGAGACAATCAGCTGATCGTTTGTTCAGCTAGAGATGCACAATCAACCTCAACCCCGAGTGCTACTTCATTTCATTTCTTTGTTTTGTGACCAGCTCAGGAGCAGTTGAGTAACTATTTACTTTATTTTGAGACTAGAGACTTGAGACGGACTTACTGAATACCAAATAGTTTCATAATCAAACTCACCACCGAAAAGTTCCAATTAATGACTAGAGATTGCTTACAGAATACCGGCATTAATCCATAGACTCAGTGACAAAAATTTTATTATGTAACCAATCTGTAAGAAACCACTGTTTCATAGACTAATAAATAAATAAATAAATGCGTATACATATGTACAGAGTTCCGCAAATAATAATAATTAACAAAATTACACAAACTTAAGTAAACATCTTCAAATTAGGAAATGAGACAAATAAAAAACCAAAAGTACTTTGAACATATTTTATTTGATTTTTATTTTTCTTTTATTTTTACTACCCACTTTGTCAGATTCAATCGCTTGTTGGATTACATACGCAAAAGTCTAATCAACGTTCAAAAAGCCATACAAGGTCAAATAGCTATGATACCCGAATTGGAGCGCACACATTCATCGATGGTAATAGGAAAATTACCGGCCGATTGGTTAAAGAAAAGCTACCCATCGTTGAAGCCACTTGGAAGTTATGTTACGGATTTTCTAACGCGGTGAGTATAATAGTTTTGTATAAATTAGTTAATTTAGTAGTAAGGAAATAAGTTTTTATTGTTACCCATATTTTTTCGTATAAATTATTACTGAAATTAATGTATGTAGAGTGAATGTTGACTTTTATCGGTCATCTATGAATTTATTTGGAAACCACCTATGCGAATATACCAAGTGTGTATACCTATGTATTGTTCTATTTCTTGACAGTTTCAAATTAAGCATGGAATTTATTAGCAATTGTATTGTAAATATTTATAAGCAAAAGTGAATGGGCGACGAATTATTTGATCCACGTCGTCGAAATGGTGGTATACATTTTGCTATGCTCTTGTTGTCTAAAACCGGATATGATTTTTTTTTTGTGTATTAAACTATTTATTTGTAGCTTCTTCATTCTACTCATCTTAACAAAATTGTATTGTGGAATGAGGTAATTAAATAATTTTAACCACATACAAAGAGACAGCGTTTTGATGTTTTGATATTGAATAACTTGTTTGGTTAGTAAAGTTTTTGTTGGGTGTTAATAATGTAACGACCGTTAATGTTTTAACAGCTTAAAACATACAAAATTACATCATGCCGAATGAGTCATAAGACTGATGGCTATTAAAAATTAATAATAAGAATGCCAAATTCAATAACGTGCCTTATGTCAATTAGTAGTATTAATGAAAAATATCGACAATGATAAATAGTTATCGATATTGTCGCTAAGAATAGTTAACGTTAACGGTGAGTCAAGAGTTGATGCTGAAGAAAATTTGAAAATAATTAAAACTCTAAGCCATGTATGTATAAAGATTTATTAAATTGGGAATCTATACGATTTTAAGAACATGCTTTAAAAGAAAGAACCTATGAAAAATATTTCTTATTTCATGTCGTAATTTTTTTTCAAATTACAATATTTTCTTCAATTCAGATGGCTTATAAATTTAAATATACAAAAAAAAATTATTATACCTGCTTTCAACTTTCCACGCCGATTTTTAAAATTTTCCTTATTAAATTATTACATATTGTCCCATTTCTGCGTTACCGTTGTATCTACAATAGAGTCGTTTTTCAGAAATAAAAAAGAAATAAGATTATAGCTGTTAAGTTTCTACTTTAACTCAGCCATATGATTGCAGCTACGATGAAAATGAATGAACGAATAAATGTTATTTTTACATTCGAGTAGTCACCCTATATTCGTTGATAGATTTTAAAGGATGCTGCTTAAAACCCCCATTTTATCAAGTTGAATTTTTACACGTTTGATAGTGTACTTGTCATTGTAGATGTCGTACAGTGCATCATTCCATCTTTCTCGGTACCCGTCGCCCACGCGAACAGGGCCATATATCGTGCAGTATATCTCTCAACAGCCTCCAAAGCCTTCTCGCCTTTGTTCAACATCGTCCGCATTTCTGCGCCATACAAAAAGACGAGCATGGTGAGATATTTGTAAAACGAAATTTTTGTTTGTCAAAAGAGGGATCTGCTTTCCAATTGCCTATCGAGCGTGAGTCTCCTTGCCTAAAACCTCATTTGGTATCGAACGGCACGGAGAGGTCCTTCATAATCTGGACGGAGCTAAAAGTTGTGCTCAACGTCACTCTGCATTGCCGTATCATTTTAGCGAGGATCCCAAATTTACACATGATGTCTTAAATCCAGCTCTGTTCGTCGTGCTATTAAAAGCGGCTTTAAAGTCGACGAAAAGATGGTGTGTGTCGATTTGTCTTTCAATGGTATTTTCCAGGTTTTGAAACGCTTTGAATATCTAGTCAATGGTGGACTTGGCAGTTGGTTCATGTAGGGCTTCAATCTTTCGCGAATGCTTTAAAATAGCATACTTGTATGATTTAACCTCATAAGTAAAAAAAAAAAAAACACAAAAACTGAAACGAGTATTGTTTATGATTTCTAATACTGCATTTGTTTATATTTTATGAGTATTTATCGAATTGCTTTCAATTTGCTTTCTACAATTTTTTGTTTGTTTCCTAGATCCTTGATAAAATGCTCCTCTTCCATACCATATTTACTTTCAATAATGTTATATTGCTTGCGCATTAATCTGATTGAAAGCATTTATATGTTGAAAATTTAGCAAACAGTGATACTTTAACAAACATTAGCAGCGTAACGTACAAATAGTATTTGTGCTCAACCATTGAACTGAGCTGGAAAGTTGACGGAGAAACAAAGCCTCGTGGACATCATAAAGGCATAGATACATATTTACATACATACATACATATGTGCATTGTACATAGATATAGCAAACACCTAAGTACCTAATTAAATTAGTCGTGAGCGTTGTACTAAAAACTTCAAATACAAAATGGTATATCTTTATTTCTTTAGGCATTGTGAAAACAAAGATCTGAGTATAAAATATAATTATTTTGAAAACAACATTCGAAATCAACTCGTTAGGTAATTACGATGTTACCATCGGATGAGATGGCCCTTTGAATATTCAGATAAAGATTATCCGATATATTTTTGGTTCTTTACGTTTTTGCGACGGCCCATATCGAAGACGATGTAACGATAATCTGTATCAGATTTTTGGCCGCTAGGTCGTGTTGAGCGTAAAGAAGAAAATGCTGCAGCCCTGAAAGTATTTAACGCGGTAATCACTGGTGGTAGCAGAGTAAGAGGTAGCCCTCCTCTACGTTGGAAAGACCAGGCGGAGGACTTGGCATCACTTGGGGTCTCTAGATGATCCCAGTTAACAAAGCAAATTAACGACTGTTATGTGGCAGCTGTCGTCACGAGGAATAGGTGGAAAGCATTGAACACTGCCTCTGCCATTGCCCTGCTTTGGCGAGTGGGAGAAGGAGATGCCTACATCAGTTCTTGTTCGACTGAATGCCGGATCTGAGATCAGCAGACGTAAACGATCTCCTACGTTTCATTAGTCAATATAATTGGACTCTGTTTTAGGTAAACAGACAGCACAAATGCCCAACTAGAATCCCAACTGCCCGAACTGGGCCTAAGTGTGCCCTCAGTCTGTGCAATGGTACAAGGGCAGCCGCTATAACCTTACCTAACCTAACCTGCGTGGGAATCGGCGAAGATCGCCTTGGCGGTTTTAGCGCTAATTAAAAACAAGAAAAAGAAAATTTTGATGTACATACATTCATTTTTAACAAACAACAGTAGAGGACTAAGGCCTTAGCTTAGAATATTACATATACATATTTAACCCTTAAGACTTTAATAATCAAAACGTTGGGTACTAATCGATTTGGTTGATCAAAACAAAAACTTTGAGATGATTTTGAAGTGCCTTGGATACAATAAAATGTGTTGTGTTGGATACACTTTTAGTAGGGAATTTTGTAAACATTGTAAACGACAATTTTTTTATATGTACTTCGTTTTTGTTTTTAGAAAATTCCCGTTTGCGAGAGTATTTGAAGCTGGAATATGCCCAAAAAATGATGTAAGAAAAAATTGTCGGTCGCAACGTTATTTAAGGCAGCCCTTCAAATGCTATTTTAAGAACACAGTTTTCTTAAAATTATTTTTACAATTTGACTATGCACCGAAAACAAGTACATTTTTTTAATTTTTTAACTTTGATGTTTGTATTTTACCGTTACATGGTTTTTGTACTATTTTTACAATGTTCGAAATTTCGCTTATTGACATGAAATGCAATGTGTGCACTAAATTTGGTGAAGTTTGGATTCAAAGTTTTATTACCAAAAGTGTTTTATTCCAGGTATTTGCTTATGCAAACTCATTCTACACATTAAATTTGATAACATTCTCTTAACTAGTTACTTAAATATCTCGATTTTTTAACTTATTTAATTTTTTAATTTTTAATTTTTTAATTTTTAATTTTTTAATTTTTAATTTTTTTTTATATTGGGCGTAGTTTTGGTCCGATTTTTTTTATTTTTTTGAATTTTGCTTATTGACTTCAAATGTGATGTGTGTACCAAAAATTTGGTAGATAGTTTCGGAGATATATTTATTTGCTCTAAAGTGGGGGGTGCCACACCCATTTTCCAATTGTTTTAATTCGGTGTATTAATTACAGCAGATCCAATTTAAAATTTTTCAAAGTTTTGCTTAATTGAACTGCAATATGTGTACCGAATTTGGTGGGGTCTCTTATAATTTCATTTTATAAAAAAAAAAATTACACCCATATTCCTTTCCCCAACTCCAGCCGCCTATATATCAAATTTGAGCAAAATATCTTTACTGGTTGCTGATATGTATATCGAATTATTTGATTTTCACAAAACTCCGTAGGCGTGGTTATTACAGATTTCGGCAATTTTTTTTTAATCAACTTCGCTTTTAATTCTAAGAATTTCGGTAGACATTTATATGTCTATATCTATCTCGATTCATACCCTGGGCACCAGTACGCTTTGGGTAAATAGAAAAGTGGCATGAAAATTTTAATTTAATTAATAAAAAACAAAAGCATTTTTGAAAAAAAAAACAAATTTCTGGCGACCCCGTTGAACATTTTTTTCGAAACATTTTTTTTCGAAACGCTCTAATGTACATACATTTTAATGCAAACAATTATCTTTTCTTTTTCTAAGACCTTTCCAATTTTCTGCTTTTTCTAGTTTGGAGTTCTTCCAGAACTGGATAGACAATGACGAACCGAATGTCTACTGGCTGTCCGGCTTTTATTTTACACAATCCTTCATTACTGGTGTATTGCAAAATTATTCGCGAAAGAATACTCTACAAATTGATATGGTTGAAATAAAATTTGAAATGACTAAATATGAAGGGAATGTCACCAATAAGCCAAGCTTTGGCGCTTACGTTCGGGTAAGTTATGTAATCAAAAATTACTTTCTGTTTAACTTTCGTAATTAATAATCGATATGAATGTTGAAACTCTTAGAACTATTTCATTTAAATTTTACAAAATTTTCATTACACATGCTTGCATACAACTACACAACAATACATACAACAGGAACAACAGGCCATCAATGACGAGACAAAATTTTTTCATGTAAGATATTGTGAATACCTTTTTGGCTATATACAAAAAAATAAAATATGTAACCCAAAACAGGTAGGTAGGGGTGCAAAATTTTAAATACAATAACTCTATGCTCGCTGACCAGTGGACAAAATATTCCCTCTCATTATTTACTATGACCTGCACTACAACTTTGAACAGCACAGTAAGCTCAGGCTGCGTTTTTGCTTCGCCAGTCCTCCCATCTTTTATTTATTTATGATATCTTTAGAAAAAATCAATAGCCTTGACTATATCCCATCTTTTAACTATTGGAAAAGTTATATTACTTTGGAGGGCCAGAATCTACTAAAAAGCTAAGATAACCCATTGAGAGAGTTTTTGAATTGTACTATACAAATTCAACCTACAAAAGTGATCTAAGCCTTACATTTTCGTAACGGAAAAAAATCGTAAACTTAAATAGTATTGGCTTCAATATCGCTGGATTTATTTCCTAAACTTGTAGCCCTTCATTTAGCCTTTTGCTTTAATTCAATGGATCACTAAAATATGTCCCGCGAACGTTGGCAACTTTTAAGAAACTACTAGACGATAAAAAGTACGGCACATTTAGGGGAAACACTTAGAAAAACATAAAATCTCATCTACAAATGTTGACTGATGAATCCCATCGTAATTTCCCAGAAACTACAATACTGGAATAAGTGGACCAAAAACTGATGCGAAACCTTTTTGACACTAGTCCTAGAGAAGTTGCAGAAGAAGCCCAAAAAGAATTTATTTGATTAAAATATTATAGAAACTGAAAAGACCAGGGATCGAAAATAACCGGTAATTTGGATTTTTTTGGATCAAAATCTCATTCGCCAGATTTCGTTCAAATCAACACTCGAATACAACGATCTAATCCTTATGCTATATGCCATAGAAATCTGACCTTGTTTTTTTAAGAAGCTTTTTTGTTTTAGACCATAGCAATTTTATCAAAAATAATCGCTATTCGATTTTTACCTTCTCGATCAAATTTGATTGTTGTCATTCAATTTTTTTTTTTATCAAGTTGAATCATTAATTTGTGGATTTTCTTTTTCCGAAAAAAAATCATAGTTATTCGTAATCGTTGTCGAAAAGTAATAATGATTATCTTTGACCGAAAAAATAAAACTCCAAGAATAACGAATATTTTTCATCAAAAATAACGGTGAAACTTGTTCGAAAAAATAAAATAAAAAAAATATCGATCAAACTTGATCGAAAAAATAAAATAACGAATATTTTTAATCGAAAAAAATAAAAATCATAAATAGCGGTTAAATCATGATTTTTTTTATAAAAACCATAACCATTATGGTCCCCGATCAGATGCATTTGAATCAAATTTTTTAAAGCTAATTTAATTTAAACAAAAAAGTAAATTAATTTCAGGATAGTACTACAGTTTTAAGATTTTGGTAGGGCTTTGAACCATAAAACCACCTCCCCCCTTTTGGGTGCGTTCATGAACATAAAAATAAAACTGTAAAATGAAATTGAAATATAAAAAAAACAGTAAAAATCTCAAATTTTTCTTAAGTTTGCGGTAATCCTCCTTTCAGCAAAATACAAACATTGAAGATCAATTCAGAAATTTTAAAGGTATAGGCATAAATACTACGGGATCCCCGAAAAATTGGGTTTTAACCCTAATTTCACGTTTTTAGGGGGTATTTGTGATTTTGAGTACACAGTTTTTTATTACTCAACTATGCCCACAATATGGGCTATGCGATATCAAGGTTAGTTTTTATTGTAATGGAATGTTATATGATTTTAATTATAATACTATTATTTAAAGTTACCTGGGGATTTGGCGATTACTTACGTTAATTAATCGTGGTTTTTAGGTTGATAATGTATATTTTTTCAATTATATTATCCTTGATAATAATAATGAGATCAAAGTGGTCCCTGGCCGAAAAAAGGTTGAAAAACATTGTTTTAGCTTGATAACGCCTTGCTGTAACCCCCAGTAGGAGTCCAGTATATTAAACTTTTTGCCAAATATGATCATATACAATTAGCTCTGAACTTATGTGAGTCTGCACTTACCATTTTTTGCCAGATTTTACTTGAAAGCGATGCTGTACTCAAAATAACTAGTAACAGAGAGCGCAATTTTGAGCAGGGAACGCGAATAATGATTTTTTTTTTTCAAATACAAACAAATCATGCTGAAAGGGAGATGCTACCTTCTTAAGGACTAACGCCCAGCAAGAATAGTATCGGTCATATGACCGGTAATGTTGTCGGCACGCGTGGCATTTAAACGGTCACCAAACTCTGCTCAATGATATCACTTTGTTAAGATCGCTGAGAAAATCGTCCAAAAAATTTTTTTCTGCATATGACTTTCTATCCCCTTCACACATACGATTGATATTAGCTCAACTACGTACATGCTCATCGTGTTTGGGTCATTAAAATCACCATTTTATTTCGTCAAAATTTGTTTATAAGTTGTAGGGCTAAACCTAGGAAATGCCTGTAAAGAATGTAGGCAAAGAAAATATACATATATTTTCCGAGATATACATATTTTTAGTTTCGATGCCAGGGTTTAACACATTCAAAATCCATTATCTTTGGTTTCGCTCATCGTTTCGTATTCATTTCTACTTTATGTTAATCGGTAAAATATCCTCTAGCTAAGTGTACACAAATAGTATTTTAATTCACAAATATAAAGAAATTATTAACAATTGAGTTTTTAAAATAATTAATATATGGGGTGGGCATGTAATAATCGTTAAAAAATTGCTAAAAAATACTAATTGTACATAGTTACCTTTAATTATAAAAACCAAAGCTAATGAATTTTGAACGAATATAATCGATCGGTTATTACCGCCACACCTTTGTCTAAAAAATCTCGTATAGTTAAAAAATATCTACTCATTGATTTCTGATACAAGTCAAGCAGTGCGTGTAGAAATTTCATTTACTATTTCTGATCGATGCTTTATTCAGAACTATTATAAGCTGCGGAATATGTCATAGATAACCAAAATTAAAAACCTGTGTTGAATTATATTCGTATATTGCATAATAATACTCCTAATTCTTATTCAATAAATCTTATTTTGATCTTTATCTAACTTCGAATTTCATCCACCATAAAATAGGGCCTCTTCCTGGAAGGTGCGCGCTATAATCGTGAGACGCAAGAACTAGATGAATCCTACTCAAAGATATTATTCGATACGTTGCCGGTAATATTTTTTCGTCCCGTATTAAAAGAGTCACAGGACTCCGGTCAACCGGCGAAAGAGGACGCCAAGAAACGTGTCATCTACGATTGTCCAGTCTACAAGACAAGCGAGAGGAGAGGTGTACTTTCGACAACAGGTCATTCCACGAATTTTGTAATGTATATGCAAATGAATTGTAGTCGAACACAAATGCATTGGATCAATCGTGGTACGGCATCACTTTGCCAACTGGATGATTGAAATGAATTAAGTCTGATATACAAAATATATTTTATATACATACGTCTATTTTTTGTATTTTATTCTAACGGAATTCCAAAGCAAGCAATACTATTTTGTACAACTTTAAATATATTGTACTTTGGAAAGCGTACTCGCTTCATTTTGCCCAATAAAAATTATTTTCAATATTTTACACTTTATATAAAAGAGTATTTATTGTCAATAAGAGTTATAAAATAGTTTACAGCAAAAACTGATTAAATAAACAAGTTTGTATTATTCTATGAAGTCCTTTGAAGAGAAACAAAGTGTTTCCCAAATGAAAAATATTTCTACGAAAAATTCTTTTTTCCCCTATAAAAAAAATCAAGGTAAGGGTTTTTTGATAAAAAGGGAGTGAGATCACCAAAATTTCGACTTTCAAATCTACCCCGTTTAATTTTTATGGATCTCGTCAAGTAAGGTTTTTTGATAAACCAGAAAATGTTGATCTATACACATTTTAATAATTGGCGAAGTGGCTTACTAAATTAAACGAAAAGTTAATAAAATAAAACAACGAACTTGTGCCCTATTGTTAGCTTGTTCACATAACGCCGAGATAAATATATGTAGATATATATGTGTGTATAAACCATAATGTTCAGATTGAAAAGAGAAATCTCAGCCATGTCTATCCGGCCGCGTCCGTGTATTGGATAACTCGATTAAATATTAAAATATCTCACCCAAGGCTTGCCATCGACTCTAATCGGACGAAAACCACGCACACATAACGGTGTTTTATGAAAAGCTTAAAAAAGCGGTATTTACATAGGTATATCTTTTAAACTAACTTAATTAACTCTACCAAATTTGGAATACGCTTTTTTAGGCAAAATTTTGAAAATAGCAGAAGTCGGTAAAACCACGTTCACTTCTCATATTACGGTAATTTACAAAAATTGAAAAAAAAATCAATAATATTTCAATAACTGCTTATATAAAAGCCAACTCACCAGGGACCCTATCGACTGTGACTTATATAATAAAAGTTTCTAGAAAAAAGTTATTTAGTGACTTGTATTATATTAGAATAAAAATTACTGTCAAATTTTGACTTTAACTTTTTCAGTCAATAAATAAAGATTAAAATGTGACTTAAATCCAATTGGCATGAAAAAATTTCTTACAAAAAGCATTTCGCCGTTCGGAGTGGGTGTAAAACTGTAGGCCCCCTAATTTGTGTTACAACATCAAGACGTACGTCACAAAATGTAGGAGAAGTTCGGCCAAACGGAGTAAATTGGAAAACTCTGTATCTTAATTCGCAAAAGTCTTTTTTAAATTACTTTAATTGGACTTAAGGTTTTTTCGATATGTAGCATTTTAGCCGTTATTATTTGACTGAAAAAATTAACTTAAGTCAACTTTTAACCGTTTATATTGGACTTTTTTAAAAACTTTGGCAATAACATTGGAAAATCTAATTTAGACCTAATGTAATAAATATTATTCTGCGTCTCTTTAATTCACTCAAACTTGATATATGTACAAGAATGGTTAGGAAAAATGAATAACTGGGTTAAAAAAAATTGGAAATAGGCATCACCTATTTTAGAGCAGATAAGTTCTTCTCCGAAATTCTTGTATCAAACTCTATCAAATTAGTGGATACTTTACATTTTATACACAATTTCGGAACTATAACTTTACCCACGTACACCTCTCATATTACAAACAGTCAAAGTATTCGATATATTAAGAGAGAAGAAATGTGTAAAAAGCGTAGAATGTTAAAAGCATAATAATTTATATGTGCTTATATGTAAATTAATAAAAGTTTTTAAAATTTTGTGGTTTTATTACTGGATTTATTTCATACAAAAAATACTGTTTATTTGAAGTAAAAACATTCACCGGTTATTTAGAGTTCCGCTTCACCCGAATATTGACCATTTTTTGTTTGTTTTGTTATTTGTATAAAATATTTCGAACAAAATTTAAACAAAAACGTAAATGTAAATTGGTGTTTTCCGCTAAACTCCCGTTACTGGCATTGAACCCCGAAATGTCAAAAAAGAATTAAAGTTGAATTGCTCCATATGATTCTTTGCCGTTGCCGTATATTAACTAACGACTATTTTTTACAATAACAAAAATATTAAAACTGTCGTGTGCACAGTTACTTTCTGCTCATTTTAAGAGTGCGACCAATCAAAATTCGTGCACTTTATTTTATTTTATATGAGTTTTAGTTGTATCATAATTCAATAATAAGTAGAAAGTTGGAAAAGTATTTAGACGGTTGTCTCGCTCCAGCTCACTGCATTACCCTGTGAGACTTTACTTTTTTTTTAATTTATTAAAACCACTAATACTATCCCTTTTAGCACGGCTATAGCAAATATTGACAATCGCAATATCTTTAAAATTGCTTTCTATATTTGGATCATATCTTATTCGAAATAACAAATTTCCGCTTCTCAAATACAACCTTACAAGGCAGTCGAACAACACAAATATCAATAATTATTCAACCTTTAATAATTGAACCATTCATTTTCATGCAAACGTAGTAATAAAATAAATTTAAATTTTTTATATCCATGAATTAATAAATTTCAATACAATCTACAATGGGCCCGTTTTATTGTAACCGACCGGCAGAAGAACGCTCCAACTCGAATACAAATTTCTTTGCTTGCAAAAGCAACCCTGTTACCATCTTTCATCAAGCATGAGATTTATTTCGTGCTATTTAAGAATAGAAAATGGCTGTGATGCAAAATTTTCTGTTGATTTAGTTATATATTTAAAAATAAAAACGAATTAGGTCTTAAACTAAAATTTCACATGCCTTTTATTCCGGCTCATTCACAATAGCGCAGTTTTTTCACTTCCCAACACTACATCTCAGGTCAGATACATTTTACCAAGTTGGGTCAACTCGCATAATTTTCCGAGTTAGTGTTGTTGCTTTACATGCTATTTGATATCCTACCTATTGTTCGTTTGAAACTCGATTACAAAGAAACGGGCTCAATATATATAATTTTCCCCTTCTATTTTAAGATACCGAGGTAGACTTTCAAAATGCAACATAAATTTCCTACACCAAAATGTAAATCTAGATTGAGTAGCATTAGAATTTAGGTGTCTCTATTTACATAACCTTTTTTGATTGAATTTAAAAAAAATCAGTTTTTCATACATACATGCATATACAAATTTATGTATCTATATATGTATATATATAAATGATTGTATAAATATATATATATATCAACGCTGACAATGCTTAATCAGCTGGTGGCTAAAACTGGCGGAATGAATGAATTGGATGGTTTTAAAACAGGTTCATGGCGCCAACGGTTTAAGTGTGAAGCATTTGTATGTAAAAAATTTTGTTGAAGCGAACTGCTGAAGATAGAAGAAAAATAATATTACGTTTTATTTATGACTTTTGCGAATAACTAATTCAATCCAACAATGGTTTTTTTTTTTTTTTTGTTAAACAAATTCCGTTTTGGACCATAACCGAAAAATAAATTGAAACAGAAAAACCAAATACGCAAAAATTTGAAGAACACCACTTGAAGACAATTGAAATAATGTTCGATTTGAACTTGAACTCAAGCCGCATATGAAGCAACCGAAACACAATATCTAAAGCATTGACAACACAATTTCAGATGTAAAAAAAAAAAACACATTCATATAATATATGTATGTACATACATAAATGTACTAAATGTAGGTGAGCGAATCATCATCAACACTTTTTTTCCGAAAATTTTAAATAACGGCCGCACGTGTTAGATATTGCAAATCTCCACATATCCACAACAATGAGTCGTTCATTTTAAGTAAAGCAAATATTTGCTTACTTTCGATTTTTTCGCTCCATAAGTGATAAGTGGGAGCCACATTAAAAACAGAAAAATCAAATTAAAGCCATCTAAACAGGGGGCACAACGGTTCAAATGTTGAATCTTCATCCTTTTATAGATTTGTCGATATTATGCTTTATGCAAAATGATGTACATATTTTATCAATATTTACGTACATATGTATGTAATAAAGTGTATGTAAGTTATTTAGAGCAATACAAGTAAGTATTTATTTATTGCTGGTAATTATTTATATTTGAAATTACGCAAAAAAATATTTTTAGAGTATAAATAACATGTACTTTTTGCAATTAAAGCATAACAAATTTTCACATTCAATCGACAAGTACAGTTAACCAGCAATAATGGTAAGCAAAGTCGCCTGATTGGAAATTTTTCGAAGTAAAAGACGTGTATCATTTTTCTAAAGGACGACCCAAGCAAAACATCCTCCTCACACAACTTACAATACAACCCTCTTCCATTCCAGAGATTCCTAGTGATTGCATTTGCTGTGGTAGCAGCTGTTGGAGCAGCAACATTGCCGGCCGACTATCTGCCACCAGTCGATGATAACAATTTAACTAGATTACAAGAATATTTACCACCAACCGCTGATGTCGTTGAGGATCAAACAGCAGTCGCTGACGACGGATACCGTTACAAGGCAGTACGTCGGCTGAAATTTCGTCATCGTCGTGATGTAAACGAATTGCCACAAAATGAATATCTACCACCAGCTGAAGAGATACAAGAGACCGTTGTAGTGAATGCCGCTGAAATCCCTGCTGTTGACGAGCAAACAGAATTGGCCCACGATGGTTATCGTTATAAGGTTGTTCGTCGGCTGAAATACCGCAAACGCCGCGATGTTGACGAAATTCCTCAAACTGAATATCTGCCACCTACGCAGGAAACCGAAGAAAATGTTCTCGTGGAAGCTGCGAAACCCGTTGCTGAGGATTCAACTCAATTGGCTGATGATGGTTACCGTTACAAGGCAGTACGCCGCTTGAAATACCGCAAGCGCCGCGATGTCGATGAAATCCCAGAAAACGAATATATCCCACCTGCTGAAGAAACGCAACAAACTATTGTTGTAAAAGCTTTTGATTCCGCTCCTGAGGAGCAGACTAAACTGGCCGATGACGGTTACCGCTATAAGACCATCCGTCGCTTAAAATACCGTAAGCGTCGTGATGTTAACGAGCCTCCACAGAACGAATACATCCCAGCTGTTCAGGAAACCCAAGAAAGTGTTGTCGTAGAAGCTGCTGAACCTACGGCTGAACCTACTGCTGTGGTTGAGGAGAAAACTCAGTTGGCTGATGATGGTTATCGTTACAAAGTAGTACGTCGCTTGAAATACCGCACGCGCCGCGATGTCGATGAAATCCCAGAAAACGAATATCTCCCACCCACCGAGGAAGCCGAACAAACCATTGTCGTGGAAGCTGCAGCACCTGCTGCTGAGGAGCAAACTAAATTGGCCAATGATGGCTACCGTTATAAGACCGTCCGCCGTTTAAAATATCGCAAGCGTCGCGATGTTAACGAGCTCCCACCGAACGAGTATCTACCACCAGTCCAGGATGCACAGGAAACTATCGTAACTGAACATGCCGAACCAGCTGCTGAGGTACAAACTGAATTGGCTGATGATGGTTACCGTTATAAGACTGTCCGTCGTTTGAAATTCCGCCGGCGTCGCGATGTCAACGAGATTCCGCAAAACGAATATTTACCACCTACCGAATATCTCCCACCAGCCGCAGCAGAAGCACAGGAAACAGTTTTAGCGAAAGCTGTTGAATCGACTGCCGAGGAGCAGAGTGAATTGGCCGACGATGGTTACCGTTACAAAGTTGTACGTCGTCTCAAATACCGCAAGCGCCGTGATGTTAATGAAATTCCACCACAAAGCCAATATCTCCCACCTGCTGAGGAAGCTCAAGAAACCGCAGTTGCTGAGTTGTCTGAAGCTGCGCCAGAAGATGCCACTGTTTTGACGAATGATGGTTACCGCTACAAAGTAGTGCGGCGCTTAAAGTATCGTCAACGACGTGATGTGAATGAACTCCCAGCTAATGAGTACCTACCGCCAACAGAGGAAGGCCAAGAAGAGCCTGAGGAGAAAACAGCAACGAGTGCTGATGATGATGGCTATCGATACAAAACAGTTCGCCGTTTGAAATATCGCCGTCATTAATTGCATCTTAGCATAGATAAATTATTCGAAAAAACCTATTATTCTTGTACATACAATTTATAGACAATGGTATTTGCATTATTAGATACGAAGCAGAGAATCAAAAGAAAACGAAAAAAAAAAGATACGTAGAAATTAAATAAAATCACAATGAAACATTTTACAAAACAAAGCTGGTCATTTTATCAATTACTGAGATAATTTACTTCAAAATAGTATTGTTGGTAGTAAACTTTTAGGTTCCGAGTATGTTCGCAAATACATTTGACTGGCTTATCTTATCATTTCCAGTTAAAAGCACTGGAATGCTTATCTCTGCTTTCCTCACGCAGCTGTACTTGGGTTAGGTGATTTTCACTTATTTTATCGCCGACCGTCAAAGAAGACATATTAATAATTAACGAACGACTCGTGCTTTAGTGTACACAAAGAATTTTTTCCAATTTGTTAGAAAAAAAAAAAAAATTAAATATCTACAAAATGCATTTGGTGAAAAAGAGTGCAACTTATTTGGTGATATTTTTAGGTAAAACAAAATCATTTTAAAAATGTAGTATTGTTTAAACAAAAACCATATGCTCATAATTTGTGTACTTGTGGAGCTATTTTAGAATAAGTTAATATGATTTTGTATTTGTATGTGTGAGTTACTAAAATGTATTACTTGTGATGACGAATATTGTGAAAGACTGACTACGTTAAATATGTGTAATTTTTTCGACGTTCCAATTCTCCACTCCACCTTTGGGTGCATTGCGTAAATGTTTTGGTTATCAGTGTAGCTGGTATTTATTTACAAAAGATAAGTACAACAAAAGTGACTCACAGCATGTGTGCTTCTACTGAAAATAAAATTTACTGTTAGTCACTTAATTCGGAGAAGCGCTTGTACTTAGCCCAACTCCAAGCGAGGGGACACAAATGTGAGATATTTCAACATAAATACATATCTCAACTTAAGTAATGCGCATTTACCTGTAATGAATGAGATCATTGAAGAATATACAGTGAGGTACACAAGTGCTCACACGATGACTTTTTTAAAGCACTGACAAAACTTAAATAAAAACACAGAAGTCGGCATGACTCAGATTTTTTTATGCTGTCCAATCACGGTGTACTGAATACTGAAGGTGACGCCTTTAGAAGTACCGCTACTTTGGTTTTGCCGGGTTTGACAATTCTCAACTTCAACTAGACAAAGCTTTTTTCACAAATTAAGAAAAAGAGGCACTTTTTTTAGTATTTTGCGAATTTATTTATTAAATGTCTGCCTGTAATTCATACTTTTACACTTTAGAACAATTAGAACACGTTTTTCAATGAAATATTGGAAGTTGTTCAATTTTCTCTCTCCCGTATTCTTGTTTACTAAAGGCGAGATCTGTCATTTCACCGCGGGAAGGCGCAATCTTGTATTCTATCATTCTTGCTGTCCAATAGTATTTTTTTTTATTCAATAAAAAATTTTTCTTTACACTTCTCAAAGCAAACGAAGTTTATCAATTATTTTCTAAAAAGAAAGCAACGAAATACATTCGAAAAAGTATCCGTCTATAAATGCAAACAGTGTAAAAATGCGAAACATAAGGTGCATTCGATTCGCCACTTCTCTGCTTGCGATATGTGCATGAGCAACGGCAACGATAGCTAGCTAGATTCGGCGTTCGTGAGTACGGTGATACCTCATTAAACTGGTCGACGTCGTTACATTTAATTTGTATGTTGTAGATATTATACCAGGTTTAAGCTGCGCGCGTGCGTGGACGTGCATGCACTTTTGGTGAATATTCGTCGTTTGTGATCTACGAACGTTACATTGGGAACAAAACAAAAACTGTGTTGATGCTAATTTATAACAGATGCTTCATCGATTCGCCAATCGCAAACGGATGGCGAAACGAATACGGCTATAATAAATCTGAGTGGCTGGTAGTGATATCCATGATGCTTTATTACTTCAGCCCTAACAAAATTTATTTTGATGGTGATAGCCACAACAAATCTTCTCGGTCCCCACATTTAGCAGTTGATAAGATATTGCGTGGTTCTAAAGCGGTATTACATACATATGTGGTTGTTCTCCACATTGTCTGCCCTTTATACAAAATATATTTACATATATTTATGTAAAATTTGGTCTTAACACAGATTACTAGAATGTTTCGACTATATGAGCAGTCATTTTGCATAGTTTCTTCTCCAAAAAAACGTTATTTCTGTTATATGAAAAAAATATATATATTTTAAATTAAAGGGAAATTTCTGAAAATTTAGAGTGTTATAAAAAGTATCAAAACTAAATGGAATATACAACTGCATACTCGTACATAAAACTATTTTGGAATTCTGATTTTAAATTTTGAAATATTAATTTTAAAAAATTTAATTTTGTAAAATTGTGTATAAAAGTTTAATTTACAATAGTAAGTGCTATATTTCTATGAAAAAATAGGGATTCCAGTTTGTTTTAGGTACCGACAATTCCTGATTACTTGCCAACCCGTCGTTGATTTTCGGGCACCCAAAAAAATTTTATTTTGTTAATTTTGTTCATTCATTTTGTACAATAATTTGAACAATTCGAGAAAATATTCATTATTTTTCTTGATGATTTCCAACGTTTCGATCAGATTTTTTAATTGTTTTAAGCATATTTTCGAGCCGTTTACGTTATAGTATAACAAGGAGCTTTTTTTGCAAATTATGTGAAATTTTTCTAAGTTTTGAACAAAGTTTGTATATGATTTAACATAAGACACTTTTTGAAAATTATAAAAATTATAGTTTTGTGGGGTGTCCAGTTTTGAGTGTGACCCACTGTACGTAATAATTTATTAGCAAATATGAATATTATGAGCGGTTTTCTTTTTAATATAAAAAACAATATAAATAAATATTTGAAAAATTGTTATTCCTAACTTTTTTCATTTATTCCATTCTGATGTCCGAACTTCAGAATCATGGTTTCTAAATCTCTCAGCGTCCTCTTCAGATATTGGAAAACGGGAACAGGAAGGAATTGTTCAATGCTAGCAATTGTAGGGCGATAGCTGTCTATGTCGCCGTGCCGTTTTTACCGTTTATCGTGGTATGCACAAGGGTCGTCGGTGTAGTACGAATCGATAATAACGGTCGTGGGCCACTGACGTATGTGAGTGATACTGCTCTCCTTTTTTCCTGTAAACACTTTCACGACACGCGCTACAAGTGCTAATGAGCGTGCCATCAACAGTATGAAATGCAATTTTAAATCTAAACAGATAGTAGCTTCAGTTACGAGGTCCGATCGGAGGCTTAAATATGATCCCGCAAGCTGCCAATTTCCACCCCTGAGAACTCTTCTGGAGTGTTAATGAAGTAAGAGCCTATGTACTAATGCCTGAGCCTCGCATAGGCAGGGTAGCAGAGTAGAAAATGAGAAGATGATTCCACCTCATCATCCTCACATGGCTGCAGCAAAGAGGCTCAGAGACTATATTCAGCCTAACCGCGTGAATACCTATCGGAAAATACCAGGATAATATCCGGGCAGGACCTCTACGAGGATCGAGACCTGTCGCTTTGTTAGCGACCGGAGCTCATTCGAACGCCTACAGTTCACCGCCGGCCAGAGGGTCTTTGTAATTCTGCATCTCGTGGCATTTGCTCAGCGATAGGGTCCATCTGTCCAATAGAAGTCCGTAGGCGGCAAAAGGAGCTTCCACCCTCTCCCTGCTAGGAGTAATAATTTCAATTGTGCCCTTCCGAGCGAGCTCATCAGCCATGTATGTAGTTTCCTATCGCTATCGCTATGCTCCGTTACCAAAATTAGTTCCATATGAAGGTACTCAGAGGCGGATGAGAAAGAAGTCAATCACTCCCCGCCCAGTTGCGACCTGGCCATTAAAGACCCTAAGACCTTTATTGCAGTCTGGCTGTCATAATAGATGTTTACTCGTCTAAAGGATATAACATTGGTAATTAGCTAATCGTCTACCTCCGGAGAGCTCATTGCAGAAGACACCCCCTCCAACCTTTCTGTCTAGCCTCAACCATTCCTTTCATTACTATTATACCTAGCCCTAGCGCTGAACAAATGAAATTTTCTATTTTGCCAGCGCTTTAGGTGAGAAGTGAGAAAGAAGAGTACAAAAATGAGAGAGAGGAAAAGGAAAAGGCGCTGCCACTAGTTTGCGTTAGAAAACGCAACGCTTAACGCCGCAATTTAGGTACCACAGTTAGCGGGATGTGAGAAATATCCATTTGGGGCCAGAAACGACCGACAGCGATCTGTCTCTTGGAAGCCAAAACACCACGGCCCACTAATTCCAATGAGCGCTGTCCGTGGCATCAGCTCTAGCTGCTTAACTTTTGATAACGTCTCCAGTGAGTTCCACCAGACAATCACCGAATAAGACAATATTAGACTGATTATGGTTTCGTAAAGCCAGTGGTTTAGCTTGGGAGAGAGGTCCATCTCTTCCCAATAGCGTCCCGGAGAGCTTTCTGTCCAAAAGCAGGTCAGAAAGCGCAAGTGGGGCACAGCCGTTTGAGGGATGTCGGGCATCAGTCGCTCAGTGAACAAAACGAGCTCCATCTTGCAAGGAGTAAAAGCAAATCCACATTCCACACATGCTAAACTAGCATGGCTTTGTTCTACATTTAATTACATTTAAGAGATGGGGGGAAAAATAAGTTTAAACCTTTGATTCAGTATTTTTTTAACGCTGTTCAATTTTCGGTGACTATGTCATATCTAAACTTAGAAATCTATTTTGTGCTTTTTTAGCGATTCAGGCTTTATTTTAGTATTGAGTGCTTTGTAAGATTTCCATATTTGTTAGCGATTTATTTCAAAATTGTGCAGCAAGACCCAGGTATGGCGTATTAGCAAAAAAAAAGCAAAAAAAAAATGAGTACCCTCTTACACCATCCCATATGTGCGCATGTAAATGTGAATAGGCTTAAAGTGTTGGAACTGTGATTGAAACGACAGCAACAAACATCAATATTTGGTTTATAAATAAACTAAAACGAAGCACCCTGTTGCACAGGCTAGAATGAATTACGAAATATTCAAACATACGAACGTAGTTCACAAAAAAAATTATTATTTTTTTTTACAATTCTCCAGTTGGCACAGGTGACCCGGTGTGCCCAGTTGCGTTGCGTCGCATATTCATTCACCTGGGCCGCTTGTTGGCCAGCCACAAAACAATACATACATATGTACATACAATACTCTACATACAATACATATGTATGTATGTGGATATGTAGCGCATTTACCTACCTACCTATGTTTGATGCTTTTTTCACTGATCACTGCGGCTCCATTTTCTCGTTGATGTTGTTGTTGTTGTTATTATTGCAGGTATGCACAGCGTTACCGAGTTACACAATACGGGAGCGGATGTTAAAGGCACGCAAAGGCCCCGACGTTGATAGTGACACTGATGATGATGAACTGTTTCAGCGTTTTATTGCATTTTTTGTTAGTTGGAAAAAACAAAAATCTTTTTATTTATTGAGTTCCGCTGCATTTTTCGTAGGTGTGTTTTTTTTTTTTGTTTGCGTAGCTTCTATCTTTCGCATAAGGTTTACTTTGAACATACAGTTTTTGTCGATTTTTATATTTTTTTTGCATTTTTTTTTGTACACCCGTACTGCGTTAGTAATGGATTTTTATGCAGATTTTTCTGTTGTAAATTCATCGACATTAATGCACAGATGGAATGTACCAAAATAAACATGTTAGTGTTAGTTTTTCAAATGTAAATTGAAAAATAGAAAAGTTATGGAATGTATGTAGAAAATAGAGTATACTAAATCAGATTCGAAAAATGTATGCAATGCTAGTTGCAGGCGGTAATGAAGTTGGAGAATTTATATCTGTCGGATTAGGTAACTAAAATAGAATTTACGAGCAGTGCATTCATTTGAATATAGGAAGATTAATTTGGTTTGGTTCTAACAAAATAAATTTTATCCAACATTAATATGTATAGTACCTATGTGTTTTCGTAGTGCTTTTATTCATTTAAAAATTTTTTTTTTCTTTCAGTGTTGCTTGCCTTCTGCACACAAGAATCGGAGGCAACCAGACGGGTGATGCGTGGACGTAGAACACTTACGCGTCGATATTTTAGTAAGTATTATTATTATTATTACATTTGTAGATATAGGTATACAGAAAGTGCTAGAAAAAAGTACGGTTCGCAATACTGTTCATGCTAAAACTGTTTTGTTAATTTTTTAACGAAAATCATATAAGTCCAAATTGCAAACTTTCTACATAACTTGCAAAAAATCAGCGAATTAATAAAAAATTCACCGTTTTTTAGAAATTTTAAGTATTTTAAGTTTGGAAATTTAAAAAAAAAACTATAAAAAATTTTAAATTTTTTATCATATATAGAAAAACTCCGGCCTCAATTGAAGAATAATGAAGTTCTACTTTCAAGTGACTAAGGATAGTTTTCTCGATTGCGTGCTAAAATTTATATCCTCTTTAAACGCGTTTTCGTTTTCTAAAGTGCCTGTTATGTTTATCCCGCCGACAAATTTAACAGGCAGTCAAATCTCCGGTTAAAATTTCAACGCTGCGATAAATTCATTTGTTTTGTTTACAAACATAACACAGCTGATTGATTTGTTTACATTTTTTCGTTTGAGGTATTTGATTATAACTTCCTCGTCGGGAAATCACTTTTTACTTATATTTTGTTGTATTTTTATTAAAAAATAGATGTAGCTGATTTTGGCTTTGTCTTCTTCTCCGGTGTTGCCAAGTATTTTCTACCGTTAAATATATATTTAACCGGTTGATGAGAAAATGCAACCTCATTTATCATGTCGACAAATTTAACTTTCAGTTTCATGATTCTTACATTAACAGCCAGTCGAGAAAAAGGCCCCAAAAATTCCAGTTGATTTTTGAAATTTTTCTTCAGACGATGTTTCTTATTTTTTTTACTATTTTTACCATGCATTAAATTCATTTTTATATGCAAGAATAGGCGCAACACCATCCGCGAAAAAAATATCAAAAGTCATAGGGAATTTTTTAGACATTTCAAACTTTACTATACGGATATTAAACGTAATATTCGAAATTTTTATTATAATTTGTATAAACCTCTGAGTTTAAGGCCAGTTTTTATTCGGAAGTTAATGAAAAAAGCAACAACAGACAAATCAGTAAAAGTTATAGCTTGCTAGATTTTGTCAGGATCTAACTTCTATCACTTTGGCTGAAGTATATTTTTCGCTTTGATTCCCAAATCAATGACTGGCCTCAAAAAATATTCTTGATATAAATAAATCAGGCAAAAGAACTGAAAAAAAGCTTATTAAAAAATTTGAAATTTCCATACCATTTTGTTTAATTCGCTGAATTTTGGTGAATTTTATATGAAGTAAAAAATTCGAACTTCAATAACTTTAGTTATAGAATGAGATATATTTTGATAAAAAATTATCAAAACGTTTTTGCATGAATGCCATATTGAGTAATATAAAAAATGGTTTCCAATACTTTTTTCAGGCACAGTATGGATGCATTGAAAATTTAACTTTTATAGAGTTAACATAAAAAAATTTAGCTACGACTGAGCTCTATGAGTGATTGTAATACAAAAACAAAAAACTGTTCACAAATTGTTAATTGTTATTTTTACCAAGAACATAGAGATTTAGATCCCATGTAAAGCTGATAGTTGAGCTTAAAAATCCACATTATTTTGTATAGCTTTTATTTTAATTAACTGCCGAATAAAAAAAATGCTGATCAAATCAAAAAAAAACCGATCAGTTAAACTGGTAATACCAAATCGGAATTGTTTACACAGAATTGGGTTTTAATAAAATAAATTAATGTCTATTAAATTTCCTAACTTCCTACTAAAAACGCTACTTTATTAGAAGTGTAATTTATCAAAACAAATACAATGGGTTTCCAAATATGTTAGTTCTGCTCTGTATAAAAATTCGAATAACAATCAAATGAAGAAGAGTTTAAGTTCGTGCGAAACTGAATTTTAAATACCCGGTTTGTATTTCAAATAAATCGTACTTATTCTATAATAGTAAAATGCTCTTAAATTTTTCTTTATGAAATACAATCAGTTAATATAATATTCTTTATTTTGAAAGTTTAAATATAAACAATAAGAAATTATGAACGTGCTTATTTTCTAAAAATTTTACCTTTTACGCATTTCTTTCTGTTATTGAATTCTTCGTATCAAATTTGAGCGATTTTGCAACATGATTTAATAAAATATTAAATGTTTCGGTTTTTTGTCAAATTCTTTTGTAAATGAGTATTATTTTGAAAAATTTTCCTTCTAAAATTTTTTTGTAATTATTATGTAAATATAGTTCACATTAGTAACACACAAAAAATATAAGAACTATAGATTCAAATTTCAAATTTTTTAACCAGAATTTGCAAAGACTGTTTGGGTATAGCTAATGTTCGAAAAGTTTTTTATATGGAAGTAAACGAAAAACTGGAAAAATCAACCGTCATCTTAAAGCACGCCAGGGTTGCGTTTTCGACTTTCATCTTTCAGTTGATCAATAGTTTTGTTTCTGCCGGTGTGGATCGGTCGCTGGGTTATTTCTTACCAAATCGTCCAAGGGGTTAGGGTCAGTTTTTTAAATGAATTTTTTATAGTTTCTACACGTATTTTTCTTCTTTTGGCTCGATTCGGAGTTCTTTCGGAATGGGAAGTTTTTGAAAATTTATCTAAAAACTCGATTTTGTGCCATTGGCGCATGAAATTCTTTTAAATGCAATAAAATTACCGATCTTCGAAGTTTTTTTTTCTGTTTTAAGGTCCCTTTAAAAGAAGAAAAATTTGAAATATGGTATTTTTGGAAAAACAATTTTATATCGTGATTCTTCACATATAACAAATGCCATCATTTTGCCAAAAGTAGCTCAATCGTTATGATTTTTTTTTCTTTTAACAGTTAAAGGTTAATTCTAGAAGGGAAAAATATTATGTATAAAAAATTTTCGGAAACTTTTTTTCGTGATCGTCTTTCAAATGTGCAAAAAATTAAATGAATTTCAGCCCAACAATTTTGGCATTGCTACGATTTTTCCAGCCTTAATTTCTGTTTTCGATTAGTAGTATTATATGTGGACATTTTTCTGAAGCATTTCTAATAAACCTTACTTCATTTTTAATGAATTATAATTTTTTGAATTCCAAGTTTTATTTTTTCGTTGGCCTTTTGCTACAGTATAAATTTCATCTTCTTTTCTTTTTTCCAAGTTTCTCAAAAATATAACCGTCGTTTAATTCATTGGACTAACAGTCGTTTGAAGCATTTTTGTGCTATAACGACACGTGGTAAAATTTTACGGCTGTTTTGTGCGAGTAGCATCAGTAGCATTTATTTCGTCAAATTCAACTTCCTGATAATTCGATCGAACATTTTTTAGCAAAACCGAGTTTTTAGGCAAATTTTTGGGAAATTCTCCACAACGAAAGAACTCAAAATCAAGCAAAAAGAAAAATACATGCCTCATCGATTTCTATGTAGGTTAGGTTAGGTTACTGTGGTAGTTCCCAAAGGGAACTCACTTAGACATAGTAGGAGTCCGTTGTGATACCACCTAATTTATGAACGGTAACGTGAATCGGAAAGTCAGGAAAAATTAACCTGAGAAACGTTGCGTGCCCCGAATGAAGTCACGCAAATTACCAATCTCCACTCCAGAAAGGTCTTCTGGAGAGCTAAAGAAGTACGAGCCCAGGTACTTGAACCTCAGTCTCGCAAATGCAGGGCAGCTGAGCAGAAAATGACAAGATGAATCCACCTCATCCTCCTCCATACAGCTGCGGCAGAAAGGGTCAGAGACTATTTTCAGCCTAACCGCGTGAATACCCAACGGACAATGCCCAGTCAAAACACCAACCAGGGTCGAGAGTTGCCGCTTAGTAAGCAACATCAGCTCCCTTGAGCGCCCACGATCCACTCTCGGCCAGAGGGACCTTGCAATTCTGCATGTCGTGGCAATTTCCCAGCGCTCGCTGAGACGACATAAAGCCCATCTGTCCAGGAGAAGCCCGTAGGCAGTCAAAGGAGCCCCCACCCCCTCCCTGCAAGGAGAAATGACTTCCAGGGTACCTTGCCGAGCAAGCTCATCAGCCATGCAGTTCCCTGCAATGTCGCTATGGCCCGGTGCCCAAATTAGTCTAACGTCGAGATATTCCGAGGCGGCTGCGAGGGAAGTCAGGCATTCCCTGACCAGTTTTGATCTCGATTTCTATGTAGAAACTATAAAGAAAATTTAATGAAAAAACAGACTTGGCCTTAAATGCCTAGATGATTTGGTTTGAAATTACCCCGCTGCCAACTTGCGGTTACTTGCTGCGATCTTAGTTAAAGTTTAACTTTTTGAGAACTTTCCATAGTCCATGTGCCAAAGTTGTTCATTTCAAGACGACAACGAAGACTTATGTTTCATATAATTATATTTCGTATTTATTATTATCACATTAACAGAAGCATTCAATTTATATAAAAATGAGTTATTTTGCTCAACGTTAGCTAGCTTTTTCGTGCAACTAATAGGCATTAGAAATTAACCTTTTCCTCACTACGGTCTAAGAGCAGATGTTCCCAACCCTGTTATGAAATTCATGTTAGTAGCGGATGGTTAAGGTCGAGTATATCTCCTGGACCCATCATTGAATAAAAATAGTCTTTACTTTTTGAGCAAAAATAAATGTGAAAATCAAACTTTTATTTTCCTAACAAAAAAAATTGCAATTATTTTCTGAGTCTTATTTATTATTTTTGCAATGGAGATTTTAAGATAACTCATACAAATATAAATTAATGCAGCTAAGTTTAGTCCATGTAACAACGATACAGGGGCAGCATTTTCATTTCGCTTATATATATTAAAAATAAACAAATATGTGGGTTGTAATTCGATGAGCAGGTATTTATATTAAATATATTTCAAAATTAGTGAGTTCTCAATAAAGTTATTCTGTTTTTTGTTTGTTTTTCTTTTGCTTATACTGATCACTTCTTACTGTTACTATATTTAATGATTTTTTCTTTTACTATGTTTCAGCCGGTCTCGCCATTCCCGGCTGGCTACTAGCCGTTCTCATAGGTATTGGTGAACTTATACTTGGCGGGGCACTCTATTTGGTTATGAATCGTGTCATTCTTGCCAAGACTGTGCAGGAGACGAACACCTATACACCAGCAAAACAAAATGAAGTATAGAGAAAAGATGTTGTGAAAGCAACTGATGCTGAAAAATTATTTATAAAGCCATATGTAGCTACAATTACAACGATGAGAACTAACATAGTTAAAAAAAAATACTACGAAAAACAAAATCGAATTATTAAATAGTAATGGCAATAACAGTACTAACTAATAATTACAGCACAAAAAGTTACAAAATTGCATTGCTGTTTTATGTAATTTTTTCTATCAAATTAAAGTAAATGGTTTTTTCCGGAACTTAAGTGACAATTTTGCCAAGATTGCAATAATATAATTTGAAACTGAAAATCGGCTTTATTTATACACCATTTTATTACATTAGAGAATATTTGAACATAATTTCGGGCGTGTGATCGCCGCACAATAGACCGGGAGGGGTTACAATCCACATTTTCTAGATGGTCAGAAAATGGAAATTTACTATATTTTGAATGAGAGAGAATATGTTTCAGAAGTCAATTTTTGAAAATACTGAATTTAATTCATTTTATAACAGTCAGGAGATAAGTTTTAGGTATTTCATCTTGTTCTGGATATGTCTTGCTGGAAAAAATTTTGAACCAAGTGTTTCTCAGTAGTAAGATCGAGAGTAATTTATTAATGTCAACGAGCGTCATAGAGTGGGATTACAACGTTCATTTAACCCTGCGTAAACTTCAAGTTCCAGATGCTAAGACCTGCTGGATTAAATTAATCTGTCATCGACTGGACCCTTCAAATTGGCAGACATCCATATCAGTTCTGATAAAGAGAAACCCTCGCCGTACCTATACCTAGGAATGAAAAGTACAAAAAAAAAAAAAGGGGAATTTCCTCGTGTTAAGGAGATATTAAAAAAACGTTGGTAAATCTACTTATAAATGGCTTTTTATGACTGGTGGGCATGTCAGTGGGCCGATTTGACTAACTTTCAGATTTAAGTTTTTGTGCACTCAAAAAACGGGCCGACGAAAAATTTTCTTTATTTATTATTTTGTAATTTTCTCTTCAAATTGCGTGTAATGGCTTCTTCAAAATGAATAACAACCTACAGAGAAGGAATCTATTTGCTCCTAAAATACTAAATATAACTTTAGCGCCTATTCATCTCATTTTTTCCATCTTTTGATAGCTGTTTTTCTCTAATTCAGACAATTTTTTTTGAGTGTGGTTACAAGCAAGATACAAACCGAGCTGAGTCAAAATCACTTAGAATCAAAGTTTTTTTAACTAGAACGTCGACGCACAAAGGGTCGAGTGCACTTAGGCTTGTCGCGTTCTGCGCGACCTGACTCATCACCGAACTCATTGGATACAATTCAACTTGCACTTGCTCGCGCGCGCCATTTTTGACAATTGTAACGTAGTCTTTTCCTTTGTGCGTCAACGTTCTAGTTAGAACAACTTTGATTTTAAGTGCGGGCCATTTTTTTTTCAACGGGAAATGCTTCGAAAAGAGAAGAAGCATCAGCGAGATTTTTTTTCCAAATCGATACATGGCGTAGAAGACAATTTTTTTTTTAAATTTGTTATAAACAAACTAATGAAAAATTCATTTATTAATAACTTTTTCGATCGAAAAAAATCTCTGTCAATGAGCGTTTAATGACGTTTCCATTTCCGGTGGAATTGTTCGAATCGGTGGATTACATTAGCGGTAGTAAATTTTTGAAAATAAAATGACAAAAAACAATAATTGTCAATATTATTGGAAAAAAGTACATTTTTTAAATCGGAAATACTATCCAAAAAAGTAGTTATCAATTGCAAATGAATTTTGAACGACTGCGAGTGCGCCGTTTGAGAAATTCTGCCTCAGTTTATTAAAATCATTGATTCCTTAGAAAAAGTATTGCATCATATTTCAGCAAAATCCGAGGAGGGCACGCTATCGTAATTTATGGCACATTCTTAATTTAGGAGGAGATTGCGATGAAACTAAGTGATTTCGCCTTTTTAAATAAAAAAAAAAGACAATTTCACAACAAAATTTAAATTTATTAAAAATAAACACAATCTCTCAAGGCAAATTTATAGAAGGTGATGGCATAAGAGCAGCTGATTTGATTTTTTTTATTCACCTACATGTATTTTGTTTTTGCTTTTGCGTATGAGCTTTCAAAAGCCGTAAAAGCAAAAACAAAATGTATTTAAATTTTGACAACTCTTACGCAGAAACAAAAACAAAATACATAGGAATTTTGTCGTTGTATTTATAACACCACCTTGTATGGATTCGCCTTGCAATCTCTCATATTTTTTCCTTTGTTCAAAGTACTAAGCAACCCTTTAGCTACAGAGCTGTCAAGATATATTAGGAATGACAAGTGTGGACGCACTTGGTTTATGCAAAGTAATTTACATTATCGTGTGTCCGGGCTTTTAGTTCGCCTAAGCCAATGGATTCAAGCTACCTGAGAGAAAATAATTTGGAGGCGTTAATTTACATGATCTCGATGGCAATCGTCAATCGTGACTCTACAGCGGTTCCCGGTCACAGTAACGTGCTCGCCATTCGCAGCATACAGAATCTATATCTATATCTTTGTTACAACTTGACTCAAACCCCGTTGAACGGTTTTCAATCAAATATGGATAGCTTATTTCTTAGACCAGTGGAACGAACATAGGCCATATTTTTAATCCGTTAGGTGGCGTATGAGTCGAGATATTCAGAAAATCCGTATTTATGGTCCGATATTGATGATATTAGAAAGCATCATACCTTTCTTGGTGCAATAAAAAATGTTAAATACACTAGGTGGCGCTAGATACGAGTAATGGTGTAATAAGAAACCCTTTTGTGGAAGTTCAGTTGTTCAGAAAATCACCATTTTTGGTCCGATTTTGATAAAACAAAAAAAGTATAATTTAGGTGCGGCGAGAATCTGAGAAGTTTGTCCAATGATAGATCATGAACGTTTTGCTTTATCAACAGCTTTGTGCAATTCTCATGCCCGAGACAAGTGAGACATCGATGGTGCCAATGGTGGCCATGTGTTTTTCTCATGGATTGGGTTCTGAAATCAAGCTAGCCTTCGTAAGCCCTTTCTCCTCTGTGATAGAAGAAACTTCGTCATCACCCTCCTCGGCCTATTCAGGAAGCACTTGGTAGTTTTGCCAATGTCGGTAGAGCTGTGATTGGCCCTATAATTGCATGCAGTCCATTGAGGTGTGCCAAAGACCCGCAATTTGCCAACTCCTCAGCCAGTTCTTTACCTTGAACACCGCTGTGTTCCGGCACCCACATGAGGGCAAGCTAATTACATTTTTCAACAGAGTTCCGCCGCAGCTTAGTTTTTTGGAGAATTTTTGAAGAGCTGCGAGCAATCTTGGGTGTCACTGCAAACTCTCATTTGGCATCAACGCCACCTTTTGCCAATTATACAGTCTACCTTAAGTATAACACATATCTCCAATTGGTAAACCGTTGTCAATGTACCTAAGCAGAAACGCATCTGAAATCGCCACCTAGGTTCAAACCAGCTTCAGTCCCAGTTTCTGTTTTGGAACCGTCAGTGTAATAAGTTTTCACCGAGTCTCCCAGGAAAGTATGTGGATATCTACATTGTTTTCTTGTAGGAACTTACAACCAAAATAAACTCTAGGTATCAGTGTGTCATTTTGGGGCAGAAGCAAAGGGTATTGCTCTGAGAACCTCCGAAATAACTTTCTATGGACGGAGTTCCCATCGTCGGACCGCTGTGGATCAATTCTTCAATTGATTGTAAACTTTGAAGTTTCAAGGAGCCAACCTCAACCCTTGTCAATGCGCTTTTCGATGATTTCGATCTTCTTACCAGGCCTTAATTGCAACGGGAAGCCATACCTGAGAGTTTGGAAACCCGATTTTCCATTCCTGCTGCTTGTTATGCAATAAATATGTATATAATGCAGTGTGTCCATCTATAATCTTTACTATGACTACGGTATATTTTTTTTTTAATTCATCGAAGCTACATTTTTAACTTTAAAACAACTTCTGTAAGTATATGGAAACGTAGTAAGAAACGCAGACGAAGTCGCGACCATCAACTATGATTATTCAAGGCGAATTCATATAAGGTGATACCAAGGCGAATTCATAACGAACACACACGCATTTTTATTTTTATTTTTGGATGTTGCGATAAATACAAAGAGGAATGAATGAACCCCATTAGTTTTTGCTTTAATGATATCATGGATTATGGAAAATACAAATATAGTCGAAGAAGAAGACATCAGCTGCTCTAATAACTTCACCATATGTGAATTCGCCTTGCTAGTGTTATTATAAAAAATAGTGCGTTGTCTGAACTCACTTATTTCTTAAACGAATGTGCACAATTTTTAAAAGGTGTTCCATTCATTATGCAATGGCAAACCAAGGTGAGCACCGCTGCTGGTAGCGTTGCCACATTTGATAAATTTGTAACCATTTAATCGATATTGGAAAATATAACCTACATATAAAAAATACACTATACTATAAATACACTTTATTATAAATTATGTACATTTATTTGAAGCTTAAAAGGGCAATTGCTCTTTTATACATTTTTGTTCATCTCAACCTACATTCTCCATGCATTTTTTTTTTTTTTTGAAACTATCTGTAACAGCTAGAGTTTTCCTTGCTTGAATGAGCACATGGACAAAGTTTACTCTCTGCTCGTTTATTGCTCCTTTACTTAAGTTTTCAAATGCTCCTTTTTTTCTTTTATGCAGCTGTACATTTAGTTTTCTAACATTTAGTACTTGTATTTTAACATTGTTGCAATATTTTTTTTTGTTTTTTTTTTTTGCTTTTTACTTTTTTATTTGTTAATTAAAAACTCTGCTTTTACCTCAACCTCTGTTGGCGTTATGGCATTGTTACTTTGTTAGCGGCGTTGCTCCTTTTTGGGTACTTTTTTCTTTTGCCCTTTTACCTTTTGCACTGCTTGCGATTTAATTAATAAACGCATCGGAAACTTTCAAAACAGCAAAATTCTGTCCATTGTACTTGACCAAAATATAACAGTATATATGTATGTATACTACATATGTATGTGCATCTGCGTATGTTCGTGCTTGTGTGTGCTTGTGTGTGTGTGCAGAAATGCATTATAATAGGTATATAGCTCCTTGGTAATTGAGATTTGAAAGTAAAGTAGTAAAAGTACAAATTTGGTTTTCTAGAACTCTTTATTTTAACTTATAACAAAGAAAATAATTATTTTTATAATTTTGATATTCCATGTTCGGTTTGGAGATTAAACATAGGTACTCTTTCCTTGGATTTTATACTTTATTATTTAAGCGCTGCATCATATCATTCAATCTCATATCGGCTGTTTTTATTTTTAGTTAATTGTAGGCATTTCGCCTTAATTAATTTATTTGTCGTTCATTTGCTCAATTTCGTCTGAAATAATACTCAATGGTAGGCAAAGCACACAAATAAATAAAAGAAAAACACGCGCCCACCGAAGTGCGCGGACCAGAAATGGAAAGTAAAAATATTGGTAGAAATTAGTAAAAATAGTGGTAGAAATTTATAGTTGTATTAATAAAAATACTGATAGAAATACATAAGTGAAAATTAGTTGTACCATAAGTAAAAATAGTAGAAGAAATTCCTAAAAATAGTGGTGGAAGTTAGTAGTAGAAGTTAGTAGTACTATTAGGAAAAATAGTGGTGGAAATTAATAAAATAGTGAAAAAAAATTATTAAAAATATTGGTAGAACCTAGTAAAAATAATGGAAGAAATTAAAAAAATAGTGTTAAGAATTAGTAAAAAATAGTGGTAGAAATTAGTACTAGCATTATTGGAAATAGTGGTGGATATTAGTAAAAATAGCGGCAGAATGTAGTAGTAACAATAAAAATAGTGGTAGAAATCAGTACAAAATTTTGGTAGTAATTAGTATCACCATTAGTAAAAATAGTGGTGAAATTAAGTAAAATAGTGGGAGTAATTAGGAAAAATACTGGAAGAAATAAGAAAAATAGTGGTAGGACTTAGTAAAAGCATTAGTAAAAATAGTGGTAGAAGTTAGTGGTAGCATTAGTAACAGTAGTGGTTGAAATTAGTAAATTAATGGTGGAAATTATTAAAGCAATTCTGACGGGACTGATAGGATATTTTTACGCGACCATCGTTAGATCACTGCCGCTAAAAAAGTTTTAATTCAAAACTAAATACGAATAATGGAAATTTTTAGCAAATTTTTTTTATTTCTCATAACAACTGATTTCAGCTACTCGATTTCCTGACCCCACTTTTTAGTGGTCCGATGAGCTTCAATTAAAAGCGGCCACCGGCATTAGCATCCGGTGGGTGGGAAGTTAGAAAATTTTTTTTCGGATTGAATAAAAACGGTTTTCATTAAATCAATTACTGCAAAATTGTTTTCTTCTAATTCAAGGTTGCTTCGAAACGTATCTTCTGAAATTTTTTTTTAAATATATTTTAAAATTGTTTAATTATTTTGGTATTTAAAGAGTTTGTGTGTATTGACAAGTATTGGTAAACCAAATTTTTTGTAATATAGCATTGCAAAGTAGAATGAAAAACATATTTTTTTATTTTAAGAAATTTTTCTATACGTTATACCTTTATCGAGTTATTGGAGCCGCAAACTGATAAAAATCTTAAAAAATAATATCTCATCCAAATTTGCAACATTGGCTGCAAATCTGATATGGAATCACCCGTATTCAGAAATCATTTATAAGTTTTGCCTTTCTTCTTCAAAATTTACCGAACCAATTCCATCCTATAGTTCTCGATGTTTGCTCCGTGATTAGCAGAAGGGCATTGTTTGTCGTGGTCTTTTGCGACTTATGTTGAAGGTAGGTATGTACATAGATTACACTGCACTTCGGAGCCAAATAAATTTTAATGTACTCATAATGCTACTTTAGTTAGAACAAATTTTAGACTTAAAAGATTTCCTGTTTTTCGACTATAAAGGAAAACCTGTCCGACCACTTGCGGACTTACCCAATAAACATCTATAGTCAGTCAATAACCAATTAAATATAGTTATAAATTATAGTTATATTATTATGGCTTAGAATCAATTATCAAGGCCGGTACGAGACGTTCGTATTTTTTTCATACGAATTGTATCATTAAAGAACGTAAATATAATTTATATAGATTTCAGTTTCGCAGTTATCATTTTAAAAGACATCCGGTACAGTACGATCCAAAGCATTCGCATACAAATTAACTCATAATACGATATTGAACGGATTTATATGCCTAAAAATAGGCAACGTTTTATGAGTGATGATCATTCATAACTGTACATATATACAGCGAAAATTTGAGTCACTCGCCAAACACACACAGTTACAAGTCACAGTGATGATAATGTTGCCACAATTGTGCTTTTTGACACAATGTGCATAGAATGTAACGCAGTTTTTATATAGATATTTGTCTTTAGTTTGTCAGATAAACTTACATTTTTGTCAACTTTGAACAAATATAAGCTGATTTTGCTGATGAAGGTCTTACAACTTGATTTCACAATATTACAAAATTTTCATTTCCGTCATTTGTGATTGCAAAAAATCCAAATCCGAAATGACAAAAAATTATTCCGCAAACTAATAAAAAATAAGAAAATTAAGAATGCAATTAATAAAATGCCACTGCGATTCTAAATAAAAACTACCAGGGAATTTTCTACGTTTTCCCATTTGTTATATCATGAATACAAATTTGCAGAGACCTTTTCCTCTGCCCTTCGTTTACGTTCGAACTTCGAAGTTTTAAAAGGTAGGTATAAAGAATATCAGAAAATGGGAAATTTGAAATCGAATGGCATTAGTCTTTAAATTTTAATATTTATTTCGGCTCAAGGCGAATTCATACAAAGTGATAGCATTCCATGAGCTGAATGCTTGTACTTCTATCCAAATTCGCTGGGTTGTTTTGTTTACACAAACAAAATAGATGAGCAAACTGGACGTATTCAGATTTTGACGGAGCTGTACATGCATGCCTATGTAAATATTAGTTTATGAGCCAAATGAGGTATCGACTAAATCGAACTTCGAAACTCCTTTAGAAAATTTCCTAGAGATTTTTAATTGGATCTTCTTTTTCTCTGAACAAATAAACATCTAAAAGTTTATTTTCATGTGGAAGAACTATTTATAATTTAGTTTATAAGTAGAGAACTTGTAAAGGCTCGCGCCCACAAGCAAATTATGTTCTTTTATAAGCCCGAGCATTGCATCTTCTCGCACACGCAAATATCCTTCTAAAATCGTACATTTTACAAACAATCGACGGTCATTGAAAAATGTGAACATGAATTTCTTATTCCGCATTCCCATTCCACTAAATTGGTGCTTCAAACGTGGCATTTTCTAACCCCAACGCGTGGCAGGGCGCACTATACCCAATAAAGTGCGTTAAACTTTTGTCGGCTTGTGATTCTCTCGAAGTTCTTTTCTTTTTCACTTCACTGTAAATTTAGAAAATTCCATATGCTTATTGTGGGACACTCATTTTGACAATTTTTTCAAGATTGACGCGCCAATTTAAGTTTGGCTCCTACAATCAAGAAGCTGGGCTCATCGTACATTACTCCTTTTTCTTCTTTGATTTTTTTCTCTATTTGTTATCTGCTCTGCTTTTCGCACTTATGCAGCCACATGCAGCTGACCAAAAACAGCAAAATATGGTGAAAATGGTTTTCATTGGTATGGTAAGTATTTAGATTTAAATTCGGTTTAGTGACCAAAATCTCCTCTGATGGCTTCTTTTGACTGCACTCTCAAAATTTGTTGATGAAAAAGCTCTTTGAACATTTACTCCTCATTTCTTCCAAGTTCTCTGGAAAGCCTCAACGCATGACAATTGTCATAACTAGTACGCCTAAAATTACAAAAACTTGGACTAAGCACTCTAAAGGTAACAACTGTCATGGTTTTTGTTATGATTCTGCGTCATAGTCATATGCCCCATATGCCAGTATTTTTGCAAAACATAAACAAATTGAAAATGTAACCTGAGTTATATGATGAGATATATACTAACCAAAAATAAATCAATTAGAGGACTCTGTTGTCAATATTTCTAGAAAATTCGTATTCCAGAAATCCATCAGTTCAAACCGCATGCGTTTTATGCAGTTAAGAACAATGTAACGTAGTCAGATTCGAGATAAAGTTGACTCTAACTGAGTTATAGCTATTTTTAACAGAAAATCCTTTGAAAATTACGTCAAAAAACTGGAACTTGCTTTGGAGTCGACTTCCTCTTAACTGTAACTACGTAACATTTGTTTTAAATTCAACAAACTCAGACGGAGTTGTGGGTATCAACTAGACAAATATATTTTTGAAAATTGTAGAAATCTGACAACTGAGAGGGAATGCATAAAATTAAAAATTTTGAAACTTGCATGAACACTTTGTGGTGTTCCATCATTAAACAGCAGACCGAATACAAGATAGATATTACAAATATTCTTCGGTAATGCAATACATAACTAAAAATTTATCACTTTTGGTGGTTTTCTATGTTTTGTTTTTTTATTAATTAGATGTTTTGACTTTTTAATGGAGCTACACGGTATGCATATATACTTATGCGCTAAGTCCTTAAATGATCACTCATTTTGTTGCCTTTTCTAATGGAAAAAAGATTTGCTCGAAAGAAGAAAAATACTATACTGAGCCTTTCCATTTCAAGACAAAAGATTCCATTTTTTCATGAAACATGAATATATTGTTTCTTGATCAATTAGATCCGTATTATCTTTTCTGACCGAAAAATTAAATGCTAAATGATAATTCAACTTGGTCCAAAAAGAATTAAAAAAGGTGATATTTTAAATTTATTTTCTCGAACATTTTATTTTTTTGTTTATTTTTTTCAAAACCAAAAATAAGTCAATTCAAAATTGATTTAGGCCAAGCGGCAATTTGCCCACAAGTTTTGGTTTAAGGGAGATACATACAATTTTTCCATTAATATATGTGTCTGTTCATTTTGTCCAAGAAACAACATATTCGAGTTTCATGGGAAAAGAAAAACATGAAGCGAATGGATCGGTTGTCTTGAAATGAAAAGGATCTACTATAATAAAACTATATAAAAGTCGTTCTGCACATTGAGTTTGTTTATTTTTTTTTAAATTGACCGAAGGTGATGCAACAAATGCAGTGGAATACATTTGGACCACTTTCAGAATTTTTGTCTGTCTATTTGTCTGCTTCCCTGTTTGAACTCTCTAATCTCACCGAAACAACTGAATGGATTTTCGTCGGTGACTAACTGCTGACTACTAAGACAGTAAC
The DNA here is from genome assembly GCA_951828415.1 of Anomoia purmunda. Lineage (NCBI taxonomy): Eukaryota > Metazoa > Arthropoda > Insecta > Diptera > Tephritidae > Anomoia > Anomoia purmunda. The sequence goes on from OX639996.1 coordinate 32,325,666, forward strand.
CTCGGGCATAACATAGGTGATATTTTATCAAAATATTAAATGTGGGGGAAAAACAAGTATTCTCAAAAATGGTTTAAAATCATTTTCTTTTGAATAACATTTTATTTTTTCAAACGCTTACGTGCTCAAAGAGAATTCGCGCATAAGCCAATAACAATTCAATACGTGTAAATCTAACAATAGGAGTACTCGCAAGCAAAATCAACACCTATGTACATATCATTAAATAATATGGAAATCCTTTTCCGAGTAGTTTGCTGATACTTCCTCAGTTTTTCGCTTTGCTTTAAAAAAAAACTGGTCAAATTATTTTTCGTTTAAACAAAGATACATTTGAATTTCGATGTCATACACAAATTAAAAATAATTGCACCACTATTTCGAGCATCAATTCCCGAAAGTATTGTGAGTGTGGACTTATTTTTCAAGAAGTTTGAAGGAGGTTAGTATGTACCTTCTGAGCTCAAACACACATTTTTTTTTATGTGGGTAGGGTTTTGAGATGACGATAATTTTGTGTGTGTTTTTTTTTTTTGGGTATCACTTAATTGACAATTTTGTTTACTTTAACTGTGAAGTGCGATAGTTGTGAATCTTGTTCGAAAGTCAATCAATGCGCTTTAAACGAAAAAAAAAAACATTGTAGAGTTTAGTTAAAAACGTGCTGAGTTAAAGCTGCTCAAAATAATTTTTTTTTGATTTTGTTTTTAAAGTTTTTTCAAGAATTTTTGATTTATTGCGTTATATTAAAAAAAAATAACTGAAATTTATAAAAAAGGCAGAAATTCTAAAACGAAAAAAATTGCAAGAACGAAATTTAAAAAAAAAACAGTTTCATTTCTACCAGCTTTATGTAACTCTGCATGTTTTAAACCAAATAAATTTAGTTAGTACTTATATACAAAATGGTAATTACATTTTTATAAAGATACACATATTATTGTTATTGGTGTAGGGGATTGTGTACTGCGATCGTGAGATCTATTGTGCCCCTTTCATGGATTAAGGAACTTCCTTTGGTCCAGCATCCTAGATAAATTTTATTACGCAACCTAAATCTCTGGATGTCATACCGCCATCCGTTTTTAGATATTCACCCAAGTACCTTTTGCGTTGGTGCATTAGTGCAGGGCACTGCTCCAGTACAGGTCTTCCAGTTTTCTTTTCTACTCTGCAGAATCTGCAGTATTCATCCGAGTAAATTCCCCGTAATAATTTTTAGGTTGTTCTTCGATAAGCTCATGCATTTTACAAAACGCTTTAGGTTATATAATTTCTCCAGTGTAGTTCGCGATGGGGTTTCACTTCTTTCTTGGCCAGTGTGGATAGTGTCTCCAATCAGTACTACAGAAAGGCTCTGGGCCAACAAATGCAGTTGACGCTCCCTTTTCCGCGAGTTTATCCGCGATCTCGTTTCCCTCAATACCCGTATGCCCCGAAACCCAGAGAACTCATACTCGATTGTTCAAATCAAGTGTGTTTAGCTTTTTAAGGCACTCCATTACCAGTTCAGAAGTTACCTGGTGAGATTTGAGGCCCTTGATAGTCGCTTGGCTGGTAGTATTGATGGTGGTATTGAAAAACGTACATCTTTCTATAGCATAAATTTCTGATTAAAAAATAGTCATACACTTACCCATGGCTTTCCGAGTATTCCAATATATACCTGCCCTGGTACCTTATTCTTCTTCAGTTAATGAGCCATCCGTATACCAGGTTATCATATTCTAATTCATCATACATATAATTTATTGAAAATATATTTTTCCACAGAAAAATTTTATTAATACACACAGTCACATACATATATACTGGGTGCAAGTTGTGTCATGCATTTGTTGCAAAGCAGTTGACTTTCAACTAAGTACTTTTTGAATTGGTAAATTTTTTTTTTACTGCCTGCTTTTTTCCGGCAGGGATGTAATGAATATATTCCTGGAGACCAAATATATTTATATGTGTGTATACCTACGCAAAAATGTCTTAGCAAATGCGTGGCAGGAATACTTAGAGATATCTCATTGTGAAAATCCTTCTATAGCAATTTTCGTATTTTATGAGATAAAATTTTAATAATTATATTTATATTAGGTTTGCTTGCATTATTTTAAATGAGTTTCCATTAAAAAAATGCCTAATGATTTTCTTGCTATTATTAATGCGATTAAGATGTTAATAATAATCGTGTGCGCCCATTAAACCAGAACTTCCGAATTTGATGGCAGTCAAATCGTTCTACAGCAATTTGAAAACATTAAAATAAATTTTGCGATTTGTGACGAAGTATGGCATGTGATTTCCCTTTGCCTAATATATAACATATATGTATCAATGAGCATTGTAATTTATTCTACGATTAATCAAAACAATTTTTCTGAAAGAATGTGACATGGAGGGCGGGGGGGGGGGTCTAAAGTGATCAAAATTCGCGTTACGTAATATGTGCACGACCCCTTACCGAAATAGCTTTCTCTTGATTTTCATAAACCAACCTTACGTGGCGTGGTTATCAACCGATTTCGCCCATATTTAATACCAACCTGCTTGGGTTGGCAGCGTTAAGATATCTCAATATTTATTCGAGTTACCCGGAAGACAGACATGGCTTTATCGATTTCTCTTTTCATTCTGAACATTGGATGTATGTATATATTTGGTCAACCCCTTAACGAATGTATACACACCTGATTTTTTGTATTATCATTACTCAAAGCTCTTCATCGCACCAATGTCAAACGCACCGAAACGGTTAAGACTGCCAGTTGGTAAAAAAAGCGTATAATAGTGATCGATTAATTCTAAATAGGCTTTTAGCATTCACTCTTCTTAGCTAAATAATAAGAAAATAATAACAAAATAATTAACACGCTCTATTCGAATTAAAAATACTTTTAGCAGGTGTTTGCGCATTTAATAGATATTTGTTGCTTATGTAGCGAAATTTATTAATACTCGTATGCTACCGAATATGAGACTCGTTTAGTAAGTCGGTTACTAGCTCCAGTTTTTAACACATTTCAGATTTTGTATCATAAACAAAAATTTGTACAATAGTTGAAAGAAAATTTCACACGCTTTGAGCGGAATATGCTAATAGGCTAAACATATGTTCAAGTTTTATTTATCACAGCATGTGGTAAAATAAATATTTTTTGCTAAAATATGCAGTTGTCAAGTACATGAAAAATTAAACTTCAAGAGCTCGCTTCTACGATTTTTGAACTTTTATCGTTTACACTATTAATATATGATTGGTGTACACCTTGACGTACTCTGGTCGGATGTTTGAACTGTGCATTTTTGTTTTTAGTGTTAGTGAAGATAAGAAGTTTTTTTTTCAAAGTTTGCACTTAAGTCATTTTTGTTTACACTGTTCAGTGCCACCTTTAGTAATTCTCTAAGAGTAGGGTGACATTAGCCAGTATTATATCATTATGATTATTCAGATATGATATGTTTTGTTATAACTCCTATACTTAATCAGCTAAAAGCATGCAGTTTGACACTCCTTTCACTTAATGTAGATTACAAGTATCCAATGGAGATCATCAATAACAGGTATCTATAACTTATAATTCTCAATTCAGATATTAGCTTTAATGTTAATACTCCTTCATTTAGTAGATAGCTAAAACCATGAAACTGTTTACCTGGCAATGATATAAAGTTTAACTCTCATATCACTATCTATCAGATATCAGGTTTTACTTTAAAGTTATTTTATGGCAGTTTATTTTATATAAGATAAATAAAGTAAAAGGTTACTGTAAAGTGTAATATTTTACTCAGAATTTCCGTGGTCACTCCACAATGGAATATATGTATGTAAATAGTAAACCACTGTAGCCGTTACAAAAATTCTTCTGGTTGCACATCTTAGTATAAACCTACATACAAATTTCGAATTCTTCTTAACTGATTTTATTCAATTCGCTATCCCAGAGTGTTGACGTATTATACAGTGTGTTTCGCAAAATAAATTTTTCAAATATAGTAAATTTTAAAGTACATTTCTAATTACGCAGAACAGTGAGTACTTCATTAGAGTGTTGTTTTGCGAAGTGTTTACTTTTAAAGGCAATGAATACGATTTACACAAAGCGTTCTGAAGCTACATATATTTCTCGTAAGTCACCCAAAGACCCGAAATTGTACACAACAGAGGACGGTAGATACCTAGGAAAGTCAAATGACTTCGTTAGGAAGTGGAACAATCAATGCAAGGTTGTGGATAATCTAAATGAAAACCCTGGCAGAGGTTTGACTAAAACTATCTCAAACACCGAAGAGTGAGTCAATACAATTTTTTTTTTAAATCCAAAAAAAGCGGTTAACATACACACTCTTTACACAAAATCTCGACGAAAAGTTTATGATCAAACTATTTACTAAAGCTTTCGGCAAAATGTTTAATGAACTGAAACAAATGAGTGGCTCCTTCTAGAAAACCAAAACACCAGAGTCGACTATGCACGCGTTGGAAAGCAGGAAAAGGCATAGAAAAGTTTGATTGGTCTTCACAAAGTCTGTACGCAAACCCAAATGCAAATGTGTGGGCTGTAATGAAAATGAAGTTTCGATGGAAAAAATTTTTTCTTTTTAAAATTTTTTCTTTAAGCTTTTATATGCGAATCTGCTTTGTGAAACACACACTACAAATACAACAACTGTCATCAATTCTTAATTTTTAATTTACATATACTGGCCTTGCCGGATAATTTCGGCATTAATTCTTAATGTACATGTACAACAACAATAATGAAATCAATTATTCTGTTCTAACTACCAGCATATGTATTTAACTACTGGCATTTGAATGGATGTATCTATGTACATACATATGTATGTAAATTTGCGAAAGGAGATAGCAAAAAAATATAAGCAACAACCAAGAGCTTCGCTACTTAAAAAACGGACCTTAAATTGTACTTATAAATTTTTTAATTCATTACAAAGTCAAGTGGCGTTTAATACACAACATTCGATAACGTTTATATGAATACATGCATGGGTGAAAATAGAACAGCATGCATTTAAAGGCACGTCCACACACACATGTGCATTAGGGTGGTACAGAAATATTTGGGGGGATTACTTAAGTCGAACTTTTTTTTTTTGATTGTAATGTCATGAAATTTTGTTAATAAATATTTTCTAAATCAGGAAACTCTATTTCTCCTCAGAAGAAATAAATGAATAAACTTTAATAATTTTTCAATATCAACTCTTTTTCGGTTACACAAAAACACAAAAAAAAATGCAAAAATAAGCCCTGAACAAAATTTAAACCTAAAAAATGGTTTACTAAGCAATTGGGTATTATTCTTTGAAGTCTTCTGAAGAGAAAGATAGTTTGACATATGGAAAATATTGATTTTCAAGAATTCTGTACTGCATCCACTAAAAATTGCAGTGAAGCTTTCAGAGCTAACGAAATTTTTGCTTTACGTGTAGTGAAGTTTTCAGTGGTTCTAGAATTCAATTGACGGCTTAAAAAGTGTAAATAGACGAAATTTCTCGGATAAACTTAATTTAAATAATATATTTATTAAATAATAAGTACGAAGTTACTTTGTGTAATAAAAATATAAAATAAAATTTTAAATTTGCACAGAGTTTGGAATTGTTTTTCGTATCGGAATTCTGCTCGCCTCCAGTTCTCCACCTTTTTCTTACCGCACGTTCTATGCACATCTGACTATGTTTGTATTTACAATATTTGTGAAGTAAAACTTCTCTGGCGGCATTGATTTTTACGTCGCGTAACGAAAGTCGCCTCGGAGTAACGTATAACGAGAGTCACGTCGGAATCGCTTTACTAATTTCTACCACTGCTTTTACTCATTTCTACCACTATTTTTTTTACTTATCTTACTACTACTTACTACAACAAATTTGACTAATTTTTACTGCTAGTTTTACTAATTCCCACCACTATTTTTACTAATTTCTTCTTTTACTTATTTCTACCATTACTTTTTTTGCTCATCTTACTACTACTTACTACTACAAATTTTACTAATTTTTACCACTAGTTTTCCAAATTCGCACCACTATTTTTACTAATTTCTTCAACAACTTTACTAATTTCCACCGCTATTTTTACTAATTTCGACCACTATTTTTTCTTATTTCTACCACTATTTTTTTATTGCTACTAGTAATTTCTACCACTATATCCACTACTTTCACCACTATTTTTACTAATTTCTACCACTTTTTTTACTCATCTTACTACTACTTACTACTAAAAATTTGACTAATTTTTACCACTAGTTTTCCAAATTCGCACCACTATTTTTACTAATTCCTTCAGCAACGTTACTAATTTCAACCACTATTTTTACTAATTTCAGCCACTATTTTGTCTTATTTCTACCACTATTTTTACTAATTTCGACCACTATTTTTTTTTATTTCTATTACTATTTTTATTAATGCTACTAGTAAATTCTACCACTATTTTTACTAATTTCTACCACTATATCCACTACTTTCCCCACTATTTTTACTAATTTCTACCACTTTTTTTTACTCATCTTACTACTACTTACTACTAAAAATTTGACTAATTTTTACCACTAGTTTTCCAAATTCGCACCAATATTTTTACTAATTTCTTCAACAACTTTACTAATCTCTACCACTATGTTTACTTATTTCTGCCACTATTTTTTTACTCATCTTACTACAACTTACTACTAAAAATTTGACTTATTTTTACCACTAGTTTTACTTAACTAGTTTCTACCACTATTTGTACTAATTTCAGCCACTATTTTTTCTTATTTCTACCACTAATTTTATTAATGATATTAATTTCTAATACTTTTTACCAGTATTTTTACTAATTTGTTCTCCTTTTTTACTAATTTCCATTACTATTTTTACTAATGCTATTACAAGTTTCTATATTTTTTACTACTTTCTTACGCTATTTTTACTACTATGTTTTTACTACTTTTTACCACTATTTTCGCTAATTTCTACCACTTTTTTACGAATGCTGCTTTTAATTACTATCACTATTTCTACTGACATCGCCCAGTAATTATTTTGTGATTTTTATTTTAGTGATGAAGTTTAATCGTTATTTTTAATTTTTCGATACAATTTCATCGATATTTTCTGATTTTTATTTTTCCCTCAAACTTGATTGCTCGTTATCTTGCGGTTTTATTTTCTTAATCCCAAAAAAAAATCATATCGTTGGTGTTGTTGCCCTTAGTTTATAAAAATCGATGAATTTTAAATCCGACTATATGGATCAAATGTAACGATTATTTTATTTACGCAAAAAAAATGTAAACATATGATCGATAATGATCAATTTGATAGATTAAACTGTTATTTTATTATAATGATTCTATTGTGATTATTTTTATAAAAATTATAATAATTACGGTACTTGAATATGCTATTGCTTCTTTTTATATGTCTATAGCAATCCCAGCGGTTGAGGGCATCAAAATTTCAACTTCACTTTTTTTTAACCACCTTAATGTACATTCTACCTATTCCGTATCTAAATATATCGAAATAAAGTTGCATACTTGAATGCTATTAGAACCTGCGCATCGCCAGTATCAAAATCGTACATTCCAAACATCACGATAGCCCCCCGCCCCCCCCCCCCCCTCTACTTTGTGTTCTACTATCAACTAAATTTCTAAAGTGCAATAAACAAAAAGTTATTTTAAACAACGTAATGAAATCAGTAGAACGGTTGTTGTTTTCCCCCTATACAAACAAAAATACAATATCGCGCACTTATCGCATCTAATCGCGCCCCTCGAGATCGGGGAACTGCCGCTGGTAACGCCACTGCCACTGCCACCGTCGCTGCCGCTTTTGCCATTGGCGCTGCTGTTAGTGCCAGCCACCCCCAACGCCGCAAATATTTATCATAGCAGATTATCGCACTTACTTTACTGCTCGCTGAAAAAAACGGTCGCTGCTAGATCATCAAATCAGTCAGCAGTAAGTAGCGTCAAATTTCGCACATATGTGCCGCCAGTTGAATATCACAAAACTTAAACTTTTCAAACATTCCCCAGCAGTTGGGCGATACGGACGTACCACCAGCCACCAGCCACCAGCCACCGTTATAAGCATAAAATTATAGTTTATGTGAAAAAGTTGCAAAAAGGAAATGATATTTTGCGGCAGTGCATAGGGAAAACGTTCAAACCGGATTTGTGAAACTCATTGAGAATTTTTTAGTGAGCGGAAGTGTTGAAAGCGATGCAGCATGCGAAACACGTTCGAAAGTTTTTCTTATAAATTTTAAATCAATACAGTTTATGTGATTTTCGTATAAAACACGCATATAACTTTTAAACTTTAACTGAACGCGAATGCATTGAACTGGCAAAAACAAAAAAAAAAACAAAAAAACGTTTTAGCTAAAGCTACACACCCATACATACATACATAAATACATAAGTGCAAGTGCAAGTGCAAGTGCAAGTGCAAGTGCAAATGCATGAAGGCTAGGCGTGAAGATCACTCTAAGCCACTCTAATGCTACTGCTGCTACTTAACACAACCATTTCATATTGAGCTGACAATTTTGTGGCAAAGCTATTCGCAAATAACTTCGTTCACGTTACCTACACATTTCCCATCTACATACTGAATAAATCCGTCTTCAACTCTCAACAAAACTCAGCGCACTCTTGACTGCGGCGACGCTGCACACGCTGCTTCGTGTGTGTTGCAATATTGGTTGAATTTAAATTCTTTTACATCTACTACTTTTCGTGTACATCCACATCCGCTGTGCCGAGATGCATTCGCCTGCCGCCAATGTGACAGGATTCATTGCCCTGATGATTGTGCAAATAATTTTACTTGCACTCTTCTGGCTGTTCGTGCGCTACGGCGATGAAGCATTGCCAGTCGATGAAGGCAAAGTATTAGGGGAACAACACGTATCGAAATATCCGCGTGAGTATCTATGTATCCACTGACAAAGTGTATTTCTCAATGTCCTTTAGCCTAGTTGTAAGTGAAGTGAAGAGTGATGCTATAAAAATTTGTAGTAGATGTTACAGTTACAATAGGAAGTATTAGCAGATATATACGAGACAGATTTGTCAACGATTTTGTGGAGTTTCAGAATCAGAAGGACTTTTGTGCACAATTGAGTGATTTTTTTTTTTTTGGTTTTGTTTTTTTTTTTTTGAGCTTATGTGTTTACTTAAGGAATTGAATAAGTGAGACAATTTGTGAAAGTGCTAATAGACAAAAAGAAAGTGGGGAAGGCAGTCCTTGCACGTAAAAATAAAGGGCAGCCCTTCAATTAGCTGGTACTACAAAAATGTGCTCTTAAAAAATAAAATTAAATCCAAATAAAAATTAAACAAAATATTATATATATATATATATTATATATTTTATTTCTTAACAGATCTTTATTTATATCAACCAGACACCGTAAAGAGTAACCATTTTATTTTTACTAAAAAGAAGAAAATTTTAGAAAAGTTTTGAGATTTACTGCCGCGCTCAGAATCGTTGAACCAACTTAAAAAAAATTCACTTTTCGATAGAGATCGTAACGCTTATAGTTTTTATAAAAATAATCATTTTACGATTACCATTTTTTCGATCCAAAATAGTAGTTATTAAGCCCGTTTCTTTGCACCCGAGTTACAAAAGAATGCTCCAATTCAGATGAAATTTCCTTTCGTTGCAAAATCAACCCTGTTAGGATATTTCATGAAAGCTGCGATTTGTTTAGTACTATTTAGGAACGGAAAATAATTGTGCCGGCAATTTTTATGTTTATGTATTTATATATTTACAAATACTAAACAAATAAAAACGAATTCGGTCTTAAATCTAAATTCCCCATGTATTTTCTTAGGGCTCATTCACAATAGCGCAGTTTTTTCACTTCTAAACACTACATCTCAGGTCGGATATCACTCTACCGAGTTGGCTCAACCCTCGTATTTTTCCGAGTTAGTGTTTGTGCAGTACATGCATTTTGTTATGCTATCTAGGGTTCTTTTGCAATTAGATTACAAAGAAACGGGCCATTAATTGTTATTATTTTATTAACAATTTTCCGATAATATTAAATGCCAAAAAAATTTTAGCGATAACAATATGTTTTATGATCGAAAAAAAAATATCACAAAATATCGATCAAAAATAATGATCACACTTGATCCAAAAACTTAAAAGTAAAAGATAATTGATCGAAAAAATAAAAATCCAGGAATAAAAAATTATAGGACGAATTTAAATCCAATTATAAGGATTATTTTTTTATCCAAATATTAAAAGTCCCAAGATTATGCTGTGATTTAAAACCAAAAATCTTCTAAATAAAATAAGGTCTAATTTATATAGCGAAAAGGATTAGATGGACATATTCGAGTTTTGTTTGGAGTTCTTGCCAATGATTTTTTGATCCGAAAATATCATAGTAACGTTTGCTTACCTTTTTAATGACTGATTTTTACACTTTGTTTTACGATGAATTTCCTTTGTGAATGGAATTTGTGGACTATATTGGAAGGTTTTCTTTGGTTTCTTCAAGACGTTGTCTAACGAGATCATCCTGATTCATTTACCAAATATTCGATTCAAGAATTCCATGCCTGGAATGGATTTACCTCTGCTGAAATCCGAATTTAACCCTTTAAGTAGCTTTAAAAATCCAATTATTTCAATCCTTACTCTAATTGGCTTTTTGTAATATCAACTACAATTCGATTTGAAAAAAATTACGCCATAAATAAAAATGGTACAATTTTATTTTGTTTTATATTTGAACTTAATTTTTTTCGACGTACATTTTTATGAAATAAAAATTATACACTTCAAATTTATAAAAACTAAAATAGAAGACAAACATGATACTTAGAACATAAAAAGAAAAGAAAACTAAAAGGAATTGACTTACCAAAACTTTATTCATTGGATATACATACATATGTGTGCGTCCACGTGAAAAGGGCCAACTTTGTCGCACCTAATTTCCGAGATATATAGATTTTTCGATACATGGATCGAATTTCGTAATTTTTTATTATGGGTTATTATGAAACTATATACATTTACGCGTCGAATGACACCAAATTTAGCTTCCTCGGTTAATTAAAAGTAGTTAATTTTATTTTTTGAAAAAAATGAAAAGGGCCCACAAGGGACAACTTTCAACTTCAAATGGATTTTTCTCAATTCGTCATTTTTCGGATATTCACCTTCAAAGTTCTATATTTCCCTCAATTCTTCAGTTAGGATGGTCTAATTTGTCTCAAAATGTTCGGAAATCAACCAAGAAGACGCCTATATGCATTACTCCAATACCGGCGAAGTGGGCCCTTTTCACATGGACGCACACATATAATGAAATTCATTAAGGCAATTTCTGGATCCATTGGCAATGCACAAGTTTAGAACATTTGTGGTTGGTTAGCCCCTTCCATCCTTGGATTTCGCCTTTATCCTTCGTGTGTTCCATGTGTGTTAATTTTGCGTGTGAGATGTCGAAATCTGAATTCGTCCAATATTGCTTTTGTATTTTGTTAGTGTAACTTTGCGAGTGAAATTTCAAAACCCGAATCCGCCCAGTTTGCTAATGTATTTTGTTTGTGTAAACAAAACAACCTAGCGAATTCGGAAAGAAGAACAAGCATTCAGCTCATGGGATGCTATCACCTTGTATGAATTCGCCTTGAGTTACATATTTATATTTGATTTTTTTTATTCACCTACATGTATTTTGTTTTTGCTTTTGCATATGAGCTTTCAAAAGCCGTAAAAGCAAAAACAAAATGTATGTAAATTTTGACAACCCTTACGCAGAAGCAAAAACAAAATACATGGGAATTGTGTAGTTGTACTTATAGCACCACCTTGTCTGGATTCGCCTTGTATTTATTGTTCCAAAAGTTTTCAAAAAATAAGATTCGAATTGTTTTAAAAAATAAATCTCTTTACTCGATATTGACGCTATAAATTATAAATAATAAATTAAAAACTTAATAAAAAAACTCTTTTAAAGAACAGTGTGATATTTATTATCAGAAAATAATCTACGAAAAACATTTAGGTATCTATAATTTCAAATTGATAAAATATTCGACATACTGAAACTAAGAGAATATTCTAATGAAACACGAGATTCCCTTCTTAATTATATAGAAGAGGTTTTCATCTTAATTTTACAGATTGTCATCTTGATTTGATTGAATAGGCATATCCAGTCGTAATAAGAAGAGATTATTTTTGAAAAAAAAAATCGTAGAGAAATCCGCTAAATTTTGTTCTAATTTATAGCGCATTTGAGTTTGTCTTGTCGCTCTGTGTAAATGGAGATTTTCTGAATAGCTAGCGTTTACATCTTTCACAAAAGTATTTCTTATCGCTAGAGCAGTATCAAAACCTTTCTAATTTCAAAGTCGAACCATAAATGCGTATCTTTTTAACAACTCGACTCTAGCGACACCTTGCTTTTCTATTTTTCACAACAACATTTCTCGTCGTAACCCCATGATAAGTTTCTAATTAAATCAAAATCCAATTATAAATACAAATTTTTAAATGCTCCAACTAACAGATTAAAAATGTGGCCTTGACACAGGTGTAAGAAATATGCTGTCCAAATTTGGTTGAAATCCCTTCATCGATTAAGGAGCGAAGTTGTCACAAAAAGAACGACTATATTTTTATATTTATATATAGATGAAAATCACACAATGGAGTTCTTCTTCATCCTTCCTCCCAGTTATTATTAACTCCAAATTCTCTACCAAAGACCCTGCAGCAAATTTCTACCCTAGCTCGAATATACGTAGCCTCACAAATATCGTAATATGGTTTCGAGTTCACAGTAATTTGCATATTTATCAGCAAGCCTTCATGCTGTCAATCATTCTACATTTTATTATTAGCTCTCACCATTCAAAAGTTTTAACTGTTATTCGCATATAAGCGAGTATATCGTATTCGTACACATGTCTAGCATTGATGCCATTAGCTGTAATCAACACAATACTTATCAATGTTGCGAACATTTTTTTTAATCAGCAATGTAACAAAGCTTATGGATATGTTTATAGAAAAAATATTTGGAATAAACACAGTCATAAACACACGTAGATCTTTTATGCCGCAAGCTCAAAATTTTGACATCCCGCTAATGTTTGGATACAAGTTGTCAATCAAAATTTTCACATGAAATAAATACTACTCAAAAGAAGCAACAAAACAAAGCGAGTTAGTTATAGGTAGGCATTTTTTTTTCATATTTCTTTCTATATGAGTGCGAGTAGCGCATATGTACGTACTTAGTGTATATACAAGTAGGGCTGCATTTGTAAATATGAAACGTTTTATAATTGCTGATTTTATCATTGCGAGTTGTCTATGAAACATTGAAATATTGTTCCGGTGTTGTTTTGACGTATGTACAACGCAAAACATATGAAAGCTGTTTATTAATTTAAGATACTTACTGGATGTACATATATTGCTGATAAAAAAATTATGTGCGCTGTTAAAAAATTATTTCTTTTATTTATGAGCTTTGGTCTAGCATGCGTTACTCATACGACATGTAGCACTGATATAAACGCAGCAAAAACCCGCGAGCGCGAGCGAAAAGTAAAAGTTCAGTGCCGACTGTACAGAGAGATATAGAATTAAATATGGGGGAGAGTTTTATAAGTCATCCATTTTCGTTTTTTTTTTAGTTTTAGCATGTGTGAAAATAGTACTAGAAATTAGTAAAAACAGTAATAGAAGTTAGTAAAAAAATTGTAGTAATTAGTAGTTGCATTCACAAAACTGATTGTAGAAAATAGTCAAAAGAGTAGGAGTATTTAGTAGTAGTAATAGTAAAAATAGTAGCAGTAATTAGTTCTAGCACAAATAAAAACAGCTGTAGAAATTTGTAAAAATAGTAGTAGAACATATTAAAAATAATAGTAGAAATTAGTAAAAAGGGTAAGAGTAATTAGTAGTAAAAATAGTAGTAGAAATTACTAAAAAAATAAAAGTAGAACTTCTTAAAAATGGTAGTAGTAACTAAGGGTTGCATATGTTAAAATATTGGTAGCAGTGTGGTTGTAGTGATAGTTGTAGTAATTAGAAGTAGTATTAAATAGTAGTAGCAGTAGTTAGTAGTAGTAGTAGTAGTAGTAATTATTAGTAGTGGTAGTTACTAGTAGTAGTAGAAGTTGTAAAAGTAGTAGTAGTACTAGTAGTTAGGGCATGTAGTGGTAGTAACTAGCAGTAGTAGTAGTAGTAGTAGAAATTAGTAGTAATTAGTCCAGTCCCGAACTATTGAAACGGACCCGAAATGTCTAGTCCAAAATTGTGCCGAAATGGTTCCAAGCGCCTTATATACATATGTATATATGTACTGAAGTACAGAGTTAAAAATGCCCCTACATATAATTAAAGAGACCGACGTCTAAAAAACTTGATGGCTAAAGAGTGCGAGATGGCACAAAATCGAAGAAATTTTTACTAGAAATTTTTTTATTAATATTCGATTGAATTTCTTCTCAAATGTATTGAAAAGGAAAACGGCTGAAATTTAGGGGATGTTCAAAAATATTCAAGTGCAAGAAGAAATCTCCTAGTTTTTATGTTAAAAATCATATAAAGTAAATTAATACGGAGCTCCTCTCATTTTTACTAGAATCTCATTTTTTATAATTTGTAGAAAAGCACTTTTTAATTCAAACGTCTTAACATACATGTGTACTTCGTGAATAATATACTTTTTATCGTTTTTAGTTAAATTTTATGAATATTATTATTTGAATTTTTGTATTTTAAAAATGAAAATTTTTGATTTATTTATTTACTGTTCAATGAATAATGTTTTAGAATTAAATATATTTGCTTGATAGTGATGCTCTCTTTTTCTCTCAATATCTTTATTGTGCATTAAAATTAAAAATGCCAATAAATTAAATTCCAAGAAATAATTTGGTCACACCAATTGTAATATAACAATATTTATTTATTTTTATTGTTTTTATATTATAAGAAAATAAAGATGTAAAACCTATAACAATAATATTTAAATACTTAAACTTATCATAAATATAAGTAAAAGTTCTATAATTAAATAATAAACAGTTTATAAAAAAAGGTGTAATATGTATTTTGAAAAAATAATCTACGAAAAAAAATTTAGGTGCCAATAATTTTAAATTGATAAGATAAGAAACCAGAATTCCCTTCTTAATTATATTGAAGAGTGTTTCATCTTAATTTTACAGGCTTTATGCTAGATTTTATTTAAAAGAATATCCACTCAATATTTTATTCTGATTTATAGGGCAGTTCAGGTAGAATTTTCGTTCAGTGTAGTAGTATAAAGCATTCTCCCAATTTCTTGGTATGGGGATGCATTTCGAAGTATAAACCGAAGTCCTTTATTATAATAGAGAGTATATTAATATCCAAAAGGTATAAATCTATAGTACTTAATGGTCTGGAAATCGTTAACAGAAAAGTAGCCATACCCAATTTTTCAGTCCGATATAACGGCTTGTCCTCGGACACGGTTTCATCATCAACTTTTTACCCATTCAACCTTTTATTACTATTTTTCGATCTATTGTTTAACGTTAAATTAGAAAACTAAAGAGAAATTTTGCCATGAATAAAATTTGAATGCGGCTTTTTTTTGTTGCGCTGGATGTATGTGAACATTTACATTTCTGTTCCAATAAAGAGTAACAACAAAACTCGAGTTAAGATACAAAATTTAGCAAGGAAAGCGAGGAATATTAAATACCCGTGTACGTTTGAAATTAGATTTTAATTAAGTTATTTATTATTATCTACGTAGCTCAAATGCACAAATATATAAATTATGATAATGTACCTAGCTGTAATAATTAAATTTTAACACACTCATTAAAAATTGAAGAAAGAAAAGGTGTAACGAATTTTATTTGTCTTATAATTTTCTGTATTTTCATTTAAAATTGTGGGCAGTCAACTTTAGTACAACGTTACAATTTACAATTAAATTTCCCATTATTTTCCATTACCACAAAATCAGGATCTAAGCCAGTTTACATTTATGTATATAACTTAATACATGCATTTAAGTGTATACAGTGAGCAAAAAAAAAAAAATTGTGCACTAATGATTTTTAAAATATTTGGAAAAATTAAAATTTTGTTAAATGTTTTAATCAATTTATTTTTTCGTACACTGAAGTGCCAATTAGAGCGCTATGTATAAAAAAAATAGCCGGAAGATTTTGCAAATTTCTAAAAATACAGATTGAAAAATATTAAGTTTTGAAGAACACGCGTAAATTTTTGTCTAAAATTTGTGTTAAATATTTTGGTGTATATAGATGTTGTTATGCTATGAGATATATATTTAAAAACAGTTAACAAAACAAATTTTTCTTGGTGAAATTAACGTTTTTACAACTCATGGTATGTATGTCCATAGAAATACGTGTATGCTAGAGAAGCTATTTGCGGAATCCCGGAATTGTTGCTTGTATCTATTAATCCCGGGATACCGAAAATTTTCAAATATCATATTAAGGAATGTAAACCAAGTTTATCATAAACGTTGATTAGAGTTAAAGGTTTTCCATTCAAACTTGTTATTTTTTTATGGAGTGAAATAAAATGTTTAGAAGTTTTGTGTTTGTATATTTTTGTTTATAGTTTTTGTAATATTAATTACACTGTGTTGCAAAATGGAGGTATTTGAATAAACCAAAAGTTAATAAAAGTTTACACTTCCCACAAAAAAAAAATCCCGAAAGGATTTGTAAGGTTAGTGATTTGAGTAAATTCAATCAAATAACTTTTTTTCTGTAATTCGATTGGAAAGTAATAGTTTATTGGTGTTTTTGGGATCGCGGAATTTATGTTTGATAATAATTTGTACCTAAAACTTGCACTATGTAGATGGCGCTGTCTTCAATGCTTGCAATCTTTCATGGTTCCTTTTACTGGGTTCAAGACTCTAAAACCCATACATGGAAATTACCACTGAGCGTGACGATGCTAGCAGTGATTATGGAAATCTGCAAAAAAAAAAAAATGTTTAATTTCTTTTCAACTTCATTTACATTTTATAATTTTTTTTTGACAGCTTTCATTTAAGATAAATAAAAAAAAAATCTAGGAAAGAAAAATTTTAATATTTTAAATAAATAAGTATTTTTCCTATATAATACTTTTTTTTTTTGTTTCACATGTTACTTACTGAAAGATTTTTGTAGCATCGTCAATCATAAGTTAGGCCATGAAACATACACCAAAAATGGATTCCTCGATACAAATTGTATTTTTTAATGAACCCCCCATAAAATATAGAGCAAAGCTATGACAGCGCCAACTAGCGCAAGGTGCCAAAACGTTCAACGAGAATTCAAGAAAAATATGTTATTTTATAGAATTTTACTTAATTTTTCAAATCATATAAAAAGCTTTTATTTTCCTTTTTTATGAGAAGTATTAGTTTACATTGACTGTTAATAGCCTGATGATTTGTCGAACTTCTACACCAACTCCGACAGTCACATGATTTTTTGCAAGAAGTTTTCTCATAGCAGAAATACACCCGGAGGTTTGCCATTGCCTTCCGAGGGGCGACCGCTATTAGAAAAAGGTTTTCTATAATTTTGATGTTACTTTCCCAGGCAGGGATTTGAATCCCGGGTCCACCGAATGAAGCGTGCAGAGTCTACACACTACGGCAGTTGCATTTACTTTTGGTTTATCAAATGCGTACGTGGAATCTTGTTTCACAATGGTATTACTTTCAAAAGTAAAAAAAAAATTCTATTCCTTAAGATTTGTTTGCATTAATAAAGGCGTGATTTTAAAAAAAAAGTTAAAAATTTTAAATGGCTTTATTTCATGATATGCTTAAATAATTTCACTTTTTTAATTTTCACTCCTATTAAAAAGTTATGGCCCGGGATTACTTTCCTAAATATTCCGAAATCCCTGGATCAAAATTTTCCAGCATACTTCTGATAAAGATGCTCTTGTCGTGTAAGTAGTGGGGAAGTAAGTAATGATGTTTTATCAAGGAAATCTATGATGGTTGTATGTATATTTGAGTGCTTGACTGATTATTTTCAAATTTAAATTACTCGAAAGGAGCAATATTCGAAAAAGTACATTGAAAGAAATATGCGTAAACGCTATGTAGACCATTGTGTATTTATTATCAACTAAATGAGATAAAATGAAATATGAAAATATGTTTAAAAGGACAAAAAAATGATGACTTTCAAATTTTTTATCGAAATTAGCCGTATTAGGTAAATTTTACCAAACAGTTTCACAATGAATGTCGGATTTGTAAAAATGAATGGTGGAATGAACAGCTCCAAAATGTTACAGTTTATGGTACGTTTTTAATCTGTCTAGCATATTGTAGTAATCACTTAATGTGTGATATTTTACCTCTGAACGTATGTGGTGTATTGTTACTATTACAAAGTATATTATAATTAAAATAATAACAAAAGTATAAGGAATTACGCAGTGATGCAAAGAAGAATGAAGTAGAAATAACCCAATTGTAGGTCTGGTCTAGCAAAGCAATAATCGAAATATGAAATTAGCAAACCACCCTTAAACTATTGACTTAGAATTCGAAAATTGCTCTTTCGCTCTTTTGCGTACCTACATACATACAAGCCAGTAACTCAATTTCATACCAATTTGCAGTTTATTAACGATTTTAAAAATACAAAAACAGAGATCTTCGTCCAATTTTACTAACAATAGAAACCAATTGGATATAATCAGCTTCTAATATCAATCAGCAAAAGTCAAATTAATTTTAGTATGGTAAAATCGGGCGAGATTTTCGGTTGAAGGAGCGGTGGGGATGATGCAACTTCTTTGTAATCTATTTTGTCTATTTGGAGAGCGTTACGGGATAACAGCCGTTTTATAGACCATGGCTGTTACAAATTGTACAGTTGTTATACTACAATTTAGATTCGGGTTTGATTTTCTTAGTTTACGCTTTTGACAAGCGTCGCCGACTCCCAATAATTACCGTCTTCTCAATTACACTGGCTCAAGCACATATCCTAACAAGAGTTGGTGTTTTTCTAATAGTTTTTTTGTTTTCAAGCGACAAAAATTTTTTCATTTTCATCTGCAAAATGAAATCCACCTTCAACATTTTCAAAGCCATCGGAGCTACAGTCGTCATCGTCTTCTTGCCCAGTTCGCTCTTCAAATTCTTCTTCACTCTCTAGATGGACTTCCTTTTATTTTTCTTCAAAGGCTTCTTTCAGTATCTTTGTAAATAATAACCAATATTTTCCATTTTTTATCACATGAATCGTCAGCGAGAACTACAGCCTTCTCCGCCACATACAAGATGTATCTGTAAAACTTTGTTACTATTATTTTCGACAATTTCCAAGTCTTCTTATAAGTGAAGTGGTTTCAAAAATTGATTCGGCGTTCATATTCCCTTTTCGTTCCAATGCCAAGCCTGAGTGGCTCTTTTCCCTCTGCGCGCAAGCAAAAAATCTCTATTCTCCTGTAATGTCATCTTTGTAAGCAATATCGAAGAGGTCGTCTAATTATTCGGCGAGCTTTTCTTCTTTTGCCTTACGCGGCGCTCTTCGTCTTTTTAAGCTCTTGGTTAATTTTCCGCACTCCGGGTATAATTTCTAAACTTGCTGTACGATCGCACACTTGTCTCGCATCGGAATCCTCGCTTTATCCCAGAAAGCCAGGACTGCGTTTACCACCATTATATTGTACTTTTTCGCACGTATAAATTTAGTGTAGGAGTGTGAAAAAAGAATACACCAGAAGTTATTTCTTAGATAGCAATTTTGATCCCAACAGCTGCGGAATATTTAACATTTCCAATCAAATATATCGAAGACTATTGAGATGTGAAATTAAATCCTGTTCTAGATGATGCCATTGAAAATCAAGAGCACACTTATTTAAAAAATAAAAAAAAAATTGTTTCCATGTTTCAATTTTAATCATTTTTATAATCCGTTTACTCACATTGTCTACGCCTATATCTAGTTTGAACTGAAAAATTCTCAAACCTTCGTCATTGGAAATCAGTTTTTGCCATGCAATTCGTTCACCACACGAGGACTTGGCAAGACTTCGGTAATACCCAAAGATATTAGTTTTATGTTTATTTGAAAAAATGTAGATCGCAATGCAGTGTCCTTTTTTCGAATTGCCATTACTTTGTCCTTAGAGCAGATATCGAGCGATAAATGAGTTGTCGATACATCCGACTTCGGCAACTATTTTATATAAAATTTAAAAATTTGAATTAAAAACATCGAGAAGCCCCTATTTTCCCTTATATAATTGCAATTTCGTAACAAATTCATATAATAGTAGATCCCTACGATAGATCATAGCCAGTGCATTTATACTAGAAAAAACTCGATTGCTACAATCGGACGAACATTTTGGCAGTTACATCCTGCACCAGGTATACTCGCTCTCGAGGGAGAGAATATTTATAGTACCATCTCAACTATAATTTTCGATATAAAGACTGGAAAAATTTGTCTAAGCAAATTCAATATATGCGTCTTAAAATCTTGCCAAAAGGTCTTCCTCATGATGTATACTTTCTCTGCAAAGAAAAAAAATGGAATCTGCGCATCGATTTTGGGTTCAAAAGGTGGCAAACCCCCTTACCTTATTCTGAAAATAATTTTTTTTTTGCTACAATTTGGAATGAACTTAACTTATACGAAAATATTTTAGATTTATTTTTACATGAGTTAAGTTCTTTCGATATTAAAAATTCGTTTAGAAACTGAAAAGCGGTTGATAATGAAGAATAATTACCCAAAGATATACAAAACCAAATATTTAACCCTAGGTGTTTTGCAATTTTAATATTCCGATTCTTTTTTTATTCAGCAAGGCCCACACGAACATTCTTATCACATCCTAGGTATTTTTGGGTGTCACACCGTGTTATTTTTCGCTGATAGTATAAGAGTGAATACAAAAATATTCGATACGGATATGGTGGTGGTACTCGTATTCGAGAGGAATGGTTAATGGAATGAATTCGTACTGGCTCAGTTCCACTTAGTTAACTTGACTACGGAGACAAAGCACAATAATTTTTCTATTAATCTTTCTACATTTGCATACACACACTACACACACACATGTGCGTATATACATAATGAATCTCTAAGAACGCTAATTTCTTAACTAAGATAGCATGCAAAACTTGATCGAAGGCTTTATAGAAATCTGTGCATATACAATGCAGTCAAATTTAAAACGGTAGATCTACCCGGAATGAAGCCGTGCTGGTTGGGGGAAACCAAACTTTTAGCCGCGGAAAAACTTTGTCTTTAATGATACATTCAAACAATTTAGAGGTAGTCGAAAGCTTGGCTATATGTCTGACCAATCATCAATGAAATCACCGGAAGATAGAGATCTATTCAAAAATATCTCCAAAGGATGCGAAAGCGAAACACACTTTCTAAATAGAGCCACAGAAAGACTATCAACGTCCGTTTGCGAAAAGCTGTAATGTTTGACAATACCATTGACAATATCATCAGAAGTTAAAACGAACAACCCGATATCAAGGTCCTCAAGGTCCCCGTTCGATGGGAGAGTAAAATTGGAATTAAAAAAAATTTGGGTAGAGATCATCTGCTTTATTTGTCGAATTTGAAGATTTATCTTTCAAAAATAAGTAAAACCAAAGGCCAACTTGAGCTCAATTTCCTTTTGCTTTTCGATTTAATTTAATACTCTCTTCAAAATTCTGAATTTAGTTATTGTATAACAGTTTATCAAAAAAATTATAATTCTTCGCATATGCGTTGAATTTCAAAAGATGACATCCCTGTTTTTTTTTTGTTTTTTGAATTTACTAAGGAATTTGTTTCTTAAGTTCTTTAGTTTCCCCAGATTAAATGAAAAAACCTCATAAACATAAATTGGTTGTTTTTCTTTTCAAGTTATTCAATGTTAACATGCCGACATAAGAAATGGCACACCCTGCACGTTCATTAGTATTTATGTAGATGTGTTGGATGTTTGGGAGCTTAGTTTACTTACTGTAAATTATTGAAAGCTTCACACGCGATTGTGTTGTATTTAAATCCGCTAGCGCGAATGCCATGAATCTCCCATCCCATTTACAAATATCCAAGATAAACTCTATCATTAATCTTAATACAATTGGCTTTTGCAGTAGCCTAATTGAAGCAATTAGACGAAATTAATATGCATGGCCCACAAAGCATAGCTGGACCATCACACTTTTGCGCTTATGTAAATATGTATGTTTGTTTATATCTGCATATTCATATTTGTTAATCCATACAAATGTGGATGTGTAACTTCATATACAAGTATATGTATGTATATGTACATCCAGGGCCGGATTAAAGTAGAAGGAAAGGGCAATCAATAGTTCCAGTAATTCCAATAAAAAATGAGCACGATAAAAGGGATGTTCTGCTTTCAAGTGTTTTTAGATCAATCAACAAACACCGAGATCTGCACGATGGTAAGGTTCTGCAAAGTTTAAAGATCGAAGCGCAAATCGTAAAAAAGATTTCTGTACTCTCTCAAGGCGGTTAGAGATACCTATTTGGTATGGTCTCCAGATGACAGCGGCATACTCGAACCTCGATCTAACAAAAGCACAATATAGTATTTTAAATGCGTACGGGTTAGTGAATGTAGAATAATTTCGACGTACGAAGACAAGCATCGAATAAGACCGTGTTATGACATGGTTAACATGACTAGTGAAATTTAACTTGGGATCGAAAATAATGTCTAAGTCTGTAATTTCGTCAACGGATTTCCGGTTAGAGACAGCCATACTATCGAGGTATGTAGAGTAACTAGAAGCCGATTTAGCAGAAGTTACGTGGAAGTATTTGCTTATATTTAGCGACAAATAATTCAAATAGCACCAATTGTGAACATTGTGTAGGTCCGATTGCTACCATTCAGAATCATGAGTATTGTTAATGACTGCGAATATTTTAAGGTCATCAGCAAACAACAAGTATTCAACAAACTAAAAGCATAAACCAATATCATTAATAAATAAAATAAAAAAGACGGGCCCTAGAATGCTCCGCTGCGGAACACCAGAGGATGCGACAAACGGACGGAATGTGATATTATCAACGTCAACCACGCAGCGTCTATTGGATAAATATGGCTTGATCCACGACAAAAACGTGGACTGAAAACCCATTGATGCAAGCTTCGACGAGAGTATTCGGTGGGAAACTTTGTGGGATGCCTTAGGGAAATCACAATTTGTTTCTACTTGAGATCTGTTTTGGAATGCAGAAATGCAATATTCACTGAAAATGGACAAATTAGAGACAGTGGGGTGGCATGATGGGAGACAGATGAGAGCTTTGAAATCGGCTATAATTATGAACATCGTTTTTGTTTCCACTGGGGAAATGAATACCAACTTCCAATCATCCACAGAAATACCAGAAGGCAGTGATTTATTAAAAAAAAGTTGTCAGAGACATTGCAAGGAACAAACAATTGTTCAGCATTCTACAAAAGAGACCATCCGCGTCAGTTTTAGACGAAAGCGTGAGCTTTCTAATGCCACTGACGACGTCAGTAACAGATAAACAAAAAGATCTAAAATTAAGCGAGGAATCATGAAAATCCAAGACAACGTCGGTTTCGAAATTAGAGGAAAAAATCAGCAGAATCTATGGCAGAATTTGCATATTTATCATTGAAAAATAAACTATTGGCACCGTCGAACACGATTTTCCAGTCCGAAATAATATTGTGTTCAAAATTCAAAATGTAATTTCTGAGCAAGAACTTATTCAAACAATTAAATTCCTTTAGATAGCGCTGAAATTTAGAATAATGCACTGCATCATTAGACTTTTTATATAGCTTGTAAAATTTGTTTTACAAATTATTCAGATTTATTACACAAACATGACTGTCATCAGCAATGTTTGATGCTAGTGACACAACAGCAGTAAAAATAATTTAAATTAATTTATAATCGGCGGCAAGCGCGCACTAGCAGCTATCAGTCATAATAATCGATTATAACCTGTGTTTACAAGAAAAAATACATATTATATTTCCTCATTTACACTTTTTTCCTTACCAAAAGTATTGAATTATTTTCATCTCTAAAGCTCAAAGAATAATACTGTTCGAAACGGCTTCAATGTCTTTCTATATAACTGACTTTATTATTTGCATTCGCATTAAACTTGTCATTACTTGTTTCAGCTATTCACATTTGAAATACCGCGCTCTATAGATCGGTATATTTCAATGTAGGTCATTCTGAAAAATGAACCGAATCAAAATCAGAGTACGCATGAATCTGGGGCAAGATTTTCTCAATTGTCCGATGATCATGAGTATCGAAAGTGGAAGTTTGCTATTCGTTGATTTAATCGAAATATTTTCTTAAAAAAAAAAACAAATCACTTAAAGTATCTGTGTGTTGAATACGTGTGTACGTTCATAACAAATAAAGCAAATTACAGCATTTTTTCAATAGTCTTGAAGAGCTTACTATCAAAAAGGGCCCCCGCCATTGGTTGGCCTCAGGCTCCCATAAATATTAATCCGCCACTGTTTATATCCATATGTATTTGTATCATTTGTGACAATGTCAATTATGTTCGTTTTTATAGATGTGTAAATCCATATATGCATACATACATACATACATGCATATGTACGAGTATTTAAGTCTGTTTTAATATTTAAGTATCTTCAACTTCAATTATTTAGCGATAAATTTGCTTAATAACCTGATGACAGAATGAGAATGAGTGGCTATGTGGTTTTTTTTTTAACTACATATAATCAAGCTACATATTAATTGGATTTTATTTCATGGACAAGTAGTTTGCATAAATTTATTGTGGTTTTTGTTGCAAATACATATGTACATATGTATGTAGTGCCTGAAATATATACCAAATATTTAGTTTTCCCACAGACAGTGGGATTTTCTCCTAAAACTATGCTAAAATGTTAGTTGTGTTTTATGTCTGCGGGAGTATAGCGGATACTTTTTTGTAACGTTGCTATAGAGTTAAGTTGCCTGGCACCATAAGGTTTGTGGTGTGTTTAATATGAAATGTTTCTCAGTTTCATTATTTACCCCGCGTCTACACCTGCCACTATACATATACGAGTATGTCTTAACAGCTGCTAATTTTATTTCTTAACTATGTTCCGTTATTTTATACATATGGCACTTGCTTTGTTGACATTTCATTGCACGCTAACTAAAAATATGAATACAAAATAAGATTTCTGCGTATGCAGGGGATTAAATTTTATCTTATAAAAATATATAATTTATCTTATAAAAATGCTTTTCATAGAATTCGATTTACAAAACAGCCAAATACGCACTCAAATTATTTTAAGATATGCAAATTGGAATGGCTTAACTGCAAGATGTTAGCTCATGTTCGATAGGTAAATGGATATATTATAGAGGTTTGCACTTTGACCTAAAAGATCCATTGTGCCCTCCGCTTCTAACCTCATCCAACACCAGCGCTCCTATTTAGAAAGCCTAAGATAGTGTCTTCTGGTGGTAGCGAGCATACGAGTTCCTTCCCAGGGCTGTATGAGCCTAGGTATCTCTTTCGTCTTCTCGATAAGACCTCACAGTCGAATACCAAGTGGATCGGGGTCTCCGGCACCAAATAGCAGTAGCGACACAACTCTGTCCAAATTCCGAGCATAAGCCGCAATCTACAGTGACCTGTGAGGGAAAACCTGTTATCATCTTCAATTTGGATTTTGAGTTTTATAAGCTGTTTCAAACGTCTGTTATCGTATCACCCCAATAGACACTTTGACTGGCGTAGCATTTCCATAAGGTGCCAGTATCTTTCTCTTTGTGTATTTTCTTCTCTCACAAACTTTTCGTTGATAGAGTGTTACCCTATAGCCATAAAGGCCTCGTGTCCTATGGCCGTCCTTAAGGCCGTGTCCCTAGTTAATTTATCAGCCTCTTCATTTCCTTTGGTGCCTTTGTGACCCAATTGAAGCCAGCGGAGCTGAATATGATTCCTCATTCCTAGACAGTTGAGTATCTCTATACACTCAACCACCAGAGAGGATTTCACCTCATATGATGATAGGGCCTTGTGACAGTTCACTTAAAATGGCTGTACTCTCTTTTTGTTAGTTCAGTCTCAAGTTAATCTCTGCATATAGGAAAATGGCATATATGTACCTCCCGTTGAAAGATACTGGGCATCCTTGCCATTGGGACAGGCATGTGTGTTCTAGGGCCAATGACACCGGCCCCATACCTTCCGGGGTATTTGAGCCGTCCGTGTACCAATGCAACTTGCTCACCTGGAGATGTTTTTCAAATGAAGACCCACTCCATGTTAATTAGTTCCCCGTTCAATCGTTAATCTTCTCTCGAATCTGACAACCATTTAATTGTGCTCAGCGTTTCCATGTTCTTTTATTGTATAATCTTCCCTTTCCTAGCTATATTGAGTAGGGTTCGATTGGCAGATTGTTCTATGGTTTCGTGTCCCATAGGTTATAATCGGCCTGACTATCATCATGTTAAGACAGTCACGCTAAGATTTTCGTTAAGACAGATATTATTTAGCACGGTGGTATTTCCACCAGACATTTATGTTTCAACACAGCTCTTTTAACCCTAGAAGGGTACGGTTAAATTGTAGGCGCTTATAGGTACCGATGAGTAAATTTTACTCACTTCAGAATTTTTACGTTATTATCTGATTTATTTTGTAAAGTAGTAGTTTTAAATGAAAAAAATTTAAAGCCAGCATATAATATAAGTTTAGTTTTTTATTAAAATATATAAAATAAGCAAAAATAATACTTTATTATTAATTTATGACGATTATGAATGCATACAAATTTTTCAAGCACAGTCAGGGCACTGTTTTTGGGCATGTTCACCGCAAATAGCTAATCCACAATTGCAATAAGTTGTGGTGTATCTACGTTTGGTATAACTACAAAAATTACAGTACTTTCTTGGCCCCTTTTGGTCTTCTCCGGCACTATGGGCCTCTTGACTTGTGACTACAATATTTTGAATGGATTTTTTCAACGCCAGACTCATGTTTGTATTAGTTGCTAATCTTTTCCTTTGAAATCCTTCCGTTAACTCCTTGTGTAGAGATAACATAAAATTAAGTCGGGATTCTGGCTTTTGCCCATGGCTACACATGTTGTGCACGTAAACGATGTATGCGTTTATTGCAGCTATGTTCATCATATTTTGGAAAAATGCTAGAGGCCACCTTCTGGGTTTCCTGCCATGGTTAATGTGTTGGCACATCTGATCAAAACTGTCAACTCCTCCTTTTGTTGAGTTGTACACATGCACTATTTCTGGTTTTCCAGTGGTCTCATGAATACTACCCGTACTGTGCATACTAGACGCCAATAATACAAGTTTATTATTATTGGGCTTGTATGATACAACTGTCAAATCCTCATGAAATATAAACAATGAAGTGGATGCGGTTCGTTTTTGAAACTTTATATCTGTAGCTTCAGTAGGCAATTGTGGTTTATTTTTTTTTATTGTGCCAACAGTTGTTATTTGGTATTCATGACGGAGACGTTGAATGAGTGGTACACTCGTAAACCAATTATCTATCGTGACATTTCGATTGGTGCCCTTGACATTTTTCAGCAGTTCAACAACATAATATTCACCAGCAGCCATTGCAGGAGGTACACTTCCTTTTCCAAGGTAAACAATGGCATCCAACATATACTTTGTTCCGCTATCACAAGACATGCCAATTTTGATCCCATACTTGTTCGGTTTAGAGGGAATATACATCCTAAATGGACATTTGCCTCTAAATCCAACTAGTTGCTCATCAATGGTTATATAGCTTCCAGGTTTATAGTTGACCCTGCAATTATCTAGAAGTTTGTCCCAAATAGAAGAAACTGGAGCTAGTTTGGTCATTTCTCTTCTAGCAGTTCTTGTTTCTTTGTCATCGAATCTTAGACAATTTAGGATAAATTTGAACCTTCTCTCAGGCATGGTTGCCTTGTACCTTTCCCCACAGTAGGTAGTGTCAAACATCATATGTGTTGCCAAGTGATTATCTTTGAGAGCAGCGGACAAGACTAACAAACCAAGAAATGCTTCAAGTTCGTCCATTTCCAAATTTGACAAAACCGCGTGAGATTTGTCGTTATAGTTCTCCCTTTGAATGTTTATTTCTTTATTTGTATAAACCAAAATCTCTTCCAATATGTCTGCGGTAAAAAATAGTTTGAAGCAGCTGGAAGGACACAATGAATTTTTAGCATTTGCTGTTGGGCCAGGGCGAATGTGAACAATATTTATTGAGGGAGTTTTTTGACCTAGCGCAGCAACAGGTTCCTTACTCCAAATAAAATTTCCATCTTTTCCGATCAGATTGTTGGTACTAGGTGTAATAATTGTAATTACTTCTTCTGTTTCACGAATTTCTTGAGCAGCTGATCTTTCATTTCTTCTCCCTTCACTAAGTCTCTGTTTTTTACGTTTGCTGCTTCCAGGTGTTTCCTCCCTTTCTTCTGTTTCAGCTTCTTCTGCATTTATGATTCCGTGTATCAAATTTTCTTCGACATCATTTAATTCCTCCGTTTCTGGTTGATATTCCGAATCTGCAACACTGTCCCAATAATCCTCATCAAAGTTACAAAGCTCCAACTCCAAATTGTCTTCTTCCTCAGATTCTAGTTCAAGTATTGCAGCCAAAATATTTTGTTCTGATAGCCCGTGACCTGCCATTTATATGCTCTATAGTTTTCTTTACGGTAACATAATACAAAAGAAAAACATAATTGTCACAATGCAGCACAAAATATATTTTTTAGGCACTTAGTAAGTTACTGATAAGTAAATATGACTCACGTAAAGGGTACTGATGAGTAAATTTGACTCACGCAATTTAGTACGTAAAGGGTACCGATAAGTAAATTTTACTCACTAACTTTTTTTTTAAATTGTCCACAAGCGCGATAAATCAAACAACACCATTCAATGCTTGCGGCAGCCGACTAATGACAGAGTGGGACAAGCACTGCTAGTGGCTTGACTTTCAGTGTGGCCAACCTGCTGATTTACGAACAAATCTAATCCGTATGTGAGTAAATTTTACTCACAGTACCCTTCTACGGTTAACATAATTCATGGCAGGTGTAGATGCTTGGTTATGGTGCTTTCTAAATTTGAATTTGAGCGCGATCGATCGCTTAGTTTGTTCATAGTATTCGATATTGTCAGTGCATTTCAAATAAGCGATTCTTACACGTCAAAATTAATCGCAAGTCAAGGAAGTGTTAACTGTTTTCTTCGGTTGGTGCAGTGTAGTTTATTCTAAATTGTTTTTGTTAGGTCAGGTGCTAAATGGAGAATTTTATAGATCCTTATGAGGTAAGGATATTTTTTTGTGAAACTCCATATTTTGAACTTTACGCCACGATGACGTAATAAATTAGGATTTACATGAAAATGTTTTACATAATTTAAAGTAGCAGTACCAATAACGATAACCACGCCCGTTAATACTTAATCAGATTTGATATTAATCAGGCTGATTCTAAATTTGCAATGTTTCAAGCTAGCTTGGGATAAGTCTTCATGTGAACCTATAGCAGACACAATCAGGTAGGATGTTAACGCTATTAGCAAATTTGAGGACTGTTCGAGTTCCTGTGCTGCAATATCCTACAGCTCTATGAATGAGAAGACTGTTATCAGCGTTCTTCACACCACAGACATAAGCAAAGGAAGTGTTCTCTCTTGATTCTACCTCCCTGTATCCCTCGCCAATCCCACCGTGATTCCAGTGTATTCGTGTTTTCGTGAGAGTGTTAGTATGAAGCGAGCTCGCACTCTCTCGTTTGACTTGCACATGACTTTTACAGAATTACATGTAATTAAAGGATCCCATCTTGTCAATGCCAGTATTCTGATCATCTCCTCAATACATAGGGTTTTTTTCAGAGATTTCTATAAGTAGTTAGTTATCAGTTGTAACTGCATAGACGTAAATCATAGATAACTAAATACGAACCGCTCGCAATTGTTTACAAAATAGGGGGACTGAGCACGGGTTTGATGATGGCAACACTGCCACTTCCCCCTATTATCAGCTGATGGGCAAGAAGGCGCGCTGCCAAAAGATAATACTTGAAGTAATTGGCAAAAGCAGCGCGTTTTCTAGTTGGATGGACAAAGGGAGTGAATGTTTTTTTCTAAAAAAAATTGTGATATTTTCATTCAAATATTAAAAAGGACTGGTATTTGGTTTTTAAATAGTAATAAAGAACATAGTGCTTAATTTGGCATACAATTATTGTTTATATTTGTGAGAACTGGGTATATATTAATTTATGAATGCTTCTAAATATACATTTTGGCAACTCTCGCACAAAGCAAAAAGTTTCGTATCTACTTAGTTATCTATGACGTAAACTGCTATCTCTCCCTTGCTCACTACAGGGATTTCGCCTACACGCTGCCTCTGGGAACTTCTCAGCGAATGTAATGATGGCTTACTATCATGTGGCATTTAAAAGGCGCGTGTGTTTAGGACTGTGATATTGACGCTTTAATATTGAGAGCTTGAAATGGATATTTAATTTGCTTACAAACAAATCGTTTATACCTATCCTAATGCTGGATTTCTACCGAACAGTGAAATTTCAAAGTTCGACATTAAAAATTGTTTTCTAATTTCATGATGCATAATATCGAATCATTCAGTTTGTTTGAGGTGACATTTTTTTTAAAATGGCAACAATTTTTTGTCAAGTTTTTTTAATTTATTGTTTTTTCATTATATTCCCAACAGATTTTCAAGATGTTCAAGTGATGATCTATATAGGCTTCGGCTTTCTGATGACCTTTTTGCGCAAATATGGCTATAGTTCTACTGGCTATACTCTGTTTTTGGCGGCACTAGTCGTACAATGGTCAATTTTGGTAAAAGGATTCTTTCATATGGATGATGGTAAAATAAAGTAAGTATCAATATTGGATTTCGGAAAGCTTTTGCGAGAGCAATCAAAAAATTAGTGTGGTTGTTTGCAATTAAAATAAAATATAAAGAACAAAAGATAACAACAAAAAACGCTACGAAGCACATATTGTCGGTATCTTCGATTAGATTATAAAATGCTTTACTCATACTAAAAATTCAATAAAATCTGAGCATAGGATCAAACAACAATTACATTATCCTTTTGTCAATAATTTCAATATGTATTTATTATTATTTATTTCTTGGCGCTTCTCATAATGCATAACTTGCCGTCATTTGGAAACAAAATTTATATTTTTTTATTTATATTTGCATTACGTATATTTTCAATGTCATCTAAATCGGACTAAATCAGCATTTCTAATCGCACTTGCGCAATACTTGTCTAATATCAAGCCATAAGTACGGATTTTCTAAATTACTCGATTCTAGCGCCATTTTTCCTACCTACCTATTTTTCATAAAAGTATTTCTTATCGTATATAATATCATCAAAACCAAATCTTAAATACGAATTTTTTTTAGTAACTCGACTCTAACGCCACCTATCGGTTCCATTTTTCGTAGAAGTATTTTTCGTAATACTATGAATATATCGAGCCATGCGCCACCTATCGAATTAAGATATAGCCTACACTGAAAAAGCAAAAGAACCTCCGAAAAATGTTCCTTATTTCGATGCAACTTTTTCTCCAAATAGCGATATTTTCTTTCGACAGAGTAAAGATTTCTTCAAAATTAGTATAAAAACCTACTTAAAAAGAAATATGTTTTCTCCAAAATTAGTAAATATTCCTTCAGCGCTATTTCATTCTCATTTTTCTTTCTTTTGATAGCTGTTTTTCTTTTCCACATAATTATTTTAAATTTCGCACAAAGTTTGAAAATTTTATTAAAATGTTTTTTTTTTGTTTTTTGACAACAGTTAAAACAGAGTCTAAGTTCGGGTCCATATAAAAGTAATAATAGATAGATATAATTAAATTTTTAAAAACATTTCGCATACGCTTTTTTTGCGGCTGGACTTTTTTTAGTCTGAAAGGTGTCGAGGATTTCTTGGGAAACCCATAATTTTCGAAATATTGCTCATTAGTTTAAAATGTCACGTCTAAGTGTAATATAATTTTTTTAAAGTTTGTTTGTTTTGATTATTATGCTTTATGATATTGAAGTAAAGTATATTTTGACATAAACTAATAATAATAATAGCCCTTCGCATACATATGTAATAGAAAACGCATTTCGGTTTCTATCACATACTTGTAACAGGTGGCAACCCTTTAAAAAATATATCTATGGGCCTTGTGTTCAACACTCATATTTTAAAAACATATATTCTTGTGTATAATAAATTAAATACGACTTTTAAAAAGGGTGGCACTCCTCTACAAAATAAATGTGGGAACCGTCTCCTCACGTACATGTAGCGTTTTATTTCTATGTATATTTTATTATTTCACATAAATCGTGTATAATTATAAACGGGACTTTTCCATCACGTGGCAACCCTTTTCAAAATATAGCTAGCTGTAAACTTGTTCCTCAGCGATACCTGCCGTTTGATACTCATATTTTAATATTTATATATTTACGTGTAGTTTAATACAATTTGAGGGTTCAAACAGATGGCAACCTTCTCCAAAATAAAGATTATTGCAATCCTTTTCTTTGGCGTAACGAACCGGTTGACATTTTAGAATTTCTAATAACTATAATTCAATTAAATTTGGCGTTTCAAACTGGTGACAGCCCTCTCCAAAATATATGAATGAACTTTCTCCTCGTCAAGGCCAACTGTTTGACGAACATATTTTAATAGTTCAATCTATATGAATTAATAATTAATTTTGACTTTTAAAACTGGTGGCAACTCTGTCCCATACATAAAATATACTTTATGACATATTCTCATATTTATCAAATATGCATGTCAAATTTCATAGAAATCAAACAAGCCGTTTCGGAGAAATTCGACCAGAAACATCGGGACTCAAGATATTTATATATTAACGAAAAAATTAGCACGAAAATTTTTTTCGAAAATAACACTACACGATGTAGGTTGTGAGCCACTGTATATATTAGGACTATAATTATGAAAAGGGCTGCATTCATTTTTCTCTAAACATGCAACTCCAGCGTATACAACATCAAGTCCGTACCTAAGTATTCGTCAATGCTATGCGGAGACATTAACCCCTTTTCTTTGTAACCGAGTTGCAAAAGAACACTGGGTAGGATAACAAATTGCATGTAAAGCGTCAACTATAACTTCGAAAAATATTCGAGTTGAGCCAACTGGGTAAAATGATATCCGACCTGTGATGTAGTGTTGAGAAGTGAGGAAACTGCGCTATTGTGAATGAGCATGAAGAAAATACATGGGAAATTTCAGTTTAAGACTTAATTCGTTTATATTTGCATAGTATTTTGAAATATATAACTGCATAAACCTAGAATTTGCTACGATCACTATTTTCCGTTCTTAAATAGCACTAAACAAATGAAAGATGCGAATAGGGTTGCTTTTGCAACTAAAGGAAATTTCATCTGATTTAGAGCTTTTTTTTTGCAACTTGAGTAAAAAGAAATGGGCCTATTATAAATGTAAAGAAGATAGTTGGCATAATTTATTGGGTCAGCGCAATCGTTGGATCTCAAATTAGTTTTGCAACATGGTCAAATTATTCCAACTCCTAAACTCTCCTAAGAACAGCAAAATTAAATAAAATAAGTTTTTTTGTTTTAGCCAACGGTTTTAAATTTAAATTATTCAGACTCAACACTCGTTAGTTATCAATTGATCACACTAATAGCCGCATAATTTTTAATTCAACATCAAGTGCAAGAATAGTAGTGCGAAGCAATCAGCATTTGAATGAAAGTATAACAAAATCAACACAAATAACAAGTCTGCTTTGGTTAAGTTCCTGCGGCAATTTAAATAAATGAATTGAAATAAAAGGAAATTTGTTGGAAAATCTCGTGATAATAGATACAAAGCTAGAGGATAAAAAGCATGATTGGCAGAAGAGACTAGCGAATGCGAGATAAAGAGAAACAAAAGCTTTTTGTTGTTTTGTATTAGTGTAGAATTAGATATATAGAAGTAGTATCATAAAGAATATTGCAGACGGATTTACTAGATGTATATATTATATGGTATATACATATATACATATATATGGACTACAAGCGGCGTTATGGCTTAAGTTTTGCAGACAAAGAAAAGTAAAAAAAAAAACAAAAACAAGCAACTAAGACGCATTATTTAACCGCCACCCACAGACACAATTGCATTTTCTGCGCTGCAACTGAAAGTGCTTTCTCTTCATATACACCTACATACATACACACATACACACATGCATACAATCTGTTGAATTATCCTTAGCATAGCAAACACAAACGCTATACACAAATAACATAATGTGCATATGTGTGTACTTTTTATTTGTACCGGTGTCTACCAAACACCTTTCAACTGTTGCTATTGCTCTTATCTCGTGTTATTTATGTACATACATACAAACATACATACATACATCTAAACATATGTACTTACTTTTACATCGTCCTGTCTATCAGTGGTTTCATCTTTTCAACGCCACGGGCTTATAGCGCGACATGGCAACCATGGTCTTTCATTTTTCATCCAACATATTAACTTGGATTGAATCTCTTCTGCCCCGCCCTCTAACCGTCTCTTTATCATGCTGTGCCTCTAGCATGGAGTCTCAACTCAGACATAAAGTTTTAACAAATTTTTCTATGAACTATTTACTTGCTTTTTTTCATTTTATGATTTTATTTTACTACATATATAAATTTCTTTTAAATGCATTTTTCTTCATTTCTTGCAGCTTATCGTTGGAGAGCATTGTTGATGCAGATATTGCAGCTGCCGTTCCACTGATTAGTATGGGTGCATTATTGGGTCGTACCACACCTGTTCAGCTACTTTTCATGGCTCTTATTGAAATAGTCTTGTTTGCGGCGAACGAATATGTTGCTTTGAACATTTTCAGCGTAAGTATCTTTATGGGATTCGCACAATTTCTCTTTTGAAAAAAAGCTTATATGTAGGTTGTTTTCACGTTTCACTATCGTGGCACAACACTGATGTCAACGAAAATTTAACAAAATATTTATTAAGTTAGAATATAGCCATATTAATTTTAGGTAACTAGTTTCCATTTGAAAAAGTTAGCATAGATTTTCTAGCCAACTAAGCTTTGCAGACATTAAAAACTGTTCATAAGAGTACCCCATACTGCATTTTTTTAGTTTGCCAACTATTTAGTCGGGTTGGACGTATATTGACCGAAAATCGTAACTGTCAACAGTGACGCGAGTGCCAAGCCGCTAACTGTTTGTTTGATGACAAAAGGTAGTTCGTTTGGTCCTCGTTCAGCTCCAGTCCCATTGTCGCGACTGTTGGAGCCAATGATGTCGATATCATCGGCATACGTCAGCAGTCAGAGGCTCTTACAAAATATGGAGATTGACCGGTCTGATTCTGCAGTTTAAATTATCTTTTCCAACATAATGTTAAAGAAGTCACACGGCAGGGAGTCGCTCTGTCTGAAAGCTCCTTTGGTACCAAACAGCCCGTAGGTCTCTTTCCCAATTTTGACTGACTTGACTGAGTTGATGGTGTACCTCAGCGTCAATTTACATAGCCGTATTAGTTTCGCTGGGATACCAAATTCAGATATCGCAGCTATAGTCTACTTCTTCTCATATTGTCGAAAGCCGATTTAATGCCGACAATGAGATGATATTTAACGTATTGTGAATATTTGGTCCATGGTAGATTTATCAGGTCTAAAGCCACACTGATATAGCCCAATCAGTTCGTTGATGATGGGCTTCAGTTTTTCACACAATACGCACGATAGAACCTTTTATGAAATATTAAGGAGGCTGATCCGGCAGTGGTTGTTGCATATTGCAGGATCGCCCTTTTTGTGAATTGGCACAGCACACTTAAATTGCACTCGGTAGGCATCCATTAGACTAACCAGTTGTTTGTCACTATGCCTGAATAACTCAGCTGGTTAACCCGTTAGCGTCCGCGGCTTTGTTGTTTCTAAGCCGCGTTATTGCTATCCCAACTTCATCGAAGTCACGTGACGGATTATCAATACCGTCATTAGCGATTTGAGGTTCGAGATCTTCATCTTCTCCTGCGACGCCTTCGCTTTCACCATTTAGCAACATGGAGAAATGTTCCACAATTAGATTACGCTTTGAGCATCAATCATTATGTCACCGTTCGTGTTCTTACAGGATTTCGCCCCCTTCTTAAAACCTACCTTAAATCGCCGCTAATTCTGGTAAAAGTTTCGGCCACTTTTCCTGTCGGCTAGCATTTCAAGCTCTTTGCACTCACGCATTTAGGTCTCCCTTCTTTCCGCGGATAATACATCTCCAACCGTTCTCAACTCCCGGTAGTGTTCCCTTTCAGCTCGCGTTGCGTTCCTCATCGCACTAGTCTTTTTTTCGAGCTATGGCTTATTCATCGACGGTACGTAGTGATAAATAAATGTTCACTAAGAGTTTGCGATTTACGGTTTGCTGGGAAGTGTTCTTAGTGAGCTGGTGTGTGAGGGTCAAATAGTGAAATTAGTAGCTGTCTTTTGCGATTGCAGCTTACTGCCGTCGAGCTTTTTTTGTGTATTTAGAAATCGGATTTTTCTACACAGAGGCATATGCTTGTCTTATCTTTGATACGATAATGATTCGAGTCGATGTTCGGCCTTCGGAGTGTACATACGATTAGCATAGTGGAAGCATGCCAATATGACCTTCTTTGCTTCTCATTTTTCGATCTGGAGACAGCCACGTACCTAGGTGAACCTTTCTATCCTAAAACTTAGTGCTACAAACTACCATATTTCGGACCCCGGTAAAGTAAATCATTCTCAGTTAGTTATCGGAGGTTTCGTCGTGGAGACTGAACTTTGCGAATAAAGATAACTACTTAACTACCCTGACATTGAAATCGCCAAGCACGATTTTGATATCAAGATGGGGCAGCGCTTTCTATTCACTCATAGAAGTGATCGCCCTTCTTCTTTGGGCGTGGGCACAAATCAGCGAGATGTTGAAGAATCTCCGAGGAAATGAAAGTACTAGGCGACGAAATCTCTCTCCTACCGTAAATCCAAGATGTCGCAAGGACCAATGGTTTTCTTACCTTGCCCCGTCCATTTCTTGGAAGGTAGTGATGTCACATCTTACTCTTACGAGGACAGCAACCAACCGGGCAGCGACACCTTAAGGTTTCAGACATTCCCGGTGCTTGCCCTCACACCATAGTCCCTAATATATTGCATGTGGTCGTCATCAAGGCAGGGAGCTCTCATTCTAGGCTTATTCAAATTTTTCATTGGCTATAGTTTTTATTTACATGGCGGGTGTCAAGCACAGCGTGTGTAAAATCATTTTGATTTTTCCGAGTGTAGCGAAAACCAGACCTCCAAAGACAGTTTTTTCAGGGGCCCTAAATAACGGTTACTGTTCAAACTTCCGCTCAAAAAAGCATTCGGAAAGAGAAATGTATATAAGGATTAAAACATCGCACTCCTTGTAACAAGGACTACCTTCAGGGACATTGATATTTTAATTTATTGAGTTTTATTTCATAAAGCCAAGTTTAATCGTTATTTTTTCAGTTTTATATTTTGCTCTGCAAATTATAGTTATTAGGGGGTTTCCCACAAATTAAGTCTTATTTTCTGAGCAAAATATAAAACGCAAGATATAAAGATTATTTTCCAAGCAAACAATATAACTCAATAAATAACGATTATTTCTTAAGCAATAAATAAAAGTCAAGAAATAACGATTGAAGAGTAATTTAAAAAAAAGTTATAACCGTTACGGTCACTGGTGTTGGCGGGGTGGCCAAAGTTGTTTGAGTACCTTTGTCAGCCTCCTACTGGCTTTTAAAGAATAATGTAGCGCGCGAGTGGCCAGGGTATTATAACTTTGTTCAAATGGTTTAATCAATTTAGTTTATTTATTTCCGGATACGAGAGGTCTAGAGCGAAAGAACTTGAGAATAATTTGAATTCCTTTAGAGCCCTATATATTAGGAGTTTAGGTGCGTAAAATCTGGAAAAGGAATGAATTCTTAAGCATCTGGTGGCACTGGTGGCCGAAATGCAGAAAACGAAGAGCATAGCAAACACTTTTTTTTTGAATTCGTTTAACTCTATTGATTTGGCAGGAATAATAAGGTCTCCAAATTACAGCAGCATAGTCCACTTTGGAGCGCACCTGGGATTTGTAGAGCAACTTTAGTGTATACGGATCAGAAATATCTGAACTAAGACGCACGGTGAAAAGAAGCAGATTATGGTACCGCTAATCCTCTCTTGAAATTTTTTTTAGAATTTCTATGTAACAGCAGTTTTTGTTTACAAAAACCGTGTATGTATGTATACTCGCAATCCGGTGTATTATTTCTAACGTATTTAATAATTTTAGTGTGTATTCTTTCTAACATGCATACCAACGTGTTTCCTCTCATTTCGCTCTATCGGTAAATCTGGTGTGACGTCACAGCCAAGTTACTCTCCGAATTTCAGATCAATCGGTGCGATCTTGTATTCTATCATTTTTGGGTAAAGAGCTAAATATTCAGATTATTAGCATACAAAAGAAACTGAGCAAACTTAAAACATCAAAATAGAGAGCGTCACGAATACTTCCATGGGGAAGTCCAGATGATTCACTAAAGGGTGGGAAGATTCACCGTCAATTAGAAGATGAGATATTGTACAATTCAAAAATATTGAATGGAATCTAAGCTATATGTTTAATGTAGTGAAAGTCTCCGTCTTTCTCAATTATATCAATATTCGGGCTTCGATCTATTTACAAGGTGAATAATTAACCTGAACATAACCAGATTTACCTCGCTGACTTAAAGAGATAAGAAAAGTATGTATTTCCTGTTTGTACGAAGTTCATCTAAATATTCCAAATGTAGAAAGAAATTTTTATCGCGAATATTCCCATTTATGCACTATCAGTAGTGTACATTAGTTCACTTTGTTTTGGCATTTAGTGAATAAAAAATGTATGCATTTAAAAGCTCCTTTATTTGTTTAGATTCTATGAGTACATACGTACATATTGTATATATGTACTAGGGATACCAATACCGGAATTCCGGTTTTTTTAAGTACTGGAAGTCCCGAGATTCACTTAACCGGGGATTTTCGATATCAGAACTCATCCCAGAATTATCTATTCTTAATATAAGTTTTTTTATATTTTTCGCTCAAAGGCGGCAAATTGCGTTCAAAATTTTGCCAAACACAGGAGGGAGTTCGACGCAAAAATACTGTGGTCAGCATAGCCGGGTTGGATCAGGAGGGGTTACTTTTT
This sequence comes from Anomoia purmunda, assembly GCA_951828415.1. Lineage (NCBI taxonomy): Eukaryota > Metazoa > Arthropoda > Insecta > Diptera > Tephritidae > Anomoia > Anomoia purmunda. Next base: position 32,365,130 of record OX639996.1, read on the forward strand.
TTAAGCACAACCGAAGGTCGCCTCTGCAGAAAAGAATTGCACACGAAATTGCAAAGGACAGCTGCCGAGTGTGTAGCGTTTGCACACATCAGGTGAAAGGTTTCTGCCAATTATTTGATTCTGGTTGTTTTAGTTATTTCAATGCTGCTTTATTATCTCAAAATATCATGTTAGAATGCTATAGTTAAAAAAAAATAGGCCTGTCTAATGTGAACTTAAGAAAAATATATCTCGACATTATAAAAAAAATACCCCAAAATTTCGGTACTGTAATTGTACAAACTATTGATGACCCTAGTATATAAATACCTGTATGCATGTTACATAATTCCAAAAAGAGTAGTAATATGTATATTTACTCGTATAGATATCCCTCAGGAAATATGGCGATGTAAATTTCTAATTGCGATTTTGGATTAAAAAAAAAAATCTATATCGAATTTTTCGGATATTACTTCAGGGATATAAACAAAAGAGATATCTATAGGATATTTTGAGCACATAGAAAATAGTGTTGGGCAGTATAGATGCCAAAAGTTCTAAAAACTCGATTATCAAGTATTAAAGTATTCGATTTTGGGTACTCAAAAGCACTCCGCTCTAATCATCATTATTATATTTATTTAGTCGATTTCAGGAGTTATAGCCAAAAATAATTTTTTAGCAATTTTTTGGCATAAATAATTACGCCAACACTTAGAAAATCGATATGAATCCAAAACGTTTGGATATCAAAATGTTTATAATTTTATGCTAAACTCAGATCGATTTTTAGAATCGTGATTCGTAAAACAGTGTTTGAAAACATTGAGAAAAAATCAACCAATTTTGGGTTTGTTTAACCCTGCTGTTAGGTTAAGACCATTTGGTCCAATTTTTTTTTGTTTTCTTTGTAACTTTGGAACGGTGATATATACTGTCTAAATTTTTCAGCTCAGGTGGTCTTTTTATAAAACAATATTATGTGCGAAAATTTAATTCTCTGACTTAAAACTGGACTGAGATAAATTGAAAATTACGAATCTTAGGTTAAGGGACCATTTGGTCCATAGTATATTTTCTTTGATTTTCTTTACATTAATTTTCCAAAAATAAGTATTTATTAGTTTGTTCGATATTTTTTGGCACTACATGATGAGCAAAAAAATGTTTTTCGGTTGGTTTTGCAAATAAACGCACTGCAAATGGAGCATTTTGCATCAGACTTAGACTTGCAGCAACTACAAATTCCTCGCTTTCAAGCTCCTGAACTAGAAGCATTTTTAGAGCAGGCCACTGGTGCTGGGTTTTACCAGAGTTGAGTAAATAATAAAATAATAATATTTAGCAAGTATTGAACCAAACTAAATATAAAGACTAAGATTAAATTGTTATTTTGTATGAAAACTACAGTATGGACCAAATGGTCCTCTAACCTAAGATTCGTAAGTTTTTTTTAGCCTAACAGCAGGGTTAAGGTATCTCAAAATCTAGACGTGGTGGACAAATTTGCTGTGCCGTTTTCAGAATCAACGGACCCAAATCCATGTAAAATGTGTTTAGGTTTATTTGATATTCTGTAGTGTGATGCACTGCCTCATTTTAACGATGTTCGCTTGGTTAACTCATCTTAACGAAAATTTTAACGATGTTGCTTTTCAGAAAGCTATTTTTAACGATTTTCGCTATCGCCGAATCAGCTGTTGCCGAGATAGAAAAGAATCGTGATTTCAACTTAAATAAAAGATAAATTTAAAATTCAGTGATTTGTTTCCTTGTAATTAAATAAGAAATATTAAATAATGTCGTTTGAATAATTGGCTTATGATTTATCACGAGGTGACGAAGAAGTAAGCGCTCCCACAGTTGATCGACGTTTACTCCGGGATGTAGTCAATCCCTTTCATTGGAATGCAACAGAGTTTCAGAGACTTTACCCGTTAAGTTCAAACTTGGCTGAAGACCAAAATTCTTTGCTTGACAGGTTTCCTATGACCCAAGTGGAGCGTTAAACGTCTAAAGAAATGTTTGCTTCAGCGTCGCCACCTTTTGTGGAAGGCACTATTCGGACCGTCGATTGTATTCGTATACCAACTTTGGCGCCAAAGGATCATGAAGAGGCTCATGTCAACCACCATTTCTACCATCAATTAATGTGCAAATGGTAAAAGCAAATTTGTATCCAAGATTCATGAATAACAACAGAAATATAGTTTAGTTCAAATATACATATAAATAAATGATTATAATTTAAAAAAAAATTTATATTTGAACCCTAAATACCCAGGGGCACAACACGATTCATAATGGAGCGGATTTTGAAAACGAAAACCATGGCATGTTTTCAGGTGATTCTGTATATTCTTTGGAACTTGAGTTGATTACTATTCTACCAAATCACTCAGAGGAATGTCAGAAAGTCCGCTACAATGGAACATAGCAATATATAAAAAACTATTATATATATTTGTAGTTTGAAATAAACTGGTATTTTATTTGACTTTAATCAAATATAATAAAAATGTGTTCAAAGTTCTGTTTGGCAGCACGCATTCATTTGTTTTTTTTCCAATCCTCTTTGCGTTTTTCGCCCATTTTGGTTTGATCAAGATGTAACTCTTTAGTCCTTTGAATGACTACAATGAGACAGCTGTTAAGCGTCTTTAAGAATAAGGTAGTGAATCGCACAATCGTTACTGCAAACGACAAATATTGTCGACAAAAATTACGATTGTCGCATCGTTTAAAGTTAGTGAATCGCACTACTGGAAAGGGACCTCGAAAACCGGGTTTTTATCAATGTCTCGACAACAATTCTTTGCTAAAATAAATGAAATTCATTTTCGTATTTTTCGTATTTTTCGTATTAAAACTAGTTAAATTTGCCTGCTTTATACCAATCGATTTAGAACAAAAATTTGCTCCTGAGTAGTTTCTGTGTTGAAGCCTGATTATTGAAGAAAAGAATCGCAGTTGAAACTCTGATGAATACAAAACCAAAATTGATATTTACAGCTCTTCTTTAATATAATTCTTCGCCTCTTATTTATCATAACTTTCCAATTTTCAAAGTTACCTTAAGTTAATGACCGAAAACGGATGGAAATTGAAAGATTTTGGGATATCATGATAAGCGGGATCATTTGTAGTGATTGTAGTTTCGGAAAAATTGTCACTTACCACGGAATTCTCGACGACGATTCAATTGTTAAATATCATCACAAAGTGAGCTAACTAACGTCACGCGCTGAGGTATAGCTTCTGGGCACACATCAAATCAGCTGTCTACGATGAAAAGCCGATTCCGCTAAGTTACACCGCAAAAGTAATTTCTCCACAGAACTATTTACTACGCAGATCCTATTTCCCATTGGGTACATAAATATAACTTCTACCAAATGCATAAACTCTCAGTAAAAAGTATGTGTATTTTTTTTTTAAACTTGTTTGCATTTAGTGAACGCACAACGTGAAGTGTTTAGATGGTTGAAAAAACTCAAAGCTCTTTTCAACAAAAGCCCTTTGCCGCACAAACCTGATAAACAACTGCTACTTATTTACAAAATAAGCAACAACTTTTTATTTTGCTTATCATGCAGCTAGCTATTTTTGCACACCTTTTTATAAAAGCAAATGCTAATATTCTCATTTCTTTTTGCTTGGTTCTACCTCTCCACCTCTATAGGTCTGTGATGTTGGCGGTTCAATTACAGTGCATGCCTTCGGTGCATACTTTGGTTTGGCTGTGAGTTTAATGCTACGCCCCAGCAAGGACCAGAATGAGGCTGGCAAATACGAAGGAGCCAATTACGTATCGGACATCTTTGCTATGGTCGGAACATTGTTCCTGTATGTATACTGGCCAAGCTTTAATTCGGTGTTGGCCGATGGCAATGGCCAGGAGCGTGCCATAGTCAACACGTATTTATCATTAGCAGCAGCAACAGGTAAGCTCATACAAAAGCACCAATAATACCGACAACACTCGACTAAACAACGGCACGAACAATGCAGATTTAAGTGCAGAAACAAGAGCAATAACAAGAACAAGAGCAAGAGCCAGAGCCAGAGTACTTCTGTTCACACTTACGCATGAACGGATTAAAGCAAAGTTAATGCTAGAGTTGCCTACAAGCAAAACTATTCATACGCATACATTTTCATGTGTGCGTGTGTGTGTGTGTGTGTATGTGTATTAGTGTATGGAATGCATGAGTTTAGGGATTGTGAGCTTGAATAAATCGGATGTGTGTGTGTGTATGCACAGAATTATTGTAGTATTAACTATATGAAATCAGCTACAGTCAGATGAACAAAATGCATACAAACGTAGATGGATGGGTACCGTAATGTCCGTTTCATAACTATAACGTCACAAACCATGAGCAACTTTTTGAGTATTTATTATGCTTTATTTACTTTTAATTATCTTATATGTGAAAATCTCGTGTCACGGTGTTTGTGAAACGGCTTTACCGAATTTTTATGAAAGGATTGCCACCTGTTTGAAAAGTCAAATTTAATGAAATAATACACAAGTATGTGAAATATTAAAATATTTGTGTCAAACGGTTCGTGTCGGCAAGATGGTTCATACATAGCTAATTTTTATGAGGGTTGTCACATGTCTGAAAAGCCGAATTAAATTAAATTGTACGTAAGTTGTATGAAATATTAAACTATGGATGTTAAACGGTTCGTATCGGCAAAGAAAGGATTTCTACCTATATTTTGGATAGGGTTGCCATCAGTTTGAAAAGTAGAGTTAAATTAAATTATACACAAGTTATATGAAATACTAAGAGACGGTTTTCAAGCGGTCTATATATAATTTTTATGAGGGTTGCCACCTGTTTAAAAATTTAATTTTTATTTTAATTAAGATATACACAAGTTATATGAAATATTAAAAAATCTGTAACAAACTGTTCGCTTCACTGAGGAAAAGATTAATAGCTAGCTACATTTTGAAGAAGGTTGACACCTGTTTGAACCGTCAAATTTTATTATTAATTGGGTTTTGTAACTAGCTATATTCTGAAGATCCCTGTCACCTGCTTGAAAAGTAGAGTTTTATTAAATTAACAAGTTATATGTAATACTAAGATAAATGTGGCCAACGGTTCGTCTCGGCAAGAAGATTCATAGCTAATTTTTATTTTTGAAAAATTTAATATAAATTTAGATAAATAGCTGCCTATATTTTTAACGGCAAATTTTATTAATTTATTTAGCATATAAATAAATTAAAATATGAGTATGGAATGGTGCGTTTTACGGACGAGAAGCTTCTGTAGCCAGCTATATTCTGAAGAGGGTTGCCACTTGCTTGAAAAGCGGAATTTGTGTGATAGGTGGCGCTAGTGTCACGATGTTTATAAAAACATACTTACAGTCTAATTCAAAACAAAACATAAATATTTTAGTTGGCAGTGGCGCGGAATATCTCTAAACTCTATTTTTTTTTGCATTTCGGTTTAATTCAAATTTATGATAATTTTTGGCAGATTTTACTTGATTTTTACTCAGACGCGCTCCGCCTAATATTCGATCGACATAATTGCCCAGCAGAGTCGGTAATTCGAGCAACCATGGATCGGTTTCGCACCAATTTACTTTAGTGGATTATGCGCATCCTCAGAGATGCCGTACAGTGCGCACCGAAGACGCTATTGCTATTCATGCCATTGTGGAGCAGAGTATCGAAGAAGACTCGAATGAGTCCATCCACCATCGCGCGCAACAATTGGAGCTCTGCCCATTTTCTTTATGAAAGATTTTGCAGAAGGATGTTGGTTTGCGCACTTACAAAATCCAACTCGTGCAAGAATTGAAGCCGAACGCGATTGGGCTGGCCCAAAACGAGATGGCCACCGACATTGATTTTCACAAGAAAATTTTGCTTAGTGATGAAGCTCACTTCTGGTTGAATGGGTTGAATTGAAGCATTTGGAGTGCTGATAATCCACAAGCCATTGTTGAGAGCCCGTTACATCCCCAAAAAGTCACTGGTGTGCTCTATTGGCAAGGGAATCATTGGTACCTATTTCATATTTTACAGTCAATGGGGAACACTGTAGGGCCACGATTAATAACTTGTTCATGCCTGAGTTAGAGGATGTTGATGTGGTCGACCTTTGGTTCCATACAGCAAACGAAACAATAAATTTATTAAAGGAAACTTTTGGTGAGCTTCGTGAGCCTGTGGCGTGGCCTCCAAGATGGTGCGATTTAACTCCGCTGGGCTATGTTTTGTGAGGTTATGTGAAGTTGCTCGTCTACGCAGATAAGCCCGATTGACGCCTTGAAAGAGAAAATTCGGCGCGTTATTGCTGACATGGGGCCCCAATTGCAGAAAAAAGTGGTCGAAATTGGGCCTCTCGGCTGGAATTTATTCGAGCCAGCTGCGGGGGTCACTTACCAGAAATAATTTTTAGAACATAATGACATAATAAAGCTAAATTCTATTATATGCGTTATTGAAACACACACCCACATGTCTAAACAAAAACACCCTTTGCGCTCAAGCATCACAGGTTTTCGTAATTGATATAGATTTATTTCTGTTAATTATCTTACATTTATATTAAACATTTATATTAAACATTATTAGTTCTATCTACAACTAAAGCGTATATGTTTTTTAGTTTCCTAAACTATTACTTATTATTTAATTAGCAAAATTTCGACTTTTTACGCCAGTCCAAGCATACAAATAATTAGCTATTTCCATTATTTTATATGTATTTTTTTTTGGCCGTACCCACGCTGCAACAGTTAATTCATTCCACCTTATCTTAATATTGCCTTTAGTCATTTTGTGCAAATTGTTTACGAGTATTGCGTAACGGCTACTAGCAACACATTTTACACTTCATGTGCCTCGTGGTAATGTATTTTTCTAAACTTTTCACTAGTTGTCGCTGTTTCATCTATGTTGGTGTTATTTATATACGTAATACAAATTTGTTGCACAAAATACGCAATTACGTCCTTTAGGACCGTCCAATACAAGCCAGCGTGTAAAAGGTACTAACGCTATTGGCAATATTGGTTTTGTTTTTTTGCTTTTACTTGTTCGTTTTGAACGTGTTTCAAATAATTTTCAAAATGTGTTAACGCTAGTGTTTGACATTTAATTAGTTTGTAAGTGGAATACGAAATGTTGTCACGTGATCAGTCAGACGTACATAAGTATGTACGTACGTTCATATATACTAACTTGGTTATAAAATCGTCTGCTCTAAAGCTACCACAAATTGAATCACTAACTTTTACCCGCACATTTATGCAATTGAGGGCAATATCATAGTCGGGATCAACTGTAGAGCAAAATATCTAAATCGATAGGCTATGTTTGAACTGCTGTTATTTCTGAAAATATTTTGACAGAACTTTCGGATTAAGATTGCCATTTGAAAGCCGAAACTAGATTCAAAACTCCCAAATTTAGACCAAATTTCATAGAATATTGAGTCATGGAATTTTAATTATACAAAGCTTTTCCAAGACTTTAATATACATATCGTTGTTAAAATATTTTTGAAACTTAAATGTTAACTATCTAGCGGGAGTAATTTTTGCGTAATTCTTTAAGCTTTTTATATTTTTAGTCACGGATCTAAAACTTGACGCTTTGATAGCATATGCCTGAAATAAAAGAGAAACAATAATAACGGTTTACCTAAAGTGGGAAAATGGGGCTAGTCACCCGCATAGTCCATTAAACAAATTAGTTTAACCTCCTTTATACTCAAAACGGTAGCGATGATAGTTCAAAATGAGATCAGGATGAACACTGTGCGGTAAAACCTCTGTACCCTAGTCAGCATCCGAATATTTCGGGACTATCCACCGATACTGCTCTATAGCAACTGGCGACGGAAATACATAGTACTTTCGACCAGAACAGCAGAAACAACTGTAGCAGATAGCGTTACACAGCTAAAACCCAACAAAGTATACACAAAAGGGGAAGTTCTATTTCTCCTATTGTCTAGCCAGCCTAGTAGCGAATAAACCGCTAAAAATGCTAACTGATAATGGAAATCGCTGCCAAGGATATGCAGATGAGATAAAGGGAAATGCGCTAACGAATTATGCGATATTGTGTAAAGAGTACTGAACGTACTGACGTAGGTATGGACGAAGTACGGCTCTGCACCAATCCACACAAAACTGTCATCATACCATTCAGCAGAAAAAGGAAACTGCATGCAATGGGAACATTGAAGTTTGGCTTTAATTGAAGTCGGAGCTTTAGCTCGAGCATACCCAGATGGATGTATACCATGTTAACTAGGCCGATAGAAAAGTACGGGGCGATTGCCTGGGTCACGAAGTCTACCCTCTAACGAGAGTCGTGGAGTCACTGTAGTTTGTATTTCCACAAAATTTTTGAAAAAACTGAATCTATCACAATACGACGGTGGCATATACTTTGGATGTCTTCATTCGTAGATATTTGGACTAAGCGATGGTATTTCTGTAAAATCTTCGAAAATCGGGTAACTTTCGATTCAGCAATAGGCCTGGATGTCTTACGTGCATCCATCGATGTATTTACATAACGCTCCCCAAAAAATGTAGAATCTAATATCAATTAGATTGCGTTAATTCTGTTTTGATATGATAAAATAAGCTAAAATATTATTTTAGTGAAACGGTCAAAGCTGTTGTCAATTATTTGTGCTTCTTGAAATATTTAATAATGATGTTTGGGTGTACTCATACAAGGAAGCATGTTATTGCGAATGCAAAACAACAACAATCATTAGCTGAAATTTCGCGTAGGCATATAACTAAAGCTTGATACGAAGCAGGTTTCGCCTATAAAGAAATTTGCATTATAAAACCTTCTTTATATCCTTGGGTTTGTTTCGAATCAATTAAGGAAGTTTGTTTACAATTACAATCAACTCGTTTCAATGGTATAATTGTAGGTGTCTTCAATAGTCGAAGATTCCATACAAAAACTATTATTCAAATAAAATATTTCCTCAAAACGCATTCATTTAACAGCATCAATGTATTTTTTAAGATGTTTTTCAAACATACCTCGAACGAATAAAAAAACGAATAGTAAATACCACCAACATAAAAGTTTAATCTCGGATATTTTTTGTGAAGCATGGAAATATGGAACTTTGTTATGAGCATTGCACATGCTCTGAAGTGGAATCAAGAACAGGTCGGTGCCATGCAAGTAGTTTTTAAATAGAAATTTTCGGATGCGGATTTATCAAACTAATTGAATACAGCTTCGAGCAATAAAAGCGTATAGATCTTCACAATAATGAGAACTTTTAAATATAAAAAGGTTGGGCTGACAAACAACATACATATATATAGGGTCTGGCAATAGGGACGCTACAAAAGTAGACCGATAATGACAGCAAACGACGCCATATTTTTTACCGCTCTTTTCGACGTTTCTCTTTAGTAAGGTTTGCCATTTCATCATGGATGTCTCCGATCAAACAACGAGTCGAAATTATTAAAATTTACTACCGAAATTCGGAGTCAATGGCCTCAACTTCAAGAGCGCTACGTCCAATTTATGGTCGTCGGCATTTCTGGCTGAATGGCTTCGTCAATAAGCAAAATATGCGTTATTGGACAGGCAGCAATCCACACGTAGTCCATGAGTCAACATTGCATCCCGAAAAAATTACGGTTTGGTGCGGTTTATGGGCCGGCGGCGTCATTGGGCCGAATTGGATGATATGAACTTGTGGTTTCAACAGGACGGCGCCACAAGCCACACAGCGAATGTCACAATCGATTTATTGAAAACCAAGTTTGGTGAACGTGTTATCTCACGAAATGGCCCAGTCAATTGCCCGCCTCAGTCGTGCGATTTGAAGCCGTTAGACTCTTTAATGTGGGGCTACGTCAAGTCTATGGTCTATGGTCAACAAGCCAGCGACGATTGATGAACTTTGTACGAATATCGAACGTGAAATTGCAGCAGTAGCGGCCGATGTATGCTTGAAAACCGTCGAAAATTCGGTTCAGCGTCTGGACTTCTGCAAGCGTGCACGTGGTGCATCGAATCGACTTTCACAGGAATAAAGAATTTAATTCATATCCCTAACCGTTTTTTTATTTAAAAAAAAACTTTTGTAGCGTTCCTATTGAAAACCACTTTATACTTTTCATTCTGACTATGTAGTCATAGACAACACTTTTCACATCGAATTGTGGGAAACGGAATCAAGAACACTAATCCATTTCGATTCCGAAAAATTGTATCGCAATCGAAATGCAGAACAGGCCTGATTATTTGTCTCTGTGTGATAAATAGCTGAAGTAGGTAGTTACAAATACACATATCTACATTTACATATGGCGCTTTCTTTCTCCTCTATCTTCCTCTAATTTATATCTTTCGTGTCAACTATACAATCAGCTTTGAAAATTTTACTCGCTATTTGCGATTCACCGCCCAAAAAATGCACTTAAAAAAAACTAATGGTTCAGCTCGCTCCTCCATATCCGAAATGAGGTGATACCATCCTCTATCATGTCTTTTTTTTTTGTGACTATAATAGTGTAATTTGTGAATAACTTACACTTTTCTTTAATAACAGCTATATGCCTGTTTCCAGACCCCATAGTAAACAATCCCATGATTATAATGCTTTGGTTTTCTTCCAACTAATCTATGCGTGATTTAACTAAACCCCAGTAGAATGTACAGCACTTTCAGTTTATTATTGGAACCCGATTAAATTTGCATGGATTCTAAAGCCACTATGCTTACACTTTTAAGAAAATCAGTTTTCCTACGAATGAAAGTAGTTTTTTCAAAGAAACGAACCAATATTTCTCTAGTTTAAAATTTCCTTTTTTGCTCCTCCTCTTCGGGCAAAAATAAAAGCAAATTAAACAATTGAGTTTAAAATAGCAGTGGAACTGAAAAAAAATTAAATGGCAATAGCGCCACGGGCATTTTACTATATATCTACAAAAACCAACGACCAACGATTTTCAGTAGCTACAAACAATCGACCATGCATAGCAAAAACATTAATACACCTACAAAAACAACAGCTGCTGCAGTTGCATGTGCATTTCATGCTAAATATTTGCCTATGGTTGTTTTTGTTGTTTGATATAATTTTGGTGCTGTTAGTTTGCCTTAGCCGATGTCGGTGGTGTAATTAAAGTTAGGCCAACAAGTTCGGTTGTACTGAGCATTAGGACAGCATTACCGTGCAAGCGGACATGTTGTACACCATGTCGTATGAGTGTCGTCGTTCGGGCGCCAACCAAGCGCCATCAAAGCGCCCATAATGCCAGCATGTGTGGCAAGTGTTGAATAAATGTGCCTTACATTCTGGCTTGCTGGCCCAGCTGTTGCACTATTTACAGAGCTACACATAACTGTATACAAAACATGCATATAAATGTTTATATTGTTGTTGTTGTTGTCATTGTTTTTGCTGGCGTTTTGTTTTGCTAAAAACATTTTATGGTTCAAATGACACCGGCGGCGGTGTTAATTTAAACTGTTTACTGATACTCATACGTCCCATTGCTAATACACTCACACACACATACTCACACATACACACAAACACACATACTAGCTGTCAAGCGAGAAACATAAGTAGAATGAAATTGAAAGCTTTGCACACAATATATCGTTTTGCGTGCAAGTGGTATGGGAATGTTGTAAACATTTGTAGTAGCTGAACATGTGGAAAAATCTTGTTTAATTGATTTTTAAGCTAAAATGTTATATGTGTGTGCATAAAAAATGTCAGTGCGGGTACACCGTTGGCATATGCTATGTAAGCAGAGTATTACCTAGTTCATAGTAAACTCTTCGAAATTTCAGTTCCGCCTGTTTTTAGTGTTTAACGTGGCAACATACCGTAACATAATTTGTGCAATAATTTTTGGTAACACTAAGGCAACAACTAAACTACTACTATTACTACTATGCGCATAGAATACAAGCAAACAGCTCACCGCAAAAACGCACACACACACACACACAACCAACCAATTAAACCAAATGCTAACTCACCAGAAATTTTTGCCAGCCATATCAACAACAAACAGCAAACAGCAGCACTGCGTGAATTTGCTATTTACATATTTGCAAAACTGTCGCAGGCTAAAATGCGCCACATTCCTGTTGCATTTGTTGGAATTTGTGCAAAGAAGGTATTTACTTGCATGTGTGTGCAAGTATTTATATTATATTGGGCCCATTTTATTGTAACCGACTTGCAAAAGAACGCTACAAGTCGGATGAAATTTCCTTTAGTTACAAAAGCAACCCTGTTCCTCTTCTTTCATTAAAGTTACGATTTATTTAGTGTTATTTAAGAACGAAAAATAGTTGTGCTAGCAAATTTTAGGTTGATGTATTTATATATTTAAAAATACTATGCAAATAAAAACGTATTAAGTGTTAATATGAAATTTCCCATTCACATATCTCCTAAGCGCTCATTCACAATAGTGCAGTTATTTCACTTCTCAACACCACAACTCAGGCCGGAAGTCATTTTACCGAGTTGGCTCAATTCGCAAATTTTTCCGAGTTAGTGTTGTTGCTTTACATGCTATTTCTTATATTACTCAGTGTTCTTTTGCTACTCGGTTACAAAAAAACGGGCCTAGTATATGTAATTTGCTTTTGTTGCAGTCAAGCAGCTGCTATGGCAGCCGTAAGCCCTGTTGCTTTTTACTGGCCGCTTATGTGTCGCCCGCTCACCAGTCTTAAATTGATTTTGTTCATTGTTACGCTTGTGGCATGATAATTTTTATGTTGTTTTCTGAAAGCTATGCTATAGAAAAAGCGCTTCATTGCAGTGTGGTGAAATTCAAATCACTGCACATTATCAGCATATGTGCGCATAGCTTAATGTCAAGTGAATTATTTCGGTTTATTGGCAGTGGTTTGCTAAAGCAAAAAAATGAGCAAAGGTTATTATAGGATTTCGAAAAAAAAAAATGTACGAGTCCTCAACTAGCTACTCAGCCAAAACCGATATCATTAGTTGTGGTCACACAGAGCGAAAATACCACCTAAAATGCCCTAAAAAAACTAAGATGAAAATTTTACTATGTAATTAAAAAGGTGACTCGTAGAATTAAAATGAAAACGTTTTCTATAAAATTTAGTAGATAGCCTATAAAACTGAGATGAAATCCCCCTAATATAATTAAGCGGGTTGAATCATTTAAATCGAGAAAAAAATCCTCTCCTAAAACTATCTAAGAACATATGTGTTGGATGTTAGTTTAGATTTCGAAGTGGTTCAAAAGATATTTCAGATAATAAACAAGCACGTCGACCACGTTTTACACTTTATCCAAACTTTGAGGCGCGTTTTCTGAAAACTATGTATTTGCAACTGACCCGTAAGATTGCACGAAAACTATCACACCTATCAATCTGATTCAACTTCTATTTGTACAGTATGGAACACTGTTCTACGCAAACTGAAAATATGAATAATATAATAATATTGATATTTGTAATTCTCGTATAAGAAAATATGGACAAATTTTACATTGAAAATCAATTTCGAAGATCAAACATAGAAAAAATGTTTAATTTTCAGTTTTCATTGGTTCATATGGTGTAAAAATGTGAACAAATAAACAAGATATTTATACTCACTGTTACAGTTAAGAATTACGGACGCTACTTTGCACCCCAATCGGCGGAATCACCAAAAATCAACTCTGAGATATGGCCTAAAATATAATTTTTGAACGAATTGTCTACAATGTCTCTTATTCTAAAAATAATAATTCAGAAAAGCAACTTTTTTGACCTCTAGTTAGTTTCGTATAATACATTTACATATTTTATAAAAAATATACAGGGATGGTGTGAGAGCGAAGCAAACGCAGAAACGACAATTTGAAATCCTTGTAGATTTCATGGTAACTCACCCGGAATTGGCCAAGGGGTTACTAAAGACGCCCAACGCTAAAACTGCATCCATAAATCTATGGGAGAGGTTAACTTGCCAGCTAAATGCAGCTGGGCCACCGATGCGCGACATGGTTGCTTGGAAAAAAGTAATTTTAACGAAATATCTATGCGCACATTATTTTCAAAACTTTAATTACATTATTTAGGTTTGGGCTGACTACAAACTTCATTTGAAGGCAAAAATGCGCAGGAACAGGATAAATATTTCGGGTACAGGCGGCGGTCCATCTTCTTATTCCACGCTTACCCAGCTAGAACAGCAAGTGAGTGAGTTGCTGTCGATGGGACAATCAGTTACCGGGGTAACAGGTGCACGTCAGTTTGGTATAGCGCAGGCCGTGCCTGAAATCCCGATTGAAACTCCAGGGGCCCAAATAGCAATGCAAATGATGCTATGGATAGCAACGATGAAGAAAATGAGGAAGTGCCAGCAATTAATGAGTTGCCTACTCCGCGCAAGAAGCAGAGTCTATTGGAAAAGCAGGTTAACAATCAAATTGAATACCAAAGAAACTCCACCCAAGTTTTAAGCAATATTAATTTAAATTTAAAGAAAATTTTTAAAACGATGAAAAAAAATAATAAAATCGAGAAGAAAAAGTTGAAGCTAGCTGAAGAAAAATTTCTTCATAGACAAAAAATTGATCATCAAAATTTGAAACTTAATCTAAGCAAATTAGAAATTAAAAAAGAAATGTTGAATGTGGAAATTAAAGCCAATAACGCGATTTCAAAAATGCAATAACATGTAATTAGAAATTAATATAAGTGTATTCATGTACCTGTATCTATAAGTACCTATATATGTATATGTATATACATTAAATGCATGTATATATATAACATATTTTCTTAACCTTAATAAAGACTGAATTGATATTTATTTAATAAACACATTAATTTTTTATTTTATGTTATATTGAACATACATACATATTTAATACATATTTTATTTTTTAATTATTATATTTTTTCTATTGAGTTTAAAGCATTTTACAAGAGGATACTTCATTAAAATAATACCCGATACACTTACAATATGTTGCATATTCTAAAACCTTACCAAGGATCCGTGTACAGGTATCTCCACTCTCGTAGTTAGCTTTTAAGTAAGCGCGTTCTCTTGATAAATTCCACACATGGGAATCATGCGACGAACCACCATGTCTTCCATTGACGGCCCTTATCTGCATGTTATGATCACAAATCTAAAGCAAAAAATAATTTTTTTTAGATATATATACGTTTATTAGATTCATACAACTAGTACACCCTTACCACCATTGCATTTAAGCTATGCTTCAATTTCCGATTGAAAAATAGGTGCTCATTTTTTGATGGTCTTATTAATTGTATATGTGTGCCATCTACAACGCCAATTACTCCCGGTATACCGGATGCCAAATAAAAACTTCTGCCGGCAGCAACTTTCTCTTCGCTTGTCATTGAGAAAACTTCAAGGTAGTTGCAAGTTTGGTAATTTCATTGACTGCGTTGGACCTTTGCGGAGCTTTTAAGTCGCTTTTTATATTGTCCAGCACATATATAAACGCTTCCTTGCTGAGGCGAAAATTTTGGATGAAGCTATAGACATGGACATTGAATTATGTATAATAATATAATATAAGAATGAAATCATTTAGTACCTTTTTTCGCTCAGGCTCAAAATGTTTGAATGATCCCTGATCATTCTTCGTTCCACTCTTTCATATTTGTACAAATCCTCCCATAACGCCAAGAAATCCATTTTCAGTTTGTAACTTAAACCGCTCAATTATTATAATTATATTTGTTTTGTTTTCTTTTTCTTTGACATTTCTGTCAGTATTGTCAACTTAACTAGAAATACCCGAAAAAATTAAATGGGCAACATTGTTACTGATGCGCAAGCAATCTAGAGTACTAAAGATTTTCGCATCGCATTTCATTTTCGTATCGCATTGCTTCGCGTATCGCATTACAGAGTAGCCCCCCTGATCTGCGTAGAAAAGCGATTTCACGTAGCCCCACATAACATAGTCCAGCGGTGTTCAATCACACGATCTTTAAGGCTCACGACGCGAGATAAAACGCTCAACTAAAGTTTCCTTCAATAAATTTATTGTTTCGTTGGCTGCATGACACGTAGCGCCGTATTGTTGGTACCCAAGGTCGTCCACATCAACATCCTCCAATTCAGGCACAAAAAGTCCATGAATCATGGCGCTATATCGCTCCCTATTAACAATGTGAGTCCCAAAACCAAGATACTTCCGCAAAATCTTCCATAAAGTGGATGAGCAGAGCTCCAATTGTTGCGCGCGATGGCGGATGGACTCATTCGGGTCTTCTTCGACACTCTGCTCCACAGCAGCAATAGCATCTTCGATGCGCTCTGTACGGTGTCTCTGAGGATGCGCATTAACCACTAGAGTAAAAGTGGTGCGAAACCGATCCATGGTTGCTCGAATTACCGACTCTGCTGAGCAATTATGTCGACCGAATATTGGACGCAGCGCGCGGTGCGACTTGGGAACCGAACTATTAGTTTGGTAATCAATTTTAGCGATTTACAAACGTTGTGCTGGAGTATAAAATGGCAAACCAGACTGAGTATAAATCAGGTAACATCTGCCAAAAAAAACTAACTTCGAAAAAAGTATTGCCTCATTGATAACCACACGTCTAAAAAAACACCCTTATTATATATTATTATAACAAATTTTACATATTTGCTTATACTTTTTATACTTTATACTCTTGTTTTATATCCTATACTTATAACTCTTATTTTTATAATTCTTCTCGACTGTTTTGTAATATTTTTTGGCCCTTATAACTTTACTGCACAACTGGATTTTTTAATATAAATCGAGTAAAAATATTAATTTTTAAAACCATTTAAAATGTTTTCCATATTAATAAATTCAAAAAGAGTCTATATATAATATATACAAATTAGAGGATATCTTTATAAATTTACTTTATTTGATTTTTTAACTTAAAAACAAGAAGATTTCTTCTTATATTTGCTAATTTTTGGACAAAACTCCATAAAAATTAACAAAAAATTTCTTCAAACTGATCCCATCTCGCTGTTCTAGCTTGGTGGCTAGCTCTTTTAGACTCAATCTCCGTAAATATAGATGAACTTTTTAGCTCTGTATAGCTCAGAGCCTATTTGATTGTCAAATTTACTATGTCAGTTTTTCATATACAATCTACCAAAATACTCTCGTTTTTTCTCACAAAAAGGTTAGTAATAACTGTCTGTTTTTGATTTTTTCGACTTTTTGTTTTTAGTAGTAACCTCAGAGCCGTGAAATTATGCCAGCAACATGCATTTCGATTGCCATAAAATCTTCAAAGCAATCAAAACTTAAACGATGTCACGTAGATGCAAATGTAACAAATAATACAAAAAAAAAACAAAAAGAAGTGACAATCTATGAAAAAGATATTGCTGGCATCATATGGCTAAGCTGTTGTGAGCCTCGTCACGGCGTCAATACTACTTTGCCGTGGAAATGTTTTGAAATTTCACGCATATTTTACGGTAATTCAATTTCTATAGATTTTGACAGCCAGTCCATTAGAACCACGAACTTAGCGCCATACTTTAGCAGGAAACTCTTTCGGATAGCAAACGATAGGCTGCGCCCCTTGCCAAATTGCAAGAGCACTCTGATCTCCAAGAAGTGATCAACGAACGAAAAATCTCCTCAATTTAAGGTTTTATTTATTTATTTCATGAAGTTAACAAAACAAAGTTCTTATTAACTACTTACAGCGAATTATTGTGAGCTAGATGTTTTTGTATCAATTAGTAAATAATGCCTATACTTAATCAATACTTCTAAACCGAATATAACAGAGAATGAAATGCATCTGTAGACAAAGCGAAATCTGAAATTACAAAATTCGAGATGCCCTTAAATTCACTTAGAGCGTACGCCAATGGAGCGCTTTTCGCATAATTAGTCCTAACCTTTTCCGGAAAGAAGGTATAAAATGTATGTAATACCCTCAAGGGAACAAGAAAATGAATTCTTTCTAGCAAAGGCGGGCAATCAATTGCACCCATAATGATACAAAAAAAAACGAAAAAACGAGACTCGATCTGCTCGATTCAAGTGAATGAAGGTTGATTATGAGGATGCGTGAATGATAGGAAGGGATATGAGCCGACAAGTTTAAAGATCGTAAGGGTAAACTTTACGAACACTTTTAGAACATTCTCAATCCTATTGATAGAAAATTGGAAATAAGGCCTCCAAATAAAAGCAACATATAGTTATAAAAAGCAGTTTAAGGATCCGAAAAATGTGAAACCTTGAATTGAATATAATTTTGCAAAAATAAAATTTATATGTCTATTAAATAAAAAATGGGCATCAAAAATGGCTCCCACATCTTTAATTTCGGCAACAGATTGAAGCACATTATTGGAGATTGAGTAGGACGTTTTTAAAACAGTTTGACTTTTAGAAAAAGTTATTTGAACCCATTTTTTTACGTTTAATGAAAAACGAGACTAAAGGAACAATTTATTCAATTCCACTTGAAGATGCACCACATCGGTCAAGTCATTTATAATGGAAAATATTTTTAAATCGTCGGCGTACAATAAAAAGTTGGCGAAAGAAAAACAACTAGTAATATCATTGATGAACAAAACAAACAGTAGTGGACCCAAAATGCTGCCTTGAGGAACTGCCGAAGAGGCGATGAGAGGATCAGAAGAAACTCCATCTTCTACAGTCACCACACACGGTCTATTACTTAATTAGGATTTTATATATTGAAGAAAAATGGAGTGAAATACCTAAAGTCCTAGTTTGTGTAATAACATTTTATGTGAGGCTTTGTCAAATGCTTTCGAAAAATTTCTGTAAATGCAATCGACTTGACGTCCTGCCGATGATAATGATGCGATGCAGTATTCGCTGAAAACTCCTAAATTGGAAACAATTGGAACGTTCAGTGACAAAACCGTGCTGGTTAGGTGAAATTATGCTCTTAGTGGCGAAAAACCATCTTCTCTTTGATAATGCCTTCAAATAATTTTGAGACATTCGAAAGCTACGAAATGGGCCTATAATTGCAGACATCGTCAATGAAATATTCTGTAGACAAAGATTTATTGAAAATCACTTTCAGCGGAGTAAAAATCGATGGATAATTTTTAAGAAAAACAGCCGAGAATTCATCAGCACCTGTTTTAGTAGAGGGTTTTAAACTTAAAATGATGATTGCGGTCCTATTCGGTAGAAAAAATGTTCGCCGACGCTCCCCAAAATCGATCGTATTTTTGCAGGGCAATTTAGAAAAAAAAAATTTTTCTGGGCACCCTAGGGGTCACCTTTTTACCTTTTTCATTTTATTTCGGCAGTTTCAGTCGGATTTTAAAGGAATATCGATGCTTCTGTATCGAGCAGAAAATTTCATTTGCTCCAAAAATAATTATCCTCAAGTACCCCGTTCTTGTTCTTACTCCCCAATCTCAGTTCTTTTAACACAAATGTATCAACTTAACGCCCGTAAAGTAAAACTCGACATTCGACAAAAATCGTTAAACTTTGCGATATTTCTGATAGGCGATACTGGGTTTCACAATGCACGAAAATCTGTGCATAAACTCTAAGCTACAGATAATTTCATAAGTGTAAAATCTACCATGCAACATTCCCCTCCGCCTCAATTCATTACTGCATAAATTCACTTACCATAATTTCCATGCATTCTAGTTAGTTTAGTTAGGGATGGTATAACATTTGTATTTATATGAATGTACATATTATGTATAGCACATACTCAATATTTTTAGCCTCCACTCTGATGTTCTGTTTGTAATTTTATTTTTTTGTTTGTTTGTTTTTGTTTCTTCATTATAGTAACAGCATTTATCGTGTCGGCTCTTGTTAGTCACGAGAACAAATTGGACATGGTGCATGTGCAAAATTCAACATTGGCCGGCGGTGTTGCCATCGGCACCGTTTGTAATTTGCTAGTTGGTCCACATGGCGCTATATTAATTGGCATTATTGCCGGCTGTATTTCGGTGTTGGGCTATCGCTACCTCTCGGTAAGTTCACATTTCATTCCGGTTACAATTTCCTTTGTCATGTTCGAATTTAACATAATTTTTGTATTGTTATTGTTGTGAATTTGTGTACCCTGTCGGAAATGGAATTGGTTTGTAAACTATTGCTAAAAAGTACTTTTTCCCCAACTACGAGTGGTTGAAATTCTTGTTTTTTTCTTGTAAAGAATTAACTTTATTAACATTGGGGGTAAGTCAGTTTTCTGACTCAGCATTTGATATCAACTACTCATAAAATATTTGACAGAAAGAACATCAAAATTAGTTTATTTTTCCAGCTGCAATAAAATGTTTTTTATTTCAACTGTTTGATATTATGTGTTCCTTTTTCAACCCGTTTTAAAACTAGTTTAATTACTACCTTCTTTCAATTAATGAAAAATATGTGCAACCTAATTTATAGTATGTAAACACTTTTTGTAGGCACTTCGGCATTTAAGTATTTTGGTTTTGTAACCGTAACAACATTCGCATACTTTACGTTTTCCCGCGATTTAAAATTGTGACCTGAAACGTTTGTTTTGCAAAAATAGCAATCGTCTTGTTTATGATATGCCTGATGATGCACAGAAAAGGGCAAAGTAATTGCCTTAAATTTTTTTAATGTTGTGCAGCAATATTCACAAATAAATTCTGGCGCGTACCAGCGACTCGCACTATAAAATATTTCTAAAATCTTGTTATATATTTTTACAACACCAATATTATTTTTAAAATCACGCCGATGACTTGTATCCGTAAATAAGCCACAAATGTAGCAAAACTTATTACGCTTGTCGCACATTTTAGTTTTACTTCACCACGATTTTTATCCAATATAACAGCAAACATAACAAAAGATAAACAACACGTGCACTTCAGTATAACGGAAATTTATAAAGACTTCAAAATTGAGTAAAAACTCAAAAATTAAGTGATAATTTCCTTGGGAACAACATAAGCAAATTTTTGCAAAAATTTCGTTCTTATAAAAAGTAAAATAACTCAGTCACTTTTTGGCCGAAACATTCGTTGAACTCGGTATTAAACGTACTCTTTGAATCTAATCAAAACTCATTTTGTGCTTTTATAAAATAGTGTGTGAAAATATCGCCAAAGTCAAAAAAAGAAGAAAAAGGGAAGCAAAATTTAAGTTTGTTGTGCAAAAACCAGTAAATTTTTTCAGCATTATTTAGACGTCTATAAATCTTTCAAAAGGTCTGAGTTTCTTCTTTCTTAAACCGTTCTTAGAATGTAAATTAGCTAAAATGTGGGCTAAGAAGTGCGCAAAAGCACGAAAAATCGGTTTTTTAAGGTTAAGTCGAGATTTTGGGGGTGTTTAACAAATTCCAAAATTGCATTCTCGTTCTACTCGATAAGACCTACAAGGAAAATAACATCACTTCCCAGGTATTTCGACTTCATTCTTTTTTGTAGCACTGTGTTATCGAAGGTATTATGAGTGTCGATTTATTCTTCAATTACATTGCTTTATTGGCGAAAAATTAAAAAAAAAACGTCATTTATAGCGGAGGTTAGTAAACAGTGAACACGCCAAAATTACGGAACTTTGGAAAACTTATAACTCACCCAAAAATATTTAAAAATACTTTGAATTTCGAATGATGTGAGTAAACTATGATCTTAGTTTGACGTACGAGAAATTTTTTTGGATTTGATTTATAGTTTAGTTAAAAAATGGCAACCGAGTTAGCAGCACGGCCGACTATTTTGCACGCCTTTATAAAAAATCCAGCTTTAAGTGCGCTTGCGGCGGAGGTGAGCCTTGCCAATTCGATCAAAGTAGCGCTTGGAAGACTCTAAGGGCGTTTTCGCAAAATCCGAAGGTTTCGTCGCATACTGTCGCAAACTCTGTACATAAATCGCAGTCCTTTGCACAAAAAGTAGAGCGGCAAGCTTTATTGAGAAGTTTCAAAATTCAAATAGTGCCAGATCGAGACGCAAAGCAAAATCTTACAGCAACATCCCGAAGCCGGAAGCTGTATGAATTACAAATTACAAAAAATAAATGCATTGTCATGGACAAGAGACCTACTTTTTTCAAAAAATCAAATGCATGGTTTAGCAAGCCATTTGTTCCTGTGACCGTAAAATCAGTTATTTTATCATAGTCAGGACGATGAACATCCAAGTTTAGAGAGATGAGTGCATCGAAGAGCGTCTTTGCCGGATCTGGCAAGCTATCGATTTTGTACCTCGCGACTGCAATTCACGAAATCGCCCAGAGCTGCGTCCTATTGAGGAATATTGGTCAATCGTGAAAGGAATATAAACAAAAGGCAGGTGATCTAGTAAAATTTGGGAATTTATAATAGAGTACTTGCGGGCATCGGGTAAAATCGACGATGTACTCTTGCAAAAGAGGATGGCGCGTGTGCGAAAAAAAAGTTCGATCACTTGTATATGGAGCAAATAACAACTAATATTTGTATCTATTAATTATTTTTAAGCCCCAAAGTATTATAATCAAAACAAATCTGATTTCAAAGCCTTCCAGTTTTTTTCTGGTAGTAATTTGTTAATGTCGAGTATTTGTCGTGTGCACCATTTATGTACTTTTTGTGCTCAAACAGAAATTTTTTCATATTTTTGTATGGGTAGGGTTTTGAGATGGCGGAAATTTTGTGTGTTTTTTTTTTGCATCACTTCATTAACAATTTTGTATTGCCTTACTGTTAAGTGAATCTTGTTCGAAAGACCATCATTGCACTTTTAACGACAACGTCTAGAGATTGGTTAAACATATCGCTGGTCAAAATGAAACTTCTTTTTTTTAATTTTCGTTGTAAAGCTTTTTCAGAATTTTCGAGATTTTTTTCTAATTTCTTACCTTTTTTTCAAAGAAGCAGGGGGAAAGTGATATGACATTACCATAACGGTATTAGGTAAACATCTAGATACACTGACAGGTCTGGCACAAGGGCTACTCAATAAGTTTACGTGCCGGTGCCGTAGTCGAGGTGTAGGGATTAATGCCAACAAAATTAAACTGGTTCTATTCACCAGGAAACATCGTTGCCCACCAATCGGAAAGATAACTCTAAATAGAGTAAAGTTGAGGAGGACGGAAGAAGCCAATTATCTGAGCCTGATTCTAGATAGGAAACTAAATTGGGGGTCAAAAGTTAACGAAAGGGTCCGCAAAGCCACGGCGGCTATTTACACATGCCGCAGAGCTATAGGCAAGAACTGTGGCTTAGGACCCAAGACGGTTGCATGGATCTATACGCCGGTTATGAGACCAATCCTTTTTTATGGTACGATAGTCTGGTGGAACGCTCTCGCCAAAAATGTAAATATTAAAAAAGTAGGCAGAGTTCACCGGATAGCCTCTCCATTATTTACCGGTGCTATTAAAACGACAGCCACTAAGGCGCTTAGTGCGATACTCCCATTAGACTTATATGCTAAGAAAGTAGCTTGCAACACCGCCATTGCACAACCTAACATCGGGCATAGTTCAATAATGGCTGAACTCACGGAACTGCCTATTTTGACTGATTACACGCTTCCGACCGGACCGACCGGACCGACCGGCCCGACCGAAACCAAATTCATGGCCCAACTGCCCGAAAGAGAAGAGTGGAGACTGGATGCGGTTTGGAAAAGTGGAACCATCCATGTTTACACGAGTGGGTCCACGCCTGACAGGAGAATTGGTGGAGGGGTATTTTCGGAATAACTGGGCATAACTTTCAGCTTCCGTCAACCTGATTACTGCAGTGTTTTTCAGGCGAAGCTTACGGCAATCTTGAAGGCCGCATCACTGGTACAATGTAATATGATACCCGGCGATGTAATCTATATGTATTTTCAACGACAGCCAGACGGCTATTAAATCCCTAAGGAAAACGTCGCTAGCATCAAGGGTAGCTGTGGAATGCCGCCGATTTCTTAATGAAGTCGAGAGCACTCTGGCCTTCGATGAGGGACCAACGAACGAAATCTCTCTTCAACTTAGGGAGACAGGATATTAAGATGACGGCCGGGCATTGTTTAATCGATGCGCATGCAGTCGGGATTGCTGTAGGGGTTGTCGTGACGTGGAGGAGGAAGAGACAGACTATACATAACCTACTCTGCTGCTGTCCGGCACTTGCTACAAGGAGAGCTTAAGCTGTTTGCAGCTATTTCCTTAATGAACTTGACGATCGTAGGTCAGTTGAAATTAGGGACTTGACGAGGTTCCTTAGGAATATGAAGTGGTTTTAGGAGTACAGGGGTCACACAACAGCCGCCAATGCGGAGCCATAAGTCTAAGAGTGTTTCACTTAAGACTACCCCCTAACCTAACCTAACTTTATTTTAAAAAAATTGCTCAAATAAAAACGTAAGAAATGGCGAAAATTCTAAAAAAGGATATTTCTACTAAAATCAAAATTAAAAAAAAAATTCGTTTCGGCAAGGTAAAACGCTGCATGTTTTGAACCAAATATATACAGTTAGTACTTATCTTTAAAACAATAATAAAACTAATTACATTTGTATAAAGGTATACAGTATAATTTATTGGAAATATATTTTACCAGAGAGAAATTTTAATAATACACCTAACTACATATATATGTACATATATACATATTTAGTGCAAGTTAGGTCAACATAATTAAATAATTTAATATTCATGCCTTTCGACTTCCAACTAAGTACTTTTTAAATTGGTAAATTTTTTACAATGCCTGCTTTTTCCCGACAGGGTATGCACACGTCCTGATATACTTGTGTATGTGTGCGTGTGCAATGCATATGTGTTAATGGAGCTATAGAATACCATCACAAATGTGCGTACATGTATGGATGTATACGTATATACTTATGTATGTATATGTGCGATGTATTGAATGCATATTGGTTTCATTGCTAATTAGTGAATTTGGAATTTTGGTCCAAGCATTGTTCACTATTTGTCATCCGATATACAAAAGAAATTTCAGTACCCTGTTGCAGCGCAACGGGTGGTCAGATTAAAAATTCAATGTAATATTATTATTATTATTAGTACAAGCCCGTACATTATGCAAAATACATCAATCGAATGTCATATTTTTCAGTAATTATGTAACTACTTTGATTTGTTGAAGTTATGACATAAATTCTAAGAAACTCCAAGGTATTTGTTATAAAATATTGGAAATATTTGATTGAAGATCCTACTAATTACACTGTGCAACAATTTCCGTGTAATATTTAATTCCCTGAGAACGGGATGAATCCAAATCAGGATAATAACACAGGGTCCGTACCAAATGAAATCTCCCTATCTGTGTTAGTCTCTGGTCATATTTGTACAGTAAAAAGTATTTTAAAACTTATTGTCAGAATGCGGCAAACAAAATATTTTTGTTGGTCGTTAGATGGGGAAAATTTTTTAGAGGGGTCAGTATTCTTGGAAAAAAACTCTGTAATAAATAGTAAATACCAAATTGTACAGAAAGCACAAGACCAAATGCGTAATCTCAAAATAATAGAATGTCTACACGGCAATGAACCCCAGTTGTTTTCAGAAGATTTGTCGTTTTATATGCTTTTTTAAACCTCAGGAACTGTGGTAACCAAAATCCAAACCCCCATCTCGATTTGTTTCTTGTTATTGCTCTTATTCCATTTTTTAAATTAGTGGTTGCAAATCAACGATTTGTTTTTGCAAAACGTTATGGAGATCCAGAAAGCTTTCGAAAAAATGTACTCTCAGCTTGATTTCACAGAATATCAAGAGGGAGTCATAAAAAAGTGGTTTTCGTTATAGTGTGGACTTGTCATAAGATAACAGCTCTGTTAATTCCCAGAGCTAATGTCAATGAAGGAGAACATAAATCGATTTTGAAAAATTACAATCTCTTAGAAAAGAATTTTAAAGCTAAAAAGTCAGGTCTTCTCAGATAAGAAACATTTTAAGTTTTAAGATTTTTTTTATTTGAAATGAAATATTTAAATATTTTGAACTATCTAATAGGCACATTTTCAATATTTATTTTGCAAATAAATATAGTCCATATATGTACATACGTGTACGGTATACATATCTAGGTTTTCAATTTAACATAAATCGGATTAAAAACCCACTTCGGCAGCAAAAGTATTTCATATCATCAAAATCGGGTCATAATACAGATTTTATGAATAGCCCGACTTTAGCGGCATCTAGCGGATTCAAAAGTGTTTCCCTTCGTACTGTCCAAATTTAGTTCATGGGTTCTAAAAAAATTTTAGCTCCATTTATGCTTGTTTTGATTAGGAAAACAGACTATTGACATTTCCTCAGATGTAAAACTTTGGCAAAGCGTTGCCCCATCGAATATTTGTAGGAAACGGTAAATCCCAATCATATATTGCGGACTATTTGCAAAATTATGGGTTTCCTTTAAGCTGATTGCAAAAAATTGTGAATGAAAATGCTTTGCTTTAAAATTAAATTAAAATATTTTTCTTTAACTCCTTAGAAGAATAGCTGAATAAGTTCAAAAATAGCTGTTTAAGAAATAAAATATATTAAATATGTATATTTGTTAGCGTTTATGAGTTTTTAAAGGTTTAGTATCTGTGAATTAAAATGTTGTTTACTTATTTCTGCAATGAAGGCTGATTTTATACAAAAAATATTTAAATTTTACATATAAAAAATAGCAATGTAGTAAAATAATAATAACTTTAAAAAATTAAAAACTGTTCGAAAGAAATAAAAACTCAGTTTTCGTTTTATATAGTCCCCCTTTCGAACTCGAACCGAATTTTTTAACTTAGTTCTCAAAGGTACTAAGTGGTAAAAACCCCAATAAACATTCAAATTTAAAGACTTGCCCAATTCGCTTTCAAATATTTGGGGAAGCTACTCAAAAAACATCGACCAATTCTCCATTTTCATGATATTCGTGATACATACCATACACAGACTAGAGGAAAAGATCTTCTCCGCAAATTTGTATTCATGATGATAGAAATGGGTAAACGGAGAAAATTTGCTGGAAGTTTTATTCAGAAACGGAGTGGTATTTTTATTTTATATGAATCCAATTCTCTGGTTTCTTTTTAATCAGTTTGTTTAGTTCATTTTTTTTTACATTTCGCCTTTAGATTCTTTGCAATCACAAATAAGAAGTGGGAAGTTTGTAATGTTGTAAAATCAAGTCGTAAAACTTTCTCGTCGAATTCAGTTCCTGTTTGTCTAAAGTTGATAAAAGACAGGTTTATCAGATATGGTCCAAAATTCGAAGCATGTGAAATTCTACTCCATTTCGGAATTTTTTTCTCCATTTTCAGAATATGGCCGTATGACTGTGGCAACTTTATCTTCACTGAGGTGATGCTAATCAAGCAGCTGATTGAATTCGCTCGGTGAACGTAATGTCAAAATGATTTGTTTGTTGTAAATCATGCTGTCATTGTTCGTACAATTTGTTAATGAAATTTTTTGCTTTTGTACGTTTAACACCATTTGACATGAATTTGCCTTGCGTCAAATTTTTCTGCATTTCCACAATAAAGTTGCTGTGAAAAGGCTCGCAACATTTTGGCAACATTATGCCAGCAGCATTTTTTTCGCAGCTATTTAAAATGTATATTATTGTTTATTATTGAAGGGTGCACATTCCATAACTAACAATTAAATTCTTTTTACAGACGATGGAAAATACTTAAATATTTATACATGTAGTTCCATGGAGAGTAATTTTTGTATAAACCTTTAAGTACGGCTCTAAAACTTTAACTTTAACTTTGTTAAAATCTGCTTAAAAAACCCTAAACAAATAACGATTTTGAGAAAAAGAAGATCAGTTAGATAGTTAGAAGATTAGTCTTAGAAAATCTGTGTGATCTCTGGTCTAAGTTAGAAGGAGATTTTTGGTAACAGTATTAAAAAGTTATAGGTATACAGAGTAGCAGCTGTGTTGCTTCATCGATCAAAGTTTTATTTGCTTTTATTCGCTGGCATTTTTTTTCTGATTGAATGAAATCATAAATAACAATTTCTTATTTATAATATTAGACGTATGTGTATATATTGTATATAGGGTGGGTGGAATATTTACTTCGTATATTTTTATATAATTTTCTACTGCTATCTACTGGCACGTTCAAGAAAGTTTTTAGTTTTACTTAAAAAGAACTTCAATTACAGGTTATAATTCGTTTGTGTTGTGTTCCTATCAAAGTTCAGCATCGCCCGATCGCAAGTGTATCATTCTTTGAATACATCGAAATTTATGAAACTTTCCGAATACTGGGGACGCGACATAACGCATCTTATGTTGTGTGAATAATTCGTCACAACTGGCCGATTCGAGTCATATTTTTCTTTTTCCATGAAACTCAAATATGTAGTTTCTTGGTCAAAATAATTCAGACACGTATTTTTTCCGTGCATCGGGTTTTTTTTTTTTTTTTTTTTTATATCTTTCACCGATTTTAATTTCGCTTTGATAATTCAATTTGTAAAATTTTCGCAATTAGTTTGACATAAAAATGCGAAAGAATAAAATTGCTAACTCATGTCCAAACATTTTTTTTTTTCAAAAAAGGAAAAACCTACTGTTTTCCAAATTTAACTTCTCAAAAAGTGTATTTTTTTATTTTTTCACATCAAAAGCCGCTTGGCCAAAATAAATTTTGAAGTGTCTTCTTTCTGATACATTTTTTTTAAATAGTATTTTTTTCTTCTAATAATTGCGGTCTACTGAATTAACTTAATAAAACTAAATTAATTTTATGTAAGATTGTAGAAATTCTACTACATTGGAAAACTTAAAATCGAAAAAAATTAATAAATACAATTATATTAATTACAAAAAATAAGAATCATTTTATTGGAATTTTTCCCCCAAAACAGCCTTAATTTCTTCCCATTTTTCCCCCACCTCCATAATAAAATGTTGAGCTAGGGCAGTAGCAAAATAAGCTGTCACTCCGTACATCACCTTTTTATTATTGTACCATGGCTATCCTGGTAAAAATTAAAACGAAATGCAAATGAGATTTCAACTGTATCAAAAATTATGAATAAATTAATTAATTATCGGTGCTTACAGAGGAACAAATTTGAACACACTTTATTATTTTTTTTTTAATTTAGCACAAAATTTGAAACTTAGACTTAAATGAATTTTTTTTATAGACTAAACTTTATTTTTAAGACAAAATAATTCAAATTAAACAAAATCAAAAATTTTCAATATTATTTGATAGTGCTATATATATTTATACTAAATACATGAACGTATGCACATGTATAGGTTGTGGGTGGTTGTTTTACGATAGATAGATAAATAGATTTTGGTGTTGAGATCCATTGCGCCCTCCATTCTTTAGGTTGACGACAGAGTACACGCTATAAGCGGAGCGAAGATTGAAGCGATAATATTTCTTGCTATAATCAAAGCTATCACATGTCAGAGTGTATGCTAGTAAAAAAAAGAAAACAAGAAGAATATCAAAAATTCAAGCAAATTCATGCTATAAAGCAGTTCACAACATACTTTGTAGCTTCACGCTTCATTTATAGCATGAATACGCTTTGCTCTTCGCTTACACTCTGACATGCATCAAGCAAACATATAAGAAAATACATGATGCTATTTATAGCACGATATAGCTTTACTGCTTTGCTCCGCTTATAGCGTGTACTCTGTCGTCAACCTTATAGTATCTCGGCTTCGTCTAGCCCCAACGCCCTTAAGAAGTCTATGATAATGGTTGGTGGTAGCGAGCGTACAAGTTCCTGATCGGACATGTCTGAGCCCAGATACCACTGCCGTCCTTTCGACATGGCTTCACATTCAAAAAGCAGGTGCATCGGGATCTCTGCGGCCGAGTCACAGAAGCAGCACAACTCGTTCGACCGCATTTCGAGCCTGTGCAGATAGATGGCTTCGCAGTCTGCAATGACCTGTCAGAAAACCTGTGAATATCCTCAGGTTGTTTTTTGAGAGGTCGATAAACTGTTTAGATCGTTTACTATTAAACCACCCTCCTCCCCTAGACATTTCGCCTGGCGTCGTAACCCTGTCAACTGGTGTCTTTCTTTTAAAATATTTTCCTCTATCCTGAGCACCTCCCTTATGGTATGTCGACCTATCGCCACGAAGGGTTCGGGTCCTATGGGTGTTTTTTACGCCGCAACTCTAGCTAATCGATCGGCCTCCTCGCTACCCTCAATGCCTTTGTGGCCCGGAACCCAGAGGAGCTGAATGGTTTTACGATAACAATTATTCATAAATCTGTACATACATATGTATGTAGTAGAACATTTTTGACGCAACCAGTTAGTCCTCTAGTGACGCTAATTCAGTTGAACCCTTGATGTTTCCTACTGTCCACTCCCACTACACTTGGTTGTTGTTGGTGTTGTTATTAGCAAGTAGAACAATATACTCGTACATTCATTACGGTATTCATATTAGCCTTGTTTTCAACAGCTGTGCTATTGTTTTATGTATGTACATATATACTGAGTAAGTGTAAATATGCTAATAAAACTATAGTTGCCTTGCGGCCAACAAAAAGGTCAAGTGTTGGACACAACTTTATACGCCAATATACAAGTATTTCGATGTTTTGTAGTTAGCCACATCCCACACGCAATGGTTAGACGTGGCATAACGTACACAAAATTTACTAATGACAATTTTGGGTTTGTTCAATAAAGGAAAATTTTAATTAAAATATTTGGCCTAAGCTCATAATAATAATAATAATAATAAGAGTCATTCCTCCGTTTTGCACACTTTGTTTAAACAAAATATTTCATTGTTTTTCCAAAAAGGCAATAACTTACACAATAGATGACCCATACAATCATACGCACATATTTTCAGCATAAAAGCACATAGTATATCAATGAAATATTTAATTGTCGTGTAAAATGGTTTGTTAATTTGCCTTCGTTATTTTTGAGGGTTCGTATTGCTGGGGCGCACAGCTTGCGGATAAATGAAACTATTTATTTATTAGTTCTCAGATTAAATAAAGAAATTAAGGGGCAATGCGCTACAATGATTTGGGTTTAGGGTGTGTAGAAATTTGGGTATGCACCCCAGAGGCTAATAAAATACGGTATTAATATTTATTGCTATTGGTTACTTAGAAATTGTTCATAATCAAATTAGTACCTACCCAAAATGGAGATGTGTCGTATGGTGATTTATTTCGGCAAAGAATGGTACAGCTAAGGCTGGCAAAAAATTTACGAGGATTAGGTATTTCCGTAATTAAATTCCATCACGTCGATATATTGTGGTCTTAAATTTCTAAATATAGACTTAAAAGGACATTTCCAATAGAAGCGTCTTCGGTTAGCACGTGCTAATGAACTACTAATTTCGTGTGAAAAATCTTTAATTTCATAAGGATATTAAAAAGGTACAGCACATTAAACTTTTAACAGCAACACGCACGTCAACCCTTTAAGTACTATTGGTAATCTAAGGATAAGGTAATAAAATATCAAAGAAAAACTATTATGAATTCGAATAGTTTCATTCATTCGATAGTTTCCAATAAAACACTGAGTAATTTGTCGGCATTTAAGTTTCCCATTCCTTAATAACAAGATCATAGAACTGCATTTTGATCAGCTGATGCTATTTTTTTATTGACTTTGTCTAATTCTTGTCGAATACATTGCGTTGCATAGATTTGAAATTTTGTATGTGAAATTTTTACTTGTAAAAGCGAGTCGCCAAGCAGCGCTGTTTCCTCGGAAAAGCAAGCCGCGCCAAGAGCAAAGAAATAACTATTGCAAAATTTCGTTAGAGTCCGGCGATAAATGTACGCAGTATATCACCAATCAACCGACTGCATCTCAATATATGGGAAGCTATAGGGATCTTTATCCGGATCTTAAATCGCTGGACTAAGCATAAATGCAGAGAAGACGGATATAGTTCAGTTCACTAGAAAATTCAACGTACCGGTTTGAATTAAACCTAAACTGAAAGAGGTAACGCTACAATTGAAGCAAAGCACTAGATACCTGGAGATCGGGCTGAATAACAAGCAGTCGTGGAGACTCAATGTGGAAGAGAGGGTAAAGAAAGCCTCTGTAGCTATGTATGCATGCAAACAGATGCTGGGCTGCACATGGGATCTATCTCCTGCACTTTCACATTGGATTTTCACCGCAAATGTGCGGCCAATTCTTTTTTATGAGGTAATGGTATGGTGGACTGCGACGGAGAAGAAAGCGTACACATAAAGGTTAGAAAGCGTATACAGGCTCTCAGGAGCATTACGAACTACACCAATAGCAGCACTCTACACCATACTGCATATACTACCGGCAAACCTAACAGCCAGAGACCTAACGTTCGCAACTGCCACAAGACTTTAGCCTCGAGTCAGTTTGCGTTCAGAACGTACGGTCACATCCACATAGCGTCCCCTCTGGCTGGCCGAACCAACTACGTGATCCCGTGTCTGAACTTCGAAAAGTCTTTTTGGGATACAGAAGAGGTTGATGGGTGGCGCAGGGGTGTGAGGATGATACGAAGAACGATTCATTCAGAGCACGTGGTCATGTACACGGACGGATCTTATATGGAAAAGGGAGTGGGACTGTGGTTTACTGCCCAGAACCATACTTTTAAGCAGAAATCGTAGCAGTGAAGAAACCGGCTGAGCTGATACCAGATTTTCAGCCAGCTAGCAGGCTGATTCACATCTACATCGGCAGTCAGGCAGCTATCAAAAAACGTAGTAGAGTGTAAAGAAGTTGTGTCCAAAACCGTCCACCTTTAATGGGTCCCGGGACGTAAATATGTAGAAGGAAATGAAAGGGCAGACGACCTTGCCAAACAGAATGTCTATCTAAAAGACTAAATCTGTGAAGAAGTTTCAAGATACTGGGCGAAGCA
Organism: Anomoia purmunda; assembly: GCA_951828415.1. Classification (NCBI taxonomy): domain Eukaryota; kingdom Metazoa; phylum Arthropoda; class Insecta; order Diptera; family Tephritidae; genus Anomoia; species Anomoia purmunda. The sequence goes on from OX639996.1 coordinate 32,398,002, forward strand.
CGTCTGCCTGTTCGTCGACATCGCCAGTCGCTATTTCCTTTCCTGTAGAGAACTTAAAGTAAAGCTATATATGCGCAAAACTAAGTTACTAGAGCACTTTACAGTTTCACAATTTACCCCAAATTAAGACAGAAAATTAAATGTACACAAATGCATCGAGAGGTAAATTTAAGTTTAATAAGTTTTTTCATCAACATGTCGCTTCAGTACTTGACGTTCGGTTAACGTTTTTCGTAAAACTATGACATTACAACTACAACAATCTGAGAATGGATGCAATTTTTTACGTCAACAAAATATTAACCGCATGTTTCCCATCTTCAACCCAATGCTGTATATCGAATTGAAGAAAATTATCTTTTATAATTACTGAAATATCGGATTATTTTGATTTTCACACAACATTGTTATGTAGGCGTGGTTCAAGGACAATTTGAGTAGCAATTTTTTCAGAATCTCAATATTTTCTTTAATATCAAATAAATGTGAGATTGTGTTTACATTGGGGAATTAACCCTCATTCGACAATAAGCTGTTCGTTTTCAATACAAAACACACACAAGTAACTATGAAACGAGCTAAAAATGGTCCTAATATTTGAACACACTTTCAAAATGATTTTTAGAACGATTCAATTAAAATGCATTTTATTTATTATTTCGAAATTAGAAAATATAAATGTAATTGACTTCTTTAAATTTCTATGACCAGCATTGAACTATGCAAAAAAAAAAAACAAATCAAAACTTGTACAAAGTTGCACTAGTATAGCGTTGCTAATGTAGCACGCATATTTCACAAATTTATAAATATTGAATTCTTAATTAGTAAATTGCTAGTTGATTGCAAAAAAAATAGAATTTTTCAAAGCAAATGCAATAAATTTCTCAAATATATTTTTTTTTATATTGCCTTTAAAAAGAGAAGCAAAAATGTTTAATTACCGAGTAAAATGAAAAGTGTCCTTGTTAATTTTCAACCACTATATTTTGTTTGAGAACACATACATGCATACATACTTGAATGTGCAAAACTCACACACACACAAACACACAAACATAAAGAAAGTATGCATAACAGTAAAAGTCATTATTTTATAACAAATTTATTAAATTTAATTCAAAATGCAAATTAGTCAGTGAAGAGTACTTAGATTGTGCAACCGCCAATGACAAGCACAAGCACAAGCACAGTCGCAGTGCAGCCCCTACCCCGTGATGCAAAAATGAGCATACATACACACGTACATATTTTCCCATGCTATTGAGGCTACTGTCAACCAGCGAAGCAAATTATTGAGCCATTACCGACCTGCAGAACAGGCAGAACTAGCCAGACAGACAGCCAGGCGAGTGGGAAACGAGGCGGGTGTGATTATGGAAATTTCATACATATGTGCATATGTATGTGTTTATACTTATATATACAGTGGTGGCATGGTAATTAGCACACCCTGATGCGCAAGCCTAAGGGGTATCAAATGGAATATAAGTATACAGATTGCAAATAACAAAACAAATTGAGAATATTTTGAGTGTGAGAAACATTCAAGGTTTACACTAAAATATGTCGTTTAAGTAAAAAAGTAAAATAAAAGCTTCATCAACCTATCAACGTATTTGAAAGAAGAAGAAATAAATATTTGATTGATTTTCAAAATTTTGGAATATACATTTAGTTGTATACTTACTCAATATTTAGTCGGATATCCTTTTTGAAAATTTACTGCTGAACATCACCTTTGCATAGAGGATACGAGATCCTCGCACATATTCTTCGGAATGTTCTGCCGCTATCGCTCGATAACGGTCCGTAATTGTTGAACAGTCTTCGATTTCAGTGCCATAACTCTTTTCTTAATAATTGCCAATAAGTTTTCGATTTGATTTAAGTCTAGGCTTTGGGCAGGCAAGTCCATGACTTGTATAGCCAGATCTTCGAAACACCGGTTTACTATTATCGATGTATGGCATGGCGCGTTGTCTTGTTGGAAAACTGCTTTTGAATAAACAGATAATAGCAAGTTATCCAAATATAGTACGAGGTGTCCCGACAATAAATTCTGATAAGCTAAAATATTTAACTTGCCATTTATTTGGACAACGGGTCCGACCCCATGTATGCTAAAACAACCCCATACCATAACACTGAAGCCGCCATCGAACTTCACCGTCTTTCTGGTGTACCTTGGGTCCAACTCTTTGTTAGGTGGACGTCGTACATAAGACATTTGACAACAGGTCTACACAAATTCACTTTCGATTCGTCACTCCAAATCACAGCATTCCAAATGGATGGTGAAGAGTCAATGTGGCTCCTGGCGAACTCGTATCACTTTTTTCAAACTTTGGCATCCCCTTAGGTTGTTTTCTAAAAGTCATTGTCTAATGGTTCTACTTGCCATTTACACCATGTTGCATTGCCTCTCTTATTTGTATTAAAGTCGCGAAAGGATAATTCAATGATTGTCGTACAATTAAGGATCTTCCCGACTTGGCCCTAGAGCATTTTATATTCGCAAGCTGTTTATATTTTTGGAAATTCCTAATCGCATTTTGAATTCTTGTGCGTGAATATAATACAGATCGGGCAATTTTCCAAATATTCTTCTCTTTTTGAAGCATCCTCCATATTATGCGCCTCTCTCCCTCTGTAGAGCTTTTCTTGCAACACATTGTGCTTTATTTGTTTAATTTTCCACTTAAATCAACTTATTTTACACTTTTAATAACAACAAAACGGGTTTTTAAATTTCACATTCAGCAAATTCAATGCTTAGAATGGGGTGTGCTAATTAAAATGCCCGAGCAAAAAAAGGCAGTATCTTTAAAAAAAATGTATTAAAAAATTATAACTTCGAATGCAGAAGTATTGAATGGCTTAGACACATGAAGTGGACAACTTTTATAATACATTACAAAATAAATTTTTCAACACCGTAAAATACAAAATAATTGCAGTACAGTAAACTTTAGTGAGGGTGTGCTAATTAGCGTGCCAGCGCTGTACAAAGTTATTTATATGCATGTATGTAAGTAGATAAAAATGTGTGTGTGTTTTGTCAACAAAGAACATTAGCGTTTCTGCTTTTTGCCGAGACGTCATAGCAACGTGGAGTGCTTAATTTTCAATTTAGTTATAGCACCCCGCCAGATTCGAACGACATTTGGCGAGGGCTGAGAGTGGTGATACAAATACATACATACATACGTATGTACATATAGAATATCATTCCACTCATTTCAATATTGAATTACTGCAATGGCATCGAATACGCGCAGAGTGTGTATATGTGTGTGGGGGGGGCAATATGAATAAATTTAATGTAGCACTTGAAAACAAAGCGGTCTCTCACCAAACATTCTCGTGTTATGTGCTACGCGAGGGGCGATACGAAGCACTTTGAGTACCATAAGTAGCTTTTGAACAATTTTGAATGCAATTTGTTTTTTTGCTATCATATAAGTTTATTTTTATTTATTTATTTTTTTTTTTTTTGATTAAACATACTACTCGAGTGTGCTTTGTGAAGCGTTAGAGGCAATTTATGTGAAGTAGCACTTTTTCGTTTTGACTAAATCCACAATTTTTTTTATAAATTTAAGTGATTTTGAATTAATTGCACTGATTTAACTAATTAAGCGATTTTTGAACTACAAGCATCATTTAGTAGTTGATTGATGCATGTTGAGTTGCGAATTTCTTAATTGAGTTGTTAATGTTTTTTTTTTTTTTTTTTAAATTAGATTTTTGTTTATTATTATTATTATTTATTTGCTTTAATATACAATACTCAAACTAATTGTGAAAGATACGAGTACTAGCTGCTATGGCCTACGACTCGAGATTTTTGTTTATATTACGGCAAATAGTATGATTAATAGTTTAGTACTTAAAATTAATATTAGTTGATTTAGAGAAGTACTTTTCGAAAATAAAATAAAATATCTGGGGCACTAATGGAGGGTTAATTGGAACCATTACGTTAATGGTAACCTTGATAGGATATACATATATTGAATTTTTTAAAAACATAATTTCTCTGCTATAAATAACGCTGTGGAAAAGTTAATCTACTTGCATGTAGGGAATACCGCGCTAAATCGGATAACATTTGGTTTTTGTACTTTTTTAGTGCACACTTTTTTTTTTAAATTTCTTATGTCACAATACCGATTGAAAGATATTGATTCTTTAAAATTGTATGTTAAACCGCCTTGGTGGTATCGATTTTCGAAAATAAGTTACCTTTTCAAATGCCCATAGGTTAGGTTAGGTTAGAGCGGCTGCAACAGCGCAAGTCCACGCATGCATACGTAGGCTGACAAAGCCCGTTGTGATACAGCTGGCGCGAGTCATGTGCTTTCTTCCTTCCTTCTCTTAGAAAGTGCAATACCAAGGGCGCCTTACATAGCGCATGAGATCGGGAATGCTTGCCGAGCTCAGGTCGACCAAGTAGGCTAGAAAATACCCATTCACGAATTGGTTTCGAGTCTTAGACAGGGCGGGACAGTGGCGGGATAGTGTTCGATGCTCTGCACTTCCTCTTCGTCTCTGCAACTTCAGCAAAAATCTTTGGTTAGGAATGCCAATCTTTTCCCGTGTATGCCCATAAGGCAGTATCCGGTTATTACCCCAACCATTAGTCTGAGAGACGGTCGGCCAAGGCGAATCAGTGCTTTGGATTGCTTTACGCCAACCTTGGGCCAAACTTGTTTGGTAATCCGGCAGGTGGGCTTCATGGCACACCTGATATTCATCTCCTCGATGAGTTTTGTGGTGGTTAGAGGCATGTGCGTTTCTAGGACAGAATTTATCATAGCGTTTTTTTTAAAGCTATACAATTACAACTTCAATAATCTCACAATGGCATCCATACCGAAGTGCAGGACGTATTCCACCGTGCCATAAAAACCAAAAATTTCCAAGACACACGAAGAAACCACTATACTCGCATATGTAGTACCCAAATATGGTAAAACTGCTCTTGTTTATACAACACTCTCACGTCAGAAAATCTTTTATAAGGACTTTGAATTTTCAAGGTTGATTCAAAAAATTGGTTTTAAAATTCTGTCCAGTCCATATAAGAGAGAAAATTCTTAAATATTAAATTTTGTCCGCACAAGTTATTGCACTGTTCTTTTAAAACTTTATTTTTGATTTCCCTTAAAAATATCCGCTGGTTAGTTTTGAAAACTCTCTAATTTTTCTCTAATTTTTTTGGCTTTGAATAAAAATCTATCTATCTATGTTTGTTGGTCGTTTTGAAAGGTATGGTGTTTTGAAAAAATGCCAAACCCTACTTATTAAAAATACAAAAACAATGCGGTGATTTAATAGTTTAAAATTTGGGTGAATCAGCCTGTATTTTTATTAGGATAACTCGAAAAAATCATATAAACGTTTATCATTTACTTTCTTTTTATACCACAGAAAAAGAGCTCAAACTACATGTATTACTCTATCAATTTTCTATTTCAATTACTTTTTATCTCTTTTCGTTTAACAGCCACGCATCACAGCTGCCATGGGTATTCATGATACCTGTGGTATTAATAATTTGCATGGCATGCCAGCGATTATATCAGCCATTGCTTCAGCTATTTTTGCCAATTTTGTCACGAGGGAAAATTACAAATCCGAGTTGGGGGAAATTTTTCCAGCTATGGCAGGAGCACCAGCGAACAGTAATTCAACAATTATTCTTGGGGTAAGTTCAACATATTGTTGTGGCTTGGCGTAAAATTTAAAAGCTAAATTTTATATTTTAATAAACTAAACATAAGACTTTAAAAATCGAACTATTAAAACCCCATCCACACATTAATTTGAATATTTTTGCAATAGAAACATGCGCCAACAAGTATTAGGGTAAAATTTAAAGTTTCCGAAAATACAAGCATTATTTACCATCGCACGAAGTGTTTCTCGAGAAATATAACTTTTTCACTATAACGATTTTTATGAGACGTCACAAATCTACTTGCCCGAATTTTTATCTGGAAATGTTGTTTACCATAACAAAAGTAAAATTTTAGAAATTCATGGCCCCCAAATAACGCCTTCTAATGGCCTTTCCGGTAGCTTTCAAAAAAACCTGAAGGAAACTGTTTCAATAACTGTTACGAGGGTCAATAAGAGTACACTTTTACTAGTTACGAATTTACATTTAATACTTACATAATCTATGGAAACCGAGCACACCATGGATTCAGTGGCAGCTTTTATTGGCAGTTTCCATCAAACTTAGAGTAACTTAGATAGGCCCTAATCGTTCATTTCCAAGGCATAATAAAACAGATCATCATATTGACAGGGAATCATATTGACTTAACATTTTGCTCACTACTGCGTGCACACTACCTGCTATTTCTTATAATTTCAAGTCTTTCAAAAGACACATGCAAATGTGTGGAAATTGGTTCACCCTATAAGAACACACATATTAAATTAATGTTATATGACTAAGTATGTATTATTTAACACAAAAAGATTCATGTACCTAAAATCGCGAGCCAGAAGTAAAACTTCATTACCGACTTCATAAAGAGATAGAGAGTTAGATACGCTAGTAGTTGTTAGTAGTAGTAGTAATAGTAATTAGTAGTACTTATGTATTGGTAGTATTAGTAAAAATAGTAGTAGAAAGTAGTAAAAACAGTGTAGTAATTAATAGAACCATTAGTAAAAAACACGTAGTAGAAATAAGTACAAATAGTAGTAGTTAAAATTATTAAGTAAAATAGTAGTAGAGATTATTTAAAATAGCAGTAGCATTAGTATAAATAGTAGTAGTAACTAGTAGTAGTATTTGTGAAAAATAGTATTACGAATTAGTAAAAATAGTTGTAGTAATTAATAATAGTAACAGTAGTAGTCGTAGTGATGGTAGTAGTAGCAGTAATAGTCAAAATCGTAGAAGTAGTAGTATTAGTAATTAGAAGTTGTAGAATTACTAGGCAGTGGTAGTAGTGGCATTAGCAGTAGTGCTAATAGTAGTAATTAGGAATTATAATAGTAATAGTTAGTGGTAATAGTAGTAGTAATTGGTAGTAGTGGTAGTGAGTAGTAGCTCTAGGAGCATTTGTTGGTTTTGAGGTTCAAACCGTAGTATTATCTTGAAATTAATTGACTTTTTTTATCTAAGCGCAATGGGGCCCAGGGTATTATAACTTTGTTCACTTAACGGTTGTTTGTAACTGCATAAAGCACCGAGATAGATATAGACATATATATATATATATATCCCAAAATTCTTAAAATTAATAGCGCAGTTGATTAAGCCATGCCTGTCTGTCCATTCGTCCGTCCGTCCGTCAGTCGGATAACTCGAGTAAAATTTGAGCTATCTCAACGAAACTTGGTATACACATTTCACTGAAATTAATTTGGTATTGCAAATGGGCGAAATCGGACAATAACCACGCCCACATGACGGTGTTTTGTGAAAATCAAATGACCGCGATATTAAAGTAACTATTGAATCAAATTTGATACATAGATTGGGTTTGGGAAAGGAATACCTGTTTAGTTTGTGTTTGGAAAGTGGGCGTGGCCGCGCCCGCTTTATAAGAAAAACTATCTCCGATACTACTATACCAAACTCTACCAAATAGGGTACACATATTACATTGCAAAATTTCGAATATTTTTAAAATCGGACAAAAACCAAGCTCATCAATAAACAAAATTTCGAATATTTTTAAAATCGAACAAACCCCACGCTCATCTTTTATATAACGGTAATTTACCAAAATCTTAAAAAACGCGGTATTTATGTAACTTTTAAAGAGAATTTGTTCAAATTTAATTTTTAGTATAAAGTTGCACAAGCAAATATAAGGGTTAAAAAATGTTGGTAATAGGCGTGGAACCACCCACTTGATGAACATCTAATGCCCCGACTTTCATACCCAAGGTATCATTAAAGAAATATTTCCTTCCCCCCCCACACTCTAACCGCACTGGAAGTGCCTGCAAAATATTACCATACTAAATAAGAGATATAAGAAATTAAAGCATATAATATATTGAAACTATGCAAATCACACCGCCAGCTGGCTTTCAAATTAAGAAAATCATTTATTTTATCATTACAGGGTTATAACCGCACCGCTTCGGCTCAGGCTGGCTATCAACTTGGTGCCATTGCAGTCACCTTGCTGGTGGCCATTGTTGGTGGCATTTTAACGGGTAATTAAAAATTATAAAATTAAATATTAAAAAAAATATTTAATAATCCATTAGCTTAAGACATTAATTTTATTTTCTATATTTTTTTAAATATTTTCTTAGGCGCTGCGCTTAAATATACCGGTATGCGTAAATTGCAAAAGGACGAACAGCACCAGGATGAACTGTTCTGGGAAGTGCCCGAACACAAGGAAGAGTAGTAAAGTGAAGAGAGTCAAATTGTGTTACACATTTTGTTCTTTTTTAAATATGCAACTGCTTACTTAGTTTAAATATATACGAAACGCTAGTAGTGTTCTAGAAGTCAGTGTAGAATGCACCACTGTTATGTTGAATTTACTTAATTCGAATGAATTTGCTTTTTTAATTTAGCTTTTTAAATGTTATTATATTTTGTTGGATATCTTATATTTCACCAATTTTTTGTTTAAATTAGTACTTGTAGAAAAAAAAACATCGAATATTATGTTTCATACACGTACAAACACTTAATAAACACGAACAATTTTGAGAAAAAAATGTATTTATTTGTTTTTTTTTTTTGAAAATAAAATCCTTACTTACACTAATATAAATAAAATAATACAAATATGCATATGAATTTAGAAGCGAGCATTACCCAGCATTACCCTTTCATATCTAAAAGTAATTAATTAATTTATCTTAATAAAAGTCAGCTTTAAACTGATTATAACTTACTAATCTCTGATTGTACTCGAGAGGCATTCATTTGGGACTAATTATAGCCCAACTGTACCCTGTCGAGTCTAATCCGGGTATAATCTCTTTGCAGGCTAGTCCCACAATTTTTTGTAGGCTACGTTTTGGAAGAGGGTGTTTTTTTAGAAGTTACCTTCTCCGATAAACAGCCGCAAATGAGCCAAATATGGAAAAGGTGCTATCAATTGTGCTCAGTTTGGTTTACCATTCTATAATGAAATTTATTTCGAAAATCATTGTACGCCGTACATCTTTGACTCAATTAGCATGGCAATGAATACAAAACTGCACCATTTGAAGTAAAGAGAATCTATGAGATATTCTCGTGGCGCTCACTGTTTGGCAAGGCGACTTCTTACAAGGTGATGTTGCGAGCGCATCCCTGATATATTACCGGAAAATGTGGAAAAATACATATTTAATTTTAAAAAACCGTTTCATTATTTTTCAACATATAATTATTAAAGATCTATACAGTTTTGCATTCGAAGAAACCAATTCTCATAACATCTATTCCACTCTGAAGTTGCTACCAAAGAAATGCGGTTTCTGAATTCCTCAGCGGCCTCTTTAGATGTCGCAAAATGCTCATCAAAATTTTTTACTGAACAAATCGCAACTGGCAGAAATCATTAGGCAATAAATTAGATGAATATGGACAGTGAGTCTTTATTTCGACTTATTTCTTCTTTGGACAAACAAATAATTGTATATAATTTCTGTATTGACTGTTCTCCGATCATTAAGAGCAACAGTAGCTCAGTTGCAAGTTTTATAGAAGAAGAAAATAATATTTTTTTTCGAACTAATAACAATAATATAATAATAATTTGGCGCTTACGTCAGAGCTTGATGTTTGGCCGAACTTTTTCAACAATTTTTTGTGTGTGTATTGTTGTTGTAACTCAAATTGATGAGCCTATAGTTTTACGCCAACTCCGAACGGCGAATGATTTTTGCGAGAAATTTTTTTATGACAAGAAATACGCTAGGAGGTTTGCCACTGCCTGCAGAACGACGACCGTTATTCGAACTGCTCCGTAAATAATTCCTTTTTGTTGGATTTGGCTCATTTTGAAACAACCAACAAACTTCCGTCATCTGTTAAGATACAGTAAACGTTTTCATAGTCCAGGTTTAAATTCCTCAAAACTAAACATAACTAAAAAATTTTGATTTTAATTCATTACCAAAAGCCGAATGAACCCATTCCAAGTTTGTTTTTAGCCAAGCAGCAATTACATCGTGATATTTCTATTTTTTCATAAAATTGCAAATGCGATGCTCCATAACAGTTATTAGACGAGAAATATTTTTTATTCCGCCTCTAGAGTCACTAACTCCTAACTTTTATTTTTTACCTTAACTGTTAGCCGTTATGCAGGATAAATATTTTTTTTGTTGCCAATAAGTGTTATTCTCCAAAGTTTTTTTCCAATATCCGAAAATAGTTCATTTGTAAATTTTCTTCGTTTACCCTTTTATCTCTTTTTACGTGAGTCTAGCCAAAAGAGGACCGCAACAGTAGGGATAGGGAAAATATGAAAATGCGCGATGGGAGATGAAAAGGAATGTCACAACTTTCCACCCTTCCGGGACTTTTATTGTCCGCCCTAATAGCCAGAAATGTTCTATATTTTTATATATAATATCTGCTCAAGCGGAAACACATTTTTTTTAACCAGGCGATTTTTAATAAATTTTTTTTAATACCTGCAGATGTAGCACTGGTGCAAGACGAGGCATTATAAAAGAGCGGTAAAAGTTACGGTACAAGATTTGAAGGTCATACCCGTGGAGCATCAGATAAATATTATTTTTGTGTTGTCCCTTTGTTGGACGTCGTGTCGTGTTGACGCTAGGATTCGCCTACTGCTATCCTTATCCCATCCCTTCAGTTGGACCTTACTTCGGGAGCACCTCTACAGAGTTTTTATTTTTGGTTGAATGCAATGGGATAGTTTTGAGTGGAATCTCCGTTACTACATTTTGATCAGTTTTGTTAAGATTATATTAGTAGTTAATCTGTCGGTCCAAATATTGTTGTGTCTCTTCATCAATCATACAATAACCGACGCTATAACCGCCTAGACGATTTCGACCGATTCTAGTAAACCACGACAGTCGTTCCTTTATTTTGCTAGCTGGCGCCAATTGGAGACACCAAGTCCTTCTCCAACTGGCGCAAAGCAAAACAGTCGTCTTCCCTGAGTCAGCCGGTTGCTTGGCAGTTTTTTCACTTCCGTTTTGTGCTATATTTGTTTATTAGTTTTCTGATGTTTATGAAGATGAAGAATGAAATGAGAAGAACATAAAAATGATGAAAACGAAAGTGAGGATGAAGCTTAAGATGAAAATAAAGATAAAAATGTAGTAAATGGATGAATCAGAAAACAATTCTTATTAGATAAAGTAAAAAAATTAACTTTGGTCAATAACTGTTGGCAAGCAACTTAAAATACAACGAAAAAAGTATTTCTTCTCCATAATAGTTATGAGGTGAAATCGGCACTATTGACAGACAAATATCTTTCACCTCTAAAAACCACCCTTTACGTATAAGGAAACCATAACAAAATAATGTCGACAACGATATTCATAACGAATGCAAAAGTAATGTCAGTAACAGTAATAAGAATTATGACAATAACAATAACAACGATAACGATAATTATCTTATAATGATAGCAATAAAAATACCGATAACAAATTCAGTGATGGTATATACGATAGCGATAATTATTATAATATCGATTACGATACTGGTATCGATTACGATACTAGTATCGATTACGATAATCACAATAATATTTATATCAGAGATAACTATAACTGCTATCAGAGAAAAAGTAAAATGGAATCATTATTTATTATAGAAGAATACAAATTTTTTGAGTATTTTATAACTAATATTCAAACACTTATTTATACAAAAATTTTCCTAATAATTATCAGCGAGTTAAATATTTTTAAGTTTTCAAAGGCTTTAATTCTGTAACTTATATTATAAAAGTCTTCTCTTAATAATTATTAGCGAGATATATCTTTTAAGTCTTTAAAGACTTTTATTTGAGACTTACTGAGAAAAAACAAATGGTTAAGTCTTGAAGGGCGAGCATTTTTTTAATACCATTTCGGTGTTTTTTCGGGATTAGTTTGAAATCATTTCGGAATCACCTTAGGATCACTTCTGACCTAGTTCGGTACTTGTTCGAAACCAAATTAGGATCAGTTCAGGACTTGTCACTAACTCGTGTTGCGCATTCATTCTGTTTGATTTTCACGTTCTTGCCAATATTTCGAATTTCGAATTTAGACCAGTCTCCATTTTACATCAAAAATAAATGAAACAAAACACTACGTTCGTAGAGTTCTGAACTATTTTAGAAGCGATCCCGAACGGGTACCAAAATTATTTCGAACTTATCTCGAAGCGGTCCCGAAAAAACTCCGTCGTTCAAGACTTAAAAACAGTTTTCTTACTCAAAATTATAATGCAAAAACTTTTGTAATATAACTCGCATATTGAAAGCCTTCCGAAGACTAACAAAAAATTCATCTCGCTAGAAATTATTATCGAAAGCCTCAAAATAGTAGTTATTGTTGATTTAAAAAATTACTCTCACTCACAGTTATTGTGAAAAGACTTTTGTAATATAAATATCAAAATAACATTTATCGATATCACAAAAAATTTGTCTGACACATAACTATTATCAAAAGACGTTTATAGTTGTTATCAAAATTAGGATGACTATATTAAAACTAAATAGTCAAATAATTATTATTATGGATCTCTGATTTATGCCAATAGCAAAAACGATATTGACGGCAATGTCGATAACAATAACAACAACATGACGTTTGCATCAAGAATGATAAAAACCCCAGATTACGACAACGCCGGCAGCGTACACGTCACAGATGTTCATACCACAGAAATAGCGAGAAGTAAAGGAAGGTGAAAATTGCAGTTGGGCGTTTTATTTTCGCTGCAATTGCTACAATATGAAGCTCGGCACTTCGTATTTCTTATGTATTTAACTTTTTGTAAAAACCACTCAAAACTCAAAAAAATCAACTTTTTAAGAGCCATTTGCGACGTCAATCCTTTCGTCATCTTCTTTTCTCTGCATCGCGAGTTTACATCATATAGATCGCACTTCTCCTACAATTTTTGGTGAACATCGTTGCTGTACCGCGAATTGAGAGACTTATTGTTTCATGCCAATTCCGACCAACAAATGATTTTTGTGCGAAGCTTTTTAATAGAAGAAACCTACTCGGAGATTTTTTATGCCTTGTCGACACTCGAATAAGGCGGTCGACGACGACGATAGCGACTACGATATCTATAACGATAAAATATCGATAATAACAAGAATTATAACAGCACCGTTAACAATAAACACACGCACATCTCTATATTATAATTTGCTCGTTGAAAAACAAAAAACCCGTTTCATTAATTTAAATTTTAATCAGTAAACTGTTGATATGCACATCTGTGTTTGCTGCACAAATATATCACAAACTTTATTTGTAAAGAAATTTTTGCATCTTTGCTTATTCCTACAATTTTCCTCTTTTTCTTTCTTCTCTTACTCTTTTCGCTTTCTTACATATTATACTCCAATACTACTTACTATCATACCGCCACCTAACTGTTGTGCCAATTTGCAATAATTTTTGCCGAATTTGTTTAAAGTTTCGACAAACTTTTACGCCTTTTAGACGCCGGCAGAGTGTCAGCAGTACGTTGGCGCCCAATTATGTTGCGCCACTGGAATGCCATTGTGCCCGAGAATAATTTGTACTATCGCGGTGTTTACAAATGAAGTTGACTTCGTTAGGATTTATGTACATACATATGTATGTACGGAGATTTTAAAATGGCAGGGCAAAAATCACAGACAAATGTGAACTTTTCCAAACTACACATGCACCAACGTATGCACATACATAGATGTATAAATACAGTTGTATATGGCAAACACAAATAAATATTAAAATGAAAATGCAAAAGCTGTATAAAGTGAAAATAATAAAATTTCGCATTATTTCATTAAAAAGTTTCTTGTACATTTTTTTCATACTAACCATGTAGTCGTTAGGAAAGTAAACAGATTTACTACAAACAAACAAAAACAAGCATATGTAGTTTCGAGCGAATAATGGTATGCATATATATATATATATATATATATATATATATATATATATATATATATATATACATATGTAAAATCATTTTAAGTGCTGCCAATTTATTGTGCCTGTCATTGCACACATTGTGCACTATCAGTTGATCGCTGCTAAATGAATTCATTTATGTAAGGTTTATATACATTACATATATTGAGATATATAACTGTAAAAATTTGTAATTGTATGTCTCCCATATTTTTCAATATGTGCTTGTGTAGCCAAAAAATTGACACACACTGTGGTAAATTTTTTATAGATGACCCCTTGGCGTATACGTAATAATTGACAGAAATAAAAATTCAAATATTTTTGCATATTTCAGGCTTTTCGTTCAGGGCCTCAACCAAACCCAAACCATATGTTATAGAGATTCTTTGGCTCTACCTCATCAAGATTTTTTTACAGTGTCTTTAGCATTCAACTTTTTGATCAACATTTTTTTTTTTTTAATATTTGGAGTACATTAACATGAAACCAAACTTTCGTCATCAAAGGCTAACGATCAAGGCAAATTCATATAAGTAAGTTTGTGTTACTATAGCAGCCGATTTGATTTATTTTACTCAACTTAGTAAAAGCAAAAACGAAATATATGGGCATTTTGTAGTTGTACTTGTAACACCACCTTTTATAAATTCGCTTTGCTAACAATAATACTGAAGATACTTTCTATTTCAAGACAACCGGTCGGTCGGTCCATTCGGATCATATTTTTCTTTTTCCATTAAACTCAATTATGTTGTTTCTTCCATCAAAATGATCAGACATAATGTGGATCGAATTCGCTGAGTATTCGCTTATGTATTTTGTTGGTGTAACCAAAATAACCGAGCGAATTTAGAAAAGAGAACAAACCTTCGACTCATGGGATAGTTGTAGGAATTTGCCTTGGCAAAAATGTTTTCCAATATTATTCGGCGTTTTTAATTTCGTTGTAAAAATAGTATTTTTCCGTCTATAGAATTATATTTAAAAGAAAAAACTTGTATATCTTAAACAAAAAGTTTTGTCTAACCGCCGATTGGTCAAAATACATTTGGAAGTGTCTTCTTTCTGATGTGAAAGGAATAAAAAAATACACTTTTCGAGAAATTAAATTTAAAAAAAGCATACTTTTTATTTTTCCGAAAAACAAATTTTCGAACATGAATTCGCAAATTTTCCAAATTACGATCATTTTGCAAGTGGAATTATCAAAAGCGGTCAGCTTTATGTGCACTAAAAAAAAATGTAAACGGAAAAATACGAGTTTTGCAGCGAAATTAAAATCGAGAAAAACATGAACCGGTTACCTTGAAATGGAAAGGCTCTGAAATCAAATAGTTTCAACCTTCTAATAATAATAGGTTACTAAACTTTAACTAATTAAAAATACCATACACGGAACCAACGTCAGGTTGCTTTCAACGGACTTCATATTTAAATCAGATTGTGTTAAATTTTTCTAGCAACTCTAACTATCCTAAACTTTTTTAAAATTTTCTGAAAGTTTACCTATCCAGAAATAAAACACTCCATGGATTTGCAAAATTTGACTCGAATTTTTTTTTATGGCTACTAAAGAGTTTATGTCCGGCGGAAGTTGTTTTCAAAAATGTAGAAAAATGGTTGAAATCAGAGACCGAAAATAATCGTTATTTTGATTTTTTCAAATAAAAACCCCATTGGGCAGAATTCGTCCAAAACAAAACTCGAATATATCGATCTTATCCTTATGCCATATTCTAGGCATGTCTTACATTATTTTATTTAGGTGCATAATCGTTATTTTGTGACTTTTATTTTTTCGATCAACTTTGATCTTTATTTAAAATTTTTTTTTTTAATCACATTCGATGGATTTTTTGTGATTTTGATTTTTTCGCTGAGAAACAATTGTTATTCTTGAATTTAAATTTTTCCGATCATAGTTGATCGATATTTTATGATATGTTTTTTCGATAATATAAGATATTGTCGGAATCGCCGGCAAATGTGTGTGCATTTACTTGTGTGCATCATATAAATGTCATCGGAAAAATTTGAATTCAAGAATAACGATTATTTTTAAAACCCAAAAATACCTATTAAATTATTATTTTTTAAATTAAAATTATAACCGTTACGTAATATCCGAGCGAAAAGAAAAATGTATATGTAAATGATGTAGGTGGAGAATTTCAGACTAAAATTCCAGCAAATTTATATGCAATATAATATCATCTCGTTTTAGGTAAATGCATTGTTATATTAAATTTATTCCAATCAAAGTACCCGGAAATCATTCGGCGAATGCTTCCGTAATCCAATACATAAAATTTAATTGGCCAAAACATGTGTTAAATTGGTTTGAATTTGTGTAACTGAATTTGTGACATTACTTACATTTAGTTGCCTTTTGAAATTCATTTCGTGAACGCAACCATAAATCGTTTAAACTTGATTTACCCTTACTTTAAGAAACACCCTACAAAACAAATTTGGAAAGTCGCTAGAAAGTTAAAAAATTCGGCTTTCAACGCAGACAGATTTTGTCTGAGATGAACCCTTGTAAAGTTTTCCAAGAAATCTAGAACATTTTAATGCAACTTTTCAAATTTGTGTTTTGGGTATTACACCAGAAATGATATTTTCAAGATTGCGACTTCCTTAGCAATCCAAAAGTTACTTATTAAAGAATTGGTTACGCGTCCTACCTAGGGCGGGACAGAGACAGATATAGTGCTCAATTCTCTCAACTTCTCCGGCAAAAATCATTAGACAGATATCCCTACGCCTCCCCTTGTGTGCCCATAAAACAATGTTCACTTAGTTCCCCGACTATTAATCTGAGAAAGGAGCGGTCTAAGCGAATGAAAACTTTGGATTCTTCTCCGTCAACCTTTGGTCAAAATTGCCTGATGGTCTGGCAGGTGGATTCTATGGCCTACCTAGTATTTACATCTTCGATGAGTATAGTCCTTAATCCATGTTTGCATGTACTGCGCATCGGTCAAGCAGTTGTCGGGAATGGCTGAGAATGTGACCGAGACACAACCATCACAGAGAATTTGGAAGCACTTCTGTATTCCATGGCCATCTTGGAGTTTAGAAATTTTCGAGGCGATGCCTGAAAAACGGTACAGTTGTCCGGTAAGCTCACGATGAGGTCTATTGAGAGATCATTGGGGTAAATCCCGCTGTCTATTCTTCCGCTCAGCTTAGAACAATTTGTATAGATAGCCCTCAACTCTGGGTGTACATATGTTTCAAGAAGCCCATTTATTAAATAATTTTCAAAATGCAGTGAATTTGAAAAAAAATATCAGAGAGTTGCCTACTCAAACATTGATACTTTTTTACTTAACTTCGAGATAATTAAGAATAATTTTTGATTCCAGTTTATTTGAATGATTTCAGAGACTACTACGAATTTTCCGAAAACTATTTGATTTCGATTAAATAGAAATATGCCAAGAATAAAATTTTACTAGGCGAATAAAAGTGAATGTATAAGCCAGCTTAATTAAGGCGCACAAATTGAGTGGCCTACAGTTCTACGCCAACTCCAAAACTCCAAATGGCAGATGGTTTTTATGAGCCGAGATGCGATCACTATTCGAAAAACTTTTCTTAATAAAAATGTCAACCGATATTGTGTTTTCGAGGCATCACCACCTCTTTCCCATATCTTTAGATATGGGCTGTTGTAACAATTCAACTGCCGACCCATGTATATATTTGGATTAAAGATTTCTCCCTTTCGATTTGATAAACATATTGTTTTATGTAAGCCAATGTCTTATAATTTCAGATAAGTGGTAACCCTACTCCAAAGTTCTTTGAAAAATTCACAGCTGCAGACGGTGATGGAATATTTCCAGTACTAATCCAGAGATCCATCATCGACCCTTTGATCTTTCTTTTTAAGGTATATACTGTAAAATTGGAAGAACGTATCTTTTATTTTTATTCTCAAATTGTGCATTCGACTAATGAACTTCTGTAAATCATGCAGATAAATAAGTTCAACTACCTTCTTTTTTAAAAAGACTTCTTCATCTTCGTCTATGTATCAGGGGCAAGTTGACTTCATCAATTCCCGTGCAAAACAAATCAAGTGGAAATCAGCGAATTCAGCATTACACCACTTGGATGGTAAGATCGAAAATACCTAAGAATCTATGAATTATGATCTATGCACCTTTCTGGATATAGATGGGGTTTTAGAAATAATTTGCTATATACGTAGATTCCAGCATGCTAAACGATCGGAATATTATTTCCTCCTTGGTCAATGAAAGGCACAAACAGGTGTCTTGTCTTAATTGCAGTGGTCACTGTTGGTGAACTAACTTCTGGTCTGACTCCATTAGTTTGGTTACGATGCTATAGACAATGCAGATTACCTGGTACTCATTGTGAAGGGAAAATTAAATCAAAAATTTTGTTATGCGGTGATGGGTAACTGGTCACGTTGGGATCGAAGGTATTGAGATATGATCTTAATGGTCTTAATGGGACCTGAACCATTTTGCGACCTTATCTGGTCATCCTCTAAAGAATTAATCACTGCTTGGTTGGACTTAGGACGAAGTAAGTACTGGGGAACGGTTTGATGTCTCTCAGCCTCCTACTGAGGACCTTTTGGCGTTCGTTAGGGTAGCTGAAGTCAATTTTGGAAATCACATTTAAGGGCAGGCTGCAGGGATAAAAACTACTTTTATGACTAAAAAAACCCGGTATAGTAAATAGTATTTTTCAAATACCGATTGGAGTGTATCTTCAAAGATCCTATTTCCTTCTCATGGTGTCTTTTATTTTGGTAATAATGGACAGTAAAAATATCTTTTTAAAATAAAGAAAAAATCCCAGCAAACATATGACATTGTAAGTGCTCTTGAGCCTTCAAGACAGCTAGACCTTTGAAGTCTTTTTTATCGCTAGTCTTTATGCAAAGCGATAGAAACTACACTGAGATAAGTCCTGTGTTCGTCTCGATTAAATTCAATAAAAATAACAGATCGATAATTACTTATACTATATATTATATTAAGATTTAAACTTTCAATTCTGCAGTGAAAATCGGAACATGCCTGAATATTTAAAGAGTTAGAGTATACTCAGTTCTTGTTTGAAAAATTTTTGAAAACATATTTTCTAGAGCAACATTTTTCTCGCAGCAATCATGTAAATATTTGGAAAAGTTATTGAACAAATTGATTTGCATATGAACGAATGGAGTGAATGATCATGAAAATAGTTTGTAACACCTATCTGAATATATATTTTTACCCACTTACGTTCACAGCAAAGTTTTTTATGCAAACACAACTCAATTGTTAATTTCAATAAACTTGTTAAGGTTTTTTCACAGCTCTTCGCTAATTGAAAGGCGCACGCCGCATTTTACATGTCTCGAGTGGAGCTGCTAAAATAAAAATTAATACTTACGTATTACTTAGCGCTCATTATATCAATTTGTTACATTGTTTAAATATTAAGATTTGTAAATATTCAACTCGGTGAAAATTAATAAACATTGTTGCGCCTCTTCCGAAAGAAAATTTGGTTTTCCCAAATTATTAAGCTCTGGATGTAAGCAAATATTGAAGTCGATAGCGAATTAAAATACGAGCATCATTGTATGTAGAAACCCAGAAATAAATCGATAGTTACAATTAAATGACTCTCAAAGTATCTAAATTTTGTTAAAACTCCAAAACTGTTATACTTTTTTAATATTCTGGCTTCATATTTATATGAAAACGTAGCAGGTAAGGCAATTTTTTTTCTAATTTTGTAAACTTGTTTAATTTGACATTTAAGATCGAAAAGTTTGCTGAACTGCCTATTATAACTTCTACCCTGATGCTTGATGCTTTAAAAAAACAGAGATTTGCTGCATTTTTAATTTGAAATGGAAATTGGGAACTAGAATTTTAACTTTCTGAGTTTGAATTAAGGTTTTCTGAACTTTAATTAGAAATTCTGAGTTTTAATTGCAACTTTCTGAACTAAACTTGAAAAAGGCGTACTAAAAATTGCGCAAAATTTTCGCTTAACCCCTTTTTAGTTTATAAATAAATAATACGATGAGTAGAAAATGTTGTTCGCACAGATTATGGGAAATTTGGTTAGCTTTATTCAAATAAAAAGAAGTTCGAAATCGAGAGATTGGGAGAAAATTACAAATAACTGAATTAGGGTATAAAAAATATAACTAGCGGACGACTAGTTCAAAACTGATCTAAAACTGTTCTACTTTTTATACCCGAACCCACTGGATATTATA
Source organism: Anomoia purmunda (assembly GCA_951828415.1). Classification (NCBI taxonomy): domain Eukaryota; kingdom Metazoa; phylum Arthropoda; class Insecta; order Diptera; family Tephritidae; genus Anomoia; species Anomoia purmunda. Next base: position 32,418,379 of record OX639996.1, read on the forward strand.
ACTATATTCACCTAACGGCTGTTTGTAACAGCATAAAGCAATAGCGAATACCAAAATATTCAGAAAGAAAAGAGAATTCGGTAATGCCATATCCGTCCGTCCGTCGATGGATCGGAGAACTCAAGTAAATATTGAGATATCTGAACAAAACTTGGTACACACATTTCCTTCGCCTCTAAGTTGGTATTGAAAATGAGTGAAATCGGGAAATAACCACGCCCACATAACGGTACTTTGTGAAAATGAATGCCTATGGAGGACACTTTGCTCAAATTTGGATACATGGGATTGAGTTGGATAAAGGAATATTGGAAAAATCATTTTTTGTAAAAATGGTCGTGGCAGCCGCCCTATTTTAGTATAAATAGGTATATTTCCGAAACTATGTTACCCAGCCATACCGAATCGGTCACATAAATACTGTAAACACTTATAATTTTAACTTACTAAGCACAATTTTCAAAATTATAGAAGTCGTACAAAAATCACGCCCACCTCTCATATAACAGTCATTTTCAAAAAAAAATCGATTTTACCGTAAATACAAAGTCATTATACTGGCCTTGAGCTCAAAAATTAATATCGTCGATAAATACAAAAGGTAATTTGCTCTAATTTCATACAATCTCGGTTGGAGATAGAAAGGCGTGGGTTAAAAAAATGTTGTAAAATAAGCTAAGTACCACCCACCTTAAAGAAAATAGACATATCTTCGATACTAATTTAACGCTACTAAATTTGGTAAACGCTTTACTTTACATAATCTGTGGGAAAAAATCACCCGCACTTCTCATATTATTCATTATTTTATTAAATCATGTATCATATTTGTTCAAATTTAGTACGAAGAATTTAATTAGAGAGATAAATGTGTAAGAATCAAAATATTAGAAACTGGTACGTTAGAGCATAATAGTTTTTCAAAATGATGATTAATATAATACGAATTGGTTTTATTGCATAAGTAAAAATTGTAGTAACTGTTTCCATTGCGTACAACAAGTATTGTTTATTTCAACTAAAAAAAATGTGTCAGGTATTAAAAGTTCGCTTGCAACCGAACCTAGACTCCTCCTTGTTTGTTATATTCGGACTGCATGTTCGAATTCAACTAAAATTTTACATATGAAATGATGATCAGATGTCATGGGTCAGATTTCTTGTTGGCCAGTGTAATTTTTTTATTTATAATAAATTAGCTTACCTGACCTTACATGAGCTTCCAAAACTGAGTCTGCTTGTTTATATGAATATTATTCACACATAAGTAAATCTATATTTATATATATATACAGTTCTGCCGTAAAAGTCAATAATTCACATCACCAATTAATCCTTTTTAATCATACTTAATTTTATACGCGTGTATTGTTTATTTCCCTTACTTAGCATAAGCTATTGAACTAAAGTGTTAAATTTTTATTTACATTTCATGTGGAAAGAAAAAATGTGTTATGCTCGCAATTGGATGGGAACTTTTTACATATTGCAATGCATTTTTCTGTGCTTCACAAATGCATGAATACATGGGAAATTAACATAGTTCATATTGGCATTTACTATTTATTTTTAAACATTTCGTTATAGTTACATCTATATACATACAGTGGCAGATAATTAGATACAATAACTTAATTTGAGTAAATACAACTTTCCCAATGTTTTTCATGGTACAACTTTTTCGAGAGTTTTCTAATTAGAAATCAATTTTTATATCCATATCGTCCAGGTTATTACATTATCTGGATATGTGGTCTTAGTTGTTTGACAATAGATACCAATATTTTATAGATTCTAATACCAATGTAAAAATTCTTCTTTAAGAAATTTGTTTCTGTTAAATTTGTTATTGTGAATAGAAAAATTGAAACCCGTATAACAAAATAAACCGATAAATGTTTCAACTTTAAATGAAATTAAAAAAAAAATCAACAAAATTTCAATTTTTTAATAATTTCTTCGCATTTGTAAACCTCTTTTTTTTGTAGAAGTATTTTGAATGCTAAAATACTCCATTGCTTTTTTGTTATTTACCCTATACTCTCTTTTGCCACTCCCTGTAACAAGTCGAATTCATATAAGGTAAAGTTGATGGAATTCGCTTGCAGAACGTTAAGTCAAAATGATGTGTTTGTTGTAAATCATACTGTCATTGTGGATATAATTTATTAGTATAAATGTTTATTTTTGTACGTATAACACCAGCTGATATGGATTCGCCTTGTAGCTTTCGTACCGATTGTCGAAGTCAATTGACTACTGCTATGAAAAAGTATGAAAAACCAATTTGCATAAAAACGAAAACAACCAGAATCTAAACAAAATATTTCAAGTAGACAATTCTTATGGTGTTTCCAAGGCAAATTCATAAAAGGTGAAATATTAAAGCAGCTGATGTCTTGTACTTCCTTTATATTTGTATTTTTCCTTTACACATGACATCCTCAAAACGAAAACTAATGGCGTCCATTCTTCTATTCTCTTTTATCGTGACATCCTAAAGTTGGAAAATGCGTATGTGGGCGTTATGATTTTGCCGTGCCAGATTAGAATTAAAAAAAAATAAAGTGTTGTTATAGTAGCACCACCTTATATGGATTCGCCTTACCCCATGTATTTTAACTTACAACCAAGGCGAATTTGTAGAAAGTGCTGTCAAAAGAACAGCTGTTTTGATTTTGTCATTTAAATATCCCTTCTATTTGTGTGGGGATTATCAAAAGGAATATTTGTTTACAAAAGGGTTTTCGATTTTGTAAATAGCACTGGCGAGCAAAATCGGTCGACCTTTTTATAATACAAGGTGTTTCGTTAATTTTATTTCGTTTATTAGTTTTATATAAAACTATAGTACATACTACAATACGGGTATATACTTGGGTATATACTTTTATAGCCTATTTAGTTTGAAATGACTAGAAACTTCTGTTGACCTTTTATTATTTTTTTTTTTAAAATTTTGGCCTTGGAAACTTTTAATACTAAAATGCAATATGCTATAAAACTCCATACCCAAAAAAATTTTAAAAACCTTTCTAACAATTTTAAAATTTTGATACAAATTTATGGTAATACAAATTTACTTTGCTCGCCACTGTATGTTTCTATTTTCTCAATTCGCACAACAAATTCACCTTAGACTGACTTTGACAATTGCCACACCAAAAACCAAAAACAAAATACATGTAAGTTTTGTTTAAGTGAATGAATTCGATGTTGCTATTCCCACCATCTTACTGAATGCGGCTAGCTTGGTTACAATAATTTCTTCTAAGCTTGAGCTCAAGTTAAATGGTATTTTTTTGGTAAAATAGTCTACTTTTCGGTATACAAAAAATTTTGTAGTTGGGTCGTATTGCGTAAGATGAAAATCTTTCAGTTTTTTAAGTCAAAAGTTAAACCAAAAATAAATTTATAGCAACCTGCCTATGAAAGAGCAACTCATTTGTGTGCTTTCTGAATGCATTTTAAGAAATGATTTAAAGTAATCTAAGTAAATAAAAAGTTCAAGTAAAGGTACCTTTCACTCATCACAGAAGGAAGGAATTTATTTTACCCACCACTGTATATTATGTATCTACAAGCATACTTATACAAAAACAAAAAAATCCAAACAGCGCCAAAGAACTATTCAATAATCTCATGAATAATAAATGTCTTCGTTTACAGCATAATTTTATATGTGTGTAGATATCAATCGACGAACGTGTAAAATGCCATTTATAGATTAAATTACTATAGATTATTTATTAAACAAAAAATTGCGGGTGAAGTGGCACCCAACATACGAGGGGAACAGCGATGTAAAAAATTTGTTTAAGCTATGTATATGTTGCTCTATAATAAACCCGATTCAATAAGGCTCTCAGTTCACTATGACAACTCGAATGCAAATGTTTGGGAAAATGTGTCAAAACAATTGCACTGTAGTAACGTACAAATTTGAAAAAAAAAGATAAACATAATATAAGGTCATGAAATAGTACGTATTCAAATGTGGATAAACTGCATTACTAGTTTTATTCTATCAAGAGATAACTAAACAAAAATTTGAATTTTTATTGTCAGAAGGAATAGGAAGTGCTGGATACAAACTTGCCATATAAATTTTCCCAATTCAGTGAAAGTATGTGAGAAGCTTTTCGACGAAGTTGGCTTTATTGTTGGCCAATACGAATAAATCTGAAACCAAATCCAAACTCTAAGATCAAGTATTTAAACAAACAATTGAACACTAAGCTGGTTGAATAAATTTTAACAAAATAAAAAATGCTTAAAGCTGTTACCAAGGCGAATTTATAGAAGGTGATGGCATAAGAGCAGCTGATTTGATATTTTTTTATTCACTTACATGTATCTATTTTGTTTTTGCTTTTGCATATGAGCTTTCAAAAGCAGTAAAAGCAAAAACAAAATATATTTAAATTTTGACAACTCTTACGCAGAATCAAAAACAAAATACATAGGAATTTTGTAGTTGTATTTATAACACCACCTTGTATGAATTCGCCTTGGCTGTTACTTTTTAAAATTGGGATTATTTTTTTTTAACTTTTGTGTCTTCTTCAGATTTTTATATGCAAAAACATATAGAAAAGGTATTGTTGACGTCCTCGTCAGAGTAAGTGCTGATATCACCGCCATCTAGGAATTGAAATGGACGGGGCAAGGTAAGAAAATCATTGCACCTTGCGACGTCCACTACAGCTGCCATCTAGAGGCAGAGCGAGATTTTTCAGCACCTCGCTGGATTGTGCCCACGCTCCGACAGAAGAGAAGGAGCACTTGCGAGCGCTTCCCCATCACAATGATTGGCTACTTCAATCCCAGGGTGGCTAAGGGAGGGATCTTTGGACCCTTTGATGGTTATCGAAAAATTTAGTCTACATGTCAAAACCTCCGCCAACGGACTGAAACTGATCGACTTTCCCGGGGCTCGAAACATGGTAGTCCATTACACTAGGTTTGAGCATAGAAAAATTCATCATGCTAAGTGGCTGTGTCCAGATCGGAAAATGCGAAATCAAATCGATCATATTGTGATAAATGGAAGGCATGTTTTCAGTGTATTAGATGAAGCGTACACGCCGAGGACCGAACATTGACTCGGATCATTATCTTGTGACAGCTAACATGCCCGTAACGGAAAGCTGAAATCGCAACAGTAGCTACTAGCTTCGCTACCCGACTCTGACACCTGCTCATTAAATGCACTTCCCAGCGTGCTTTGGGAACACATTTATCTCTCACTACGTACCGTCGATGAAGAACTCATTAGCTTTCAGCAACCCGAAAACCCAACTGGTACGATGAGGAATGCTCTCGAGCTGTGCGAGAACGCTATCGGTGGCCAAGAAGTAAGAGAGACGTATTACTCGTAGGAAAAAGAGAGAGTATCACATCATTTTCAGAATGTGGTCAGATAAATGCAAGCGCGCCGATTGAAAATTATGTGGGCTTTAGGCCTGGCAAATCTAAATTCGCCGATACACTGACTATTGGAAAATACCCGACTTTAAATCAGCTTTTAGCAGCACGAGAAGCAGTTGGTTATATCCCGCCATGTCTGAGTTTTGTATGCCTGCAAAGCTAATACGGCTATGTAAAAAGACGCTGAGCAACACCACCAGAATTGAGAAGGGTCTTCCCGAGCCGTTTGATACCAATCAGGGCAACTGCCTTTCGTGGTCACTAACACGATGTTGGAAAGATTATTCGGGATACGGAATTAAACCGGTCCAGTAACATCTTTAATGAGAGTTTTCAACTGCTGGCGTATACCGATGACATCAACATCATCGGTCTCAACAACCACGTCGTTAGTTCTGCCTTATCCAAACCGTACCTCCTGTCATCAAGCAAAGGTCAGCGCATTCGCGTCTTGACTCCAACACCACTGTTGACAACAACAATTTTGAAAAAGTGGATGGCTTTGTTTATCTTAAAACAGCACTCCATAAATCTTTCATCAACGATGAGATCTATGAGCTCAACAGCGGTATAGGGTTCATTGGATAGAGCTGATGCAGAGGGGCTGGACTTTGCTTGGGGTATCTAGCTGGTGCCAATTAACAAGGTAAAGGAACGCCTGGCGTGCTATGTTGAAATTGGTCGAAATCAACTCGGCGGGTATAGAGCAAATAAAGAATAAGAATGCTCGTTTAAGCACAAAGGCAGCTTAATATAGCTTTCATTAACCGACTTATTGGTTAATCGATTAGTAAAAATGCTTTAAAAAAATAGTCGCCTTCAATTAATCGACTGACCATTGCCTTCCTAATTTTTCGACTAACCGCCGTTTATGGGCGTCCACTAACTGTTTATATGAAATTTTTCGACTAAGAGTTTTCTGTCGATAAATATTAGATTTTTATAAGTCTATAATATAAGATTTTTATAAGTTTTTCAACTAGTTATAATAAAGTGTTTCCGAATTTATTGTGAGTAACTGTTAGTGTTTGAATAATTTCGGTTAGTGGATTTTCAGACTATTCTATGGTGAGCGATACATCGAAAGTGAACGGTTAATCGAGTAATTGCTATTCGACTACCAATCATCAACAAACTTATTAATCGATTTTTAGTAGGAGCTCCACAGCTTGGTAAGAAAGTCCGAAAAGTATAATTACCCGAATTTTTAAACGTGGTAGGAAGAATGATGCCTGCAATTATAGGCCGAGTTTGAAGCTTTCGACTTTCTTTCAATGGTTGAAGTCGTATTTATATAATAGATGATGTGTAGTTACGATTGAGGGCAAATTATCGGAGCTCTTTATTGCAACCTCAGGTGCACCTCAAGGCAGGACCTCTACATTTTATTTTATTTATTAAGGACATTAGTAGCTGTTCTTCTTTTTCAAACTACCTCTTGTATGCCGATGACTTGAAAATGTTATATGCTGTAAGAAGCGCAGATGATGTTCTTAAGCGTCATTCGGATATTATTGCGCTCCTTCGTTGACGCCGTAGTTCCGGCTTCTCTTTAAATATCAACAAATGCTTTCAAGTCACTATTGTCAAAATTCACAACGTTTTTCAGTCATCTAATTTCAATCTGTTACTGAGATCAAAGATGTGGGTGTGATCTTTGATTCACGTTTTTCATTTGTTAGTCACATCAATTTTATTATATCTAATTCCTACTCTATCTTAGGTTTTGTGAGGCGGAACAGCTCTAATTTTTCAGATCCTTTCACTATAAAATTACTATTTACTGCTTTCGTTCGTTCTAATCAAAAGGTGTTTCTTAAATTTGCTCTTAGGTCCTTGAAATTTTCCAATCCGGTCTCTTGGTATACGTCGCGTTTGCTTCTAATGAATTTAAAGTCTCTAGAGAGTAGGAGGTCGATACTCTCTCTGACTTTTGTATATTCTTTAATTAAGGGAGAAATTGATTGTCCTGATCGTTATTGCAAAGCTTTAATTTTCATATTCCAGGAAAGACACTACGTATGTAATTCCTATCTTTTTTATCCGAATGTGTCTAACATGAATTATACGCATCATGCTCCTATTCTTCGAGCAGTTCATGAATATAATGAGATCTCGAATTCTGTTTCGCTTGTCTTAGCGATTTCATGAATAGAATTTTCCGCATTATTAAACATCGCTTGTTAGTAATTCAATTTGTATTAGTTATATAAGTTTATATAGTAGTATTAAATAATCTGTAAGAGCTACTATGTCTTTAGACGATATCAAATAAATAAATAAACACCATGCTGGTTAAAATTCTAACTCTTAACGTGGTACCCAACACTTTGTGTTTGTGCAAACAACACAATTGGAATTGATAACCTCCGCTCTTTCAATTACTCGAGAGCAATTGAGAAAAAACAGCTCTTAGCTGAGCATTGGTGGCAATGACAGAAACGCTGTGAGTTACTGTATCACACATAGCAAAATAAATACTCAAAGCAAAAAAAAAAAAAGAACAAAAAAATTAAACAATCAAACAGAAAGAAAGAACAAATAGCGATAACAAAAAATGCAAAGTCGAGCACCACACAACCACCCTGAGTATTCAGCTTTACTGCACCAACACTCATCAGTCGCTCACCATACTTTGCTACCGTTGGATAGCCGCTACCAGACCGCTGATGACGCCGAACGCATTTTAAAAGCATCACCGGGTAATTTTTATTTGAAACGCGTTCAACAGCCGAAAGTTTTTTTCGCCGCCCTCCCCCCCCAATAACGACCTTTCGGCTTGCGGGTGGTTAAATTTTTTCTAATTTGTGTGCAAACCCGTCCGTCATAAAGACTGCGAGTGGCGCTTAGGAGAAGCTAAGGCAAAAGCGTATAACTTCCCGGCACCTGTTTACCTAGAAAGAACGAGGCGAAACGGTTGAAACATTCACAGACATTGCGGCGTTAGCAGATTTTTTTTTTTTTTTGTATGGATGGATGGATGTGTGCACAGTAGTCTGTGTAGGTGTGCGTGCGTTGGCCTGACATGCAATCATGTTGACACTAATGACCGCGACGGGTGTACCTGTTGGAGAAATGTATTTCTATCTAACAGTTGGCATCTAAAGAGTGCAATTTTGCTGAGTATAAAAAAAGCAAAAAGCGCTCAACACATACATACACAGATATCTACATATAGTTTATAACTAGACATACCATATATGTCTGTCCGTCTGTGCCTTTATATGTCTACACATCAGTGCGTTGTAGATTTGCGAGTGGCATGCAACGCAGGTCATTAACGCTTTGCTTTGACTAAAAACTTCAAGTCTGCGATACGAGTATTATAAACTAAAAATACTCGTAGTGCTCGTACTACCAAGTGACAAATAATAATATGAGTAAAGCAAATAAAGTGTAGTGCTATAGAAATCGAAACATTTAATAAATGCAAAACTTACAGCACACATGCACCAAAAATTATACTATAAAATAAATAAATAAATAGTTCTCCCCCAAAATGCTATCGAACACTGACATCTAATAATCGTTTCAATATAAACAAAGTGATTCATGAATTTCGATTAAGTGTATAAGCAACAACAAATAATAACAGAGTACTACAACATATTGACAGATAATATGCATACATATTTACATGCTTATAAATGTGTCGAAGCATTCATACAATCATTCAGTCAATTATTTAGTCAGCTATATAATACGTCAAAATATAAGCGAAAAATATGGCAACGGAAACGTCAATTAATGTCATGCAGCGACATCTGCTTACAATCGAAAAGGAACGCAGCCGTGTACGTCAAATGTTGAAATGTGTAATAAATTTGCATATTGAAATTTTGGTAAATAAAAACAATTACATATATATTAAAATCATCAAATATTATTGTATTATTATTTTACTATTTATTATACGGGTATTTTATTAGCTATTTAATATTAGGTATAGTAAAAATAAATCCTTAATGATATAATAATAATAATAATGATTGGGTGCTCACCCCATAGCTCGATGTTTAGCCGGAATTCTTCTGCAATTGGTGGTATGCCGAACGCCAATTACTATTTTTTCAAGTTTTTTTTCTTCAATTAGATACCTTTTGAAAAATTGTCAAAACATGTCAGCCTTCAAAGTGTTAAAATACTTCACGAAAAATCGGTCATATTTTACCAGACGGAAATTTTACTACGGAAATCATAAGGTCGGTTTACTGATATAAACTTTGCAAGTAATCAATATAACCCAGGGAAGAACCCGGTAATGCCCAATAGGCAGCTTTGTCCAATTACAGAAAATGTTGATGTTAAAATATATGAAAAATTTTAAATTCGAATATCTTTTGAAATAACATTAATCATTCAAAATTGGGTCTTATTGAAGAAGTGTTTCTTAAAAAATATATAAAGGGCCTAGAAGTAGCATTCAAATAAAGATAAACTGCATTCTCCGTTGAAGTCTATCACATAATATTTCTGAGATACTGACCTTCGAAATAGTGAAATGGTAGGACTGCGAAATCGACATAGATTTTTATAAATAATTAATTTTTGTAAATAGTCGATATATGAGCAATACTGGGCAAATTCTGATTTTGACATTTTACTCGCAAAATTACACGAACAAAATACACAACGTATTCGCCTTGGTTATTTTTCTATCACCTTCCATGGATTCACCTTGGTAATGGTAACTGTATAACTTTATCATTTTAATGATACTAGATAAAATAAAATGTAATAAATTGTATTGTTGTTTAAATTGTCTTTTTGATATTATTTTGCCTTTCTTTTATATGAATGCTTTTTTTTAGCGTAAGATTACTCTAACTTTCCTTGCGTATAAGAGCGGCATAATTTTTTTTTCTTGAGTATTTCATTCGTGTTAAAGTAAGCGAATATGTCCGACGAATGATATCGTTCCGTTCGACGAAATTCTCCGTGCGCCGGTATTGTGCGTCAACTACAAAGTTGTTAATGTTGTAAGCTACTATTTTTAGCATCGATCTTTTAAACATCGATATTTTATCAACTTCGATACTGACATACTTCAGCGTAACATGCTTGAAACATCGTTGTTACATATTACGCCGATGCCGGAATCTTACCTTGCAGTTATATCTTTGTTATAAAACATATCAAAAATTCATATTTAGGCGGCATGCGTTTTTAAAAATGCCCCAGAATTCCTATGTACGCCGGCCAGATTATTCTACAAAAATATTCCCAAAAAAATTTTACCGAGGGTCAAAAACAATTTCGAGTGACATCGAAACTCAATTAAGTAGCGCACGTTCCTTATACAAATAAACAGTAAAACTGATCTGAAATTCTGTGACGTCACACTAGATTTACCGGTGGAGAAAAATGAGGGGAAACATGTTGGTATGCATGTTAGAAAGAATACACACTAATATTGTTAGACACGTTTTAAAGAATACACACGAATGCGAGTACACATAATGCACGGTTTTTGTAAACAAAATCTGTTGTGACGTAGAAATTCTATCAAAATTTCCAAGAGAGTGTTGGCGGTACCAAAATCCGCGCCACCTTCTGTATTCTTTTCACCATGGCACTACACTAATATTCCTCCCTCACTCTAATTAAATTCTTCGTACCATAATTTTTCGCCTGTACAATACTCTATACATATGTATTTACGTATCATTACGATGCACTCGTGCCATTTGTATATATTTTACAATTACAACATTTACTCAATGTCAATATTATGGAGAAGCCCACTTAGTCGAGTAGTTAGTTGTCGATTGTAAACAGAGAAGATAATAAAATTCACACCTCTTTTACACTCAAAAGCAAACAAGCAACATGCACCCACTCAACACCTTCAGCTGTGTCTTCCAACACCCTCGTCGTGACTGTCTCATCACATTTATGTGCTGAAAATGAAAAGTAACTTTAGTCTGTTTTACTTAGTATTTAATTTTATTTAATGTTTTAATTTTTTATTCCTATATATGTATTGATAATTTGTAGTATAGTCCGAGCTATTGTTTTCATGGACTCTCTGTTTGTGGTGAAATAATTAAAAAAATTTCTAGAATTTAGAAAATTTATTGAGGCTTTATTTGAAATACTTATCTTCGCTTTTTCTATACTAGAAATTACGATTTCCGTAAATAATAGAAATTAGTAATGGATTTCCATCGAGGTTAGTACAAAATTTATGGAGAATAACCGAGAAATACCCATAGACAACCGTCAACTACTGGTAAACAAATCTTTAAACATAATCTAAAATAATTCACATTAAGCAGAAACTGCTCGTCATCTCGTTTCTGATAATTTTAAAAAACAATACAAAGTTCGCCTCGGGCTTTTTGCTAAAGTGAACTTAAGCAATGTTTTCATTTCACCAAAGATTTAACCTCAATCGCTGCTTAAATCCGAATACACATCCTCGTACTACTTGCATTGCATAGAAATAGTGGTGGTAGAACGTTGGTAAAAGGTCATAGTGTAATCGGGAAAACAAACTGTTGCCAACGGTGATGATGACGGTGACATTAACAAAATATGTACTTAGTTAGTTATTGTGGTGCTGTGCTACTTAATCTGGGTAAACTGCAAACGTAGACAAATTCCAAGCTAGTTGAGAATTGCGCTTATTGGTAATTCCTACTACAAAGGCTTTGCGATTACGATTTTTGTTTGTATCCTCTCGGAGAAACATAAAACAGTATTCATGACAACCGCGTTCCCAGTATTGATTGATTCATCACTATGAAAGTGTTAGACCCGAACTTACTTAGTATATGAAATACTCAAAGCCTTTTAGCTTCTCAGTTCACAATCATAATGTTTTAATTTGTATAAATACATAAAATATAAAATAGTTACTTAAAAAATTGCAACAACTGTTATCCTACTTTGTGGAGAAAAATAAAACAGTATAAACTGGTCAAACTTTAATATTTCAGGTGATTCAAAAACATCATATAATGGTTTGCTAAACAATTTTTGTGATATAATTTTTTCATCTCCACCTCTTACACGTGTCTATAATAGTAACAAAACTTCTTGGTTTAATCGAAGGCAGTCAAAGTTGGAAAATTGTAAATTTTTCAAATAATACTGATGACAAATTGAATTTCTTTCGCATTCGAAAGATGCAAGGGGTTGGCATTCTTTTAATCGTAAGCGGAAAATAAGTAGGTTTCCCACTTTATTGGCAAACGATGGGAATGAATCTTTAAGTCCGCTTAAAGCGTGCAACCTCTACAGTAAATTATCTCAACAAACATATGAGAAGTACTATGATTCATATATCAATATAGGCAATTATTTACCAAAGGAATTGAAACTATTTTTAACATATCTGAAGGTGATGCGAAGGTCACAATTTCTAATTTGAGACCTAGTAACAACCCCAAAGGCCAGTATAAGGAAAGTATATGTAGGTTCACGTACCGGTCGAGTCATGAAACAAAGATTATGAGGAAATATGTTGATCTCCGAAATAGCTATAATTTCTATCACTTCTGAAGTTATCACTCCATGCAGAGAGAGGGTGGAGGCTCCTTTGGCCTCCTCTTCGATAGATGGGCTCTCAGTCGACTCAGTAAGCACTGGAAAACTACTACGACTTGCAGAATTGCAAGGACCCTCTGTCCGAGGGTGGACCGTGGGCGTTCGAAGGAAATGAGGTCGCTAACAAAGTGGCAACTCTCGATCCTCGTAGGAGTTCTGACTGATCATTGTCCGATGCGTATTCATGCGGATAGGCTGTATGTAGTCTCTGGCCCTTTCTGCCGCAGATGTATGGAGGATGATAAGGTGGAATCATCTTTGCATTTTTTGCTTAGCTGCCCTGCTTTTGCGAGACTTCATTTGAGGTCTGCAACATTTCTCCGGTTAACCTTTATTGATTCCGATGTTCGTTAGCGTTCTAAATAACAGGTGGTATAACAATGGACTTCTTTACTATGGCTAAGTGAGTTCCCCCTGCGGGAACTACCACATTAACCTACATAACTTAACCTAACCACTCCTGATTGTTGTTGTATTTTTTCCAAATAATTTCCTTATACTGGCCTTGAGCTCAAAAATTAATATTGTCGATTTAAATAAATTAGGCCAAAAAATAATATATGTATATAAATTAAGTATATATGGCACAAGTGGTTACTTGATAAAAAAAATTTTCAAGTTTTTCGATAAATAAAAAGATGTGTGTGCAGATTGATTCAGTGAAATCTACTATATGTATTTCTTAAATCTTGGTCGGGTATTCCGCAATGAATACACTGCGGTCCACACCTTTTCTAAGCATGAAGATTTTATGGTTTCAAAAGCTTTCGGAATGATTGGCTTTGTAAAAAGGAATACTGCTAATTTTAGAGATCTTCACACCCAGAAAAGTCTATTTCTCTAGTTAGAAGTCATTAGGAGTACTGCCCCTTGGTGAGGACTCCTTTTTATGACTCCAGCAGCAGAAAAATTGAAAAAGTACAAAAAGTATTTACAAAATTTGCAGTTTCTAAAATGTTCGGAACCCTAAACTACCCGACATACATAACTAGACGTAAGCTTTTGGGACTGCAATCGCAAGAAAATAGGCGAGATTTGTTTTTAAGTGAAAAATAGTGAAGTAAACTGGGAAAATATTGTTAACTTTTTTAATGCTTAAATTCCCTCACCTAATTTACGAAATATTCGAATGTTCGAGAAAATAAAACACACTGCCAATTATGAATATAACGAACCTATAGCTAGATAACTTTCATAGATCTTAATACTACTCTAAATCTTTTTGAAGTTTTTTTATTAATTGTTAATCCGTAGTCTGTAAAAATGTAGTAGTTTCTTAGACTATAATGAATTAATAAATATATAAATAAATATTTTATTTCCTACAGAAATCTGTGCTAATCTTACAATGATATCTTCTAAATAATAGAACGTTTAACCCATTGGCAATTTTCCTACAAACGTTTATGTTTTTGCAGCGTTTCTCCTTTTTTATAGTCAAAAATTATACACCATAGTTTTAATCATTTTCAATTCAATATCAGTTTTTGCGCGCGTGTCAAATTAAAAAATTTTCTCTATCAAAAATATAATCTAAAATGCCACCTTATTTTCTCCGGCTCTTTTGTGTTTAATATTTTAGGAGTACACGTTGACTTGTGATCAGAATCAGTTTCAAATATTCTCGGCATGTAAGCATACCAAAAGTTCCGTATGTTTTAACTGTATTAAATCAAAAATAATTTTTCAGTTTAAAGCCAGTTTATTAATTTGCATAGTATTGGAAAAAACAGCAACAAATAAAGGGTTGTAAGTAGTTGCTATTTCGGATATTATCATATTTCCTTGTAAACTTTCCTAGGTATTAATCGCCGGCCGTCACACCAGCAAGGCAACCACGCGACCTTTACAAATAAACAACTGGCCTTGAGTGTAAACATTATTGTTGATATAAAAAAACTTGGGAAGCCCATTTGTACATTTACATTTGTATGATTTAAATTATTATAATTGTTTGGTGATCCCTCACTTTCAAGAGGCTTCATAACTGTGTTTTTTCTCAATCAGTTTTAGTAACTTAAGTTTCGTCTTCTTAGTCAGAAATTAAATAAATAAATTATAATAAACAATTGGGCCCGTTTTATTGTAACCGACTTGTAAAAGAACGCACTAAGTCGGATGAAATTTCCCTTAGTTGCAAAAGCAACCCTGTTAGGATCTTTCATAAAAGTTGCTATTTGTTTAGTGCTACTTAGGAACGGAAAATAGTTGCGCCGGCAATTTTTAGGTTGATATATTTATATATTTAAAAATACTATGCAAATAAAAACGTATTCGGTGTTAAAATGAAATTTCCCATATATTTTCTTCAGGCTCATTCACAATAGTGCAGTTTTTTCACTTTCCAGCACTACATCTCAAGTTGGATATCATTTACCCGAGTTGGCTCAACTCGCATATTTTTCCGAGTTAGTCTTGTTGATTTACATGAAATTCGTTATCCTACCTTGTGTTCTTTTACACCTAGATTACAAAGAAACGGACTCATTATTGTTCAATATTCTAGCAATTGATTGTAGTTTAATAGCTTATAAATTCCGCATACAACTTATTACCAATAATATAAGCTTATAAGTTGTTAGTAAATATTTCTAAAAGTTAACTTTTTATGTTTTCGAATTTGTATTCAATACATACTCAAGTACTTATATAATAAATATAATTACATACACGTATTTATGTTTTTAATCTCTGTCAATTAAACTCTCCAATATAAATTAATCTGAAAATTAAGCTTATTCTGCTTTCCTTTCGCAGGTTTTAGAGTCCAATGTCTCGCAATTAATTGACGAAGTGAAGGACTTTAATGACGAGCTACTTGAAGTACAACGATTTGATGCACTAATAACGGCACTGCGCAATTATAATGGTCCGACAATATGCCACGAATGGCCATATCCACTTATATTCAAAGGTACCATCGATGATGCAGATGTCGCACAAATTCTCAATGGCAAAAGGCGAATCGATTGTAGAAATAATAGAAATAACAATAAAATTAATAATGGATTAAAAAGCAGAACAACGATGAACACTAGCACTACGAATCTGAGTAGATAGTAAAGAAAAGACATACATAGCATTTATTTTGTAATTGATCAACTTGGGGCCATTTGCACAGTGGGAATGAGCTCATGTTCAGCAGTTAGTTGGTTTATTTTTGAAGTGAAACTTCTTATGGGATTTGGAAAATAATTGTGTTTAACGTTTAATACCTTTTCCCATCAAAATGGCTGAACATTTATGAATGTTACCTCATAACCTGTATTAATATATATAATATTTTTAAAGACAGGTTGCCACCTATTTGAATGTGAGCTAATAAATTATATCAAATTTTGCACAATCCGAAATTCCGAAAATATGTTAAAAGAGTGGTGCACCCTGTTTCCAAAGTTAAATAAAAACTAATTAAGAAGATAAATTAAAGATTAAAGTACTGGTGTGAAACACAAGAGGTTTATGCGGGAATATTTTTGAAGAAGGTTGCCACCTGTTAAAAAAAAAGCGTTCACAAACAAAAATGCTAATATATTGGTTTCAAGCGTAAGCATTTGAAAAACCCGGTTTTCGAAATGTGCTTTAAAAAGTGTTGCCACCTCTTTGAAAAATAAAATTAAACGAGAATATTCATTTTTGAGCTCACTGGCCTTGAGCTGAAAAATTGATATCGTCGTTTAATAAAATCATGCCAAAAATAATATAGGAATAATTAAATTAAATTAATAATCGTGGCAACGCTGCGAAAGAACGCGAACACATAACTGGTGTTCCTCACTCTTTGAGCGACAGGGACGCCATATAATATTAATTACATTACATAGTATGGCTGTTCAAGGAAAAAGTTTAAGAAAGCATTGTTTGAAAAATATTTTCTTTTAGAGTTGCCAGCTGTTTAAAATGTTGAACTCAATACCATTAATATGTTAACTAAATTATTACAATACTGGTGGCAAACGAAAGCGCATTGCATGAAAACACCTTTGCAGAGAGTTGCCACCTGTTTTGAAAATTTTGTTCAATTCATCTAATAACATTAATGAACTTTTACAATATGTGGTTTTGTTGAGAGTTGCCACTTTTTAAAAAAGCAGATACAAATTAAATGTTACAATGGTGTAAAATGAAAGATGTTTAGTTAACATTTGGCATTCAGGAATTTTTCTTATAAAGTTTCACTCCTGCAGCGGGTTACTCTATAGTTAACTGCTGAACGTGTGTTAACCCTCCACTGTGAAAACGAATTTTAGAAATACAATACCAAATTAAAATGCAATAAGCAAACCTTCTTCAAATCTCCATATATACATTTAAACATATATGCATATATGTATATATATATATATATATCAATGTTTGTTATCCAATTTAAGCGTGTATATATGTTTGTTTGTTTTTTATGGTATTTACACACACGATTATGTTCATATAACACAAGATTTAGCCTTCATTTAAATGCCATATCAAGTATCTTTTATCCACGTAACTACAAATACATACATACATATACTACATATAATAATAACTTAGATAGTTTAAGCATACATACACATTCCTAAAAATGTCAATGAAGTTGTGATATACATATAGTATGTACCACTGGAAGACATTGTAAAGAGATTATATTAGCACTAAATAAAGACTGTGTGAACATATCGCTGCTTTGAATCAGATGCACTTAGCGAAAAGACTGGCTGTTCCGTTGGATTTATGTATGTATGTATGCATGTACTAAATCTCACATACATACATATACATATACAACTTTGAAAAACTATTTATTTTGTTATCGCTGAAATGAAAGATCTCTCGTTTATGTGCCGTTAACGGAGAGAAAAACTCTATTAACGTTATAATAAATGATATGGATAATGATAATGATAATGATAATGATAATGATAATGATAATGATAATGATAATGATATTGATGATGATAATGATAATGATAATGATAATGATAATGATCATGATAATGATAATGATAATGATAATGATAATGATAATGATAATGATAATGATAATGATTATGATAATGATAATAATAATTATAATGATAATGATAATGATAATGATAATGATAATGATAATGATAATGATAATGATAATGATAATGATAATGGTAATGATAATGATAATGATAATGATAATGATAATGATAATGATAATGGTAATGATAATGATAATGATAATGATAATGATAATGATAATGATAATGATAATGATAATGATAATGATAATGATAAGGATAATGATAATGATGGCTTTGTTCCAGATTTTGGTAGGGGATGAGTTGTATAACTCCGTGAAATATTACACGTAGGTAATCAAAATATATATGCTATGGCGCTTCATTAAATGTACAAAACGAACATTGTTTCTTTAGGTAGGTAACTAATAAGAGTTTTAAGATTATCCCGGATGAGCTTTACAAATCGTACAGAAATCCAACGAGAGGTAGATATTAACCTTAGATTAAGCCTACTCCAATCCTTAGCTCTGAAGTGTAACTCTTCGATGATCCATAGAAAGTATCCATATGAAGAAAGTGGCTGTGTTAATGATTTTCCCAATCATATAGTTGAAAAACGAAAACTAGTAGAACTAACAGAAATACTCTAGTTGAACATGGCTCGATTTTTTTCAACAAAGTTATGAATCCTGTCATTTTAGCTGCATAAATAAAATCTCATATTTTTTAAAGCCATTATTAATTTATGGTAAGTAATTTCGCCTTGTAAAATCTGTCAATAAATTAAGATTAAACAAGGTATTTTATTATAAATCAAGGACAAAATCAAGAACAAATCGGTGTCAGCTCTTAATTCTACCGATAATAATCGATAATAAATTGTTTTCTCTCTTAACTAAACTGAACAATGTATTTTGAAACATTAGCATTTCACTAGCCTTTTTCTTGATTTTTACTGCCTCTAGAAGCTTGGTTTCGTAATCGTAAATTTAAGCAAATGACAATTTCCCTTTGATCAAAGAGCTAAGCAACCCTGTGACCAAAGGGGCGTCTACATGAATTAGAAACGACACGCGTGAAGGCACTTGGTTTATGCAAAGTATTTTGGACGTAAATGCGTTAAATATGTTGTAATGTGAACATGATTTTACTTATGGAAACATAACCGTGTCATTTTAGGAAACCCCAGGAAGTGATTCCTAATCATAAGCCTTGATTTTTGATAACTGTTTTTGCTGACGGTGTTGCTCATTTTCCATATAACGGGTGCACAAATATTTTTTTATATGGAAGGAAATTACCAACACCGTCAGCAAAGAAAAATTATCAAAAAATTAATGTGATCTTTGAGCCACTTTAAAGTTGTACTTTATTATCATATAAAAGTGCATATCAAAAATTGTACATTAAAATTTGCACATAGTTTGCAGATTGGATTTACATGGTTTTTGTAGTAAAATCGACTATATTCTTATAAAAAATTAATGAGTAACAAATTAAGGGTCGAAACTCGTAAAAATGTCCCTGTCATATAGTTATGACAAGCACTGCATTCGTTATTTAGTCTTATGTAGAATTCGGCTTTATTCGCACGCATATTTTTTATGGTCTGAGACGACCCCTAAACAAATTTCCTGCCGAAAAATTTTCGAGAACATTTTAATCTTTTAACGACTTTCCAAACATGTTTTTAGATAATATTTCTAGCGGTATATATTTTAATTTCCCACTTTTTTAAAGCAACCTGGACCGGAAAATGAAAACTTTAGTAGGTCAAAAAAAATGCGGGCTAACTTTTGCAAATCCGTCGAGTGTTTTATTACTAGTTTCAGTTGTTGCACAGTGTTATCGTCGTCAATATGAGATTAATTGTAAATGTGGCATTGGTATTTTGTCAACATTGATATGATATGCGCAGGTTATTAATGAGTCGCTAAAATCAAATGATCTGTGAGAATTCAAACAAACCACAAACCTATGAGCATAGTCGCGCCTGCATCCGACACCTCATGGCAGATATTCGATAGGTATGGGAGCTAGCGCTAGTTTTGTGAAGCTAATCGCTCAGTACGTAGCTTTTCGTAGTCAGAATGTAAAATGTGATCAGACTACTGTAGCAGCTGGAATTTATGTGTGGTATCTGACCAAATCAGAAGGTTGTTAGCGTAGACACATCGCGTGGGAGACTTTTGGTATGGTACTTAGAGGAATGAAAATTAGTTTGGACGACTACACGTGAACGAGTACGATAATTTAATTTTAATTTTAGTATAAACACATAGTAATTATCAAACAATAGCTAGCAATTTCAGTAACAGGGAAATTCTATAAAACAGTGGTTATTTCTCATTTAATAGCGCTCTAATTAGATAGGTCGCGCCGGTCCGTTTTTAATGCACTATTATCCATAATGCAAATGATAAGGCCATAAGTTGTATACTTATACAGAGTGGGCTAAAAGAAACCAAGGGGTGTAAGAGTTTAATAACTTTTTCGTTTATTAATTTTTTTTAATTTTATTTATTTTATTAAAACCCGCAGATCATCGGCAACGTCTAAATTTGCAGTTAAATTTCAAGAGTTGGCCAGAAATGAAATCAACTTTATTAAAAATTTGATTATGAGTGATGAAGCTCATTTTCATTTGAATGGCTTTGTTGATAAGCAGAACTGTAGGTTCTGGGGTTCTCAAAATCCAAGAGCCATTCATCAACGCCAATTGCACCCCATCAGGTGTACAGTATGGTGTGGGATCACATCTGAAAATGTCATTGGGCCTTACTTCTTCGAGAAGGAAGATGGAAGTGCTGTAACCGTAAATGGAGAGCGGTATCGGTTTATGATAAAAAAATTTTTACGTCCTGCTCTTGAAAACAGACCTGGTATGTGGTTTCAGCAGGACGGAGCCACTGCCCATACTGCCCGAGACGCAATGGCACTTTTAAGTCAAATTTTTGGAGGGCGAATAATTTCCAGAAATTCGGAAATTATTTGGCCAGCGCGATCGCCAGATTTGACAGCACGCGACTATTTTCTTTGAGGTTATTTGAAGGAGCGAGTGTATGTGAAAAAGCCAGAGACAATCCTTGAACGCTACAGTCACAAGTTTTGAAAGATGTTATGGAAAATGCTCTAAAAAGAGCCCATCAGTGTGAAGCTGAAAACGGTGGTCATTTAAGAGACATCATTTTTCATACTTAGTGTGAAAAAATTTCCCTTTTGTATATTATATAATCTGAAAGAAAAAATTTAAAAAAATTAATAAACGAAAAAGTTATTAAACTCTTACACCCCTTGGTTTCTTTTGGCCCACCCTGTATATACTCTTAAGAATATTATAAGTACCTACTCACTGCTTTCTTTTATATTAATTTAAGTAGCAGAGTTTTTAATTTGAACGAAAAGGGAATCAATTGATAAGCACAAAATTACAATAATCTGCCTGCAAAAAAAACTTTTTTTTTCGAAACTTCATTCCCAATGGCTCAGCCCTTTATCAGCTGCATTGCGCTTAATATTCATTTTTTTATCAAAAAAAAAAAAAAATTATTGGCGAAGTTGGCTTTTGACAACAATTCCAACTCAAGTAAAAGTCCACATTTTAATCATTTAGCTTTTTTTTATAAAGGAAATGAATAATTTTATTTTTTTGGCAAAGGAAGAATAAAAAATATGGTGTATTAAATATGGTGTGTAACCCTTTTGCAGGAGACTTTCCACCAAACTATTACAGCAGCTGGATGGTGACCACGTTGAACCCTTTGAATAACATTTTTTGCGTCTTTGGAAGTTTTTGGCGTAGATTTTATCGTTTTGCTTATTAAAAACTTCTGCAACAGTGAAAATTTCAATTCCGCTAGCATCTTAATCTCGCAATTACTCATATAAGTCTCTATCTCATCTCATCTTACTTTGCGGCCCTGTATGCAGCATCTTGTATGTCGCGTAGGTTAACAGCGGTCCTCATCGCAGCCAATAATGATAAGAAAAGGAAGATGATAACTGCACTTGGATGTTTTATTTTTCGCTGCAACTGCCACAATACAAAGTTCGGCACTTCACATATATTATACTGACTTTAACATTTTGTAAATATCACTCAAAACTTTTAGAAATCAACTTTTTAAGAGGCATTAATGACGTCAATCTTTCAAACGAAGCAATTACGAAGTAACGGCAGTGCTTATGTCGTCACCTTCTTTTCTCTGCATCGTGCATTGCAGCTATATTTTCGTTGAAGATGACTCTCAGAGTATAGGAATCTGAGGAGAGTGGGGATGGATACGGATTTTTTATTGCAGAGATATGTATGCGAATTCTGACAGCGACAAAATTATAATTCGAGTCTGTGATAGCTGTTCGGATATTACACACATATAAAAGATAATTTTCATGCGGTTGCATTCCAGCGTTGGCCTAAAAAAATATATCTCCCTTGCCCTTACTGCTGATATTAAAATCGCAAAGCACATATTTTAAATCGAGCGCTCGAGGTACCCATAAATAGGGCTTTGATCATATCATCTTTCACTTCGATCTCACTCTGAGGCGGTAATTTTTGAATCACAATTATGCCAGTATATTAAAAATTTTCAAAAGTGAAGCTCGTACGTGGTGGGTCCCAAGCCAGGACTTGAGGCATTTGTAATAATTTTTGTATACAGTGGAGCCTCCCCCCCCCCCC
This sequence comes from Anomoia purmunda, assembly GCA_951828415.1. Lineage (NCBI taxonomy): Eukaryota > Metazoa > Arthropoda > Insecta > Diptera > Tephritidae > Anomoia > Anomoia purmunda. Next base: position 32,441,014 of record OX639996.1, read on the forward strand.
CCCCCCAAATCTAATATTCGTAAGTCGTAAGCAGCTTGAACAGAAAAATTTTTTCGGTCACTGCCAGGTAAGTAGCGCCATTATTCACATGGGTTTCAACGCACGGAACAGTTCTCCCACATCCTCTTACGAGTACATAAAAATGTACTCCAAAATTATCATCAAACACAAATCTCATGCAATTGAATTTCAAGAGGAAATCAAAAAGAGATTGATCTTCATGATTTCATTGTTTAAAATGTGTGATATTTGAATACATGTTCCACTCATTTTCAACTTTCTCTGCTCCTCTCGTAGTTCAAAAAAACTTTCCAGTTGCTGCATCAAATTTCTAAAAACGAAAATTTTATTAATCAAGTGCATTAATTATCAACCAAAAACCTAGCATATCAACACTGATTAAGTTGCAAGAATTTAAATTTTGAAACACTCTACATACCTAAATCTCTACAAAAGCATACACAAAAATTGTGCATTGGTATGCAAATATTTGAACATGCATCAAATACGCAATGATATTTTGCAAGCTTGCTACACACACACACACACAAATAAAAGTAACATTCTACGTACTATCTCGATCGGTACTCAACAAATTTTCGTAATTGAGATGAATGAATTCCCTTCGAAAAAAAATAAAAATTTAAGACAACATTTATACAATGAGACGTGTGTGTGTATGTATGTATGTATGTATGTATGTATGTATGTATGTATGTATGTACATACTAGAATGGCTAAGATAAAATGCCAGAGAAAAGAGCAAAAATACCGAACACTACAAAAGTCCTCAGCCACTTACGGAAATGACCATTGAATACTGCACGGATGACCAGTTGGCTGCCCATTTGTAAACGTAAAAGGATACCTCTCACATGCTAGCAAATGTTAACTGAGTGAGTAGGCGTTGTTGTTATTGTTGAAGCCTTTGTTACTCATCATTCCAATTACAGGATATGTAGCAATAGTAGTTCTAGAGGCAACAACTTAAAAACCAGTCGTAGATACTCGGAAATGTAAATTGCATGCAAGCAGCATACGGATAAAAGTAGCAAAAGCAACAACAAACCCTTTGAACGGTAGGAGCAACTTCTTTTGCTTGCACATAGAGATTTAGTAGAATTGGGGATCACACCCCTAAAACGAGGTGCATACAAAAGTGTGCATTAGGGTGGGCTGAGTAGCGATGAGCCAATTTATTTTTTTATTTATTTATTTATTTATTTATTTATTTATTTATTTATTTATTTATTTATTTATTTATTTATTTATTTATTTATTTATTTATTTATTTATTTATTTATTTATTTATTTATTTATTTATTTATTTTGTCCCTCATATAAAACATTTGCTTTTGAGCAATCTAAAGTCTTTGGAAACAAGAAGATCAGTTTAATTGACTGATCCTTTCTTTTGGAAAGAATTAATTTCAACATACCACAATGTAATCTTCGTAGTTTCTTACCTTTCCAAGGGGATAATTGTAGCAACATTATATTAGTGTAATGCACCCTTTGCTCGGACCTTCATAGAATTTAATTTTATCTCGAGTTCTAATCAACTTGATTTTTCATCTTAAAAAAAAGAGTTTTCTAGTGCTCTATGTAAGAAACAGCTGTACATAAACTGATATTAATAAATAAATAAAACGCAATTTTTTAGACTTTTTATTGCTAATGCCAAAAATATTACAAAATATTATCTTAAAGATATATTTGCGAAAGATGAAAATTTTTGGTGTACGCCTTAGGCTCGCCTTAGTCAATCAAAGTTCAAGTTGTTGAAAAATTGTTTTTTTTAGCTTACTTAATTTGATTTTAATTCTCTACAAAAACGCCCCTAATACCACATTATTTGGGGCTTATATATTAATAAGAAATATTAATATAAATTAGTAGTAGAATTACTGAAAATAATGGAAGAAATAAGCAAAAATAGTGGTAGAGATTAGTAATAGAATAAATTAGTCAACATAGTGGTAGAAAGTAGTAAAAATAATGGAAGAAATTAGTAAAATAGTGGTAGAAATGAGATAGTGGTAGTATTAAATAGTACCATTAGTAAAAATAGTGGAGGAAATTAGTAAAAATAGTGGTAGAAATTAGTAAAAATAGTGGAAGAAATTAGTAAAAAATAGTAGTAGATAGGAAAAAATAGTGGTAGAAAGGAGTAAAAATAGTGTTAGAAATTAGTCAAAAGAGTGGAAGAAACCATTTAAAATAATGGATTACTACCACCATTAGTAAAAATAGTGGTAAAAAGTAGTAAAAAATAGTGGAAAAATAATGGTAGAAAGCAGTAAAAATAGTTATAAAATTAGTACCTATATATAGTGGTGGAAATTAGGAAAAGTAGTGACAGTAATTAGTAGTAGCATTAGTCCAAATAGTGGTAGGAATTAATAAAAATAGTGGTTGAAATTTGTAAATATAGTGGTAGAAATAAGTAAAGCGATTCTAGCGCCATTTCAGTTATACGATATTCTGATGCTACTTTCGTTACGCGATGTAAAAAATCACTGCCGCTAAAGAAATTTTACTTCACAAATATAAGTTTTGAACATTAATAGGCTTTTTTTTCGTAATCGACTACCAACAGACAATTCGGATAAAATTTCATTTTCGTTGCAAAAGTAACCCAATTATTAGCCGCTTTATGATAGGTACATGCGATTTGTTTCGTGCTACTTAAGGACCAAAAAATAGTTGTGCTGGCAAATTTTTGATTGTTTTGGTTATACGTAAATGTATAATAAATAAATAAAAATGCTATAACAAAAAACTGATTTGGCGTTAAGCTGAAATTTGCCATGTACTATTTTCTTAGGGCGCATTTTTTTTTTAACTGTACAACACTGCATCTCAGATCGGATAAGAATTTAACGAGCCGGCTCAGCTCACTGCCGCACCCAAGGGGATAAAAAATATTTTTTAGTGTGCGCCACTACCCTACCCCTATATTTTTTCAAGTCTGTATTGTAGCTGTACTTGCAATTCGTTTTCCTACCTAGCGTTCTTTTGTTAGTCGGTTTCAAAAAAACCAACCCTACATTTATGGTAAAAAAAATTATCGACTATTATCCTATAAAAGGGTATCTTTATGAAATCAATAGCGCTTAATAGTTTCTGAAGTAATTAAAAAAATGGTGTATTTCTGACCATGAACGAATTAGTTATGGGTGATCTTTGATTCACTTAGTGGAGTCTGAGATATTGAGCGCAAATTTGTATCTTGCTATTTTTGTTGTTAGCAGTATAAATTAAAAAAAAAAAAAAATGTCAACCTACCCTAGTTCAAATGATAGATACGAATACTCATGCAATCTCCATCAAAGTAGTCACTGTTTGCAACCAGTTTTATTATCGTTACGAATGCAAAGTGGAAGTAAAATACATATACAAACTGTAGTAGTAATAGTGGAGGAGGAAAGCTCGTCTTAGTACGAAAGCATAACGACGGGTTGTAAATTGAACAAACGCAAATCCTCGACCGTAAACTGTCTGGTGTACCATTGGATAGTGAGAATGAATTGCTACTTTTAAGTTGTTGCATGCAACAAGCCGGCTTTTTGTTTCACCTTCACCTCTACATGGCTTGATGATATACCGTTACTTTTACATACAATACTCATTGTCTCTATGTATGTTTAGACAAAAAACAAAAACAAAAAAGTTTACTAGCAAAACAGTGGTTTTTGCTAACGTAGTATAGTTGCTAAGGTATCATATTCACCATATCCCTTTCCTTTTGGTTCTAACGAAGGGATGTAGTTGCAATAAAAATTGACGCACAAACAGTTGAGCTTAAGTGTACTGTACATACAACTTTAAGTATACATACATATTGATAATTATTTTGATTGAGGAATTAGAATGCCATATTAGACAAGTACTATGGAAAATTGCAAATTTCTTTTAACTATCTCGATAAGATAATACTAAACATAATCATACAAAATTTGTTTAAATTTTTTGGATAGAAACAATAAGCAGAATGTTGCAAGGGAACATTGGAATACACACTAATACATACAGAAACACACACAAGCGAGATTACAATTAAAAAAAATTACAAAAAATTTGCGTTCCCGCAACAGTCGGTTCTACGATACCAGAAGGACCCGGATTTATATCTGACCAAGGAGTGTCACTTCAGCAGCATTCCCCAAAATTTTATGGTGAGTGTTATATGCAGTTACAACAACAACAAAAAATTAGCATAAAACCGATTAGAAGATCATCTAAATACATATGTATGTATGCACAATATTTATGAATGTAAATATTATTGGTAATACGCTACGTATGAGCAACATTCTTCTATTCTTTAACCGTTATTGGTTTTAGGGTTCCCTCGACTAGGTGAACAATCACACTCCAAATTGTTGGAGAAGTTGGGACAAATGTCGAGCTATAAGATGTAAGTGTCAAATTATTATATTATTATTATTATAGAAAACACTTAACGGTTACTCTTACATATAACTTGTTTATAATTTAATAAAATTCGACTTTTCAAACAGGTGGCAACCATTGTAAAGGTTACTGTTTGATACACATAGATTAATATTTCATATAAGTTTGGTATATTTTAATTAAATTCCACTTTTCAAACAGGTGGCAAGCCGTGGCTGGACGTTCTGAAAAATTTGACCTACTTAGGTCTATTTCTACATATTCTTATACTTGCAAATATCGTACCATATCGGAATTTGTAATAGAGCTAAAAAGTTTACCTGTAATTAAAGAGGTCGACGTCTAAAAAAGCCTGACGGCTAAGGAGAGCGATAGGGGCAAAGGAAAAAGATTGAAGAAATTTTTACTAAAAAATCATCTTAATTTTATTTTGAGTTTCTTCTCAAATTTATTGAAAAGGAAAACTGGTAAAAACAACGAGATAACTACCTTTTATGGAACTTTGTTCAAAAATATGCAACTGTAAGAGGAAATCTCCATGTTTCTAAGTTAAAAATCAAATAAATTAAATTAATAAGGAGATCCCCTATAGTCCTATAGAATTTATTAGTAAGAAAAACTTTTTATTTTTAAAGGAGCCCTTTTTAATTCAAATTTTGCTTTTATCGTCTTAACATATATATATGTATATGTATGTGCTTTGTGAAGTTTTATATTATTTTTTGTTTAATATTATGAATATTGTTCTTTGATTTTTTGTATTTTCCGGAAGTTCCAGAAGTTTTCAATGAATAAAGTTTAAATGTTTTCAGAAATAAACATCTTTACTCTATAGTAACGCTTTCTATTGCCAGTTGGCAATAAAAGCCCTATCTAAACTTGAATTTTTGTTGAAGAAATGGCACATACCACACTATGCACAATTTGGCAACAACAATGCCATTACTTTATTTAATTGTTATTATATCTTATAAGAAAATATGTAAAATAATTTTTAATAATACCTTAGTACTTAAAATTATAAGAATTATCTATAATCTACCTGAAACCCTTTAGGTGGCAATAATTTCTAATTGATAAGATCATAGACCTATTAAAATAAAGAGGAGATTCTAATGAAAACCAAGATTTCCTTCCTAATTTTATTGGAGAGGTTTTCATTTTAGTTTTACATGTTATCTACTAGATTTTACTGATAACGTTTTCATCTTTATTCCAGGGGGCATCTTCTTAATTACATTAAAAACTTTTCATCTTAGTTTTATAGATTATCTTTTTGATTTTGAATATTTAAAAGACATATCCAGTTATAATAAGAAGAGTTTCTTATTGGAAACAACTCATAGAGAAATCCGCTGAATTTTGTTCTGATTTATAAACCATTTTAGGTGGTATCTTCTTGCAGAAAATGAATTCATAATTCTGTGTGTACATATATTAATATATACATACATAAATATAAATATCAACATCAAAATATTCAACATCAAAGCATATACTCGTACATACATATGTATGTATGAAATTACATGCAACAGTTGATTTAATGCGCTTCAATGAAATCTCTAGAAATAATTATGTAAATATTTATGAATGATAGTTTTTAATTCACTCAAGCTCTCATACATATATCTACATATGTATGTAGTATTTACTTACCCATGTATTTAACTAAGTATGTAATATGTACATGCATGTACATTTCTTAATGAATACATTATCAACAATCTACACACTTCATTTATAATGCAAAACTGTGCCAAGAGTCTCATTTGTTAATGGCCACAAGTGCTATCATCCTTAAATGCTCTTCTACCACCAAATTATACTCTACAGACGTCCCTGACCCATATTTGATTTACATTTAACTGCAGGCAGTAAAATACATAGGTAAATATGTATGTGCATATATTTACAACCAAGTTTTAGTATTTATTTACACACATCAATTACACAGTACAACAAATTTAGATCTTTATTTTATTTGTAACAGAGTAACCATGGTATTTTTCTGAAAGGGGGCTTATAGTCTTGTTTACTTATAGTCCAGCATGTCTGAGATTTTTTTTTATTTGCACTTAAAGGGTGGTTTTCGTATCACAAATATAAAATTTTGATGGCTAAGGAAATTTTATTCTTTTTTGAAAGATAAAAATTGCATACCTTTAATTTGATCCTCCTTCTACAGTTTTTTTTTTAATGTTTTCCCCGAAAGCATTACAAAGTTGGTACTAATATTTCACTTAGCGTTGCTACTTTTTGGGGAAAATCAACTAAAATGATGGATTAGAAGTAATGAAGAGTCTAAATAAGGGTGCAACCGAACTTTAAATACCCGTCGCAAGTTTTTATTTCAAATAAACCGTAATTTTTGTAATAATCTTTATTTTGAAAAACTAAATGACATTTTTTTTATTTCAATTAAAAAGTAAAAGAAATAAGTATGCTTTTAATGTATGTTGTATTTTTATAAAAGTATTGCGCTGTTCGCTACGTAAAAATATTATATATATAATATATTTTCTTAATTTTACATACTTATTCTTTATTATATGAGACAACTTCCACAAGTAGAGTATAAAAATAAGTAATTATAATTATGTTTTTCTTCTAACGTTTAAGTATATATAAAATTTACTAACGCTATTCTTAAAATTAAAATAGGGGAATTTAGTCGAAGACAGAAATGCAAATACTAGCGTGGTAACTTTGAACCGTTTCATAATTAATTGCGTTATTTGAAAACGCCCAGTCAATTTGTGTCCCTCCAGTTGTAGTAGAACATTCTAGACTAAATGGAACCTAAAACTGTTCTCCTTAAGAAACTTTTCTGTTTTATTCTCAGTAGACTTTATGCATAGATTAAAGTCCCAAAAAATATGACTTTCTGATTAATAATGTCATTACTAAGAATATCGCGACTTATATAATTTTTAAAATGGGGTGCTTTATGCTGTTACAAAAAACCATTAAATGAATAAAAAAAAACCCCTGGGCAGCACTGTGCTGGGGTATAAAAAGCAAGGAAGAGTCGGATCCAGCCGAACCTTAAATACCCGGTGAATGTTTTTATTTCAAAGTTAATCTTGTATATACATATAAATGAATGTGAGTCCTTTATAGGCGTCCAAATAGCTCAACCGATCTTTATGAAATTTTTGCAGTATGTACACGTGGTCTGCGGTCCGAACGTAAGGTAAATATTAATTTGGAAATATGGACGGTGCCACGCTCCCATAAAAGAGAAAGTATATGTATGCCTATGTCCATCTCGGGTTTTTTTATGCTGTTACAAACAACCGTGAACAAAGTTATAATACCCTGGGCACCAGTATGATCGGGTATAAAAATGGCAGGAGGGTTGGTGGCGGGTAAAATTGTATGATGTGAAATATTCAACTTTTTTTTAAGGAAAAACATTTCCTTAAGCATCCAAGCTATAACTGTTCAAGTTTTTGTACTTGGGGGTACAAATACCCTTAAAAGAAAAAATTATCTATACGTTGTTCACTTTCAAAAAAAATACCATGGTTATTACTCTGTTGCAAAACTGCTGTTGTACAGTGTAATTACACATACAAGTTAATGTAATCTTTATTTAGACCAATGTCATATATTATATAGTGAGTAAAAATATTAAAAACCAACTCGAAATTCATATGAATATTTGATATACACTTGATATATGGAATTAATTATTTTACATAAACCAAAAGTTTTAATTACTAGCGCATTTTCCTAATGCATGTTAGAAATTATTTATAATTATATTTCTTCTACGTAAATAAATCAAATAAATTATGTTACAGATTATTCAACTAAATAAGTAGTGTTTTTAACGTATGGAATCTCATAGCAGGATATTTTTTAAGTGGAAATAAAAATTAGGTAGCTATTCTTATTCCTAATATTCTTCTTTTTTTTGTCATATAAAGAGATTGGACTGAAACGGATGTCACCACTCTAAGCGCCAGTTAGAAGCGAGCGAATTTGAAGGAAGCTCTCCAAATAATTTCAGATTTTAGATGGCCCCTTCACAAACAGCGTCTATTCAGAGAGCATGCACCATGAAAGTTGGTTCTTCAATTGGAAAAGAAGTTTTTTTCCGGCTGGTTGGTCCCCTCGAAAACACAAACTCTAACAAAAGATACGATGGATGGGGGTTCACGCCACCTTTTGCATTCTTTTCACCCTGCATCAGAATGACATTCTTCAAAATGTCACTCATTTAGTCTCTCGATTGGTGGACGCGATCAAAGACTGCTTCGGTGAACGTCTTGAGTGAAACCATGAAATTAAATATTATGAAATCAATTTTTTAACGACCTTTCCAATTTTAATTTGTGTTTTGCCGGCTCCAGGTCAAGGGGGTGTTTGGTATTAGTAGCCAATGTTTATTCTTACAAGTGAATTAATTATTTATAATTAGTTCTCTTTCAACTAAATAAAAATATGAAAGATACCTTACTCAAATTTGATTGACAGATTAAAGAAGAAAATACTAGGAACCAAAAATTATAAGCAATGGAAGTAGCACCCCTACCTTTAGAACAATTTTATACATTTACGTTGAAGCTTTAATACCATTTCAAAAATTTTGAAATATGGAAAAAAAACGCGCCCAGTTCACATATAATTAGAATTTACAAAAATAACAAAAATCACGGTATTTCATAAGGTTACCAATCCTACTCCTTTTGAAGGACAGTTCTCGTTTTGTAAGCTATGCCCTCCTCTAAAAAGCGTTCGGCTACATTTACTCCTTTTTGCTATATCTCCATCTGATATCTGTATTTGAAGTTATATACATATGTACATTATCGTGCGTGTGTGATTGCTATAAAAAAAAAGTGCAGTGTGGAAAATCAAATGCAGGCATAACGCAAACGTTTATCGAATAAGTTCAGAAAATTTACCGAGCTTGTTTTTAATATATTGAGGAATGATTTAAAGCAAACGCCTCGGTAAATAATAGTTTTCATTGGTGTTTTTTTTTTTTATTTCATCGCAAGCAAATTGGGTAGATATGGAATTTTATGTTAAGGTTTTAATGAGCAATTTAGATTGAATGTTGATAATCTAACTACAGCACTTGCCGCAAAATTCAATATGAAGGATATAACTTGCTAGGATATTACCAATATATTGTTAGAAGTTAAGATAAGATTCATTCAATTGATAAGTATTAATTTAAGTTATAATTAATCAGTCTACGGTTTTTTATACAATTTTTTTATTCATGTTATTAGGGGCTTTATCTTCCAATTATCATATTATATGTAGTTGATTAAGATTCCAATGAATAAAATTATTTTCAACAAGATTTTATTGTGTCCTCCTTTTCAATCTAAATAAGTAGGTCACCTTATATTTCATTAACTATAAAAGATAATTTGCTAAATTTGATAAACAACTTTGGGTTGGAAAAGGAAAACGTAGGTTAAATTTAATTGGAAAATGGGCGTAACACCGCCCACCTTGGAACAAAATAAGTGCATACCCGCAACTAATTTATCAAAGTCTCCTAAATTTGATACACTTTTTGCATATCGACGCAGTAAGCATTATTTCAAAAATTATAGAAATCAGACAAAAATCTCGTCCATCTCTCATAAAGCGGTAAAAATTAAAATGCTCATCATTTTACTAAATCATTTAGCCAATTTGCAAAAATTTTGTACGAAGAATTTAATTTGGAAGAGAAATGCGTGAGACAAAATTGAATGGTAGAATGAGCGTGGTGCGTCAAAAACGTAAGAATTTTTTTTTATTTATACTTAAATAAATAAAAGACATTTAAATTTTAAAAATTAACTGGTTTTATTACTTACAAGTGCTGTTTATTTGAAAAAAAACAAGCGCCGGTTATTTAAAGTTCGGTTTAGCAGTACGTAGACTCTTATTTACTTGTTTATACTATAATTAGTACTCGTATTTTGTCTAAATTGATTTTTATTGGGTTAAAATTTCTACCTGTTACACCTTACAAATTGAGAGAATGCTGCAAATATATTTGATATGTTTATGTACTTATATTATATATCGGCTAGAGCGCCACATATCGAATTAATTTTCAAATAAAATATTTATATTTTTGCAGATAATACGTGTTTTGAAGTTCACTGAAAATGGACTGCTTTTAGAAATATCGCGACTACAGCGGCACCTATCGCTCAATTTTTTAAATAAAACAGTAATTGTTGTAGCTAATACATGCTCTGAAGAAGATCGGTTATAAGAAGTATCTCTGTTCCAGCGCCGATTAAATTTAACCCATTATTGGTGGCCGTGCCAATTTGAGAACACCTATGTAATTATTAAGGGTAGAAAAAAAAGGTGTTGACGCCAGTGTAAATATAATTTCAGTTATGAGGAGCTAAACGTGCAGCAATTAAATATACAATAAAAAGATTTAACAATGAATTATTTGCTGAATTTTTGTATCAAGACCCCCCTGAAGGTTTGTATAATTTTTTAATTGTAATAATGCGTACATAAATATAATCATAATTTTGTTCATAATATATAAAACTGAATAAACAATTAATCAGTTACAATATTTTACAGCAATCTATATAGAGAATGTAAGTATTCGTTGTAGTCAAAACGTGACTGTTCCAATACGGTTACAGCGGCCACAAGTATACTCAATTTATCCTTATTTTGCAGAGTTTGAAAATGAGTCGAAAGCGAACATTTAACGCAAGTAACAACTTCCAATGTTTAGAAGAGGCCATAAATTTCATTGTAGAAGACAGTTGTGATGGTTTGGAGTATGACTTGGCTATAATTCCCCCAGAACCCAGTGTTGTTACTGACGAAGAAGAGGATTTTGATGACAACAATGCTCAATCTAACATGCCGAAAGATGTTCCTGGAAATATTGAGATATTTGCTCGCGATCTTGATGCTCTTCACTTTCAGAAAATGGCAGTAATGACAAAACCATTAGCTGTGAAAAGAGTACCTCAAACATCAAATACTCCCGTATGGCATGGCTAAATTATATGATTACATAAATAAATAGAATTTGACAACCAAATAATAAACGAGTGTGGCATAAAAGAAGCCGTGAAAGATCTCACTCACATCTGTTCAAATATTTGAAATGTTTTTTTACGAAGTGCTGGAGAGCTACAAACAAACTCTCTATCATTCTATCGATTTCACTGTATAGGATCAACATTCACGGTAAAAAATTGTGGTGAGTGTTATTCACGATATTCTATCTAAATCGACCGTTCAAATTACAGACTGCTCGTCCTTTAACATCTTATATGTATAGAGTGATTGCAACTCGATGGCAACGATCACGTATCTCAAAAGCTTCCAAAGCGGATTCGGTATGTCATTTGTCATAATAGAAGCCGCTGGGGTTGTACAAAATGCAAGAAAATATTGTGCATTGAAAACCCCTGTTTTTAAAATTATCACTCTTAAGTGGCTAGTGTGCCAACTTGGTACACCCCTTTAAAGTGTAGAAAATTGTTTTCATATTTTGCCTATATTTATTTGGTAATTGGCCGCTTCTATTGCATGTATAATTTAATTAAATTTGACTTTTCAAACAGGTGGCAGGTATCTCTAAAATATAGGTATGAACTTTGTACCTGCCGTGGTTAAGTGTTTGACACTCATATTTTCATATTTTATATGCTTGCCTTTTCCACAATCTACTTTTGTAAATTTTCAAGAAAATTTAGTTAATTTCGTAAGGGGACCACATGAAGGGTTGGCGATGGAGGTGAAGTTTTTATTCTAGAAAAGTATTGGAAATACAAAATTAATGGGGTTGTTTTTCTACATTATAATTCTCTAAGGATTAGTCCTCAGTAGTACATTTTGCTCAAATTTCGTTCCCACAAACTGCAAAGCGCGTGTGGCACGCCAATTTTCAACCAGCCGAGATCAAATTGTGATCAAATTTTTATTTATCCTAACCTTAAATTGGCCTCCGATTTTAAAGCAGTCAAGGCGCCATTTCGTTCATAAATTGAAGGTCCAACTTAATATACATATATAGATTATAAGGACCCAATTTCCAGAAATTTCATAAACTTCATAACTTCAGAATCGTAGGCCGTAATAAGTCATGCAATGCCATTGTCTTATGCGTTTTCTTTTCGGCTTTGAAGCTTCTATACTTATTATACACGACCACCTTTGTGCTTGTTGCGGTATTTGTAAACAAGTCTAAATATTGCTGTATCTGCACAAATGGCCAACCGATATAAACAAACTCAAAAACCATACGTCAAGTAATAACCAAAAAGTAATATATATTATATGTATGTATTGTGCATACGACGTGCAGTATATATGTATGTACATATATATACAGGTATTTATGTTAACGTTAGAATGAAAACTATCTTGGCTGTGCATGCGAATCGTGCTGGATTTGTGGTGTTGACTTGTACGAATGTCGGAGTGGCGCGAAGTGAGTGGGCGCAGTGAATAGTGAATGGCAGTTTTTGGATTTGTATTGAATTTGGTTAGACAAACTGACTATAGCAACCGCATATAACCCCAATAAACAAATTAATAAAACATTTGAAGAAAGTGAGTGTAAGCAAAAATACTTGCAAACGCAATGGAACTCCTGCGAGTCAAGTAACAAAAGAACATCAGAATCGCAGCTGAATAGGTCTGGCGCAAGGAGCAAGCTCAAACGGAAGCTCAAATATCGGGTGCATTCAAAGTATATTGGAAGTTTGTTAGTGAACTAAAAATATCTTAAAAATAGTAGATATTGCATTGAAAATTGACTTCGAATGGCAGCTGCGTGCTGTTGAAAAGCTCTCGAGGAATACGCTACACTATAGAATGCACAGCCTTTGGCTAAGGTAGGTTTTGTGGAGCAAACGAGAAATGCCAATAAATCGAATTGTTGGTAAAGATTTTTATTGCAGAAAGTTTGAAAAGCGCTGCAGAGTTATAACTAAGCAAAATATATGTATAGTTGCCAAAGTTGCGCAATAACGCAAGTTCAGAACGAGTGACATAAAGTTTGTTGTCATACAACGCCAACAGGCAAATCAATTGCAGTTCAAAATACAATATTAGCACAGCCGAACTATGCACAAGATTTCTGCATCAACATGAAGAATTGGACGAGCTTTGGTAGAAATATTATTGCGAAAGTGGTAGTAAAGCGGGTGGGGCAAAGGCAAAGCGTAAAGCTGTATATAGCACAAAAGTGCATTGGAAGGCGGAAACGCACTGCAGCAGCAGCAGCAGCATGTCCATATCGAAGTTACGCAGCAGGCCAGCAATTCTAACGCGGCAGGAGCATGTAAAGAGCCCCATCGGCGGAGCGGAGAGTGCAAGTCGCACGAGCATTGTGCATACCGTTTTCGCCGATGCACAAAAAACTGCCAAATCAACAACGTCCGCTGCGACTACAAACCTACTGAATGCTACAGCAACGAATGCAGCCGTTATTGCTGCCGCAGCTGCATTCACTGTAGCTGGGAAACAACATCAGCAGCAACAGCTGCTACAGCAACAACAACAAAACCCAAATCAACTCCCACAAGCCGCACAAACCAATTTACCTCAAACATCACTGCTGAAAATAGAACCATTTGTTCCTAGCCTCTCTACACGGCTGCGTCGTCCCTTCGGACGTTCTTATACCACACTGTCCAATTCTACGACTGCAATGACAGTCAATAATAATAACAACAGCAAACGTAAAATAACAGCCAATGCAAATACTGCTACCGCACTCAATTCCCCATTGTTGGGGGCAGCCATTGATAGCAACCTTGCCAAAGCGAATGCCGCCAGCACGCGTGCAGCAGTCGCCGCGCGGCTACGACGCAATCCAGTGCGTACAACGATCACGCGACAACGTTCCAAGTCCACCTCTTCATCCGCCACCAATCGGCCGGCCACGGCATATCGAAATTTGTCACCGAATATGTTGTTGAATAGCGAACACAGCGGGATTAATGCAATCGCTGGTGGAGGTGGTGGTGGTGGCGTAGACGATAGCGGCAATACCAGTGCCAGCGGAAATACCAACGGAAGCAGTAATGGCAATACGGCCACTGTCACATTGCAGCCCAATGGTATTTGTCGGATAACACGCACTGCGCAAGACCGCGAAAAGCAACCGGATCGCATTAATTATGATCGACGCGGGCTCAGCGCAATACCGATATTCGAGCTTGAGACACAGATGCGCCTGCTATCGCTGCAACATAATCTCATCAATATATTTCACATACCAAAAGAGGAGCCACCGCCACCACCCCCACCATTACTGCCGTTACCATCACCAGCACTGTTACCAGTACCATCACACGCAGAAGCACAGCCGGAAGTTTGTCATACAACCGACGTACAATCGGAGTGTAGTCGAAGCGAACAAAATTCGTCTATACTAACTAACAGAGTGAGTTCACCGAAACCGCTGCGACGCCAAAATGAGCGTATTGGTGGTAGCGGAAGGGCTGCGGGTTCGGGTAATGGCGCCAGTGTACGTCTTTCGCTTGCTTTGGGCACAACAAATGCACGTCAATTGAATGGCAATGCGCTAGTGCCACCGACCCCACCACCCACGCCGTTGGGTCATATACAACCACTGCCGCACTCACCGACTTCTCATCTTTACCAACAGCTGCTGCAGCAGCGTTTAAATGCCGGTGTCAACAATAATTTGGTAAAGAACTTGCACTACAATACGCCATTGTTGCCACTGGCACGTCCACCGGCGCCTTGTCGCTTTGCACTGAAGCGTTCCAAAAGCTTTGTGACAAATATACCGCGTCATTTGCATAGCATACAGCAAAATCTATTGAAATCACAATTGGCGCGTGTTAAACTCGGCGCAGCAGGTGCCGAAGCGCGATTGAAAAGCTTCGATTCGAATACCAGCGCGCTAACCAACGTCACAGACACGTCTTCATCAACGCCAACTACGTCAACCACAAACACTGGTGGTACTAGTAAAACAAGTAATTCGAATGGGACAACTTATGCCGGTAGTGAATTAGATGAAGACGATCCGCTACAGCAGCTTACGGTTAAAAATAGGCAGCTAGCAGCATCTTATGGCTCCACTTTCCAACATCTCGTCTTTCTCGATCTCTACGATAATCAAATCGAACGCATAGGAAACTTGGATGGCTTACCCGCGCTCACCGTACTGTTGCTGGGAAATAACCGGCTTACCGATATCAGTGGACTCAGCTCGGTGAAGCAAACGCTACGTGTACTCGATTTACATGGCAATAAAATCGCCAGCATCACCAATAAGCTTAGTTGTCTGCAAGAGCTTAAGTCGCTCAATCTTGCCAGCAATTTGTTGCGGCAGATAGGTTCAAACGATTTTGTTGGCTTGGTGCAATTACGCGAACTTAATTTAAAGCGCAATAAAATCAAGCGTATCAATGGCTTTCAACATCTCACAGCGCTGGAACGACTTTGGCTTTGCCACAATGAGCTACATCGCGTGGACGATATGGCTTCGATTGCCAAGGCAACCAATTTGCTGGAGGTAACCATAGAGCATAATCCTGTTTCTCTCGCTGGCGACTGTGTCTCATTCTTGGTCAGCTACTTGCCGCATCTGCAATCGCTCAGTCAGATGCCCATCACCGAGCAGGTGCGTACGGCGGCAATGTCTTGGCGACGAAATAAAGAGATTTCAGACACGCATTATGCACACCTCTCGCCAGATGCCTATCAGAGCATCAAACGTGAAGAGGTAATCTCGAATGCGCGCACCAATTGGGAGTTGCTAAGGTCACAACAAATGTTACAACAGCACAAACAACAACAACAGCAATCAACTTACCCAGCAGTGCCACGTATTGCGAAACCCAGCGAGTTGGCGCGTATAAATGAATCAAATGAGGCGGTAGGCGATGCGACAGATGAGAGTGCATTGCTCGTGGCTGGATTTGAATCGGAATTGCAAGAATTTATTAAATTGCCGCCCATACAACAACAGCAAATGTATTCACAACACGACCTGCCGGAGACACAACCCCCAAAGCCGAAATCAGTCCAGACAGCTTGCACTGAACTTAATCCGCTTGCCAAAGGCTTGCCATCAACCACACGTAACGAACAGCTACCACATAATGTGAGCAACAATACCAAATACAACGAAAGCAAAAGCAATAATGTTGACAATAGCAATAGCAACAACAACAGTGCATGTTGTTCCGGCTCATCGGGCTCCAGTTTGGGACCAAATGTACATTCCTCTTCTAGCTGCTTTAGTTCAGACAACGAGGACTCCACTGAGCCACAACAACGTAGCTCACGCGTACATAAATATCAAAAAACATCAGACCAGCAGCAACAACAAACAAAGGTGGGGATGAAGGTAGGAGGCGGCGGTGAAAATGCTGTTGTAAAGCGCAAAAATGGTGCGGCTCAAAAGACAAAACCACTTAGTGCCGAAGCTAGCGTAGCTAACAAAATGAATAGCGCCGCCGAGGAGGCTGAATTGAGGTCTAATGCGGCCGGCAGCACTGTGACCGCTGGGTCAGAATTGGAGACGAATAGAATTGCAGGAAATAATGCGAATGCAACAAACTCCGATAAAATCAATTTACCAACACAACAGCCATCAAAATCAGCCGCGAAAGAAGAAAATGTTACTGCAAAAACCGTTGAGTCTATCAGTCAGTTGGACAATAACTCATCAATGCTAATGCCGCCGTCGAGCCGCACTTCTAATGCCAACAAAATAATGATGTCACAACAAAAATTAGCCTCGACAACTGCAGCAGCCGTAGCCCCAATTGGTAGTACACCCATGACACCGCAAATTACAAACCATGGCAGTGCACTAAGTCTAGGATTTAAAGACTACGCGAACGCATCTGTGCAGCCAACGCCACAACAAACAATCACCGGATCGGCAGCACCAGCAGGCACAACAACGCGCACAACATGTCGTCGTCTAATGAGGTCACAGACAATCGTGGCTGCTAACAATGGTGGCATAAATAACTGCTTACCAACCACAGCTAATAACGGAAATGAAACGAGTGCCAGCAGGCGCACATCAAACACTAGTAACAGCAACAACAACAATAACAACAACAACAGCAATAGTAAAATCACCACAAGTGCTACGTCGACGGCGTCCACTGGTCAAGTGGCGTCAAATCAGCCGACTGTCACGTGCATAGTGGCACCTACGCCGCTCAGCACATCCAACAACAACCACTCCACGCTAGGTGGTCAACGCGCACCGGCTGAAAATAAAGTAGAACGCGAGGCGCGCGAACGTGAGCGAGAACGTGAGCGTGAACGCGAGCAGGGCGGTGATTATCTCATCGAGATTTGTGGTCGATACCTGAACGTATACGGTCAGGGCGCAGTGCGCTACATAGACAAACAATGGAATGCAGCAAAGGCGCAGGATGTGCATACGTTGAATTTTAGCTACATCAATTTCAACAATATAGCCGCGACAGTGTTGGCCCGTGTCAAGTCACGCTTTCCAAATGCCGAAAATTTCGTATTTCGTGAAACGAATATCGAGTACATTGGTCAGATTAACGCATTGGCCGAACTTCAAGGCATCAGCGCGCTCACCATCGATCCGGAGGGAAATCCAATTACCACAAAGGATTTGTGGCGTGAATATGCCATTTATCGACTGTCGCACTGGGGGCTTAAGCTGATCAATGGTGTTGCGGTCACGGAGGCGGACATCGAGGCGTCGAATGCATTGTACGAAAGTCTCTCCGATTTGGTGTTGTGGGCGATGCCGGCAACGATGTTGCAGCCGCTCCTAGCGCGTTTGCGGCTAGACGAAACATGTACAGCGAGTAAAATGTCACCTAAAGAGTGGCTAATGAAGCCGGAAAACAAATCGTTGCGCCTAGTAGTCGGTAAAGAGGCGCTGCAATGGAAAAAACCAACATCTACTAATAATAACAACAACAACAGTAACAATGCTAACAACAATGGCAATAGTGGTAGTGTCAGTGGGCATCACCAACAGCCAATGCCATATGCCGTGAGTCAGACTAACATTGGCACCAACATCAATGCGCTTAGTATGCGCGAACGCGGCCGCCTACATTTTGCCACCATGATCGAGAACACAATAAACGCGGTGGAGAAAATGCATATGCTGGAATCATTGTGGCCAAGTATGCTGTTGGACATTGTACGGAATGCGTTGCTTGATTATTCGCATCTCGACGAATATTTACGTAATGTAATGGATGAAATCATGAAATGAAATCATGAAGTGACAATTGCAATGCGAACGCATTATTGCTTTGATGGGGTCAGTGGTAAACGAAGCTAAGTAGCTTGCTGGCCGATGGCGCCAATTATACGCGAGTACGCTTAGCATAGTAACTAGACGACGATGGGAGAAATTTATGATGGCTTTTGTGGAGGACAATTTATGTTGGTGTTCATTTGCAAATGGTAGTTTTTACCTTCGCAATATGCAATAGTGCAATAGATTTAGTGAATACGAATTTAGACATACATACATACATACACTATAGGAAAAGTCAAAGGGAATGTCGCACATTTGTGTACACTACGGCACTTGTACATTTATACTTGCATTCATTAATAGTATGTACAACTATAAAAAAATTTGTAGCTCAATTTTTAAAATATACGAAAAAATACACTACTCTTAATCTTGCTTTTTAAATTAAAATTGATTATCTAACAAACCGTAAGTACAAACCTGGAAAATAAGAATTACTATGTGGAACAATTTGAGAGTTCGTTCGAAGATCAAGCTCTAAGAGGATCTCGTCACTCGTCACAATTGTTTTGTTACAATTGGTTAAAATTTTAATATTATCGTCAAAACTGCAACTGATTTTAACCTTTTAACCCCCATTTTAATAAGTCCTTTTGACACTTACTTCAAAAAAGTTCACTGTACATAAGTTAATTAAAAATTTCTTTAACATGAAGTTTTACTACGGTTTTGTGCGCACAAACCGTGTCAATGTGGATAGCAGCTGCTTTATAAAGTACATAAAATATCTCACGAGTACAAATGTAAGGAAATAACTACGGAAGATTATTTTGAATTACTTGATACGATTTTGTTAAGATATAATAATAATAATAATAATAATAATAATAATAATAATAATAATATAATACTAATTTGGCATTTACAACATAACTTGATGTTTGACCGAACTTCCCCTTCAATTTGTGGTATGCGCCTTGATGTTGAACACAAATTGAGAGGCCGACTCCGAACGCCTTATGATTTTTGTGAGAAGTTTTTTCATTGAAGAAATACACTCAGAGGTTTGACATTACCCACTGAGGAGCGGCCGCTATTAGAAAAAAAAAACTTTCTATAATTTTTGATGTTACTTGCCCCGGCCAGAAATTGAACCCGAGAATATGAAAAAAAAAGAATCTTCAAACACGTGTCCACAAAATGAAAGCTAAATGGTTTCACCCTAGTATTAAATCACAAAATTATGACGAAATACGAATTTGGTTCTGTCTGACGTTCCAGACCAAACGGGCATATTTTAGTCGTCAACTGTATGCTTATAATTTTAACAAAATGTCAGAAACCATCACATGCACGAAAGGATCACAGAAATACTTTTATATGTGTAAGCATACACATGTACTATGTTTATGATTAGAAACGGAAAATTTTGTCTCTTGACACTTAAGGTTTTTAAGATAAATTTTAACTCTAGGTGCTAAACTTTCTTCTTTTTTTTTTGTAACCAATTTTCCAATAGTAATGTTTATCTCGTGCACGACTTTTCCATTCTTGCTCCAAGTAATTGAGCTTTAAGTAGATTTTGATAGCCCTAAGGCTCGAACAAGGTCATTCAAATCGTATTGCTTAAGAAAATAAAGTTCTTTTGATGAACTTGATGACGCAGATGAAGTGTACGAAGATGAGCAAGTGCACCCAGAAAGGCAACTCGTTGGAGTCTGTAGACACGAAATATTTGCAATATCCATCTGCTCATCATTTTTTGAAGATTAAGTACCTTCTTCATGGGGAATTGGTATTTTTGCAGATGCAGATTTACAGATTTGTGACTTCTTTCAAGCCAACCTTTCAACGCTCTAGTGCAACTGGTACAGCATAATTTTTGTTCATTGATAGGTAATCCGAAATATAGCTGATAAGCTTTTTTGACAAGATCCGTTATTATATTTCGTGGTGTTTTCATAGAAAATTCTCCACAACTTTGGCAAAAACAGTCTGCAGCTTTTTCTTTTCAATACAATTGTAAAATTTCTATTATATATCTTACTGCTGCAAAATCACAGCGAAAACTTCGCAAGTCCGTAGGCACTACCATAAAAATCACCTACGAATCTGTCCATATTTTTTTATTACTCGCTGAAATTCGTTTTGTACAATATGTAACATGTAAGAGCCAAATTTAAAACTTGATAAAAAATGTTTTAAAATTAAAAATATTTTTACCGAAATTCAAACTTTTCCATCAGAGTTTCCAGAAAATGAATGGGCATGCGATTTGGTTACCAATATAAGTTTTAGTATACTGACACCCCATGGATTTTGGATGATTTTTTGAAAGTTTGGTTTGAAGCACTTTTATTCATATAATGGATGCATTTTATATAAATTCTCGTTGAATTTAAATTTCTTTGTGCTGGCGCAATTTCTACCATTCAGAATTCATGTCCTAAAATAAAAAAGTTCCTAAAACCAAAATTTCAACAAATTTCAGCAAATGGCAAAAAATTAAAAAAATTTCTTAAAAATTCCGATAAAAAAAAAAAGAGTTTAAATTTGATAAAAAGTCGTCGAATTTTAATGAATGTTTTACAAAGTTTTTGAGGTTGGTCTCTTTATACCTTTTGTTAGAGAATGGGCTCAAATTAAAAAACAAAAATGAACAAAAAAAAAATGCATGATGACAAACATTGTGAATATTGTAAGAAAGTCAGTGTGCACTCATTTGCGCTTCCCACTGCATATACACTGAGTATTTATAATGTTTACGCAAAACAAAAAAAAAAAAAAACAAACAAAAAAACAAAAAAAAACAACAAACAAAAAATTAAAAAAAATCATAAATTTTAAATGCTTCGAAAAAAAAATCATAATCATCTACGTAGGTGTGATAGAAAAAATCGCCCAACGGGAAATCCACTCCTAATTCAGATCTTAAATTTTATGGTAAACATTTTTTCAACAAAATTTCTTTGCAGACCCATGAAATAAAAGCTCTAGCTCATATTATGAAAGTAACTCTAATGTTTCCTGTCGGATTTTTGGCAATATATGTATGTATATCCATTCATTAGTGGTGTGTAGTGCTTGGCAGTGATTTCAATATTTACGATTCATAAACTAAAATTTAAAATGTAGATAACAGGTGATCGGAGGTTCTTTCATTTTAAACTTAATGCCTCCAAAATATTGTTTTGAGTATATGGCAAAATTAAGTTAATTTCATTTAAAGGTTAAACTTCTTACGTGTCAGAGATAACCGATTACGGCAACATCCGAAAAAAAGGAAAATATAGAAACAATCAGCGTGAGCGTTGGAATTACTGTAAATTCTGCTAGAATACAGGACATAAAGAAACTTCTTTTCCAACATTTCGGAAAAGACTTAAGATTTTTTTTAGATTTTATAAAGACGTCCAAATACAGCCAAATCTGTCCGAAGAATAGCAATTGGAGTTCGAAGAAAGTAGACTTAAGGAAACTCAATCATGAAAATGCGTTTAAAGAGTGTTGCCAGCTGTTTAAAAATATTAACTTAATTAACGAAAATAATATAGTTTAATAAAATTTAATTTAATACAATATTTTAAATTTAATTTAAGTACAATTAATAAATTTATATTACATGTTCATAAAATTTGAATAATTACCCATATTTTTTAAAATGTCGAATATTAAAATTTTCCGAAGCATGAAAAGACCCAAACCTTTTTTCGAAAGCGATTTTTTTTTTAATTTTGCAGCAGAACATTACGCAATGCATCTACCAACTATTAAATTTACGATAAATTCGATCATAATTATATAAGTTATCAGTTAAAAACAAAAAGACTAAACTCATTAATTTTTCATTAAAAAAAAGTTCAAGAGTGGGTTTATATTTTAATAAACCAAATATATGTAAATATCTTCATACATTAAAAACACATAGAAGTTTCTTTTTGGTTCTTCATTCTTTCCGATAGGGTGAGAAGTGAAATATAGTGGAACGATTTTCCGCCATCCTTTGCCAAGATTGGTTTGGAGACAAAAAAAAAATGTCAGAGAAGATGCCGACCGGTTCGCCTCCAAACCAAAACTTGCCGAGGGATAACGCAAAATCATTCCAGTATACATCATTTGGAAGTATAGTTGTGACTACTCGCACATTCGAATATCTGGATATCCATTGACACGGATAAAATCCGAATAGTATGGATGTCCGGTTAGTATTCATTTGTGCGATTATACAAATATCCTGTTTACGAAGGTTAATGCTCGAATTTTCGGATTCCCAAAAAACATCCACGAATTTATGAACATTAATAATAATTCACGAAAACTTTTGGCGAATATTTTTTCGATGTGTACTTTAACTGTCTAATAACTTTTGGTAATATGTAAGCGGATATCCAAATATTCAAATATTATATTGATATGTGGATATCCGGATTTGCTTTGTAATCTTCGTAGATCTAGATTTGTCGTTTAAGTCTCCGGATATTCGGTTTATCCAGACCGGATAGTTAACAAATGCGAATGAAATTCCCAGCCTTCCATAGAGATCTTGGAATTAACCTATTATTTTATTGTTTATTTCGCACATTTCAATGAGTTATGCTTGGTTTTCATTAGGTCAAATTTTGTATGACAAAATATGACACGAAAATTTAATCTTATGAAATTTATCTATTTTTTTTTTTTTTTTGCTGTCAACAACGTTGATGGTGATAAAGGGCCTTTTCATATTATCTAAGAAAACGATAAACAATCCTCAAATACAATTTTTATTGCATATGCAATGTGCATCTAATATGGAAATCCACGTAATATTTGAATGCACGTATAGCTCATGCAATTCATATTTATAAGGTTCGCTGGCACCAGCATTATTTAAAATATATATTTATTTTAAATTAACAGCAACCAGATAATAAATAAGATTTAAATTATTTATCACTAGAATGGCATAAGTAACTATTAGCACTTAAAAACTTACTACTTACAATTAAATACCAAAGTAATATGTAAAATTATTTGTTAAAAACCTCTTCATTCGAATTATTTGCCTGCGCAGTTGTTTGCTTGATTTTGTCCACATAAATATTTAGTATAGCCTCAATTCCCGGATAAACTACGAAATTCGTCGTACGTATCTTCTTATCGGTCAGATATGAAGTAACCGATGCGGTATTGAAAGCAATATCCATTGCATCATTATGGGTAATACTATCCAAGTTTTTCCGCGCTATTTTTATTGCACAATTTTCAAAGCCATTCACCTTTGCAATGTAGGAATTTTTATTAATATAAATGATAACATTTTTAAAAGGCATTTCTTACCTTTATCGTTAAATCTAGTTTGTAGTCTGAGTCAATTTCTGGCCATTTTTGCTCCAGCACATCGCACTCCCATTGCAATTCATTTGAAGATCCATTCAAACGATGTGGCACATTTACGAATTTCGACCATAATTCTGATGCGAAATGTGGTGCCATTGGCGCGAGCATAATTATTTGAGAAGCTAATGCGCGTTCATACTGTGGACTATAACGCACAATATGTTTGGGCGCGCGCTAGTAATAAAATAATATAATATATTTGAAAAATTTGCTAAATTAATGTTAGACTGCAGTTTTACCCGTAAAGAGTTCGTTAGACCCTGCATTTTAGAGACGGCGACACTTAATTGATGCGAATGGCGATAGTTAAATGTGGCACCTTTCACATAGAAATTACGTGCATCGAATAGCTTAGCATCTTCGGTTTGGAATTCCTCGCTTTCTATATCAATTTTTTCACTATCCTGCTCATTAGGTGCAGAACGCGCCGCATAAAAATCGTTCAATGTTAACCACAGCCGCTTTTGCCAATTGAGTATACCAGGAAATGCTGCAACGTGGAATGGCATATAAAAACAATGTGATTCTAATTAATAAACATACTTGCGCTCGACCAATTTCTATGAGATGTTGGCGCTACATCAGCCAGCGATATTAGGCGTGTTGTATCGGTGCCGTACTGTTCAAACATATCCGTTGGATCAACACCATTTAACTTGGATTTCGACATTTTCTCCCACGTCATTACAATCGGCTCTTTGGTGTCCTTTAAGCGCGCCTGATTCTTTTTGGCATTCACAATTTCTACCTGTTGAGCAATTTACAAATTTTTTTATTAGTAGTTCATATTAGTAATTAATATTAGATTATCTTGTGCTTACCTCGTCTTCTCTAACATAGCGTCCTGAGCCCTTCAACCTGTATGACCGTCCCATCACCATGCCCTGCACAAGCAATCGAGAAAACGGTTCAGATGTCGGCGAGAGTCCACAACTGTGCAGAAAATGATTAACAAAGCGTGCATAGTATAAGTGAAGCACGGCATGTTCTTTGCCACCAATATACAAATCGACAGGCATGCATTTCCCTGTAAGCTCCTTATTTATAATGTCTTTGCTGTAGCTCGGATCCAGAAAGCGCAAATAATACCATGAACTATCGACAAATGTGTCCATTGTGTCAGTTTCGCGCTGCGCCTCGGTGTCACCACAATTGGGACAAGTGCAACGCAATGTTTCATCACGCTTCTCTTTTAGCAATTTTTTATCCGGCAATTCGACTGGTAGCTCTTTTTCCGGCACAGGTACAGCGCCACATTTTTTGCAGTGTATAATCGGTATTGGTGTACCCCAGTAACGTTGCCGAGATATCAACCAATCTTGCAATTTTGAAGAAACTCTATAACCGCCAATTTTTAAACGTGTGGCCGCTTCTAGCACTTCTTCTCTGGCCAATTTAGCATTCAATGTGTTGAGTGCATTTGTGTGCGCAAAGAAGGCTAATTCAAATTTTTCTTGCAATTCTTTGTCCTGATCGCGAAAGCTTGGTGCTGCCAAATATACATCGCAATGTTCAGCGAAGTCAGCGGCATCACTAAAAACGACTGGTACGACTGTGCCAGCAAATGGATTTTCGACTGTTAGACGCGATGCATTTTGTAATTTTGATAGGAAATGATTTCTTTTTATGACAATGAAAGAATTTGGGTCTTTTAAATGTTCTGGATGCATTGTCCAAATACGTAAAGAATTTGACGCTGATGTCAACAGTTGAAACGCATAACCGTTACACTCTCCAATCCAGTGGCGTTGCAAGTTAATGATATCACGCCAGTCTTGCAACACTGGGTCTTCCAGTCCGTCGAGCAGAGCTTTAGCATAGGCAGTAGTGCGTATAAACCATTGATTTAGTAATTTTTTCTGAACTTTTGCACCTGAACGCCACGAGCAACCATTTGCGTCCACCTGTTCGTCAGCTAGTACAGTATTATCCACTGGATCCCAATTTACTAAGGCCTGGAGAAGGTTGTTAAACTTTAGATTTAGTTTTTACATAGAACAAATGAGTTGTATTCAATTACTTGATCCAAAATTAATTCTACCTAACCTCATTTTGATATGCCAATCCTCGATTGTAAAGCATCAAGAACAATTTTTGCGTCCATTTATAGTATTCCGGTGAACAAGTGGACAGTTCATGATTCCAGTCGAAAGAACAACTCAGCGCTTGCAATTGTTGCTTCATTTGTTCTATATTTGTTTTTGTCCATGCTACTGGTTCCACACCGCGCTGTATAGCTGCATTTTCTGCGGGCAAGCCAAAAGCATCCCAGCCAATTGGTTGGAACACATTTTTGCCACACATACGATGAAAACGTGCTACAGTGTCGCTGATGGAATAAACTCGTACATGACCCATATGCAGTGCGCCAGAGGGATATGGAAACATAGACAGCACATAATACTTATCACTACGTGTCGGGTCGAAATGTCCTTGAGATACCTGATCGCGCCAATGAGACTCAATTTGATGCTTCAAATCACTTGTTAGTTCCGTTTCCTTTTCAAAAGAAAGTTATATGGTTATGAATAGCCCGACACTAGGAGCTGTAATTATACCTGTATGCCGGTCGTACTTTGCGTTATTAGACGCCTGCCATAGAAGTGTTTGAATTGCTGAAGCAGGTGAGATCGCAAAAGAAGCTGCATTTTTTAAATTTGATTTATAATTTTAAATCAAAACCAGTAAATTACACTACTATTTGTTACGTTATTTGTCCAATCGTAAAAGGTGTCTGCCAATTGTTACAGCTGATTTGAAAATTGTAATAGATGAAGCACTGAACACTGAAAGAAATTAGCAGTATGCCCAGAGCGTAATAGTAACAGAAATATAATCGTATACACAATCACTATGAAGTAGGTACTTTATGTTAGATTTAGCTTTTATGTCAGATAATCCATTGAAAATTATGTCAAAAATCTACAACTCACTTTAAGTATCAACTTAATTTTGATTCTGAATGCGCTCCCTTAATATGTGCACGAAACATGTCCAATTCATTCCCAAAGTAGTCGGTCCTATCTATTGGAGTGACTTGGGGTTTTATCCGTTTAAGGGTTTAGCAAAAGTTGTTTTAAAAAATAGTCGACTTCGCCTAATCGACTAACCACTTTTTTCGACTCTTTCGGCTAACCGCTAGTCGACTACCTGTTTGTTTTCGATTTATCGACTAGTTTTTTTGGTGCTAATTGGCAAAGCTCGTTTTTCACTACAATGATGTTTTTATGAATATATTGTGAAAAGCTGCCACAATTTGAATAGTTTCAGTTCGCCGACTTTCAGACTACTCCATGGTGAGCGGTTAGTCCAATACTTGCTATTCAATTTTCAACCGTCAAAAAAGTTGCTAACTGACTAGTCGACTAGTTTGTTTGTCGACTGACTAGTCGACTAGTTTGTTTGTCGAGTAGTCGGTTAGTCGATTTTTAACAAGAGCTTTGCCGGCCATGGCCAAAGTCAAGTAAAGAATTCAACTTCGTCACCAAGTCGATTGCCATTTTGCGCACTAAATTTCCATACTAAGTACGTCAAAACTTATCGATCGATTATAGGTATGCTCGACATGAACAAAATGCACCAGATCACAGAAGATGTGGAAGTGCATTTGTAACTGGTTTTGAGAAAAAATAGTATAAAAGCGGGTTCATCAATTGTTCTATGTTTGCATTTGTAAATTTAATTAACTTTACACTGACACCGCCATTGTGCACTTTTACATACATAGAAGAGGTCACTTAACAAAATATCTCGTTTTGCAACATTTGTGCCAGCATTATACATTGGCTTTCTAAATTGACCGTCTGAAAATCAAATTCCTTTTCTCTGTTTTGTTCAAACTCTCAAAAAATCAACTTTATGCCTTAGGGAAAAAGAGGTTCGATGAGACTTATCTGTTCTGAGGTTGAAAGCAATTGTTTCTTAAGTTGGATTGGAGGAATACGAAAGAAAAACTCAGCGAAGATATTAAATTAAAGAAATATGTAATTCTTTTCAACGAATGCAAGATTTTTAAGTTTCTTCCAGTAAGCGAGAATTTAAAGCGTTTGAAGACCGCCCATGAGATACGGTTACCTCTGAAAAGGGTATCGCATGCAACTGTGTGTGATGACTCTATCCAGTGCTGCTTGTCTTTTATAATCGGGAAACTGAATAAATTTACTATGCTTGTTTATATGTATTTTTATAGAATTTTCGGAAGTTTTACTTTGATTTACGTTAACTATTGCTAAATGTTCAGTACTTTTATCAACTGAATACCCTTGGTCACACTTTTTAAACATTATTTCTAATTTCCCACAGTTCCCTATTTTTGACCTTTTTGCTTTATGAAGCGTTGGCATCACTTTTTTTCACCAGTGTTTTTTGTGCGCTGGTGAATTGCGGACGTAATCAGAATTGCCTTCGCGAGTTTGTCGGACAACTGTTAAAAAATAAAATATATAGTGAAAAATCTATTTAATACAACATGGGCGATTCGTTAGAGAACGCCGATACATCTGTGGATGCGGTGGTAAATGTAACCATTGTCGATTATGGTGCATTTGCCAATTATATACGTAAAGCAGTAACCATCTTGCTGCCTGAAGAGGATGTGGTACCACCAGCATTGAATATGGCTCTAGAAGATCCAGATAATCAGGATCGTATAAAAAAGTTCCTTTCGGATCCACAAGTGCAAGCATTGTATATTCAACGGAATTGCTTAAAAGGTAATTTGGGTTAAGTTAACGGGACTCGTTTTCTACCTTTCTTTTGCTATTGGCTACCAACGCCCTACTTAGACAAAATGGCGTCTGCTGGCTCCAAATGGCTCCCCTAATAGCTTTGTGCTAAGAATTTTTCCTTTAAACTCTTAACTCTGCTTAAACATGCGGCTAAATAACAGCAAATACTTTATAGTACCATCTTTCATTTCAGCCAGGTGCAAAATTGAAAAAATCCAATAGGAAGAATCAATAAATTAAGTCTTCAAATTGGATATCTGACATTTGGAGGTAGTGATGTCATTTTGGTATGAGTCAGCAAATCGATCTATTACAGAGTCGCGCGCTAACTCTATTACTACTGCAATTTATTTTTGTTTATTTCTGCAAACGGTATTCAACCTTAAAAGTAAACAAAATCAGCTGTTAGTTGTTTACGGCCGGCGAAATTTGTAGTCGAAGGCTGCTTTGCTCAACGAACGACCTTCGCATTGTGTGCGAAAGGGACAGAAAACTATTAGAATTTCTAATTCGACCTTGCACCTTAGCATTGGGAATACGAAGTTTTTTTTGTAGTAATAAGCTTTTGGGATTTGGTCCAAGAATGATAGAATACAAGATTGCGCCTTCCCGCAGTGAAATGACAGATTTCGCCTTTAGTAAACAAGAATACGGGAGAGAGAAAATTGAACAACTTCCAATATTTCATTGAAAAACGTGTTCTAATTGTTCTAAAGTGTAAAATATGAATTTATAGGCAGACATTTAATAAATAAATTCGCAAAATACTAAAAAAAAGTGTCTCTTTTTCTTAATTTGTGAAAAAAGCTTTGTCTAGTTGAAGTTGAGAATTGTCAAACCCGGCAAAACCAAAGTAGCAGTACTTCTAAAGGCGTCACCTTCAGTATTCAGTACACCGTGGATTTGGTCAGGGTGAGAAATGACATTTCTTTTTTTTTTTTTTTTTTGTTTTTTGATTTCGAATGGCTGAAGCCGGACGGCTTACAAAACGCCAGGTTATCCTTCCTGTTTTGGTAGGTTTGGTCCAAAAAACGATCACGCTAATTTGCGTTGATATGTAAAATTTGATAAGTGGTACTGGAACGGACAATGTATGCCCTCTTTTATGTGTTTGTCATTTTTCTCTTAATGCTCCGCTATCTGATCGTTTTAATCCATTCGTATGTTGTCTTTACAATACCGTTTCAACTGTAAAATCCGTATTACTTGACTTCACTTTATATATTTTTTTTTTAAGGTTATAATCTCATTCCCATGGCTTCATATTCTTAGCTTTTCAATTTCGTTCATTAATTTCATTTGATACACATTTTTATTTTCATGTTATAGTTATATTTAAACATTATTTCGCTCATTTTTTTTAAATTTAGACACGAAAGTATTTTGCATCCATCACTTTCATTATTTTACACGGAGGTGTATCAAAAAATTTTCATTTATTTTATAAATTGTATTGATATTCTTTATTTAAATTTTTATGTTCATTGTATTAGAAATTTTGATTAATTTTCGAACATTTTATTAAGTTTCGGTTTTTCTTATTTCGCGATTATTTTTTATTTATATTAGCACATTACTCGACGGATCTTAGAGCTTCATCATTGCTAAGAACCTTCATGTCGAGGAGCCATTTTGAGACTGTGACAAATTTCTTCAAACTCGTGTAAAAATAATACAAAGTGGCGAATAGGGGAAAATTGTCTGACAATTTAAATGTTAAAATAACTACTGGTTAAGTGGTACTTTGCACTTTGGATATAAGCCAGAGACGTAACTATTTATTATAACTACAATGAGGCACAAATTTATTCACCAAAACTGAAGATGTTTTACTTTTTTCAAATGGCTTTGTGCGCCAATCATAGGAGTGTTCGTTACGAAAACGTATCCAAAATTAGCCAGTAAAATACTTTCTCAAAGACAATAACATATTGAGTTTTTCGAGAGCAGGAATTAATAAACATTTCCAAGGAAGCTCGCACAATTGCATTTGAATTTATGCTTTTGGATCATTTTACTTATACAGTTGGTTATTTTTTCTTTTCCACTTGTTTGTTAATAAATAACTTCGTGTTTTGTAAATAAATAACTCATACATAAGTATGTCTTTGTAAATTTATAATGTGAAACATCGAATTGATTTGTTGACTCAAATGCAACCATATGCCACAATCAGTTATTTTGTTTTATCATACAAGTATTTTCAGAACATTTTTCAATCTTGGAATACGAAACTATTTCTGGACCAGTTAGGCACCATGTCGGAAAAGCTCGGGATCATTTCGGCACTAGTTCACGATCATTTGGGAATTGTATCACCCAAAGTTCTTGCAATTTCAGGAAATCTCGTGTTAGATGTTATTTCGAAAGTTATAAATCGACTATCAAGCAAGGCATAATCATCAAAGGAATGCAGGAAAAATATGATGGCTACTGTTATCTCTTAAAATGTTGATATTGTCCATAAACTCGTTTGTGTGAAATTGGCAAAAATGCCATACTGCTATTATTAGTCTTAAAGTTCTTTTAAATTTTGCTCTACACGAAAAGAAAGTAAAAGAATAAACTGGTATTTCAGATCAGCGCCTTGAAAGTGGCAAAAGATATTTGCAATAAACTATTTATTTTCTATCCAAAACTCAAGTAAAAAAATGCATTTTATGCCCTTTGGGTCCAAAATAGCGTTTTGGAACCGTCTTATTTTGTTTTAGTACATTTAGGGCTACCCATTTTAGTATCTTAGCAAATCATATTTATTTTTCCGCGAAAATAGAGTGCGATTTTTAATAAGAGTGTATTTTCGTTTAGAAGATGAAAATGAGCAACCCGCTGAAGGAGAAGAGGAGAAAGAGTTTGTCAACTATCAAATTAGCAATGATGTACACTTCACCAATAGCCGGATGGCTTCGTTAGCGTGCATTAAACGGGGTGCTGTGATTGAAGCAGACAAATCGATACATTCCCAATTGCGTTTGATAAATTTCTCAGATGGCTCACCATACGAAACATTGCATGCCTTCATATCGAAGTCCTTGGCACCCTATTTCAAGTCTTATGTCAAGGAATCCGGTCGCGCCGATCGTGACGGTGACAAAATGGCACCATCTGTTGAAAAGAAGTTGGCCGAATTGGAGATGGGATTATTGCATCTACAACAAAATATAGATATACCGGAAATAACATTGACAGCACATCCATCGGTGAATGCCGTTATACGTAAATGTGCTGATGAAAATCGTAAAGCCAAAGTGGCTGACTTTGGTGATAAAGTAGAGGATTCATCATTTCTCAATCAGTTGCAAAATGGTGTCAACCGTTGGATTAAGGAAATAAAGAAAGTTACCAAATTGGATCGCGAGCCATCATCAGGCACTGCTTTGCAGGTAAAACGTTATTACGGCGCTAATGGTAAAAAAAAAATTAATATTAAATTATTTATAATTTTCTTAATAGGAAATCTCATTTTGGTTGAATTTGGAGCGCGCTCTATATCGCATACAGGAAAAGCGTGAATCGCCAGAGGTTGCGCTCACACTGGACATACTGAAACATGGCAAACGTTTCCATGCCACTGTGTCATTTGATACAGACACTGGCCTCAAGCAGGCCTTGGCAATGGTTGCCGATTACAATCCCCTAATGAAAGATTTTCCCATTAATGATTTGCTTTCTGCTACCGAGCTAGAGAAAATACGACCAGCTGTGCAGCAGATTTTCTCCCATTTGCGCAAAGTACGTAATACCAAGTATCCAATACAGCGTTGCCTCAAATTGATTGAGGCCATTTCGCGTGATCTCTCACAACAATTACTAAAAGTCTTGGGTACACGTCGCCTCATGCATATCCCTTTTGATGAATTTGAGCGCGTTATGAATCAATGCTTTGAGATATTCAGTTGCTGGGATGACGAATATGATAAATTGCAAGGTTTGCTACGCGATATTGTAAAGAAGAAACGTGAAGAGCATTTGAAAATGGTTTGGCGCGTCTCACCAGCGCATAAGAAGTTGCAGTCACGCATGGAACATATGCGAAAATTCCGACGTCAGCATGAACAGTTGCGTACCGTCATTTTGCGTGTGCTGCGACCCACCAAACAGGCACAAAATAATGATGCTAACGCGGTGGAGACCAAACAACCATATAGCTTGGAAGCAGCCGATGCCAATGCTATCGAAGAGGTGAACTTAGCGTATGAGAATGTGAAAGAGGTAGACTGTTTGGATATAACCAAGGAGGGTTCAGAAGCTTGGGAGGCGGCTGTCAAGCGTTATGAAGAAAAAATAGGTGAATTGAATGAATGCGTATTAGTTTTAAATATTTTACAGTGACTGTGACTTTTTTTGTTATAGATCGCGTTGAAGCTCGCATTACTGCACACCTGCGCGATCAATTGGGCACAGCTAAGAATGCCAATGAAATGTTTCGCATTTTCTCGCGCTTTAATGCGTTATTCGTGCGCCCACATATACGCGGTGCTATACGCGAATACCAGACGCAACTCATACAACGTGTTAAGGATGATATTGATGCGCTGCATGAGAAATTCAAGGTTCGATTTGCATGAAATGGCTTAAGTAGACGTTTCTTTTTCTACTTACACATTTCCATTTTCTTTAGGTTCAATATCCACAAAGTAAGAGCTATCGACTTTCCACTGTGCGGGATTTACCACCAGTAGCTGGTTCTATCATTTGGGCACGTCAAATCGATAATCAATTGACAATGTATTTGAAACGTGTGGAAGATGTTTTGGGTAAAGGTTGGGAAACGCATTTGGAGGGGCAGAAACTCAAAGCGGATGGCGATAGTTTTCGCACCAAGCTGTCAATTTCAGAAGTTTTCCAAGAGTGGGCGCGTAAAGTGCAGGAACGGAATTTTGGCAACTCTGGACGCATTTTCACAATTGAATCGGCACGTTCGCGCACAGGACGTAGCAATGTTTTGAAGTTGCGTGTCAACTTTTTGCCCGAAATCATAACGCTCTCAAAGGAAGTGCGTAATATTAAGAATTTGGGTTTTAGGTATGGTCTTGGAATTTAATTTAACTTTGACAACTGTTTTATTGCTTATTTTTCTCTATTTTTCTTTTTAGAGTTCCACTGACTATCGTCAATAAGGCACATCAAGCCAATCAGATTTATCCCTATGCAATTTCTTTGATTGAGAGCGTTCGCACATATGAGCGCACTTTGGAAAAGGTATAATAGTTTAATTTGTTTTTTGTTTTTTTTTTTTTCATTTTGTACCTACTTTACACTCACTCACATACATAATGCCACTGTCATAATTATCTCACTAAATATGTAAAATTTATTTAATTTTTCCACACGTTTACATTTGCTACAAAAATACGCATGCACCACACAACGCGTGCAGCTTGAAACTTCAATTTCATTACAGTATATTGCGTATATGTTTTATTTTCTAAATGTTAGCGTTGCTTTGCGCTAATTTCCAACACATTGAATATTACAATCAATGGTTTGTTGTTTTTTTTTTAATAACAACAGCTAACATACTTTATCTAAATTCGCTTAGTTTTAGTTTTCGTTTTAGTTTAAGCTGAAATCTCAACAACACTCCACACATTCGATTCACATTCATAGTCAATCTAAATTTTGCTTCTTTTTCACAATCACTACGTTCTTGTAACAATCAAACGCTATACTATTCTTAAATTTTGCATTTAACGCGCAATGAATTTATTCTATCTACATACCAACAAACATTATCGAATACCTCCCTTTCTTACATGCAGCTAAATAATAGGAGTTTAGCACAAAATTCAGTATTCAAGGTAGTGTTAATGTTAATAAATGTCTCTAAAATAGTACTATTTTCGATCATCATTTGCACTTAGAATATTTTATTACGTTAATCACATTTGATAAATTCAAAAAACAAAATAAAAAGTAATCACATACCATATTTAAAACTAAAAGCATGCTTTGTGCATCAGAAGGCAAAAATTTTATGTGTACATTTTTTTTTTTTTTTTAATTTCCAATAACACACATTCAATTTTTTCTCCTTATTATTTAGATTGAAGATCGCGCTAGTATTGTACCATTGGTTGCTGGTTTGCGTAAAGAAGTTCTCAATTTAATTTCCGAAGGTATTGGTTTGGTCTGGGAGTCGTACAAGCTCGATCCATATGTTTTACGCTTGTCTGAATGTGTCACACAGTTCCAGGAAAAGGTAAGTCTGTGCATTTTCCATGCAAAGATAGTTAGTACCTTAAATCATTTTTCTTCTACTTCTCGAAGGTTGAAGATTTACTTGTTGTCGAAGAACAGTTGGACGTTGATGTGCGCTCGCTTGAAACTTGTCCCTATAGCGCTGCTACATTCACCGAAATCTTATCGAAAATACAACATGCCGTTGATGCTTTGTCACTCAAACAATATTCGAACCTAAATGTTTGGGTTACACGTCTCGATGAGGAAGTTGAAAAGAAATTGGCTATGCGTCTACAGGCTGGTATACAAGCTTGGACTGAAGCTTTGGCTGGCAGCAAAAAAGAACGTGATCTCTCTATGGACACTGATGCACCGGCACAGCCAACACACAAGCTGGGCGGTGAACCACAAATTCAGAATGCTATACATGAGATTCGTATTACCAATCAGCAAATGTACTTGTATCCCTCTATCGAAGAGGCACGCTTTCAAATTATGCAACAGCTATTCGCATGGCAAGCAATTGTCACTTCGCAGGTACGTCTGCAAAGCACGCGCTATCAAGTAGGTTTGGACAAACTTGCGCCTCCCACTTATCGCAATCTATTGACTAAATTGCCAGAAACTTTGATATTGGAGAATGCTTATGGCGCAATTGAGAATAAAATGAGTGAAGTGCGTAATTATGTGGATGAGTGGTTGCGTTACCAGAGCCTATGGGATTTGCAAGCCGACACACTGTATGGCCGCTTGGGCGAAGATGTTAATTTATGGATTAAATGTTTGAATGATATTAAAAAATCACGCACCACCTTCGATACATCCGATACGCGTCGCGCATATGGGCCCATTGTAATTGACTACGCCAAGGTACAGGCTAAAGTTACTTTGAAGTACGATTCGTGGCATAAGGAGGCATTGGGCAAATTTGGCACATTACTTGGCAATGAAATGACAACATTCCATTCAAAGGTTTCGAAGTCGCGTACGGATTTGGAGATGCAAAGTATTGGTAAGTGTTTCTAGTATTCAATAGTACAGAGACAATTTAGGGGTGGAATAATTCGAATTTATGTTGAAAATTCTAGGCTCCAATAATGAGCTTATCATAACTATACGACAGGAACTAATTGACAACTTTCGATGCAAAATTCAATTCTAATTATCTTTTTTTTTTGAAATTTTGTATAAAAATACAAAACTCGCATAATATCAATCTTGAAATGTTTTATAGCCCTTTAAATTTTGGGAAAATAAAGTGCAATATAATGAATGCAGATATTTTTATTTTAAATGAAACAGATTGGCAGTAAATAAAAAAAATATATATTAAAAATCATTGGAAATTTTTAACAAATTTAAACTTGCACTTTATTATACTAAAAATTAATGGGCTATAAAACTTCATCTCCAATTCTGGTCAAAAAATTTGAAATTTTGTTTAATTTTATTGCAATTTGGACAAAGTTCGTATTCTTTTTTTTTTTCTAAAAAAAACTAGTTGACACGGTGCGCTTCGCTACACCCTTCAAATTGAGATAATGGGATAATAATTTTATATGTTATGTACATATATTATATATCGGGTCTGGCGCTACCTATCGACTAAATTTTAAAATAAAATTTTTATATTTTTGTAGCTAAGACGTGCTTTGAATTTGAATGAATGAAAGCCCGATGAATACGGCTTATAGAAATATCGCGACAACAGCCCCTATTGCTGCCACTTAAAACTTTTTTTTATTTATTTCTCTGGCTAATACATGATCTGAATTTGAATCAAATCGCCCCTAAATACGGTTTCCAAAGATATCTTAAATTTATATTTACATGTGTGGCATATGTAAATGCGAATTTTAATTTAACTTTCAAACAGGTACATATAGGTACATATATATGTTGAACCGTTCGAAACTCATATTTTAATATTGTACATACTTGTGTAAAATTTAATTCTATTTGACTTTTTAAAAAGTCAAAGAACGGGTCTCAATATTTTATTATATCATATAACTTATGTATAATTTTTATTAAATTCGGCTTTTTAAACAAAGGTGGCAGCCCCAATCATAGTTAGCTATGAACCCCACTGCCGGCTCGAACCGATTGCCACACATATTTTAATATTTCATATAATTAATCTACCCTCTACAAACTAAACAAAGCCATATCTAAAACCTTCCCGAAGCAGAATTTAATAAACAGGTGGCAGCTTAATTTTAACTTATTGGTTTCAATTAATTTAAACAGGTGGCAACCTACTTTTAAGCCTTTTTGAAAATGACGCTTACGTTTGATACCCATATTGAAATATTTGATAATATCGGTTTATGTCGAGCAAAAAATATCGATATTTACCGATATGTACCGATATTTTTCTATATGTACCTATATTTTTACCTCAAGTCTTCGATAATAAAAAAAAAAATAATACCAAACAAAATTTGTGTTAGCTGCAACCATAACGAACGAAGAGTGTGTTTATACAAGAAAATAAATGCAAAAAAAAAAAAGAACAGGAGAAGTAGTCATTTTATACCCGACGCCCATATAAAACTAATCGGTACACTGACCAATAGTTTGAGTTAATTTTCTCACTAATATAACCGATAGGTCAGGCTTCCTCCTGGGATATTTTGGACACAAGTTTACATAACACACAGACACCAAAGAAACCATTCAAAAACCTTATTTTTGGATTTGTTCATAAACTATTGCTAGATATCAGGGATATCATTCAAAACTATTCCAATTGAACTCTTAGAGACATTAAAAAATATCGAATTTGATAAAAAAGATGGTACTCGGATATACAAAAATGCAATATATCGAGCTTAAAAAATTTCAATGTATCCATTATTTTCTGAAAAAATATCGTTATTTTAATATATTTTACCCAAGTCTACTATGTTATTAACAAATTTCTCTGCTTGCATCCTTTGTTTTATACCAACACAGAGGCCGCCAGTACTTCCGACGCCGTGAGCTTCATTACTTACGTCCAATCACTGAAGAAAGATATGATCGCTTGGGACAAACAAGTCGAGGTATTCCGTGAGGCACAGCGCATATTGGAACGTCAGCGTTTCCAATTCCCCAACAACTGGCTGCATGTCGAAAATATCGAAGGTGAATGGTCTGCCTTCAATGAAATTATTAAACGCAAGGATACAGCCATACAAACACAGGTGGCCAGTTTGCAAGCAAAGATTGTGGCCGAAGATAAGGCTGTTGAAACGCGCACCATTGATTTCCTAAACGATTGGGAAAAGAATAAACCAACTGGTGGCAAAATACGACCAGATGATGCATTGCAACATTTGCAATTATTCGAAACTAAATATTCGCGTTTGAAGGAGGAGCGCGATAATGTGGCCAAAGCCAAGGAGGCGCTCGAATTGCAAGAGTCCGCCATACCTAACAATAGTTCGGAGCGGATGAACGTAGCTTTGGAGGAGTTGCAGGACCTACGTGGTGTTTGGAGTGAGCTTTCCAAAGTTTGGACACAAATCGATGAGACTAGGTGGGCGCTTGTAATACGAAGAAATTATTTTAAATTTCATTTTTAAATATGTACAATTTCAGAGAGAAACCATGGCTTTCAGTACAACCACGAAAACTGCGCCAACAACTCGAGGCAATGATGACGCAATTGAAAGAATTGCCTGCACGTTTGCGCATGTACGAATCATACGAATATGTTAAGAAACTAATTCAAAGCTATATCAAAGTGAACATGTTAATCGTTGAATTGAAGTCCGACGCACTCAAAGAGCGCCACTGGAAACAACTTACCAAACAGTTACGTGTTAATTGGGTTATATCCGATCTAACGCTTGGACAAGTGTGGGATGTAAACTTGCAGAAGAATGAAAATATAGTAAAGGATATTATACTTGTTGCCCAGGGTGAAATGGCGCTAGAAGAATTCTTGAAACAGGTGCGCGAATCTTGGCAAAGCTACGAACTCGATCTGATCAATTATCAGAATAAATGTCGCATTATACGTGGTTGGGATGATCTTTTTAATAAAGTTAAGGAACACATAAATTCAGTTGCTGCTATGAAACTTTCACCTTATTATAAGGTTTTCGAGGAGGAAGCATTGACTTGGGAAGAGAAATTGAATCGTATAAATGCACTCTTTGATGTTTGGATTGATGTGCAACGCCGCTGGGTATACTTGGAGGGCATTTTCTCAGGCAGCGCTGATATTAAAACACTCTTGCCGGTAGAAACTTCACGTTTCCAAAGCATCAGCTCTGAGTTCTTAGGTCTAATGAAGAAAGTAACCAAATCACCGAAAGTAATGGATGTTCTCAATATACCAGCTGTACAGCGCTCTTTGGAGCGACTTGCTGATCTTTTGGGTAAAATACAAAAAGCATTGGGCGAGTATTTGGAGCGAGAACGTACTTCATTCCCACGTTTCTATTTCGTTGGCGATGAGGATCTTTTGGAAATTATTGGCAACAGTAAGAATATAGCACGTTTACAGAAGCACTTTAAAAAAATGTTTGCCGGCGTTGCTGCTATTCTCTTGAACGAGGACAATACTGTCATTTTGGGTATCTCATCGCGTGAAGGTGAAGAAGTCAAATTCATGAACCCCGTTTCGACTGTCGAACATCCGAAAATCAACGAATGGCTCTCATTGGTTGAGAAGCAAATGCGTTTTACTTTAGCTTCGCTTTTGGCACAAGCCGTACAGGATATTAAACAATTCCGTGAAGGACAAATTGATCAACAAAAATATATGGAATGGTGCGACAAGTATCAGGCGCAAATTGTTGTACTTGCTGCGCAAATTCTTTGGTCTGAGGATGTAGAAGCAGCTTTGCAACAAGCTTCGGAGAGTAATAATTCAAAGCCAATGCAACGAGTGCTGGCTACTGTAGAATCGACATTGAATGTGCTCGCTGACTCCGTGCTGCAAGAGCAACCGCCATTGCGTAGACGTAAATTAGAACATTTGGTAGGTGTAATGAGATTTTTGAATTGTGATATTCACTTGATTAACCAACTGAATTTTTATTCACTTAATTAACCTACTGAATTATTATTTACTCGTTTTTTTTTCCAGATCAATGAATTTGTACATAAGCGTACAGTTACACGTCGCTTGATTGCCAACGGTGTAACCAGTCCAAAATCCTTCCAATGGCTTTGCGAGATGCGTTTCTATTTTGATCCGCGACAAACAGAGGTAAATAAATAACCAAAATATCGATCACTTGTTATGGGCTTATAGCTGCGATGCAAGCAAAAAGGATGTGAGTGAGTTGTGTCGCCGACTCGCCGGTCGGTGGCGTCTGCAAATACCTTGTTGTCAAATAAAGGGGTAATATAAAATACCTAGAATTATAAAGGAAGAAAATATTACCGATTTTTAGGAACTGTGAAGTGAAGGTTTGGTGAAAATCGCTGAGAAAAGTGATAATGTAAAAAAAGGTCATGCGCTCCATAGCGTGGAAGTAGAAGTGAGGTTAGGTGACGCTAACGGCTAGCGGCAGCGTCACGTCATGAAGCAACGGGAATATAGCCAAATTATATACTTGGTCGTCAAGG
The DNA here is from genome assembly GCA_951828415.1 of Anomoia purmunda. Classification (NCBI taxonomy): domain Eukaryota; kingdom Metazoa; phylum Arthropoda; class Insecta; order Diptera; family Tephritidae; genus Anomoia; species Anomoia purmunda. The sequence continues at coordinate 32,481,496 of OX639996.1, forward strand.
ATATGGATTTAATTCATGCAATTGGGAAAATTTTGTACAAAGTTATCTTCAAATATACATATGAATAGTTTTATAATTGACAACAAAATTTTTATACCCCGAACGCTTTGGAAATATACGGAGCTGTGTGCTTTGGTGATGAGGTAGCTAGAGAGGCTACATCTAGTATCCCAATAGTTGATCGGGGAATGCCATATCCAAGCAATTATTTATAATTACATCAAATTAAATGCTGATTTTTTTTATACCGCTGCTTAGGCAATATGAAAATTGTGACAGACTGGATCACATCTGAATGTCCTGTAAGGAAAAGATAAGAGGCCTGTAATGTTGAAAAACGAAATTTAAAGATAAATCCTGCAGTGGTACGATTTGTGTCCTCTCGGGAAAAGACAGAAATATCTTGTCCTCATTGGGAGTGGAAGTATCAGGACGGTCAAGAAGATGAGAAAAAAATATATTATCCTAGAAACACAAATAGATTTGAAAGGCCGTCGACGTGTTATGTACAGACGACAATGTAAATAGAAAAATTACAAAAAGATCTTACAGTCAATTGGATTTTACATAAATAAATATAACAATGGCTTTGCGAGCTTAAGTAAATTAATTTTTTCTATCTAGAACCAAAAAAAGTCGCAATGATGGAAAAGGGGGGTATTGCAATTGCTGTGAAATGTCATGTTAACTCAAGTTATTAATAGCCTGATTCTCTATCTCGAGCGAAAAGCGAGGGGAACTAATCGTGTCCTAATGAAAGCGTCTGAATTCGGAAGTCTCTATCTCGATTGAAAATGATCGTCCATCCTTACGTTTTTACGTTATCATCTCGAATATATCTGCCAAAATTGGTTGGTTTACGTTGTGTAAAATTTGAAAAAAGTCACATATTTAGAAAAATTGTTTACAAAATATATGAAGCAATAGTGTTTCTCGCAAGTGAGCGTTTGGATGGGGAGGAATTGTCGATACGAAGGCAAAGGCTGCGAGATTGTACAATTGTCTTGAAAAAATAGAATGGATACTCAATTCTTTACATTTATAAAATAGGAGTTCAGTTTCCATTCACAAGGACTTCTTTATGGAGGGCCGTGTGCATTATTTTTTTGGGCTAATTCATTCCATTGCAGGTTAACTAGACTCGTACTCGCATCAAACAATGGAGCATATTTTGCTAAATCTGGTTTTTGCCCCAACTCTTACTACTTACTAGCACTTAAAACTGAGCACTGGTAGTTTTTTTCAGCACTGTAAAATATATAAGACAATTAATTTTATAATATAAATATGTTTACTATTATGTCTTGTCTTTTGTGTAGATTTATTAATTAAGACTTGCACGACTACAGCTTTCTCGTTTGATTTTGACAGTTCTCTTCGTCATTTTAAGTCGTTTCCGTGTTAGGGAATTTACATTTGTTACGTTTTTATACGCAACAATCAGCTGTTATCGACTAGCTATCGTTAGGCTACCGAATTCTTATTAGGGAATACAAATGCACAAAAAAACGACAGTTTCGACGAGACGAACACTCGTTTCGAGTTAAATAATCAGGTTGCAACAGTCTATAACAAAGTTCTCTCACATTATTGGCAGTGTAAATTGATAGCAGGGGAAAACCTCTCTATGACAATGGAAAGTGTAAATGTACTAGTGGGCAGCTTAGTAAATGATTATAAAGTTCAGAATTTTCATATGATATTCACGGATACCTCCCTATCTAATGACAGGATAGGATGTGACACGTTTGATCTCACATCAAACACTGAACTTCTTTTCGTTCTAATTTTAAATCGTCATGAGTTTCTCGTGAACTGATAGCAATTGAGGAAGCTAGTGAAATTGCTATTAGGCGTCCAAAATAATTTTGCGATTTTTACCTATAGTTTGGGGAGGCCCTGCCAAGCACTTAAAAACCAAATCCATCCAACAGCATTTCGTGTAAAATGCATAAGAAAATTAGACATCAATGTTTTTAGCGAGGTCTCCAAGTCACAAAGGAATGGCGGGAAATAAAAGAGCTGACGAAAGTGCCAAAAAGGCAACGATAAATAGCACTAGACACAATTTACAAAGCCATCGAGCTGATTAAATCTCAGTTACATGAGGAATGGTATGAGAAATTTCTGAATATTCTGAAAGGATACCGAACCTTTTTGCTGCAACTTGTCCGGTAGGAAAGAAAAATATATGGTTCAAGAATCTATCGATTGTCGGATATACCTACGACAAACCATACTTGGGTCTGATTAGGGGATTGAATTGATCTAGATGTGAATTTGACCAACAAGATGGCTTCATTCACCAAACTGCACGTTTCCCGGACCACCACTTAGACGACCTCGATGACAACATTTAGTGTACTAACCTATCTTTACAGGGCTTTGTATAGCTGCTGGAACTACAAAAACAGCAATAGAGTAATTAGTTTACTCACTCTTCCTATTTGGCTTCGGCTTCTCGCAGCTGTAAAATAAATATTAACATATCGATACTTTTGCCATTCGTTTCCGATATTTCTTACTCGAAAACTTTTAAAACGATGGTTTTTTGGGCTTGAGCGTTTGAACCCCAGTATCGCATCGAATTTCCGAAGACACATTTTTTACAGAAGATTATTTGCATAGAACAATCAGCACAAGGCCTGCAGTAAGTCCAGGCTGTAAGCGAATCCTTTTTAAATTTATATGAGAAATGTGTCCTTTGCTGTCAACTTTGCTTTGAAGTACTAGCGACAAATAGGATAAAATAAAACTGTGTAACGGAAATTTTTCAAAACTGGAACGTTCAAATTCAGCATGGTGTTGTAATAGCAACGAAATTCCCTATAAACTTTTGGGAAACGTTGCAGAAGTGCGCTGGATTCACGTCCTTATTAACAATAATAATAATATGACCCTTATGTGCATCATATAGCACAACATTTGGCCAAACTTCTCCTACAATTTGAGGTGTGCCAGAAATTGAAGAAACCAACAGTTTTACACCGACTCCGAACGGCAGATGATTTTTGTCAGAAGTTTTTTCATGTCAGAAATACACTCGGAGGTTTGCCGTTCTTTGCCAAGTGGCGACCGTTATTAGAAAAAGTTTTTTTGTTGTAATTTTTGGTTTTACTTTCCCAGCACGAGATTCCCACCCGGGACACTTCGATTGAAGCGCTCGTCGTGCGACGGGCTTTTAATATATACTAGTATATTAATAAAAAATACTCACGAAATTTGCGCACAGCTATTATAAGTTTTCAATTGTGTTTACATTATCTAAAACTTCATTTTGCACACAGGTCCTACAACAACTCACCATTCACATGGCCAACGCTCGTTTCTACTATGGCTTCGAATATCTAGGGGTGCAGGATCGTCTTGTACAGACACCACTCACTGACCGTTGCTACTTGACCATGACTCAAGCTCTGGAATCACGTCTTGGTGGTTCACCCTTCGGTCCAGCCGGTACTGGTAAGACTGAATCGGTTAAAGCGCTTGGCAATCAACTTGGCCGCTTTGTACTCGTTTTTAATTGCGATGAGACTTTCGATTTCCAAGCTATGGGTCGTATTTTTGTTGGCTTGTGTCAAGTGGGCGCTTGGGGTTGCTTTGATGAGTTCAATCGTTTGGAGGAGCGTATGTTGTCAGCTTGTTCGCAACAGATTCAAACTATACAGGAGGCGCTGAAGTACGAAATGGATAGCAATAAGGAGAGTATTACCGTTGAATTGGTTGGTAAACAAGTGCGCGTCTCGTCCGATATGGCCATCTTCATAACCATGAATCCTGGTTACGCGGGTCGTTCCAATCTTCCTGACAACTTGAAGAAACTCTTCCGTTCATTGGCTATGACCACACCCGATCGCCAGCTTATCGCTGAGGTGATGTTATTCTCACAAGGTTTCCGTTCAGCCGAAAAGTTGGCCTGCAAGATTGTACCATTCTTCAAACTTTGCGATGAACAACTTTCCAATCAAAGCCATTATGATTTCGGTTTGCGTGCACTCAAATCGGTGTTGATTTCCGCTGGTAATGTAAAACGTGATCGCATTATGAAGATCAAGGAAACGTTGCGTCAACGTGGTGAAGAAAATATCGATGAAGCTTCGGTAGCTGAAAATTTGCCAGAACAAGAGATTCTAATACAATCGGTGTGTGAGACAATGGTACCGAAGTTGGTGGCAGAGGATATTCCATTGCTATTCTCGCTGTTGAGCGATGTCTTCCCGAACGTTGGTTACACACGCGCCGAGATGAAGGGTCTAAAGGAGGAAATACGTAAAGTATGCCAAGAAGATTATCTGGTATGCGGTGAAGGTGATGAACAGGGCGCAGCTTGGATGGAGAAGGTAAGTGTTAGAGTACCCATAGAATTCTATGTATGTAGTTGTTGTGATTTTGTAGTACAAACTTTTGGTTGTGCCTGAGCAGCTGTGAAGGAGTAATTTAAATTTTTATTTTATATAATATGTTTTCTGTTTTTTTTTTGTTTTTGCTTCGAAAAAACCCCTATTTTTTGAAGCACCTCCTTCGCACGAATATTTGTGATTGCGCTATTCGTACTTTGTGTAAATTAATGTGTATACTTAGTGTTGCAAAAATACTTAAATTAAAAACATTCCTAATATATGCACTTTAATATTTAATCAATGCTTGCTTTTCACGCGCAATTACCGAAAATCACATTGACATAATAACGCGTATAAAACAGAATGCGCAAGGATTCGGTGAAACGTGGGTGGAAAAAGTAAGACGCTTAACCCTCTCATATTTTTTATGTTTATTTTCAATTAGAAATTTACAGGAAGCAAGTTTAATTAGACAAAATTGTATGAGATGTCCTGATATACTACAATTATTTATTGCTTGTCCAATTGATATTCCAAAAATTTAAGCTTGCTCTATTTTAGTTTATTTTTGATACACTCTATATAATATACATTCTAATAATGTTTAATATTTTCAACAAAGGTACTACAATTATATCAAATTTCTAACCTCAATCACGGTTTGATGATGGTCGGCCCATCTGGATCAGGCAAATCGACTGCCTGGCGTACATTACTCAAAGCTTTGGAACGTTTCGAAGGTATGGAAGGTGTTGCTCATGTCATAGATCCCAAAGCGATTTCGAAAGAGGCCCTCTATGGTGTAATGGATCAAAATACACGCGAATGGACTGACGGTTTGTTCACACATGTACTACGTAAAATCATCGACAATGTACGCGGTGAAATCAACAAGCGCCAGTGGATAATTTTCGATGGTGATGTCGATCCCGAATGGGTTGAGAATTTGAATTCGGTATTGGATGATAACAAATTATTGACTTTGCCGAATGGTGAACGTCTTTCGTTGCCGCCAAATGTGCGTATAATGTTTGAAGTACAGGATTTGAAATTCGCCACACTAGCTACAGTCTCACGTTGCGGCATGGTTTGGTTTTCCGAAGACGTTTTGTCCACCGAAATGATATTTGAAAATTATCTATCACGTTTGCGTAGCATTCCATTGGAGGATGGTGATGATGATTTTGTTGGCGTTATTAAGCCGAAAGATAAAGAAGAAGAGGTCTCACCTTCATTGCAAGTACAGCGCGATATTGCATTGTTGTTACAGCCATACTTCTCGGCCGATGGTATTGTTGTGCGCAGTTTGGAATATGCCATGGAGCAGGAGCATATTATGGACTTTACACGTTTGCGTGCGCTCAGTTCGCTTTTCTCGATGCTAAATCAAGCGGCAAGGTAAATGAAGTTTCTTTTTCTAATTTAAATACAGTGATGGACAGAAGTTGCCGGCATCGGAACAAAATAATACATATAAAATTAGGAGTGTTCATTGTTAAAGAACATATCGAACGATTTAATTTATTTAAATTGTTAAAATTAATCATAAAACAAATAATTATATTAAACCAACTCAATCATTAGCTGGACAAAAGTATTCTGCAATTAAGAAAGGAATCTGTATACAATGTGGTTTAATCTAATTTTATCTGGTCTGCTTCCCTTTTTGTTTGATTACCTCGCTGAGTCTATTTTGCATTTGTGTTTTAAGTGTCTGAGGAACGTTATACGGTAAACAGGGTCGTTGTTCTGTTGAAAGTAGAAGTCAATTGCTAAATTTAAATTAAGTGCACTTTTCTTCAAATTTTCCTTCACCACGTTTAGATAATCTCTTGCTTTCGCTACATCTGTATTGTAAATATAAAATTTATTTTCGTCAGAAAAAAAGCTCACGATCGCAAAAAACATTGTGGTTTATTAATGAACTCTTTGGACAAGGATACACCTTTCACTTTATTTATTTTACTAGGCCTTGAATTGTATCGTGTCTCAACCGGGATCCTTCCTGCGAGCTGGTAGATACTAGTTTTGGGCTCCTTTTTTTCGATAAAACTAACAGTTATGTGTTTATCGACATTAGTAGAGGGTTTCGCTGGTGGTGGAAAGACTAGTTCTCCTTCAAACTGGTACACACATTTTCAATATGCGGGAATGTAATTTTTGAGACTTCCGTAACACCGAAAAACTAGCTTGATTTACATAACCACCTGAGAAAGCGTATTAGAATCATCAGTAAATTCCTGTAGCATTCTCTACACCAGATTGAGGCCCAGCTTTTCACCATTATATGGCGATAATGCGACTTCTAAATGGCTCTACCGTTTCATTACGTAACGCATTTCTAAAACATTAGTTAGCTTGGACTAAACCCGAATAACAAAAGAGCAACGAAGTAGGTAGGGGTTGATTTTTATTTTTTATATTGTATAATAAAAAATGTAAAATTAGTAAAAAGTTATTACCTTGGGAAATTCCTTTTCCGTTGCATTTTAATGTATAACGATAAACCGAATGTGGTGCGGTTAAAAGCTAGATGAAAATTATGCTTTGCGTCCGCTACCATCGAGACCTTTTACTCCTATCCAATGTGCCTCATTGTTGTTGTTGTTGTTGTTGTTGTTGGAGGAACGGTTACTCAGGCCCTACAAAATCAGTTTAACCATGGTCGTTATCATCGAACTCACCTAGAGGGAGGCCCAAGAAATGCGCAGTTTCGACAGGGTCGGACCGAAGGGAAAGGGGTGTTAGATGAATCGGGTTTAAAGGGCAAGTGAAAAGGTGGCTGGCATCGAGCGAGGAGTTATCACATGCCGAACATACATTAAGTTAAGTGCGTCTGGGTTGATTCTGGAAAGCTAAGAGTTTAACTTGCTACAATATCCTGATTGTCAATGTGCTTCGTGTTCGTAATCTGTGTTATATTTCGATAATATTTTATTATGCTATTTAAAATCGTAATCGATACTGCATGCTGGTTGCGTTCCGGATGCTACAAGTTTTTCCGAAAATTTAACCCGGCCACAATTTCGATTTACATAAATGATGATGTGATGATGTGTGCTTTATTTCCTTTAAAGTTCAGGGTTACATAGTTTATATAAAACAAACGAATTACAAATAAATTCTTACGCTTTTGTGGACTCTCCTCATCTCTTGCCGGAACCACAATCCCATAATTTTCTCATGTAGGTATCTCACGTAGATATGTGTGGCCGGCGATAAGTAACACAAACATCGATAAATTTCGATTACGCCAAGTTTTCCGCATTAACACTGCAGTTCTAATTCAGATTCATTCGACATGACCGGCTAGCAATTTAGATGGGATAAATATAACGGCATCGAGAAGAAGGTGCCGATAACTATTACGGTTATCAATTACAATAGCAATTTAGATATCGATAATGATAAAAATTCCAATAACGGTGGTTCTAATGATGATTGCATCGGTAAATATAACGATGACTACTACGAATACTTGGTCCTCAGAATTTAAAATTTTTTTCTTAAGTCCTATAGGCAACAAATCAATACCTTTTTTTATCGAGATCGGATGAGCTTAAAAACATGACTACTTAAAATCAAAATATAACAAAAATTGCTTGAAACCTAACCATTAATTTAATTTTTTTCAGAAATGTTCTGAACTTCAATTCACAACATCCAGACTTCCCTTGCTCTGCCGACCAATTGGAACAGTATATCCCGAAGGCTCTTATATATACAGTACTCTGGTCTTTTGCTGGTGATGCAAAACTCAAGGTGCGCACTGATTTGGGTGACTTTGTGCGTAGTGTTACTACAGTACCACTACCAGGCGCTGCTGGGGCTCCAATTATAGACTACGAAGTTAGTATGAATGGCGAATGGGTACCTTGGTCCAACAAGGTGCCAGTTATTGAGGTTGAAACACACAAAGTGGCCTCACCAGATATAGTTGTGCCCACATTGGATACTGTGCGTCACGAATCGCTGCTATACACTTGGTTGGCTGAACATAAGCCATTGGGTTGGTTAAAAAATACTAACCAAAATTGCGTAATAATCTAATATATATTTTGCTTGTTTACTTTTAGTACTTTGTGGTCCGCCTGGTTCTGGCAAAACTATGACACTTTTCTCAGCACTACGTGCTCTGCCCGATATGGAGGTGGTTGGTTTGAATTTCTCATCAGCTACAACACCAGAGCTCTTGCTCAAAACATTCGATCATTATTGCGAATACAGGAAGACTCCTAATGGCGTTGTTCTCTCACCAGTGCAGGTATGTCCATAGTTTACAATCAGCTTGATTGACATTATAATCACAAGTAACTCTTATAGATTGGCAAATGGCTTGTACTTTTCTGCGATGAAATCAATTTACCCGACATGGACACCTATGGCACTCAGCGTGTCATTTCATTTTTGCGTCAGCTAGTTGAGCATAAAGGTTTCTATCGTGCCAGCGATCAAGCTTGGGTTTCTTTGGAGCGCATACAATTTGTTGGCGCCTGCAATCCTCCCACTGATCCCGGTCGCAAGCCACTTTCGCATCGTTTCCTACGTCACGTACCGATCATCTATGTCGACTATCCTGGCGAAACTTCACTCAAACAAATCTATGGCACTTTCTCACGTGCCATGTTGCGTATGATGCCCTCATTGCGTGGCTACGCTGAACCACTTACCAATGCTATGGTCGAGTTCTATTTGGTATCGCAGGATCGCTTCACACAGGACATGCAACCGCATTATGTTTATTCACCACGTGAGATGACACGTTGGGTACGCGGTATTTGCGAAGCCATACGTCCGCTTGATTCGTTACCAGTGGAGGGTTTGGTGCGTTTGTGGGCGCATGAGGCGCTACGTTTGTTCCAAGACAGGCTGGTTGAGGAATCAGAACGTCGTTGGACGAATGAAAATATCGATATTGTGGCACTTAAACACTTCCCTGGTATTAATCAAGAGGAGGCATTGACACGTCCAATTCTCTACAGTAATTGGTTGTCCAAGGATTATGTGCCGGTTAATCGTGAAGAATTGCGCGACTATGTGCGCGCTCGTCTAAAAGTATTCTATGAGGAAGAACTTGATGTACCGCTCGTATTGTTCGATGAAGTTTTGGAGCATGTTTTGCGTATCGATCGTATATTCCGTCAACCGCAAGGACATCTCTTATTGATTGGTGTATCTGGTGCGGGCAAAACTACACTTTCACGTTTCGTCGCCTGGATGAATGGTTTATCGATTTTCCAAATTAAGGTGCATAATAAATACACAAGCGAGGACTTTGACGAGGATTTACGTTGTGTTTTGAGACGTTCGGGTTGTAAGGATGAGAAGATTGCATTTATTTTGGACGAGTCGAATGTATTGGATTCCGGTTTCTTGGAACGTATGAATACGCTGTTGGCCAACGGCGAAGTACCCGGTTTGTTCGAGGGCGATGAATACACTACTTTGATGACACAATGTAAGGAAGGTGCACAGCGTGAGGGTCTGATGTTAGATTCCAGTGATGAGCTGTATAAATGGTAAGGTGGAAAATTTTCATTTTGCAGGAAATTATTTTTTTTTTTGTAGTTGATTTTTCAGTAACAACTGAAGAAGTTAACTTTATTTGTTTTTGTGTAAGGAATAGGATAAGAGGGGAAAATACGTGCTACTTAAAGTTTAGGAAAATGGGCGTGGCACTTATAATTTTATAATTAATGCAATAGTCCCATGTAGTATAAAATCTCACTGTTTTTTTAATTTTCAGTTATATCAGTATATCGAGTTTAGTATAATTTCACTAGGATTTATTTTGTAGGACATATTAACCCATTAACGCCATTGATGATTTACGTGGAGTCTGAAAAAAATTATTTCCTTTTGTAGAAACGCTATTCCCTAGAAAATATAAGTAGATCGTACGATTAGTGCTGAATTCTTGAAAAAATAAAACAACAACATAAAATCGAATATCATATGTAGTTTCACACAAAAGTGGGATAACAGTTCTGTTTACGCCTAATGTTGATGCTAATGAAGACCATACAAAATTTGACATAGTTTAAGTGCTATTACCAGGGACCGAATATAATCGTTATTTTGATATTTTCGTATCAAAAAATGTTTGGCAAAAATTCGTTAAAAAAAAAAATCGAATATATCGATCTATTTTTTTTTTGCATAATCGTTATTTCGTGATTTTTATTTTTTCGATCAAAAATAATCGTTGTTCTCAGGGTTTTATTTTTTCGATAAAGTTTGATCGTTATTTTTTTAGTTTGTATATTTTTCGATCAAGTTTGATCGTTATTTTTTAGTTTTTATTCTTCCGATCATAATGGAAGATATTTTTTGATTTTATTCTTGGATTTAAAATTTTTCGATCATATTTGATCGATATTTTGTGATATTGGTTGTTGATCATAAAAAATATTATTGTCTTTGCCGACAAATTTGGTTGCGTTTATTACGATCGAAAAATCAAAAAATTTCGATCAGGTATGATCCGCAAATTTTAAATACAAGAATACTGATTTATTTTGATCGAAAAAATACAAAAAAAATATCGATCAAATATGTTTGGAAAAATAAAAATCCAAGAATAACGATTGTGTTTGATCGAACAAATTAAGATCACAAAATAACTATTATTCCATGATTTTTATTAAAAAAATTATAACCGTTAAGGTACCTGGTTATTGTATAACCATTTTTTCTGAGTATATAATTCTGGATTTGAATTTTGACTTATGACTATTTTGTATTCTGTGTCGATATGTATCAAATTATGTAATGATCTCGACTAAGCTTATAGTAAAGTTTTCTGATAAACAATGTCAATGCTTTCCATCTAGAGTATAAACAAATAAATCGGCAGTTTTTTCCAGCGTACGGTTTTTAGAGATATCTCGGCTCTGGGATCACCAATCGGTTAAATTTTCAAATGAAATATTTATATTTATGTACGTGGCTAATAATGTTCTGAATTTGAATCAAATTCAGCTGTGAATGGGGGTTTTAGAGATAGCTGTTCTCCAAATATAATTTTCACGTATGTATATGTGGATGATTCGTGTTTTGAATGTGAATCAAATCGGACTGTATATTCAGAGTGTTGGAGTTTGGAGTTTTTTGCTCAATTGACGCCATTGCAAATATGTACATACATCCTACCAATTGGTGCTCAATCCGTACAAAAGTTTTCGAATCTATAAACTATATGACAACTGTCACATGTGACCTTTTTATATAAAACAACAGATGAGTACTATGAAATTTCGTTATAGGCATGTGAATAAAGTATATAGTGATGTGTTTGGGAGCATGGCGCAACGTCGAACCGGTCTGTTTCCAAACTAAATTTGATAAGGGATGACTGAAAACCGTTCGCAAACACAACATCGTATATCCTATTGAAAGAAAAAAAAAACAAAAACCAAGAAAGTCTATAGTATTCGCATTCGGCCGAACCTTAATGTTCTTTAAATCTTTAAGTTTGTCTGCACTTTTGCCACTATTTTTCCAAACATCATCTGTTTCCTTAAGTTCTGTTAATTTAAATGTAAAAGTAGTCTAAAGTATCTACATATATTTTCTATAATCTAAAATTACTTTTTCCCTCCACACTATTTTCCCAAAAAAAAAAAAAAAAACAGGTTCACCCAACAAGTTATGCGCAATTTGCACGTTGTCTTCACCATGAATCCTTCTACGGACGGCCTTAAAGATCGTGCCGCCACCTCACCTGCTCTCTTCAATCGTTGCGTACTCAATTGGTTCGGAGACTGGTCCGATTCTGCACTCTTCCAGGTAGGCAAAGAGTTCACAACACGTGTGGATTTGGAAAAACAAGGTTGGTCCGCACCCGACTTTTTCCCATCTGTATGCCCCTTGGTGCCAGCACAGCCAACACATCGCGATGCGGTCATCAACAGTTGTGTGTACGTACATCAGACACTCCATCAGGCCAATGCACGCCTGGCCAAACGTGGTGGACGTACAATGGCCGTAACACCACGACACTACTTAGATTTTATTCACCACTTTGTCAAATTGTACAATGAGAAACGTAGTGACTTGGAAGAGCAGCAGTTGCATTTGAATGTTGGTCTCAATAAGATTGCCGAAACTCTGGAACAAGTGGAGGAGATGCAAAAATCATTGGCCGTTAAGAAACAGGAACTACAGGCGAAGAATGAGGCTGCAAATGCTAAGTTGAAACAGATGTTTAAGGATCAACAGGAGGCGGAGAAAAAGAAAATACAGTCGCAGGAGATACAGATACGTTTAGCCGATCAGACAGTGAAGATTGAGGAGAAACGTAAATATGTCATGGCCGATTTGGCACAAGTGGAGCCGGCAGTGATAGATGCACAAACAGGTAAACGCTTAGTACATAGGGGTTGAATGAGGAAAAAAAAACAAAAGGATAAATTATTTTCATAAATAATGATATTTTAAAGTTTTAGGTTTAATTTAAGGAACTCGTCTACTGAAATGTGTTAAGTTTAAATTAATGTTTAACTATTTTCTTTTTTTTTTTTACAAGCGTTTCACACGAAACAAATATTTGTGTTTTGTTTTTACTTAATGTAATTAGAGTGTACACTGGTGTCTTTTAATTTAATTTTTTTTTGTATCACCTCTATTGATTTTTTATCAATTTCAACACAGTTTAAATGTGCGTTTTTTGCAAACACTTTACCCACTTTAGCTGTAAGTGCGATTAAAAAGAAACACTTGGCTGAAGTGCGTTCCATGGCCAATCCACCGGCTGTTGTTAAATTAGCGCTGGAATCAGTTTGTGAGCTGCTTAGCGAGACTGCCACCGATTGGAAGGCGATTCGTGGCATACTTGTCAAAGATAGTTTTATACCGTCCATTGTTAATTTGAAAACAGAGAATATCACGTACGGCAATACACATTTTTTATTTATTTTAATTAAATATATTCTATACATACATATATAATCCATATTAATTTCAATTAAGCGAACAAAATTCAAAATTTTCACTTACACACACGCCACCTGCATTTCATATACATATATGTATAAGTATATTTACTATATAACATACACATAAAACATGTCACATAAATCCAAAAGAAAAAAGAAACAACAAAATATAATAGACATACACTCGCATCACTCATTTCACTCGAAAACATTAAAATTGGCTTAATGTGGCTGTTGTGACAATTTTTGTTTGTTTTTTTTTTTTATTCGACTGTGGAGCAATACTGTATAATAATAAATATTGTAAATCTAAATCAAATAATCTACATAAATAACTGCGCTGGAGTTTGCTCTACCTTTCTACTTTCTGATTTCCAATTAAACAGACTTTTTGTTTGCTGTTGAACTTTTGCATCGCCCATTTTCACATCAAATAATGGCATTCATCACATTTTGCATCTGCTGTGCACAAATATTAATTTAAATAATTACCGCTAATTATGTGTGAATATATTTATTTATTTATTTATTAATATTAATTTTTAATAAGTATATTTCTGTATTATAAAGAATCTAATCTAAGCGCAATTAATATACGTATGTAAATTAAGTTTTTTTTAATATATTCTGTGGTATAAGGTATACAAATGATAACCTCACTTTTTGTTGGAAGTGTGATTTATTTAAAATAAACATTTTGTTAGAATAACAAATTCAAAGAAGAAGGGAAACTTTCATTATATGTATCTCGATTTCGAAGACTAATTCCGAACTCAATCTCTTAAAAAATGCTTTTATTCAATGCCAAGAAAAAACGTATATTTTGCCGTATCGTATAATATATAAAAATAATGAACAAATAATTTAATTTAAAAAAGTCTTATGTAGATATTTTGGTTTTTATATTATTGGAAGTTCTCGCGTTAGCATTGCTCAACCATTCAAGTCTCATTTTTAATAGTATCGAAGTAATTTTAAATACTTTATTAAATAAACTAAACGTATTTTTTGTATATAATGGAATGAATGGAGTTACCATTTTTATATCTGCCACCACAGATGTTATAATATATGTTTTTCTAAGGTTAACGTGTTTTTAAATAATAATTAATGTATTTAACAACTGTACAATATCGACTTGCTGAGAGTTCCGGGCAAACTACTTTTGAAATTTCAATTGAAAGCTTGTCGCGTTAATTGGTTTTACTACTTCAAAAAAAAAAAGTGAGGTTTGCACTCGAAATTTGTCACTATCTACCCTGGTATGCAGGTAGAACCGTTCGCGGTAGACCTAAGAGAGATTTAGAGGTCAGTATGACCATCAATAGTATAGCCCCCGAATAAGGTACAACACCACTACAGCGTTCAACGACATCGCCATGTAGCCCATAAACAATAGTAATGTTTTCTCTTCCGAATAAAACAGTCTAATATAACGAAACAATTACTTCTTCTAATTTTTAAAGAATAAATTAACAAAAATACTTTTTTTTTTGGTATATTACTAGTTTATTCGAAAGAGAAGATATCCAAGATCGTCCAAGTATATGTATGTCTTCCACCGCACTGTACATAAATCAGTGAGGGTCTGAATCTATTTCGACAAAGATCCTGTGGTTCTATTTAAAAACATCTCAAAATTCTAAGAGCAAGTTTGACGATATCTTCTCCTTTCCCCTTAACATTGGTACTAAGCCAAACAAGTCTTGCTCACGATTTAAAGGCGCACACAAATGACGGTATTTTGGACGGCAAGGGCCAGTGGAACGCAGACGAAAATGGGTCAGATAATGGCAGTGCATGAGCGAGAGACATCATGGGTATCGGATAGACATCGACCACCTCCAGCTTAGCCCCGGGGTAGACAGGGCCTACCTTTGCAACGGCGGCCTTGTACAGCGTAACCGATCTCGGGTCTTCACAGGCGGCCACCTTAATGTGACCCTGGTATCAACCAGCGTTCTTACAGGCCGGGGGTTCCAGTATTCTCCAATAGAACGTCAAAAATGTCGTTCGCCAGAGCTGCTTTCAACCCCCTCCACGGAGCCATTGTTATGGACCCGAACTCGTTGCCTCGGGCCAGAACCCCCATAAGGATCCTGTCCTTCGCAACCTCGGCAAAGTTAGGCTTGCCCACCCAGTAGTGTGGCCGGATTCTTTTTGGTGTAGAAGTTTGATCCTCCGTGGATCTTTGTCGTTTAGACGGAAGCACCGAAGCCCCAGTGACCCGGAAGTTAGGCAGCAGGGCTTTCGCCCTTTCCACCGCTTCCTTCGCGCTCTGCTGCAGCGTTACCAACGTGACTCCGTCACATCTTTTTACCGTCTTCGCGGCCTTGCGCTATTCAGCGAACTTGAACCGCTCCGAATCGATTTTCTGAAAGACGTTGCTCGTAGTTTCCATCGCTGGCACGTCCTCGATATTTTCATGTGTAGTTGCTTGTCGCCTTAATCCACTCTGGCTAGGCCGTGAGGCCTCTGCCTTTGTGAAATTAGGCTTCGCAGTCGCGCTGGTGTTTGATGGGCATCTAGTGCCTTCCACCGCGAAAAGATCAGCCGTGTCCAGCACAACCTTCGTAACTTTACTGTTGCTAGGCCCCACGATAACATCCATAGTCACGCGCATGGCGTGTTGCCCCCACTTCTAGCCCGGAAGACTCCCTACTGGAGCGAAACGGCGCGTTGGGTGCTTGCGCCTGCGTATTCCTACCCCGAGATTGGGAAGATAAGTTTTTTGTATTTTGTTTTTGTTTGTATTACTCGTCTTGGTCGTACAGCACCTGTTCGACAAGGTAAGCGCAGCGGTTTAAAAATTTTCAGGGGGGAAGGTGGTACACCAGTCGGCCTTATGTATTCGCCAAAAGATTTCGCAGCCAAGGATATGAAATCATAAAGTGTTAAAACTTAAAATTAAATTGAAAAACAAAGTGCCTGAGTTGGACGGAAAGCAGAAACATGCGTCTGTTCAATACATTTTGAGACCGTAATTTCAAAACATCAAATTATTAACTTAAAAACTTAAAATAACTCTTAGCAGGCCTATATTGTATAAATTGCTACTAAAGTATAAATAAAATGAATGTGCGTGTCTTCAGGTTTTGGTTATGATACTTAAATGTTAACTTACTACTACTACTTGGATAAATATGCCGGGAGGAAGACATCAGGAATATGAAGGAAGCAACAACACTCACTCCACCGAAAACGAGTGGAAGCTCGCAACGCAATAAAAAAAAAACTTAATTTTCCCTTAATTTACATTAAAATCTAATTAGATTAATCGATGTTAATAATTTTACTAAACGAGTAAATTCGTAATATTATACTTAATACTTACTACTCTTACTCACCATACACTCCTACCCCACTTCATTCACTTTAGCCGTTAAATCGATCCGTAAGCAACAACTTGTTGAGGTACGTACCATGGCCAATCCACCATCGGTGGTGAAATTGGCTCTGGAGTCAATCTGTTTGCTACTGGGTGAGAATGCGACCGACTGGAAATCAATTCGAGCCGTTATAATGAGAGAAAACTTTATAAATTCAATTGTATCTAACTTCAATACAGAAAATATAACGTAAGCATGACAACAACAACAACAATATAATAAGCTAACTTTTTTTTACATCTTTGTTGTTTCTTTTTGCATTCCTTTGAATGAGTTGTGCAATTGATTGGCGCTTTTTTTTTAAAATAATTATATTGTTTTAAGATGGCAATTTATGGTATACATACATTAATTGATCATTGCCTTTCAGTGGTAGGTTAGCTGGGGAATTGCGGTGAGTTTTTTAATAAGTTTAAATCATAGAAAAAAGAGTAGATTTCTTTAACAAAACTCTGCTGACTATTCCATCAGAATCAGTCCGGTGTTTGGTGTGGACAAGTAAGGTGTGATAGTTTTTTTCCGAGCATCGAAATTTCGTCCTTTCTTCTTTGTATTTTTTAAAGAAACCATTATGAAGAAAAAAAGTTCCACGCCTAAATAAACCATGCCCGCATGGTCTGTTTTTTTTTTTTTGTTAACCTTTTATAAAACTTTAGTTTGTAGTATAACAAAAAAAAATACATATAAACTAAAATCTCCAAACTTGTACACAATTTAAAAACAAAAACAAAAAAATAGTCATCAAAATTTTCGTACTATAATTTGAATTTACATATATAAAGCTTTTAGGTGTGTAGTTTTGTAGCTCATATAATTTTGGCATAGCTTGAACTGGTTGAAAATTACTGTTGATTTTTTAAATTTTTTTGGAAATTTTAGTCATGGGCACTTCTTTCCATATAATGGCTGGTTTTTATATAAATTCTCGCTGACTAAATATTTTTTGTACTGGCGGTGTTGCACATCTTTGGTTGTTGTTGTTGTAACAGCAAGACATAAGTTTTATCAAAAATCAACGAGCATGCATATTGTATTCAATTGACTAAAAAACTGCATACCCCGAAAAATTCTGAAGATTATAAGATTTAAAAGTTTGAAAATTTGTGAATTTGTATAAATTTTTTTTTACAAAGTTTGAAATTTTAATTTATATGCCTTTTATAAAACAACGAGCCATATTTTTATAAAAAATTCACGAACAAATTTGTCATCATGTCAGTTGTTTGAGTAACTTTAGATAAAATATACAAAAACGTTGCTCCATAACAGTTACTAAATATATGAGAAATATGTTTTATTTTGATAACAGTTATATCCCAACGTGCATTTTTTGCTTTGCCTGATAACTGTTATGCAGAAGAAATATTTTTTTCCGTTGACAATAAGATTTTTATTTTTTAACGTTAACTGTTATGTGAGAAAATATTTTTTCCGTTTCCAATAAGTCTTATTTCCCAGCATTTATTTTTTATGTTGTCTGATAACAGTTAATTTTGTTTTTTACGTTGTAAAATGAGGATATTGATGAAGATGGAGTTGGAGAAAAAGATGAAAATAAAGATAAAATAAAGGTGAGGAACAAGATGAAATAACTTTTAAAATAAACGTTGGGCAATAACTGTTATAAAAAAATGTATCATTAAATTCGGGTAATCTATTAAATTTGTTTAATTCCGGGAAAACAGTTATTATTTTTGGTGTAATATGCTGTTTTAAGTGGAAGGATTTTGTGTACTTGAGTTTTGTTAGAGAAATGTAATTTACGTTATCGTTCGTCTTCACGAAAAAGTTCCAGCTCATTTCGCCACATTAAAACCCAAACGCATATAAAGAGATTCTCATATAAATCTACATTCGTTAAATTCCTTTTTTGTGTGGTGATATAAGCTATATTTTTTTTTGTTGTCGTAATGGTACGAGAATTGCAGCCACTTTGTTTAAGAAGTTTTTTGGATTATCTGCAGTGCATTTTTGAATTAAAACTCCATAAAAAACTCTGCTAGGTTATCTAATCATACCGAAACTAATTGTAACATATTTGAAACTAATTGGTTTCAGTTGATGTGGTGAAAAGTTACCAGAGTTTTATAACACGGATTTAAACGTCAGACGCATTATTCGCTTTCTATTTGTTTTAACGCTGTAAAATGTGAGAAAAAGTTTCTTTGGGGGGAACAAATTATGTTTATTAAAAAACAAAACAATTATTTATCCAATCAATCGCACAAGCTCTAGTTCGTTTTGGTTTGTTTTTGTTAAATTAAATATTAATTTTTTATAATTTTTACATTGCTAATTTTTTGTTGTAGTTTATTTTTGGTTTTTGAGGTTTAGTTTTCTGCCCATGTTTCTACAATTGGATATGCGCGATTTCGCAGTTTTTATCATAGAGTTGCGAAATACAAAAAAAGCGTGCGATTCGAGTAAATTTGATTTATGTACATATATAATTTGTATTTTTATTTCAATTGTATGGGTGTTGGTTCAATTTTTTTTACTTACCGTTAACTGCTTTAATTGCTATATATATATATTTCGTCAAATTGCCCATTTTGGTTTTGGCTTTTAGTTGTTATTCTTGGTAATAGTAAATGCTTTGCTTGCTTACCATACACTTTGATTGGTCATTTTATCATTACTCTGCAAAAAACCAAAAAAAAAAGAACTAAAACAAATGCCACTATTCCAAACTAATGTCTGCTTTTTTTGTTTCTAATTAAAAATATTTAAAAACCCCTAAGTGATGAGGTACGTGAAAAGATGAAGAGCAAATATCTGAGCAATCCCGATTATAACTTCGAGAAGGTCAATCGTGCCAGTATGGCTTGTGGCCCTATGGTTAAATGGGCAATTGCACAGGTACAATAAAAAATCAAAAAAAAATAAAAATAAATTAAGTAAAATTTGAATGTGATTTAATTTTATGATTTTCATTTCGCAGATTGAATACGCTGACATGTTGAAACGCGTCGAACCGTTGCGCGAGGAATTGCGTTCACTTGAAGAGCAAGCCGATGTGAATAAGCAAAGCGCAAAAGATACTAAGGATTTGGTCGAACAACTGGAGCGTAGCATTGCCGCCTACAAGGAAGAATATGCACAGCTCATTTCACAGGCTCAGGCTATCAAAACCGATTTGGAAAATGTACAAGCCAAGGTTGATCGTTCGATTGCACTGTTGAAGAGCTTGAATATCGAACGAGAGCGCTGGGAGTGCACTAGCGAAACATTCAAATCACAAATGTCCACCATTATTGGTGATGTTTTGCTATCCGCCGCATTCATTGCATATGGTAAGTGGAAAGTGTGTGCTGAATTTATTTTTATACTAGTGGGCACTTTTTGCCTAGTTTTAAAACAATGTTCACTTAACGGTATAGCAGATACAAAGTGTAGAATGAAAAGAGAAATCGATAAGTAATGCCTGTCTGTCGGTCCAACCAACCGTCAACTCTGTTAGCATAATTTCCAAAATTATAGAATTCGAGGTAAACACCACGCGGACCTGTCATAACAACGCCCCGATATCGAAATTTGTTTTAGTAAAAACTCCAAACATCTCAAGGCTATTAATTACTTCACGGTACATACCTCGCTGAGAGTAATGTTTCTTCGATACAACATTACTCTTGGTTTTTAAAGATACTTAATATATGTTGGTTTTTTTTTGTAATAATTACATAAAGCAAGTCCTAACCTGTCGGTCATATAATTAACAACGCTTCGTTTTTTATTAAAAAAAATGTTTTTTATTACAGTGAAATTAATATTTTGTTGCAAACTCCTTATTTTGAACCACCGCTTCACACCTTCAGGACATTGACTCGATTAACTTCTCGCACGCAGAGGTTAGAATGACTTCCCACTCCAATATATGACAATAAATGCGAATAAAATCTTCTGTTGCTAATTATGTGACCGACCGTTTTTTTTAAAGAAATGTAAAATCTCCCGAACTAACGGAAGTATAAATATAAATTGTTCACATTTAAATCAATGTACATTTTCAATAATTGGATCCTTTATGAAAAGTGAATTTATTCATTGCAAATTGTAAAGCAGACAAGAAGAACTGATCGTCAGCACATCGTTGCCAATTAGTTGGCTGCATTAAAAATCAAAAAAATTAAAAATTTTAATAAATAATGGAGCGATTTCGCACCAATTTGTTACGAGGAATTTAATTACAGAGAGAAATTTAATTAAGATTTTAGAAAACGGACTTGGCACGTTATTTAAATAGAGTATTATAACCTTAATTATAAATTATAATGCTAGCCGCGAAGAAAACGTAAACGACATTTTTTCAAAACATTTTTTTTGATGTAGATTTTTAATAAAGCATCTATATGAACTTACTGAATTTATTGCGTTGTTTTTTTTTTTTTACATAAAACATGCCCCAGATATTTATTTTCGGTTTCATCCGAACTTAGACTCTTATTTACCTGTTGTTGTTGTGTTTGTTGTAGCGGCTAGTCGCTCCCCATAAAGAGCGGATACACCAATGGTCGTTGTCGTCGAACTCATCTAGGGGGAGGCCCAGGAAACGTGTAGTTTCGACAGGGTTGGACCAGAGGGAGAGGGGGGTTAGATGTGTGGGTTTGAAGGGGCATGTGAATAGCTGATTGGTGTCGTGCGGAGAATCTCCACATGCCATTATTTACCTGTTCTTTCTTATTGCTTACTTTATTCTACACTTTTTAATTTAAAAACACATCGTTTTTATTACAACTCTTTTACAGGCGGCTACTTTGATCAACACTATCGTTTGAATCTCTTCACCACATGGTCCCACCATTTACAATCCGCCAACATACAATATCGTTCTGATATGGCACGCACCGAATATCTTTCCAATCCCGATGAACGTTTACGCTGGCAAGCCAATGCTTTGCCAACCGATGATCTCTGTACCGAAAACGCCATTATGCTTAAGCGTTTCAATCGCTATCCGCTCATCATTGATCCTTCGGGACAAGCCACCACTTTCTTACTCAATGAATATGCTGGCAAAAAGATTACAAAGACCTCCTTCTTGGACGATTCCTTCCGCAAGAATTTGGAATCGGCGCTTCGTTTCGGCAATCCATTGCTCGTACAAGATGTTGAGAATTACGATCCAATTTTGAATCCCGTACTCAATCGAGAATTGCGTCGCACCGGTGGTCGTGTGTTGATCACACTTGGCGATCAGGATATCGATTTGTCGCCCTCATTCGTAATTTTCTTATCCACACGTGATCCAACTGTGGAGTTCCCACCGGATATTTGTTCTCGTGTGACTTTTGTTAATTTCACTGTTACGCGTAGCTCCTTGCAGTCGCAGTGTTTGAATCAAGTGCTAAAGGCTGAGCGGCCCGATATCGATGAGAAGCGTTCGGATCTGTTGAAATTGCAAGGTGAATTCCGTTTACGTTTGCGCCAGCTCGAAAAGAGTCTGCTGCAGGCTTTGAACGATGCAAAGGGTAAGATTCTGGATGATGACTCGGTGATTACAACGCTTGAGACATTGAAGAAGGAAGCATACGATATCAATCAGAAGGTGGATGAAACCGATAAGGTGATTGGGGAGATTGAGACTGTCTCGCAACAGTATTTGCCATTGTCGGTAGCTTGCAGTAACATTTACTTCACCATGGATAGTTTGAACCAGGTACATTTCCTCTACCAGTACTCGTTGAAAATGTTCCTGGACATATTCTCGACTGTGCTATACAATAATACGAAATTAGATGGCAAGAGCGAGTATTCGGAGCGTTTGGGTATCATTACCAAGGATCTGTTCCAGGTAAGTTTGTGTTAATAACACAGATTAACAGCCAATTTGGGTGTGGCCATTTTGAATGATAGGCTGACATTTTTTTTCATGAGAGTTTTTCCATAAAGTGGGTTACAATACATATTTAAATGAAAACCATAGTTTGGACTTAGTACACCCTCACATATGGCCTATTTTTCAAACCACAGTATGACCAGTAGACAACCTTAGGTAACCATCTTTTTACTTAAGAACTCGTATCCTAATTTATATAAAGTATTCAGCACAAATATTTATCGTAAAAGTTCGTTTCTTCCCATATACATACATACATATATTTTAAAATAAAAGCGGTTATCGGATTACTCGGAACGCCGCCACCAAGAAAAATGATGTTTATATACGAATGCAGCGTTGTTAGTTGTCGTTGCTAAAGTATAATTCCCGAATAATAAGCGGCAAAATCAGTGCATTTAGTTATTTGCTTTTCTGAGTAGGGGCATCATTCATTTCTGGCTCAGCATTATCATAACCCAGAGTAGTATTTAAAGCTATTGCTCGATGAAGTGTTTAAAATTCAACTCAGATCACATTGTTTCTATCTTGCAATAAAGTACTAGTTTATTAAATATTTATTGCTCTGGTTAACTGCATAGTCGAAGTGCATTTGCATATACATATGTATTTCTGTATTTCAAGAAATTATGCATATATATATATATATATATACATATATATGTATGTATATTTCATCATAAAATGTTTTAAGCTTCACTTTTAGTTGTTTGAAAACAAATGTTAAAATTTATTGATTGTTTTCTGGTAGCACAAACCCCTAATAAGAGAGAGGGTCAGAAAGTCGCAAAAAAAACAAAAAGTAAACAAACCGAAAAAGTTGTATACTGGTTATACTGTGTCGCAAATATATTGGTTTCGAACAGGGCAGCAATCCGCTCCAAAAATAAAAATTGGAGATTTATCTTTGATCCCGAAAAGAGAAACAGAGTCTGTCAGGTGAAAAGTATTGATTTTCAAGTAGTCTATAACATTTCTACGAAACATTATTTTTCCTCATATAAAATACATGAGCGCTTTGAGTGATTATGATATGATGATTTGATTTCAATAAAAAAAAAATTCTAAATCTTAATACATACACCCAAACTTCTATAAGATTTGTGTATTACAAGTTCTGATGCTTTAGTGGATTTTCTTTTGAACCCAACCGAACCATTTTTACTATTACCTAGAAATATTTGGCATTTATGTATACCCCCAAGTTAATTTATTTTCTAAAGAATTCAGCTTTAATTGCATACAGATTTTGTAAAGGAAGACTTGGCGAGATTTTCTGGGGAATTTTATTTTGAATGTTTTAACCCACCAGCTGCCGTCAAAATTCATTTACTTTTTTAGGGACTACTCAAAAAGGGTCAAAATGATGCTGTGTTTGTGAGGGCGTTAACGAGTTAAAATGTTCTACAAAATAATATTCCTCGTGAAATTTGGCTATGTGGATCAAAGTTAGGTATTTTGCACTAATGTCCATTTTAACCCTTCTTTCTACATGGAAATACCCCATACAAATCATTACAAACTTATTTGTGTCAAAAAAAAACTACCTAAGAATGCCTAACTGTTTGTGTAATGATTAACACCCATAACTCTTTATCGAACTTTTAATAAAACCCTTGGAATGTATTAAATGCTTATGACTTCTCTTTCAGGTCTGCTATGAACGTGTAGCGCGTGGCATGTTGCACAATGATCGCCTCACTTTTGCACTGCTCATGTGCAAGATTCATTTAAAGGGTACTTCTGAACAGAATCTCGACGCTGAATTCAATTTCTTCCTGCGCAGTCGTGAGGGCCTGCTTGCATCTTCAACGCCAGTCGATGGTCTCTCCGGAGAACAAATAGAAAGTATCAATCGCTTACAATCACGTTTGCCTATTTTCCGCAAGTTGATCGAAAAACTCAAGTCTATGCCCGAAATTGGTGCCTGGCTGCAACAAAGCTCACCCGAGCAATGCGTACCACAATTGTGGGATGAGTCAAAGGCACTCACTCCCATTGTTGGTTCTATACATCAATTGCTATTAATACAAGCTTTCCGACCAGATCGTGTTATCGCTGCTGCTCATAAGGTGGTCGATGCTGTGCTGGGTCTGGATTTCATGCCGAATGCCGAGAAGGAACTGGACTTATCCGCTGTTGTAGAGAAACAATTGAATTGCAACACACCCGCATTGCTGTGCTCAGTGCCCGGTTTTGATGCCTCCGGTCGTGTGGATGACTTGGCTGCCGAGCTGAATAAGCAGATATCGAGTATTGCCATTGGTTCGGCGGAGGGCTTCAATCAGGCCGAGCGCGCCATCAACATGGCCTGCAAGAGCGGTCGCTGGGTATTGCTGAAAAACGTACATTTGGCGCCACAATGGTTGGTGCAATTGGAGAAAAAGCTTCATTCGCTGCAGCCACATTCGGGCTTCAGATTGTTTCTCACCATGGAGATCAATCCCAAGGTGCCGGTCAACTTGTTGCGCGCAGGCCGCATTTTCGTTTTCGAACCGCCGCCAGGCATACGTGCAAACTTGTTGCGCACTTTCTCGACAGTGCCGGCGGCGCGCATGATGAAGACACCCAGCGAACGTGCACGTCTCTACTTCTTGCTCGCCTGGTTCCATGCCATCGTGCAGGAGCGGCTACGTTATGTGCCACTTGGTTGGGCTAAGAAGTACGAGTTTAATGAGTCGGATTTGCGCGTCGCGTGCGACACGCTGGACACCTGGATCGACACGACCGCAATGGGTCGCACCAATTTGCCGCCGGAGAAGGTGCCGTGGGATGCTTTGGTGACACTATTGTCACAATCCATCTACGGCGGTAAAATTGACAATGACTTTGATCAGCGTTTGCTGACCTCATTCCTGAAGAAACTATTTACGGCGCGCAGCTTCGAAAGCGATTTCGCGCTTGTGGCCAATGTTGATGGTGGTGCCGGCGGTCAGCGACACATCACCATGCCAGATGGCACGCGACGCGATCACTTCTTAAAGTGGATTGAGAATTTGTCCGACCGCCAGACGCCTTCCTGGCTCGGATTGCCCAACAATGCGGAGAAGGTGTTGCTAACGACGCGCGGCACAGATTTGGTAAGCAAACTCTTGAAGATGCAACAGCTGGAGGACGATGATGAATTGGCCTATAGTGTGGATGAGAATGCCGAAGCAGCCAATGCTATTGCTACACGCCAAGAAGACGGTCGACCTTCGTGGATGAAGACATTGCACAATTCAGCAACAGCTTGGTTGGAGCTCTTACCGAAAAATTTGCCAGTACTCAAGCGTACTGTGGAGAATATCAAAGATCCTTTGTATCGTTACTTCGAACGTGAGGTCACCTCAGGCGCTAAATTGCTGACAACTGTCATTTCCGATCTGCAGGATGTGGTGTTGATTTGTCAGGGTGAAAAGAAGCAAACGAATCATCATCGTTCAATGTTATCTGAGTTGGTGCGTGGTATTATACCGAAGGGTTGGAAGCGTTACACGGTGCCCGTGGGTTGCACCGTCATTCAGTGGATTACCGATTTCAGCAATCGTGTACAGCAGTTGCAGAAGGTGTCGAAATTAGTGTCACAAGCAGGCGCCAAGGAATTACAGGTGAGTTCCTGCAAATGCAGAAATTATTCAAAAGAAAAACACAAATTTTTATATAGCTATAAATTCAAAAATCACAGCGACAAAATTGTAGGAAGTTTATGTGGGCGTGGGATAAATTTTTTGTTTAGTATTAAGTCTGTTTCAGGAACATTTAGTAAGATACACATTTTTTTCATTTCAATAATTGTTTTGTATTTTTAGTCTTGTGTGTGGAGGAGAGTAGTACATTTATTTTCTGAATATCAGTCGAAATACGCTTATTCTAAATACCATGACCACAGCTCCACCTAGCGGGTTAAGTTTTTCACTGCGACTAGAAAAGCCATTTTTCTTAATATAACCACCTAGCGGATCAAATTTCTATGTATTTGTTATTTTGAAGTCAAATTTGTAGTATATATTCTGAACATTGGACAAATTGGACTGTAGATTCGGGATTTTATTATTTGCCACTACTCCAATGCCACCTAGCGGATAAATTTTCCGTCTAGGTACCAATTCTAGTCAAATATGAATTTTTGTCCAATATATTGAACGCACCGTGGCCTAGGGATTAATTTATTATTTCATTCGATGCAAAATGTATTTTACTTTCATATTTTCGATAAAACATCAAAATCTAATATACACAGAAATTGTATAGCATAGTTTTAAGTTAGTTTCAAATCATTTCAATTTTCTCATTGTATGCATTGCGCCATCTTCTGCAGACATTCCCTGTTTGGCTGGGCGGCTTGTTGAACCCAGAAGCTTACATCACTGCTACGCGCCAATGTGTGGCACAAGCTAATAGCTGGTCGCTGGAGGAGTTGGCTTTAGAAGTAACCATCACCGAGTCGAGTGTGAATCCCGATCAAAAGGATAGTAGTTTCGGTGTGACTGGATTGAAATTGCAAGGCGCACAATGCAAGAATAACGAGCTGCTATTGGCCTCTACAATTATGATGGACTTGCCACTCACAGTACTCAAATGGATTAAGTAAGTATTGGACTTGGAAATTACATATTTCCTATTGTTTTGTTCTAAGAAAATTTATTTCAAATAACAAACATACTTTTTGTAATACTTGCAGGGCTACTAATGAGACGCGCGTAAGTAAACTTACCTTGCCAGTGTATTTGAACTCCACACGCACTGAGCTGTTGTTCACCGTTGACTTGGCCGTAGCTGCTGGTCAGGATACGCATAGCTTCTATGAACGTGGTGTTGCTGTGCTCACTTCGACGGCTTTGAATTAATTAATAGTTGCTTATGATTTATGACAGTATTTATCAATATCCAATATTCAATATTATCACAAATAATTCATAATTATGCAATCAAACAATATTAACTGATTACTTGGATCACTTGGAAAAGTTGATACATTTAAAAAAAATGTTAATTAATTATGTTCAATATTCGAAATATTCAATATAATACATATTACAATATTCAATATTCAAAATATTCAAGCATTCAATAAAAGTTCAACAATATACATGGAAATATTTAATAGCGTTTTCTATTTAATTGATTTAACGGGGGGTTTGAAACAACGGACACAAATTTTGAACTTTATTGAGCATAGGAAAATAATAAGTCTTTATGTAACGGAGGCGCTTGTAGAGCATGTAAAAAATACCTACATATGTATAGAAGCTGACGAAACTGAAAAGGCTGTTTGGCAACCCTATGTCAGCTGCATCCGCTATCGATAACAGCAAGGATGCAATTTACTGTTATCTATTCAGTAACATTTCTGTTGCCTATCTGTTGCATTAAGCTTTGTGATAACAGGTGTACCGTTAATTGGTTCCATGGTGTAATGGCCAGCACTCTGGACTCTGAATCCAGCGATCCGAGTTCAAGTCTCGGTGGGACCTAAGTGAATAATTTTTTTTTCATTAGTTATTTTTCGAAAAAAAAAATTAAGCACAACTTGTATTTCACAACAGTCGCAGATTTTTCTTATGTCCTGGAAGGCCAAATTACGCTCATTTGTATGGAGCACTCAATTCATTCTCGTATGCATGTGTACATGTTTTTATATACATATGTGGATGTGTACATATCTGTGCCAACAAGCAATGACCACTAAAGTTGAGTTAGAATAAGAAAATTGTAAATAAAGTTTGTGGATTGTGGTTGAAATCTAAAGTTTTAATTAACGTATCTCTAAATTATCGAAATTGAATATAAAAATCATAAACTGATTGTGAGGAATTTTCATTTCCAACAAAAAAATACTCGGAACAAAAATGATTTTAATCTCCCGTCCTATAAAACAGAAGCAGATAAATGTAACTTATATTACAAAGGATTAAAATGTTTTAATGAATTGCCAACTGATATTAAATGTAACAATATGAATGAGTTCAAAAGAAAATTGTTCAATTATTGTAGAACCCTTCCAATTTAGTGTAACATGGGCGGTCTTTCGAACTATCAACCACAATGCATTCGTACATAGCATACTTCAGGGTCTTGCCAGAATGCTGTATCGGTCCCACATGCAACCATTAAGTAGCCGAAGCTCATCCCGAAACGCATCACTAGATCAAATCAGTGCATCGCCGTATGGATGCTTGTTTCGCACTTTATTTGCACAAATGGCCGATATACGGCAACCGAGTGATGCCTACAATTATTTTTTTTAATATGCTTTGGAAGTCTGCTAGTTTGTTATTCACTGATACTTGGTGGTCCTTATAAGTAGCTTTTACTTTATTTTTTAGTATAGGCTATAAATTGTAGATTTTAAGAACTATGTATAAGCTAGGCTTAATAAAGCTGTAAGAACTAAATAAATAAATAAATAAATAAATAAAAAACAGCTGCATCCATTATATTGGCTAAGAGTTTCCTGGAAATTATCCACGAAAATTTCAGCTCCGTCGCGGTCCCGCAATGTTATTGCGCAATCTGAATTGACACAACTGCAAATAAATACAATTAACATTTACAAAAATTTGAGAAAATATTCAAATTACTTACTTGATGGAATTATTTAATTCGCCGAGAAATTCTCGCCTGCAGGATCGAAATTTTTAATTAAATACACATTTGCGTGGTATTTAAGTTTCGGGAGTATCATGACGCTTCTTTAAAAGTGGTACACATGATACTTAACTTGTGGAGATCATATTAAATATAATTGAGAGTGAGAAAACTTCTTATAACCCGCGAAGAAATTAGAAACACTGTAAATTATCAGACTTTTCCACCTTTGTATCTGTGAAGTGCTATGCTGATATTTTTTATTGTGGTTTATTCTTAACAAATTTAAGTGAAATATATATTAAGAGATCAAGTAGGTCATGAACAACTTAATTTCACTATACCGTTATTTTTGAATAAGCGCCCACGGGTATTGGACGTTACCAAATTACTTACTTACTTACTTAATTGGCGCTATAACCGCTTAAACGATTTTGGCCGAATTTCTCCTACAATTTGGGGAGTGCAATTTGATGTTATAACACAAATTGAGAGATCTACAATTTTACGCCGACTCCGAACGGCAAATTATTTTTGTGAGAAGTTTTTCCAGGGCAGAAATACATTCGTAGGTTTGACATTGCTAGTTTTTAAAAAATTTTGGGTATACAGGAGATTTTGCAGATCGGACGATAATTTTGGGCATCGGACTTGCTTCCAGACTTTGGTATCGGTATGACAAAAGATGTTTTCCAAGACTTTAGAGAATGCGAAGCTCCCGAGGGGCTAGGACCGGATCGTAAACGGTACGAAGAATGCAGACCAATATATTCACGCGCTTGAAGAGGTTTTAATCCCATATTTACAAAACCTGGATTCGTCTTCTTATACCTTAATGCAAGATGGTGCATCTTGTCACACTGCAAAAAAAAAGTGCAAATTTTTTGACCCAACAAAATATTCAAATTCTTCCTTGGGCAGGTAAGATCTAAACCCCATATAGAACTATCAAAAGCATATGAAAACCCAAATCTTAATATCGATAGCCATAAGACAAATATAGGAAATACTTACACGATGTAGAGATCAGCATTTTAAAGAAATCGTCAAAAATGTGATTCAAAGTATGCCTAAGTGAATAAAGGATGGTTTAAAAATTAAATGAGATGTTACAAAATATTAATATGAAGTTAATAATGTCATCAATATTTGTGCTATATTAAAATAGGGAAATTATTTTCTTCAAAAAAAGAACAATCAATTATAATCTGAAACAGTAGACAAATATGGAACTCTCATATCCAATGTGGATGATCCCACGTTTCTAATTTTTTGGCGGTTAATACTTTTTTGCATTTGTTTTTAAACAAAAAATACATTAAACAGTAGAAGGAACCCTTTAATGTTTTTTCGGTGTTAATTTAAAGCTAAAAAATTGCAATAATTTGCGTTCAACACAGATTAAAGTTTTGTTTTTTAAACCATTTGGGATTTAATGATATTTGTAAAAATATTTCTTAGTTTTAAAATAATAACTTAAGGTGTCATACAAATAAAATATTTTCGGATTTATATTCAAATTTAACCCCCAAAATGTTTAAATTCAATACCAGCTGGAATTAAAATTAAACTGTTATTTTTTACTGTGCACAAGGGAATGAAAACTGTGAAAAAAACACAGCCATCCAAAAACTACCAAAATGAAACAAACACTTGGAAAAATAGCACTTAAACTGTTCTGCTCAAAGTAGTATGAATCCTTGCTACAAAGCCACTTAAAATATCCTGATAATTATTTAGACGCACACCAATGGATTTTACGATATGCTTTGGAGAGATTTCAAACGCTGAATTCATTTTTACTTTGAGAGGGAAGAAAGAACAATTCCATAACACAATTAAGGGGTAGAAAAATTCGCAATATGTCCTGTAATCCGGATGCGAACCAGCAAAATGATAAAGCAGTTCCCGTTGTCAATTAAGCAGCTAAGAATAATAGCTTGTGGAACCTGTGGTCCTTTTGTGCTGAATTCTTTGTAATCTGCGGCATATGCGGTATATTTGTGAGTTGTGAAATCCCTCCAATTTAAAAGGATATTTTGGATACATTTTTGGGATATAAAATGATTGGGGAAATTGTTGAAAAAGAGCAAGGGATAATTGGTGTTGTATTTAATGTGTTAAATATAATTACATTGCATGTTTTTTCAATGACAAGTAATTGCCATTCCATACAATGAACTGATTTATTTAATATGACGATGTCTTAGGAAGCAGGCAATTATCCTATCACCTATCAAAATTCAACAATTTAAAAATGTATTCCTTTCAAACTAGCACGGCAAATGAGAGTATAAGAACGAAACTGGCTCACGCTGCTGTTGTATTAACTTAGTTTAAAGGTAGTTCACAATTCTGTTAATTGTTTTTTAACGTTGTCCAATGAAGCTGGAGGTTAGACGGATTTCTTGCTTGTGGTAGTAGCTGGACGGAGTTGTATCAAATTAAAAAGGCGCTCAATGTGATTGGTTTAAGTGTTCCAGTGTTCGGTAATCTGATCCAGAGGTTTTATTAAGAATTTTAGTCTTGCATGTTAGGACGGGACTAAGAGGAAAGTGAATATAACTCTTTAAATTAAATTAAAGAACCTGTAACCTTTCGAGATTTTTAATTATAGAAATAATAAAGGCAAAACTAAGAGGAGATTGGTTAAGTCTAATTGTCTTCACTTCTAACATAGTTGATTCCTTAATAAGTCAGCTATATTATGGTTGGCCGCCGTAGCCGAGTGTCTTCTTCACGCGGAGCATCCCGAGTTGGAATCCCGGCATTGAGAAGTAATATCAAAAAAACTTATTCAAATATCGGTTTCCCCGTGGCAGGCAACGGCAAACCTCCGAGTGTATTTTTGACATGCAAAAATTTCTCATAATCATAATCATCTGCCGTTAGGAGTCGTCGCAAAGTATAAGTCCCTCAATAAATAGTAAAACATCAATATGCATATTTTATTTTCTTAATTAGCATAATTGTAGCTTAAAAAATGAGCTTTATTTTTGTATATTTATCATACCAACAAAGGCAATAATATCCAACACTGGTAACACAATCAGACATTTTTTTTGAGTTTTCGAAAGTGCTGTCTGAGATCCTGTAAACATCACAGAAACGGGAATTCATAGGTGTAACGTTATATCAACTTCAGTCAATAGCTCTCGGGAAATATATACATATGTAGATGCTTAAAAATTTAATTATTGTGCGAAGGGAGCCGTAATGCTCCTCATTAAAGAATTTGTTTTAAGCGCAATAAATAAAAGGCTTAGCGAAATAAAAAAACCTTAAGTCAAACTAAAGTAAATTTGGAACTAATCGATTTGCTTGACATCTATGTAACTTATTGATGTTGGGATTCTGACTCAGCAAACGAGACAAAACTAGCTGACATCTGATTCGCACGATGACAACAAATTTAATGCCGATTCTTAGTGAAGATCCGTAGAGAATTTCTTTAAACGTTTTTTACCAAACTTTTGAATATTTTGAATTTAACTGTGATTAAATTTCAATTAATGTTTTTATTTAAGAGAAAATCTATTTTATTAAACTGCTTTCATAATCAAAATGCAAATTTAGCATGAAAAGAAAAGTGTTCATTGTAGCTATATTTTGTTGTTGCATTATTAAATATAATGGGAATTTGATTTAATCTTTTTTGTTTTAGCGAAATGCGCACTATGTATACTAATTATGTGGAATCACTTAAAACACATGGGATATATTGAAAAAGTCTATATCTAACAATCTTATCTTAAGAAATCAATTTGAGCTAACGCATTGACGTTTTCAATTTACAATTTAAACGGAACAAAACTGTTTTACTCCGAATTTTCAAAAGTACTGAATATCTGGTGGTAAAAACAAATAATCGTTAATCAGACTTGAGTAAAAAAATATGAATTGTTGAATTTGGATAAGATGTTCAGATGGCTTGAACTCGTTTTCTCACGAAACTCTCTCCTACAATTTTCCTTTAGGTTACCAGATCACTGCAGCTTTTTCTTCCCTTGCTGCAATCAAAGCTCTGAGCTCTTTCACGTTTAAATCAAATATCGCGGTAGACTGCCGCCTATCTGTACCTCATTTGGGTCCCTGGTCACAGGGACATAGAGGAAAACTGCATGGCTGACGAACTTGTAAGACAAGGTACGACCAAGCAGATTCTTCAGGACAAAGAACGTATTGGTATGCCGTATGCCAATTGCAAACTGCTACTCAAGGCAGACGTGGCATAAATGGGATCGGAAATGGTGGAGTATTGTTTACTTTCTAAGGAGGGAAAACATTTCTGA
Organism: Anomoia purmunda; assembly: GCA_951828415.1. Lineage (NCBI taxonomy): Eukaryota > Metazoa > Arthropoda > Insecta > Diptera > Tephritidae > Anomoia > Anomoia purmunda. The sequence continues at coordinate 32,514,859 of OX639996.1, forward strand.
CGCGATAGGGGCTCTAACCATAGCCCTGTCAGATAGGAAAATAGGCTGAACGTACCTTTCCGAAGGTGATACAAGAGCTGCAAGAATGACGACGAGGAGGAAACGGTCTGGCATCTACTGTGTAAGTATCCTGTACTATGTGAAAACAGCATGCGGTACCAGAGATTACCGTTTCTGGATGACCTTAGTGAGGGTTCAAATAACGAGGTTAATTGCCTGCTGAGATCCATCAGCGAGGCAAAATGGTTTGGTGAGGGGTACTCTTTCCTCGAATGGTTATAATATCTTGTGCCTCATATTATTGGCCTAAGTAAATAGAACAGACCCAGGCGACAGCCACTCCAACCTAACATAACCTAACCAATTTCATTAAATAATTATTCCGCCAACCACAGAAAAAAATATGTTTTGGTTTTTTCTAACCTTTTTTGTATGCTTTCGACCGTATTTTTAAATATCGACCTACGCTCGATGTATTAAATATCAATCAGTGAAATACTTTTCATACGCACTAAATATGAAGCCAAAATTTCCACTAAGATTTGTTTTATCATTAGAGGTAAATAAAACCAAATTTTTTTAATAACTCTAATTATTTAATCATTATCGAAAATATTTATGTACGTATGTATTTATTTCCGCAGACTAACTAGCACTCATTATACATAATAAATTAATTACGCAAAAGAATGCGCCGCATCTAACTACCTCCATTCGTAAATTTTTTTGATTCATAAGTTCCAATTAAAATCCAACACCAACAACTACCCACGTGTCGTTTGTATTTGTTGTTGTTGTGTTTGCTTCACTTCAATACATCACATTACAAGGAGAGGACCTGATGTGCACATGCAAATCGATAAAAATCAGTGATGTCGGCGGTGGGCAGCTTACGATGCCAGCCATACATTTGTTGCCACACGCGCAACTTGGCTATTTCGGGTGATGCCATAAATTTCAAATCGTTGTCAATATTCAAGCACAGCCTGGTAGTAGCATCGTTGCCCATAGAAGATGCTTTGGTGCCGGTTTTTTTTTTTAAAGCAGATTTCGTTATAGGGGCATTTCTGGTGGCACAACGTCGCAGTGGCCGCAATTCAAGTCATTAATTTTGCCTTTGCTCGTTTGCTCGTATTCGGATTGCCCGTCGCGCCAAATATCGCCCACAAACCAATCGAGCGCTTAATGGTGTGGTACTTTGGGTTTTGGGGTTCTATGCGCCCACCCAGCACGCCGGAAAAGTGATATGCTAGCTCGGCGTCATGTGTAATAAAGCCTGTTGCTATGGTTTTGACCTTCTCGCTCGCCTTCAATTCAGCTTCACTGCCACCGGAAGTTAAAGGATGAATGAGGAGCATATTGTAAACGTGTTTGAATAATTTATTAATGGCAGGTTTCAGAATATAACTGAAAGGTGGCAGGTGGGAAGAAAGGGGAAAAGAAGAAATCGAGTAAATATATATGAATGGGCATGCGTTTGAGAAGGCATCGCTTTTCCGAAAGACATAATTGTAATGTTCTGATTTTAAATTGAAAATTTTGAATTGTAATTTTCTGAATTTGAAATGAAAAATCTGAATTTGAAATGGAATTTTTGAACCTGAATTGTAACGTTCTGAATTTGAATTGGGGCTTTTTGAATTTAAAATTTAATTTCTGAACTTAATTTGCAACTTTCTAAACTTTAATTGCGAATTCTGAATTTCAATTGTAACTTTTTGAATTTGAATTGCAATTTTGTGAACTAAAACTGAAAAAGGTGTACATCTATTAAAAACTACGGAATAAGATTATTCAATAAATTGACTGCATAAACTGGAAGTAAAGGGGCTTTCAATAGGGACGCTACAAAAGTAGACCGATAGTAACAGCAAACGACGACATATTTTTTCCCGCTCTTTTGACATTTCACTTAAGTAAAGTTTGCCATTTCATAATGAAAAGATATACGATCCAACAACGAGTCGAAATTATTAAAATTTACTACCGAAATTCGGAGTCAATGTCCTCAACTTTAAGAGCGCTACGTCCAGTTTATGGTCGTCGTCATTTCTGACTGAGTGGCTTCGTCAATAAGCAAAATATGTGTTATTGGACAGGCAGCAATCCACACGTATGTACTCCATGAGTCAACATTGTATCCCAAAAAAATTACGGTTTGGTGCGGCTTATGGGCCGGTGGCGTCATTGGGCCGTACTTCTTCCGTGATGATCAAGACCGGCACGTTACTGTGAATGGGAATCGCTACCGCTCAATGATAACCGAATATTTTTGACCCAAATTGGATGATATGGACTTGGACAATATGTGCTTCCAACAGGACGGCGCCACAAGCCACACAGCGAATGTCACAATCGATTTATTGAAAACCAAGTTTGGTGAATGTGTTATCTCACGAAATGGCACAGTCAATTGGCCGCCTCGGTCGAGCGATTTGACGCCGTTTGACTATTTCCTGTGGGGCTACGACGAGTCTATGATCTATGCCAACAAGCCAGCGACGATTGATGAACTTCGTACGAATATCGAACGTGAAATTGCAGCAGTATCGGTCGATTTATGCTTGAAAACTTGGGTTCAGCGTCTGGACTTCTGCAAGCGTGCTCGTGGTGCCTATGCAAAAGAAATCGAGTTTCATACATAGTGGCATCGAATATACTTTCACAGGAATAAAGAATATAATTCATATCCCAAACCGTTTTTGTTTTATTTAAAAAAACTTGTGTGCGTTCCTATTGCAAGACCCGATATAAGTAATATCCTAATATTTAAAAGCAATTTCATAAGCCTAGCAGTAATTCCTCCTACCATAACTGATTGTAAAATTAAAAAATTAAAAGAAGATTAGCTTTTTTCACCCACAAAACTACAATACAATAATTCTGGATAGCGCTTAAATGGCATGCAACCGCTGGGCAATTGAGTAATTGTGCGTTTTCATTTGATCGCACGCCATAAGAAGCACCTTGCCAGCAACCCCATTTTTTTGGCCAACAATTTTAACGCGCTCCGTATCATCACCACCAAAGCGTACGCAATGCGTTTAATCCATTTCAATCCAAATTTTTCTGCTTTATGTAGGCATTGCCTGGCTCATGGAAATGTACGTTTTGCAAGCTCGGGAAACCTGATTAAAATTGTTTGAAATTTAAATGTTGGTATAAAAACGTACGAATGTAAAAGAATTTTGTTGAATTTGCGATAACTGTATTGAGTGAGTGCATGCGTAGCTAAAGCGCCTAGCCGATATTGCACTGTCACCAAAATCACGTCCTTGCACATGAAGTGGTCGGATGCATATCACTTGCGTGTGGCTTCAATACTACAAAAAACCACCGCTATAAATCCAAACCATAACGTAACGTGGTTTATCAGGTTTCACCTGAACAATAGGTAGAAAGAATCATACGATTATACATACGGATATACATATAGACATATAGACAGAAAAGTTACAATGAGGGCTCAAATGCATTTAAATAACAAAAGGCAATACAGAACGCTACGAGTACTCACACAAACATACGCGCATGGGCATATCCTTCGTCCATTCATAGATGCAAAAATACTTTACATGGCCCTTACAGGTGTATTTATGTTCATAGTAGGTATGTGTGGCCCTTCTTAATGCCAAGTAGTCAGTTTTATGCTTCCGCAATTTTAATGCCACTATTGTCGGCACGAGCCGATTCAATATCAAACAAATAAGGCATAAGTTCATATACTACATATGTACATACATATATGTATAAATACATACATATTTACATTAACCTAAATGTACGTGCGTCGCAGTAACGCAAGTTTTTGCTTGCAACTTTCAAGTTGAATTTTACTTTACGCCTACTCCCCTATGTACCATTGGACTAAAGTCGACAGTATACATTTTTTGTATAAATCGGATAAGTGCCAAACGCCTCTTTTTTGGACGTGCGGTTTTCAATGAGCCAAAACTAAATTGTCGCTTTTGAAGTGTTGATAATCCACAAGCCGTTGTTGAGACGCCGTTACATCCTTAAAAAGTCACAGCTTGGTGTGCTCTATGGGCAGAGGGAATCATTGGTCCATATTTCTTCAAAAATCAAGCCGGCCATAATGATACAGTCAATGGGAACACCATAGTGCTGTGATTAATGACTTTGCGTACTTGAATTGGAGGATGTTGATGTGGACGATCTTTGGCGACAACGGGACGGCGCTATATGCCATACAAACAATGAAACAATAAATTTATTGAAGGCAACTTTTGGTGAGCGCATTATCTCGCGTCGTGGGCCTGTGATGTGCCCTTCTAAGATCGTGCGATTTAACACCGCTGGACTATTTTGTGTGTCGCTGGTCTACGCAGATAGGTCCGAGACGATTGACGCAGTGGAAGGTAATACTCGGCGCGTTATTGCAGACATATGGTCCCAATTGCTGCAAAAAGTGGGCCTCTCGGGTAAAATTTATTCGAGCCAGCCGTGGCGGTCACTTGTCCGAAATCATTTTTAGAACATAATTGCAAAATCTTGCTTTTATAATAAAGCTAAATTCTTGGCTATAACATTAAATTATATGCGTTTTATTTCTTTTTGAAAACTACCGTTTAGATCAAAAGTGTCTAAGGAGATACTTCTTCTTCTTTTGATACACAATTTATAATATACGCATTACTTGTAAAGTTTAAATATCTTCATCTCAAAACCGTTTAAACTTCTCTGGACATTAATGTATGCACATAATACTTCAGCTATCCTTCTCTGGAGTCATTACCATACCTTTGATTAAGATGAAAAGTATCTTAACTTCTAAGTGCATATATAGAAATGGAGAAACGGACCCAGACCCATTTATATCAAAGTGATCAGGACCACAAGTAGATTCGATTCAGCCATATCCATCTGCCCTTCTGTGTGTTTGAACGCAAACTTGAGATATCTGACTGACAGTTTTTGAGATAACTATTTCAAGGCATTGTAAAAGAAATCTGGCTGTTTTCTCTGAAGACTGTATTTCAGCCTTTTATAAGGGCTTCCAAATTGATGCGTTATATACAGATTTCTCTAAAGCATTCGATAGAGTCTCGCATGAAATACTAACTAAAAAATTAGAGTGCATTGGCTTCCATTCCGTATTTCTCTCTTGGTTAAAGTCATATCTTGCGAATAGACGATGCACGGTTGTCGTTGACAACTCACAGTCTTATTCCTTCATCGCATCGTCGGGGGTTCCCCAAGGTAGTATTTTGGGTCCTTTGTTATTTGTACTATTTATTAACGACATACAAAGCTGTTTTTCGCACGCTAATTTTCTACTTTATGCGGATGACCTTAAAATCTACCCTACTATTAAAAATGCTTCCGATTCGCTAGAGCTTCAAGCTGATCTAAATAGAGTTCTCTTGTGGTGTAATAATAATCGCTTGTCTTTGAATATAGGGAAATGCTTTCATATCACTTTCGCCAAGTGTTTTTCACCATTACGAACATCTTATCTTATCTCTAATTGTCGTTTGAAATCCGTCAATGAAGCTATGGACTTAGGTGTTATTTTCGATGCAAAGTTTAGTTTTACTAAGCATATTAATCATATAATTTCTAAATCCTATGCTATGTTAGCATTTGTAAGGCGCAATAGTACAGAGTTTTCAAGTCCCTACACTCGTAAGTTACTCTATATGTCATTTGTCCGTTCTAAACTAGAATACGCATCTTTCATTTGGAGACCTTATCACGCCTGTCATATTGATAGAATTGAACGCATCCAGAAAGTTTTCATGCGCTATGCTCTAAGTTCCCTTCGTTTTTATGATCCCATACCATCATACTACTCAAGATGCCTTCTTATTAACTTAAAATCCCTGCAGTCTAGAAGGTCTATTTTGGCGCTATCATTCGTATTCGATATTATTCGTGGTGTTGTTGATTGTCCTAATCTTCTTAACAGAATTTCTTTTAACACCCCGATTAGAACGCTACGTAATTTTGATTTTTTTAGTATTGGCTTCATAAGAACTCTATTTGCAACAAATGCGCCTATCACTAGAGCTCTCATAGAATTCAATACAATCTACAAGTCTTACGGGATAGATTTTGCATCCCCAAAACAGTCTTTCATTATAAATCTTAACTTAGCCTTTAAGTAATTATGATATTCCGTACGATGTTTATAAACTTAAATTTTCTGTAGTTAGTAACACAATGTTTGTGAAATATCTGCATTAGTCTGTAAGACACTTTGTTTTTGTTGACTAATTTTTGGACTAAAATAAATAAATATCTGACGGAAACTTGGTAAGCAGATATTTTTCTATAATGCATTAATAATTTGTCGGAAATGAACAGATCGGACATTATAGCGCTACTATACAAAAGATTGTTCAAATACGATGTCTTGGGTTATAACTCCTACTCCTAAATAGCTAAGAACATGAAATTTTGCACTCCTGTCACTTGCTACAAGTAGAAGGTCATTTTCGAAGTTGTGCTTTCTGACTAGAAATGCCAAGTGCACGTAATGTGAAAGAGTTTACCAAGGAAGTTTCCGAGATAAACCTATTTGATCTAAGGTGGGCGATACAATGCACATTCCCAACATTTATAATTCCTTAATTTATTTCATTCTCAAACCCAATCTTGTCTATTAAATTTGAGCAAATTACCTTGTATAGTTAATAAATATCGGGTTTTTTTGTTTTTAACTTGAAATGCAAGATGCATAATAAATTTTGGGCGGTGCCATGCAAATTGTTAACAGTTAATAAAATATCAAATGAAATGTTTGCACCAAATTTGGTAGAATCTCTCTTTGTACTGAGTAGGGGCAACTGCGCATTAAAGCTCTCTCTCTCGACGAACCAAAACCACACTCTATTGTACATATGTCCCTGAAGCATGAGATGACTCTTGGAGTGTTCGAGAGAAAGATTCTCCGAATATCGCAGACGATAGAATGAAGCGCTGTATGATCTTTACCACGATATAGACATAGTTCAGCGAATTAAAAAACAGCGGTCACGTTGGCTAGGATATGTCGCGTGAATGGACGTAACGTTCCAGACCTGAAGTAAGAGGACGGCCTCTGCTGCGTTGGCTGGACCAAGAGGAAAAGGACTTGACATCACTAGACCTTTCTAATTGGCGATAGTTAGAAGAAGGAAGAAGTGACTGGCGTAATTTGTGGAGCTTGGCCAAAATCGCTTAAGCGGTTATAGCGCCAATTTCTAGATATTGTACTTTTTTGACACCCTATGCTCGAACAGGAGATAAATGAAAACATATATTCTTTGACCGTTTATGGGCGCTTTTATGCCCGATTTTTACACATTTCGAAATTTTGCTTATTAGTGGAGGTTGGTGGCATAGTTTTTGATATATAACTATTTACTCGAAAGAGGGCGCTGCAACGTCTATTTCCAAAGTTTTTCATTTCTTGAGTTTTCTAATGCAACCTCATTCTGCTTATTAAATTTAAACAAATTGTCTTCAATACTCATTCAAATATCGCGTTTTTTTATTTTTGAAAATTACCATTATATGAGAGGTGACCGTGGTTTTGTCTGGTTTTTATAATTTCCGAAAGTTTTTTTACTGACTTAAAATGCGACGAGAATTTGGCCAAGTAGTCTCTGAGATATACCTTTTTCTACTTAAGTGGGCGGTGCCACGCCCATTTCCCCGAAAAACATTTAAACAGGTATTTTCTTCCCCAACTTAATATTATTTATCAAATATGAGCAAATTATCTTTACTGGTCACCGAAATATCGCGTAGACATGGCTTAATAAATTTCGCTATTAATTCTCAAAATTTTACATATATGTCTATATGTATATTTATCTTGGTTGCTTCATGTTGTTACAAACGACCATTAGGTTAGAAAAGTTATAATACTCTGAGCACTTTAAACCAATCCAATCGGGGAATACCTTTGCGACTGGCATCCTTTCAGGGGGCGGATTAATTTCTAACTTCTTGAGTTGACCTAATGTGCACATATCCTCATTACCACATTCTTTTTGACTTATACTACTCGCTTATACTTACGTTTAGTTATAAATAATTCTCGACACCTTCAACTTGTACTTCAACTCTTCCAATGCCAAATGTAGGCTGCATGAGTTTGGTACCATAATTTGTGCAGTCACGCACGTGACGCTATGTTTTCACTGGTTTTGGCGCTCGACAACATCTACGTTCGAAGCTGTAAGTTAGTGTTTCTGTAAATTGTGCCACCAACTATGTCAATTTATAGTCTAAAGTTCTTGGAAAGTAAGGTGTGAACAGGATATGATGCACTCGAGTGCGCTTTAATTTATTTATGTGTGCGTATTAAAACAAGCACGGAAAGTGTGTAGAACATTTTTGTGATTTTTACAAAATGAGTAACTATTTTGAGGAGAAGAAAAATGGTTTCAGCGTGTCCTTTGCCCAAATCCTGTTAAGACATATAGCACGTTTCAAATTACCGTGGAAGACTAGCACGTTTCACTATTCGTACATTTCAGATTTTCCCGTGGAAGTGTGACAGATTTCGTTTTTTATATTTCTTAAAAAAGGTTTTAGCCAAAATGTTTGGCCAATGATTTTGGATCAGAAGAAGAACGTGTTTAAGTAAAATTTTGTTAGTTAATTCTCAAATGCGTAAGTTTGTGCAACTCTACCGCGCAATATTCTGAAATGTGTTAGTCTTCCAAGCGAATAATGAAACATGCTAGCTTTCGACGTGAATAGTGAAACCAACGATAAATGATTTGCTTTTTTTCGTGCGGAACATCAGACTGAAAACCGAGGGAAAACCAAGCCAAACTTTCGCGTTTTCGCACAGTGCACCGAACGTGGAAATATACGAGGGGACTAACAAAAGTTCGATTAGTTGAACAGGAAAAAAATATCAAATACAAATATTTTCATATTTATTCTTACCCTTCGTCGTTTTTATCATCTTTACGTTATCGCCATCGATGTGAATTCATTTCTTTAGCCTATAGATCAACTTCTCGTAACAGCTTTAAAAATCTTTTTTTTTTTTAAGTTTGTAAAGTCAGCATTAGCCGCATCATTGATCTCCGGGTTGCTGTTGCCTTTCGCCTCGAATTTCTTTTAATTTTGATTCGATGAATATGGTACTGGTCGTATTTCCCTGATGCCAAATGATTGCGATAAATTCTCAGCAAATCCCCTTTCTTCCGGTTTTCCAACAAATTTTTGAAAAATTTTGGCAAAGAGTCTTTGGGTTACGGTGCTTTTCTAGGGGAATAGCAGTTACGACTTTTGATCGGGTGAAGTAAACTGACATCATGACTTTAGTTGCTGGGTTTTATTGCTTAGATTTTACGAGCTCCTGTTGGGTTCGAAACCATTAATTGTTGTTTGAGCTCCGGATTTTACATATATAGTTAACATTCGTAACGAGTAACGACTTTGTTTGGGGGAAAATTAGCAAAATGCAATCGAACATCTTTTTGGGCCTCACTTAAAATTCGGGGAACCCATAGACCAGATTTCTTCGTACATATATCACCAAAATTATCAGTACTCACTTCTTGTGTAAATCGTTGATCTTCGTAAACTTTGGACTTCACCAGAGCTACGACGGTTGCCTTTTATATTTTGCGCCTAATAATGAAAACACAGTCAAATATTAAGGAAAATAGTTTTATTGTTTTTCAAAATATTCTCCTTCCAAGTCAATATACTTCTGCATTCGCTTGAACCAATTTTCAAAGCACTTTTGCCACTCGGAAGAGGATACCACTAAAACGAGCCGTTTGAAGGCTTCTACAGCTCCTTCAGGCGTTGAAAAACGTTGACTTCGCAGTTTTTTTGTTTATGTTCGGGAATAAAAAGAAATCATTAGATGCCAAATCAGAGCTGTAAGGCGGATGCCCCATCAATTCGACCTTTTGAGTCCTCAAAAACTCTCTTGTGTGAATCGATACGTGAAAGCTCGCATTGTCTTGGTGAAGAATGATGTCTTCGGCGATTGGTTTTCCTTAATTGTCCAAAAACTTTTGGCAAACAAATGGTTGTATACCACTCAGAATTGACCGTTTTAAGTTTATCTAGTGGAACAGTTGCGGCATGACCAGATTTTGCGAAAAAACAGGCGACCATTTGCTTTGAGGTGCTTCTTACGTGAACAACTTTTGGTGGATTAGGCTCGTCTTGGAACACCCATACAGTCGATTGCTGCTTTGTTTCCTGCTCATATGCATAGATCCAAGACTCGTCACCTGTTACGATGTCAATTTCTTCAACATTTCTTTACGCCAATCGACACGAGTCCTTTTTTGCGGTATTAAACGAGAACAAATCTGCTTTACGACCAAATGTTCATGCAATATTGAATGTATGCTGGTCCCACTAATGGCCAAGGATGCCTCTATCTCGCGATATGTCACATGACGATCTTGTATTATCAATTGACGCACAGCATCGACTGTTTCTGGCACAACCACCGTTTTTGGACGACCTTCACGAAATTCGTCCTGCAAAGATTGGCGGCCACGTAGGAACTCGTTGTGCCATCGTTTCACAGTGGCTAAGTGTGGTGATTCAACACCAAAAGTAGAAGTAAGTTGATTGATGTAAGTTGATTGATGTCTCGATAATCCACGTCGAAAATCGTTGTAAATGATCGCACGGAAATATTCACGGGTTAATTCCATTTTTAGGCAATATGAATTTTTAAACTCACTATAAATAAACACAAATAAAACTCGTAAGTGAAAACGTTATATGCAAGTTTATGCCAGAAAATACCACACTTTACGATAAAAATATCTAATTACAGCTAATCACATGTAGTGTTGCGAAGGCGCAAAATATAAAAGGCAACCCTCGTAAAGTGACAACATCAGTGGAAGATTTTGGTCGACCTGCTCGGGGGTCGTCCTATACAGAAAAATGTACTGTCTGGAAACTTCGAAACCCCTTGGAAATAGTCTATAGAGAATGTAGTGTTTTTTTTTTTTAATATAAAAAAAGGTCTTGTAAAACAATTGGAATAGTTTTAGTTGTTTTTATACTATATCTTAAAGACTCCAAAATCAAGTGTCTTGCAAATACAAACCTTTGGTATTATTGGAAATCTAAGACTGCAAATAAGAGGTTTGTTGGACATTTTGTCCTTAGGTGAACATATAACAGATGCTCGGAATTTTTTTATATGGAAAAAACCGCCAGCAAAAAACAAAATTGTCAAAAATCAAAAGTGATTTGTAGCCACTTAAAACTTGCACTTTGTAATATTAGAATTATAAGCGCTATAAAACTGCATATCTATTTTTTTTTTAAATCTAACATATAAGTATATTTTTTAACTGAAACATTGAGTAAACTTGTTGGGAGAAATTTCCATTTGAACAAAGGTTTTTTTTTTGGTAATTTTACCGTATTATCGAAGGGAGATTTAGGTGCCACACTTATTTTCCCTTCGCCCATTTCCCCAAAAACCTTTGTACAAATAACTAAACAGTCACGTTAGTTTGCAAAATGAGTGTTATATCCTGCACATAACCGTATTTTACGATTGTTGTTGTTCCTATTTGTTTTTGTCGAAATTTTTTCATACTGGGTGGCAGTACTAAATTCTAGGTCAATTGATCTACAAAGGAACATGTCTGTTTTTCAAAGCCTGCTTTCTTATTGGAAAATTTTTCCATTTTTGTTGTAGCATGAACTGAATTAAATAAAAAACCAAATTAAATACAAAAAAATATTACTATGAAATGGTCAAGATGTGGTGGTGCCATAGTTATGACATGCACTGTATTATTTTCCGAAAGTATACATTTTTTTTTGACTCGCCTGAACACGTTTTAATTAATACTGGATTAAAATTTATTTTAATAAATAAAATTAAAAATTGATACTAAAAATGGGTTCTTTTTTTTGCGCAAATGCCATTATATAAACATATTTTTTAATTTGTTATTTTATTATGCTTTACAGGCTTTCTTATACTAGAAAACCCGACACATAATGGGTAATGAATGTTCAATGAATTTACAAAAATTTTCATTTTGTTTTCTTAATTGAATGAAATCTGTTTTGTTTCTGGAAACTGTTCTATCCATATTGTGTTAAATAATTACGCCTGCTAGTGTAAAGTTTTACATGGAATAGATGTACTAAATGTTTTATGAATTTTTTTTCTTGATTAGTGTGTTTTAGAAATTCTATATAAAATAGCCATCTTCCTTAAAAATCAAATGCTACAATTCAAAACTATATGAGCCTTTGTTTTTGCATTACTTGCCAATGTTTGTTTTTAATGATGTTTTTTCGAAAGCATATTTTTTTCGTCGACTTGAAATGTAATTCGATTTCTATGGCCAGTACAAACTTAAATATAGACACAATAATCAGCTTTTGGCCATTCGTTAAACTATTTAAATATACTCGTTATAATAAACACTGATAAATAACAATTGATTTTCAGTAGCACACGACTTCAATATTTTGTTAGCAGACCGAGTCCGTTTCAATTATTGAATTTGTTTTACTTAAATTGGAAATCAAGCTGATTCATTTTGAAAGCTCGAAACGCATGATTTTATTTGACAGCTAACCTAAGAGCTAAAGTGTTAACAAAACGTTGTGATATTAAAATAAGACATGCTATCTGCATAAAAGATGGTTGACTTAATGTTGTAAGCTTTATTAAAGCTACAATTTTAATAGTACTAAATAAACTAAGAATATTATATAATTAATATAATATAGTTATCGTCATCTACTTGGTTTATTTACATTTTTTGAATTAAATGGTGGCGCCTGCGAGTGGGATTAGTTATTATACTCACGATTCGCTGATAATTTAAGAATTATTACGTTAATTAAATTGTGTATGTGTGTGTGTGTATTTACAGTATGTTGTCTAGCAATGTAGCATAACAATGAGAATAAACCGACATGCCTATCTTATTTCCGCTGCGTCTGTATGGTTTGCATTACGGAACTTTCCCAGCAATCAAATCTATAACCATTTTTGATGGCAAGTTTAAAATAGAATCTAAGTGTTGAATCTTGTATGCTCCACTGATAAAACTTAGCGAAAGGTGTAATAGTAGTTTAAATAATAAGGGCATTCCATTATATGCAGCAGAATTGATAAAACATTTAAAGGGTAAGATAGTCTTTGTTTATTTAATTATTTTCTTAATTAAACTTATATGAATCTATAAACTTTCGTAGAATATGTTAAAAATTTCGAAATTATCAGAAAACCACCATTAATTTATTTATTTTATTTATTTGTATGAAATATAATTATAAATAATTACATTACATTTGGCAAGGCAACTAGTAACTAAGACTATCGGCCTGACTTATTACTAAAATATTTTATAATCTATTATAAAATACTCCAGAATAAGATAATATTAAAAATATGTACAGATGTAAATAAATGATTACACTAAGTACAAAAGGTTACTTTGGTATATTAAGTTAAAGATTTTTTTTATGTTTTCAATATCTAAGGTCTTTCTTTAGCACATTTGTGGGCAATTCATTTCCAAATATATTGACTCGCGCATTTTTATATTTTATACACTCATCGAGGATATGTTTTATGGACAGTGCGCAGTTGCATGCTGCACAATAAGGAGGCGGTTCCCCTTTTAACAGATATTCGTGCGTTAACTTTGTGTGACCCATGCGTAGTCTGGTGATAATTCGTAGTTGATCTGCCGTCGCTGAGACCGGGAGTGTTGGCTTGATTCGATTTTGATTGTAAACTTTGTATCCATGTTGGTACGTTTGCCAGTTAGTCGCAGTTAGTTTCCTAACGTGGTTGTTTACTTGTCGAAGGATGTCTGTTTTAACCAAAGGCTCGAAGTATATACAGGGTGTCTGGTAGACTTCTTTAGCTGCGATGTCTGCATATTCGTTTCCGATGATGCCACAGTGGCCGGGTACCCACATGATTTTTATTTCTGAAGAATATTGTATCAAAAGATCTCTTCAACTTTCAATAAGAGGCTCTTTATTGTGTGGGTTTTGCAGCGCAGCGACGGAAGACTTGCTATCGGAGCAGATTATGTATTTTCCCTTAGTTGTTGCAGGTATATGGCGATTAATTCAGCCCCGAAAACCGAGCTGTGGGAAAAGCAGTCCCGTCTTGATAACTTTCCCTTTCTCAGATACTACCGCAAAAGACGTCGATTGAGTTGTTTTGGAGCCATTAACTTAAGAGCGTGTGTTTGGTACTAAAATGGGGTTCAAAGTCGATTTGCCGTTGGAGATGGAATAACCTTGTATTTTCCTCAATTTGTGAGATAGATTATATCAGAACTATGTTATGTGTGACCTGTACTGACGGCATTTTTAATAAGCCCAATCATAGCTGTTAAAAGCTTGTTAAATTGTCTTAACCCATAAATGATCAGTCCAACAATGAGATTCGATAAAAATCTTCATTAGGCACAAATTTTCCCAATCGTGTTGGAAAAAATACTAGGTTGGATAGAAAATAGCATGTAAAGCCCTCGCACAAACTCAGAAAAATATGCTAGCCAATTCGTTAAAATGATAACAGACCTGGCAACCAGTGTTACGAAGTAAAAAAAAGCAACGCTATTGTGAAATACCCCTAGTAAAGTATATCAAAAATTTCAGTTTAATGCCAAATCTGTTTTTTTGTGATATTTTTGAACGCTAAATTAAATTTCCGCTATAAATGTTTTCTTTTATGAAAGATGTTAACAGGGCTGATCTTGCAATGAAAAAAATTTTAATCATTCGGAGCCCTCTGGTGCTACTCAGTTAAAATAATAGGCCTATTGGCTTCTAGGTCATAACTTTAAAATTTTATTTTCGTAATAATATTTTACATACATATTTTCTAGTATTGTAGTTTGTTGTGTGAAAACTTAATACGAAAATATATTCTGCATTTGAAGAACATTTTTTTGATTTCCTTGCTTTTCGCTAAGAAAAACTTCCCTAAATGTGGGTTATTATTGCAGCTTTCCCATGAACAAAATACCACATTTATAAGAGAAAAACGTGAATAACTTTCGCCTTATTGTATTGTGGCAATTTTTTTTATTGCCAATAATTTGTAATAGAACATATTACAATGGACCCGTTTTATTATAACCGACTTGCGAAAGAAGGTTCTAGTTCGGTTTAAATTTCCTTTATTTGCAAAAGCAACCCTGTTAGCAACATTCATGAATGTGCTATTTAAGAACGGGAAATAGGTGTGCCGGCAAATTTTTGTTTGATGTGGTTATATATTTCAAAATATGTAATATGCAAATAAAAGCGGATTAGGTGTTAAATTGAAATTTCCCATGTATTTTTTTATGGCTCATTCACAATAGCGTAGTGTTTTAGATGTCAATAATATTCAAAGAATGTTAATAACTTTTACAACAAAAAAATAATAATGTTCTAAATAAATGACCAAATTAAATGAACATGAATACATCATAATTTTTAAATGTTTCAAAAATGAGCGGACTCGATATTACCAATAGCGAGAAAGTAAATAAGATCCAAACAATTTCGAAAGAAGTTAATACTTATGTATAACTTCCCAAATATCTCGAATGTTTAAAAATCGTTAAACTTATATAATTTGTTTATTTTTGTGAAGCAGAAAAATCTAATTTCACAAAAGAAGCTTCACCTTCGAAAAAGTAGTGGCTTACTTCACAAATTTTTACTCCATTAAGTATTGATTGTTTTTAGTATCATATATGTAGTTATGTTGTAAAATTTATATCTTCAAAACGGTCGAAGGCTGATAATCTATTTCCTTTTCCCTCGGTAAAATAAAAATGAAAACATGGACTTTCAGCCTTGATGATTCCACCAAACTGAAAAATTCATTTGAAGCTTAGAAATCCCATTTTCACCATCAAAATGGCAACGTTAGAGTAATGCTTTCTATGAGTAGGAACAAAAGTGCATACAATTTCCAATTTGTAGAATGGTTTCACACTGAGTTTTGTGATGAGCGCATTTATGACTGGGATGTGACATTTCGGTGTGGATATATTGTATATCTAAGTAGGTGTGACTTGAACGCTATTATTATTATTATTATATTAATCTTATCGAACTCAAGCACAAATTTATAATATAACTCGATTTATTGGTGGTTATTATTTATGCCGCGATAATAAGTGCTTAAATTTGATTGTTTAGAGAAGTGTTGATAAGCTGTTAATTTTACACCATTTTAATGAGACTTCGGAAGCCATGCAAAGTACTTCATTGTTAATAACATTACAGCAGCTATTAAATATATTTCAGAAAAGTCAAATGCACTTCAAAATAGTTACCTTAAATTCAAACACTGTGAAATATATCTGCTTCAGAAAGTTCAATATGTCCATCGGTAGTTAAAATATATTTCTAGTAGTAAATTTTAACTTTTAATTCATTTTTAGTCTTGTTTTTTAATTTTCTATTATCTAAAACAAAAAGTCTAACCCTACTTCATTCATAATTGCCGATTACGGTTGGTTGCTGCACCTTGTTTGTCATTGTCAACTGGGCAGTATGCTTTTTGGGTTTACAAAAACCTAATTTAATATTATAAATTCATCAAACGATGCTGACATTAAGAAGTATCATTTCCATGATTAAGTTTTCTTAAGCCTACTTCCCTTGAATCCCTGTTTGAAATAAATATATTAGTTAGTCACAGTTCTCTTAAAACTTGTGTTTTTGACACCCATATTTCAATATTTGATTTCAATTATTATAATTTTAAGTATCTTTTTTAAACAGGTAGCTATCCCATCTGAAATTATATTTGAAATGACGCATTTTTTAAATTTGTAGTTCGGCACTCATACAGTAAAAGGTCGTTTTTTTTTTTTTAAATTTAACTTAATTTGCATATAAACAGGTGACAAACTTTTTTAAAAGTATTTGGGCAAAGGAAGTTTTATTGAACCTTGTATATAATACTTGTTGGATGTGATTTAACTTATTATAACTTTGATTTCAATTATTATAATTTTAAGTATCTTTTTTAAACAGGTGGCAACCCTCACCAAAATTATATTTGAAATTACATTTTCTTAAAATTTGTAGCTTGACACTTATATTGTAAAATGTCATGTATTTTTTTAAATTAACTAATTTACATTTAAACAGGTGGCAACATTCTTAGAAAACATTTGGGAAATGACTTTTTTAAGCCTCTTTCGTTTGATACCCATATTGCAATATTTTACATCATTCATTGCTTTACTTGAAAGTAACCCTTTAAAAAAGGTGACAATTTACTATAAAAATTTTTTTGTAACCTATATAACGGACTATACTGCACAGATGAGCCAAATCCTATCAATATAGCCTATTTATAGGGCAGGGGGTAGCCTATTTGTGAATTTTTTACAATTCTGTGTATCCGTTTGAGCCTAAAAAGATAACATATGCCCACGCTCACTCACAAATACACAAACTTTCATATTTATAATATAAGTGGGATTAGAATGTAACCCGTGGAACATCATCTCACCAACAATCCCAGTGAACCTTCCAAATCAAGTTCACTATTAAATGAAATTTGCTTTTTATGCAAATGAATTAACCTCCTTAATTTCCATACATACAAGTTAAATACAATTATCCAATGAAAAGCTTTGTGATAAACGTCGTTTTTACTTATGTTTTTCGGTGTGTAAATTTGCAATAATAATGTATCCAAAAAACTTGCACAGTAGGGGGAATTGAGAAAGCGAAATGACAGTTCTTTTGGAGGCGAAGTTCGAAAATCTTGCTGAAAAAATATTTACTAGAAACAACTTGCCAGTAAGGAAAACAGCTGATCCCAAAATTTTTTGAACATCTTAAACATTAAAAAAGTTATTACGTGACCGATTTTCGTCAAACAAAATATAGAAAAATAAGTTTAAAATGGAAAAATTGAGTAACAATAGATTAGCAAAGGTTTTTTCGAATTCATTTTTAGTTTTGGTCTGTTCGGACACAAAAAATCTGAGGTGTTCGTAAAAACTTGCAAGGTGTTACGAGTTTTGCGTTCATGTATTGAACTTTTTTTTGGATAGTTTTCTCTTTGAGAGCGTATGCTGTCAAATTCTGGGAAATATATATATATATATATATACTGGATAACTTTTACTGGGTTTTTACATGCACATGAAACACCGAAACTCTAAGTTTATTTCGCAAACTTCCAACGACTGGCCTTGTGATAATTGTGGCTGCTCAAAATCGAAAGGCAAGCCCGTTGGTGTCTTCGGTGTCTCCCTTGTACTTATTTGACTTTAATGATTGTAGAGGTGGATTTATCTTACCCAACATGATGATTACTGAACCTACTCATACAGTGCGGTAGTTTACTATCTCATGGTAATAAATTAATAAAAATATCTAATATCATGGTACGCTGTAAAATCTTTCTTTATTCGCAAATTTTTAGCATTAGGCTTTTGCATAAGTGCCAGATTTTCTAATAGAGGATTCTCATACATTTTGTGTTTAATTTTAACTTTGAAGATAAATGGCAACCCGAAGAACAATACATAGATATCCCTACAAAGCTTCAGTACTCCATTGCAAGTACTCTGAGAGATATGCAGTATATAAATTTCATTGTGTATGGTACGTGCCACTCCTCTTTGTTCAATAACCTATAGTTCTCTCCATGCATTGCTGGCTAAAATAGAAATTTCCTACAATTCCCCACGTTTATTAGTCATTAAAATAGTTATATACATATGCACATAATATAACGGCCCAATATGTTCAGTTCACCAAACGACAATGTTTTCCAATAAGTTTTCACTTTTCTTATACAACTTTCTAAATTTGTACTGTTCTTGTTACCGACTATAGATTTAAGTCGTCCATTGAAATTACTATATAAAATAACTTTAGTTTGTTACAGCAAAAACTTTTTATTTTCACCGCTTAAAGGATCCTAACTTTAATTTAATAATAGCTATGAACTCCTTTTCGTAAGGAATATCCATGTACATACATTGATGTGTATTAAATACAGAATAATCGTCAATGCTCTTAGACTGATTAAACGCCTCACTGCATCAAGTAACTTTATTCAAACCATTTTCTTAAATGACACACTTTCGTCTTCTTGTTACAAAACAGTAAGTACCTACGAGTACAAGTGCAAGATCATTTATACCACGAACAACATTTGCAAGCTAGATGGTTGTAAGCGGGTGGGAATTAAGGAAACTACCTATGTATGTACCTATGTACTAACTTGCCTAATGAAGGTAATTTGCTTAAATGCCAAAACTTTGACGTTCACTCACTGTTACAAAACTCACAAGAACTCTTCTAAGTGGAAAGCAATGATGGATAAACTGATGAAACTAATACGATGTCTGTCGGTATATTTGCTACTGAGGAGCCTACGAATTGCTACTCACGTGATTTAGCTGTCAGAATGTAACGACTTTTAAGTAAAAGTTTTGTGCTGCAAGTGCTGCTAAGTACATATTTCTAAGATTTTTTAGTACTTGTATTGTATTTTTTAGTACTTTTTGAAGTGAAACTTCTTAGGTGGCGTATCGCAAATGGAGTGTAAAATTTTTAAATCTGATTTCGTTACATAGTTGAGATGAAAGATATAACGTAGAAAAAGGAAGAACTATAGAGAAAGCGACGTATAAATAACGATACAAAGTGGTAGAATACGTATTTTTTCAACTAACATACAATTTTATTTTTGTAAATACTTTCTTCAGGAATAACTACTTGTCGTACAGAGAGTTAAAGTGCGTGATATCTTACGACCATTTATTAAAAAAAAAAAAATCCAATTCATCTTAGATAGTAAGTGAGTTTTTGAAGTAAAACTATATGGAACGATATTCTGTCATTCCTTGACAAGTTTGGTTTGGAGACAAACCGGTTTCGACGTTGTGCCGTCTTCAGTATCCTTTGTGGTCTTGTGGGATATTTTGTGTTGGTTCCGTATGTTGATACCTGTTATTCTACCTAAGTTCTTGTTTTGGAAGTCTATTTCGAAGAAAAGAGTCTGATGGGTTGTGTGGATCTCCGAAATAGCAGCTATTACTTCCATCACTTTGAAAAATCGTTGTTTTCTCATATTATTCCCTAACAAAAGCTTACCTCGAGTTCAATAAAATTACCCTTAATAGTAAATAGTTTAATGCAAAAAAAAAGAAAAAAAGTGTCCAAAAACAATAAACGCAAAGAAAAACAAAGCGAGTTCAAGCGGAAAACTTTGGTGTTCGCTCTCACATTGACATCTTTTGCGTTTTTCCAAAAGATTACGCATGCAGAAATTTATAGCTGAAAGTAGCGCCCTAGTATCGTATCGGTTATCGTCAGCACTCTGATATCAACTTAAGGCGACCTAACTGAGGCAAAGCCAATGGGACGTTAATATCGGTTTGTATTTGTATTTCCACATGTAAAAAAAATTTAACTATACTCATTGTTAAATGTGAAAATGAAAATAATCTTCGAGCTAAGTGCTGATCTGGCATAAGGAAGATCATCTAACTACTTTCCAGATCGCTTAGAATCTCCACATCAAAATATCAACTCGTTTGGACCAGCATTGCGGCTGGAGCAAAATTGGATAGCCCTAATGCACATACATACATACGCACAGATTAATTTAACGTACTTTCAATATTATTGTGTCTACTAGTGATGCGCGGTCCCGAGTACTTAAAGAACCGGTTCTGTGAGCCAAATTAACCCATTTTATTTTTGCGACTTTTTAGGAGGTAAATCGTTGCAATAGGTAAATATTAAATCTTTTTTTATTGTTTTTATTTAAGTGATTTATTAAGGAAAATATGGTTTGATTAAAAATACGACTTTTAATATAACATATTTCACTCCGGATTCAATTTTGTGTAAATAATAAATGCGTTGCTAGCTGATATTTCCAGCATATTACAAAAAACCTACTGGCCAACGAATAATCTTTTTTTTTTCTACGATAAGTACCCAAAAAATGTTGCCCAAAACATCAACACCGCCTTTTGTTTTGTTATCACGTAAACTACGTCTGGTTTCTCGATCGTCAAAATGAAGGCAGCAATTCATTTTTTTATATATTTTCTCAGACATTGTTTCAGAAACCATTGGTTCGCCATATTTATCATTCCACGATTTTTCGATAGACGTACTCCTTGTAAATTCGTCATATCCAATACAGTTTCGAATAAATCGATGACTAACAAAAATTATAACAAGGTATCAGTGTTGGCCCTAATATGAGGTAAAAAAAATTTTAGTAAAACAAAATCAATAAACCGTGAGAAATTTACTGGATTCCATTATCGTCTGTATCAAATAAATTTGAATTATAAATTTGATATTGGTCGAAAAGTAAGAAATACATTATTTTCCGAAATATTTTTATAGCTGTATGTGTCAACAAACAAGCCTCAACTGAATAAATGAAACCAAAATGACATGAATACTAGCGGTAAAAACCCAACGTAGGCATAAACTGCAAAGAAAAATACCTTGGGTCAATATGACCCACACGTATGAATTAAGTACTTTTTGAGTACATTATTAGAGACAAACATTTCGGTGAAAAATTCATATACGTTGAGCCACAACCCCGGGTCAATGGCATCAAATTTTGACCGAATTATAAGCAATTAACGTTGAAATTTGGGTCAACTTGACTCAAAGACCAAATGAAGGTTAAAGTAAAGAAAATAGATAAAATGTTAAATTCATTCCTTAGTTAAAATTTGTGTTAAAAAATAAAAATAAAGAACAGTAGTAACCGTTTTCGGTTATTTTGGAGTGGGTTTTCAGTTCTTTGACTTATTTTTTGTATACCATTATACGGTATTTCTAAACCGCTTTCCGTGTCTTTTGGAATCGAGTTTTGGTTTCTTAAAAAACTTTTTACCTTTATTGCAAGGCCCGGATCGGTTGGTTATCCGTTTTCGGTTCATCGATTCTGTGCATCACTGCAA
Source organism: Anomoia purmunda (assembly GCA_951828415.1). NCBI lineage: Eukaryota > Metazoa > Arthropoda > Insecta > Diptera > Tephritidae > Anomoia > Anomoia purmunda. The sequence continues at coordinate 32,536,782 of OX639996.1, forward strand.
TCCACCACACAGCTTCGATTCCAACTAAACTTATTCATTGGAAGTATACAACTTTTATTGTACGTACAAAGTGCACATAAAAATTTATATTTGCACCATCTAACTTACTCTTCAATTTATGCTTACAAACATATGTATTTAAAACTGCAAATGCAGCCTGTTGCAAGAGCCTACATACAACATATATGTATGTAAGAATCCAGTCGACTGCTTCACTGCCTCCTCTTCATTGCTTGACTGATCTGTTGATGAATGAGACGAGTGACAGACAGCCAAGCTTTTACCAATGAGGCTGCTACATTAGCAACAGTATGAAGATTTGTTGTTATTTTTGTTCCACTTACGCCATCGCTGTTGTTGCTTCTACTCGTACTCCTGTTGCATGCAGCTTGTTTTATGTGCACCGTAACATTTTAAATTCGTAATTAATTACTTTTGCTTTTTATGCTCGCACTACAGCTGACAAGTGTTCTTCGCTTTAATGTTGTTATTGTTTGCCTCCTGCTCGTTGGCATCGTTTTGTACCTACATACATACTAGTACGTTTTTCGTCAATGCCATAAGTTTTGTGGCATATGGAGGAAGTCTAAAGTTTTACAAACCAGCGTAGATAATAAAGTTAGCTACTTTCAATGCACTTTGAAGGTGTTTTGTTGTTAGTTTCAACCAAAAGTTTTCGAGAATACCACCACCTACCTATTTTATTTCACAACAATACCAGTACAATATTCAGTCATGACTCATTACTAATATAATACTTGTAAATTTTCTTGTGTCCGAAAGTTAAATTAAGCTTGAATTTAGGTAGGTTACATTCATTAAATATTTAGAATCGGCATAAATTGGGTTTGTAGTTGTTTTTCTTAACACCTGCCATCTTGTTGGTGTCCTTTTACAATATTTGGGCAAACCATTGCTGGTGAAAATGTGAGTGAGGTGAAGAGAAAATACTGGAGATTGAGGTTAAGAACAGCAGATTTTTAAACATTTCAAATATTGAGTGATATTCGTCTAATAACTTATTGGAGGCTTTGTCTTAGAATATGGGGGAAAAGCCCCGGTATTGGACACCTAGATTTACGCCTTAACGCCAATCAGTTTTTTGCAGATAAGATTTATAAAAAACTTCGAAATGCATAATAGAAGATCTACACTGGCATTCCTTCTTCTCATATACCACCAAGAAATAATGGGCGAAACAATTTCGGAAGAGTATAAATTTATAACAAACCACGCCCAGAACGACTATCTGAGGCCATTGTGTATCAACACATTAAATTTGTGTTAAGGGTAGAAACGAAAGAATTAGCAGTTATAACTAGTAATGGAAAAAGATTTAATATCCGATTAATAATAGTTTCAATTAATCGTAAAAAATGAAGCGGTTAGTGGTTTCGATTTCAATCAATAAGAAATGAAAATTATTTTGTTTATTACATAAAAATTAATTATTTTACTTTTTCCTCGTTAAATTGTTCCCCCGCACTTTTTAATATCAATAAATTATTATAATTTTTACCACAGAACACTGTAATATTTATCGCCTGGAACCACCTGAACTATTACGAATAATTATTTTTTGTTGTTGAATGTGTTGAATAGTTTTCATTTAGATTTCATTACAGCTTTTGAAGGCATATTAAGTCAATTATTTGAGTCAAAAGTTTTAAATGAACTGAAACTGACATCAATTATGCTTGCTTAGTTATTATGTGTCACTTAAAACTTAACATTTGACGTTTTAACCTCATATGCTGCACGCCAAACAATCAAAACTCGTCAAACATTGATTGCATGCCTTTGTTTGGATTTTCTTCGTTTTACTGGGCTCCCCAACAATTTCAATTTTTGGTTGTATGTATACACATAGTATGTAGTGCATATACAGTAGCGGACAAAAAACTGAGACACTTAGTTGTAGCGATTTAAAATCGAAATAACACAATTAAAAGTTTAGTTTTGTTTTCCTAGAGCTACACACGGTTAAAATAAAATGCGTAACATTATTACATATTCACAAAATAAGTGGAAAAATAAGATCCAGAAAAACTTCTCTGTGCCCCTTTCATCAAAAATATGATAAAACTGGGTTTATAAAACACAAACCTGGTTCAAGGCGCCCCAAAAAGACCACTCCTTTGGAAGACCGCCGTATTAAGCGAATTAGCGTTCGGGGCCAGTTCAAAATAGCTGAAGTCAGTAGGAGTGAAGTTCAGGAACTAAACGGCGTGCAAATCAGTACGCGAACTGTACGAGGGCGCCTCCAAGAAGCTGGACTGACTGCCCGTGGGCTTGCAAAAAAAAAAACACTTTTGACGGTAAGAATCCGGTAAGAACGCCTCCATTGGGCTAAGATGCACAATACCTGTGCCAAAAAGGATGGAAGAAGAGAAATATTTTCGAACGAATTCAAAATTAAACTTTTTGGTTCGGGCGAAATGGCATACCTTCGTAGACGAGTCGCCGAACCATTCAATAATGAGTGTGTCGGACGTATTGTGAGGCAGGGACGGAACCACATGACATGGGTATGTGTTGAAAATGTGGCCTTGGTGGATGGAAATATGAATGCAGTTAAATATTGACAGCTTTTGCAAGATCATCTTCCCCACATGGGCGACGTCATCTTTCAGAAAGTGATATGTAATTTTTGTAATTAAGGTTATATATTAACTTTTTATTTACAACAACAAAAGTCAATTATCTGCTCAGTTTTTTTTTTATAAAACACTATTTAGCAGACTTGGGTGTTTCGACACTGGACTGGCCTGGGACAACAGTCCTGATCTAAACCCCATTAAACGCCTCTGGCATATTATGAAAGTGCGGATTTCAAAGAAGAGGCTCAGAACTTTATCAGATCTTGATAAAATAATTGAGAACTTTTAGTATAACGGTATACCGGCATAACTTTTAGTTGACTTCATGTCTGAACGGATTAACGCCGCTATTAAAAACAAAGGAGATACAACAAAATATTAAATGAAAACATTGTGCTTTACCTACCAACAATACCAGTTTATAAAACAAATTTGAGTTTCCTATTATAACGCGTTTAGTTTTAGGAACATTTCTGATAAAAACCTAAATTGAAATATCACTAATATTTTCTCTTGGCTTCTATTAAACAAATAGTAGACATATGCCATTTACTAAAATGTTCATTTATGTTAGGCATACGAGGGCAATTTGAAAAATCCGTGCAAAATTCATCAGGCGTCTCCATTATAAAAATGGTGTTACCGTATTAGAGTACCAACCTTCAAACCATTAATGTACGAAGTTTGAAGAAGATCTGTCAATTATTTTTTTTGACACCCATTCGATGCATACAACTTTTGAGTTTTGTGAAAAATGGAAAAAAGTGAATTTCGTGTTATCACCAAATATTATTTATTACGCAACAAAACGCCTGCAGAAATAAAAGCGAAGCTTGATAAACACTTCCCGAACTCTTCATCAATCAATTAGAATGATTTACAACTGGATGACAGATTTTCGTTGTGTTCGTACGAGCACCGATAATCCTCCACGTTGTGGAAGGCCAAAATATGCTCTCATTGTACAGATGAGAGCAAAAACCCCGATATCGTTTCGAACGGTCGAAGAGTGAAAGTGGGCGAGATAGCTGGCATGGTGATGATCTCAACAGAATGTGTGCACAACGTCTTGCACGAAAAATGGGTATGAAGAAGTTATCCGCAAGATGGGTGCCGCGTTTGCTCAAACCAAAAACGTCAACGAATGAGCACTTCGAAGCAATGGCAAAACTGAATTATTTAGGCTACGAATTGCTGCCTCATCCTCCATATTCTCCAGATTCTGCGACTATTATCTGTTTCCAAACGTGAAAAAATGGCTCGGTGCTAAGAGATTTTTATCAAATGAGAAAGTTGAATTGGAAACTGAGGCCTATTTTTGAGTCTTTGACGCAGAATATTTTTTAGAAGGCATCAAAAAATTGGACTAAGTGTATCGAGCTAAAAGGAGACTACGTTGAAAAATAAAATGAAATTTGTACGAAACGGTTTTGTTTTCACTATTTCTGCACAGACTTTTCAAATTGCCCTCGTACTTATAAAAAACGTATTTCATGACAATATTTTATAAATAATACCGCATTTTTAAATAAAACCAAATTAATGCAAATTTCTATGGTATCCTATTTTTTTGCACGCCACTGTATATGTATTGTGTAGAAGTACGTATGTATGTAAAAAAACAGAGTGTCTGTTGAGTTTAACGCATTACAATGCAAGTGCAACGCAACAATTCGTTACAGTACCACGGCGTAGCATGCAACAGGCAAATGGTTGCAACCTCTTGCTCAATATGCAAGCAATCAGTGACACAGACACACCCACCCATCCGCCTGCACGCTGGTAAGTCGCCCGCAAAGTCAAGCCGAAAATTCAATGCGATTTGTGTTGATTATTTATAGGAAATTCCAAATCGATTACTACCAAACAACAAACGAATGTTGAACAACAACAATTTTAGAAACATTTCGGAAACGACATTGGCGCACATGCGTGGGTTCACGAAATCGGTTGGCGGGCATGTCGCTACAAAATGTGGCATTGTTGTAAACTCACACATACATATGTATGCATGTAGACGGAGGTGTGGAAAAGGCAAAAGTGGCATGCAACAAACTGTAAAGCCGCCGTGAGATACAAGAAATCGCTAGCGATTAGTTTTCAACTTGGCAACAAATGAATTTCCATTAAAATTTTTGCAAAAAAAATTAACGCCCACAATTGTCACAACGGCAGTTTTTTTTAGTGTTTAGTTTTATTATCAGTCGAAGTGAGGGGGGTATTCTGTGGGGGTACCGTTGCTGACATTGCCGAAAATTAAGTTAAAGGCGTTAAAATACAAAATTACACCAGCAGTTTTAAAAGCTTTGAGTGTTTGTTTTTTAATGAGTATTGCAATTAAATACTTATCTGCTATGGTAATGGATTTATACACTCAGGAAAATTTCTGCTCGAAAATTGAATGACATTTTTTGCTGTTGCAAATTACTTGAACTTTTGTGAACTTTGTATAAAGATTGAAGCTATGCATTACACCTGTTCCCCTTTTTACGCGATTTTTTACGCGGTGTTTTTAAACATCTCCCAGTCACCTTTTGTACGCGGTTTTTCGTTTTTGCGCGGACTTTTCATATTACTTTTTTTATACAGCATTTTGAACTAATATTTTCGCGTTTATGTTTGCAACTATGAAGTGTTGCTCTACTGAAAAGAGAATATGTATCTTTCTTAGTCGTTAATTTAATAAACGCCTATGTAGTACGTTTTGGTTTATTTTAATTTATTTAATATGCTAAATATGGTGTAAAAAACCTGATTGGATCAAACTAGATTCTAATATCAGTCAGAGGAATATTTTGTTTTGTTTGTGGAACGGTGAAAGTATGCAACTACTTTGTTTTCTAGGGGAATTGCGCTACCTCTAAAAACAAACATAGAAATATGCTTTTATTCATATAGGAAAATAACAACAAAAACAGATACATATTCAAGCGAATAAAAGGGACAACAGTTCGTTCTCTATCGAAAGCAGTGCCCAGCTCGTTGTGGGGTGTTATAATTCTTTCTACGCATATATTTCGTAAGTACTTACAGGAATTGGAAAACTAAAAAATGCGTGGAAAACTTGTACTTCAATTTTATATGATATGAGATTTGATTCAAGTAGTTTTCGATGAAGTAGGTACTTAAAAAAAAATAGATTCGTATGTGATGCGGCGGTGATGGGCCGGCTTAGCCGAGTGTGTAGCCTGTGCGCGCTTCAGTCGGTGGGTCCCGGGTTCAAATCCTGGCCGGGACAAATAGCATCAAAAATTATTTTAAAAAACGTTTTCCCTAATAGCGGTCGCCCCTCGGCAGGCAATGGCAAACCTCCGAGTGTATTTCCGTATTTCAATGAAACAACTTCTCACAAAAATAAAAAACATTCTCCGTTCGGAAAACTGTAGGTCTCTCAATTTGTGTTACAACAAGAAGACGCACACCACAAATTGTAGGGAAAGTTCGGCCAAAATCGCTTAAGCGGTTATAGCGCCAATTATGTAAGTAAGTTATATGATCAGAAAAAATGCTTCTTCTATCGCTTCGTATTGGCGTGTACACGTCGTTTTCTTTTGCATTCTCTCTTAACTTACGTTGTATCTGTCGTCTTAATTATGTAACGAAATCAGTTTAAAAATTTTTACTCTCCACCGATTCACCGCCTAAGCAGTTTCTTTTCAGAAATCTATCTCCCAATCGGTAGTAAATACTTTCATTTTGCTACAATGATTGATTGAAAGTTGGAAACCTATGGAATCCGATGACAGCGTGTATTGACAATAAGCGTTGACGTCACTGTTTCATGGAGAGTGTTAACATATGTATGTATGTATGTGTGAAGACAAATCAGATTTTCTCATATATGTGTGAAAGCAAAAGAGAAAAAATTAGCCAGCGTCTGTCCTCTGCTGGAAACTATGGTATTACTTGAAAATGAAGTTTATATGTCATTAGGTCAAATGTATACATATGTATGACAGAATTTAAAAAAATATTTTTAATACCAGCTAATATTCTTGGAGATCACTTAGGACTTAACGATATACTTGGATTTACTACTTCTTCACATTTTTATTGCCGCTTTTGTATTCGTTCGAAAGAGGACATGACAAAAGACAGTTTAGCTTACTCTGAGTGTTCCAGGAGCAGAGAAAATTATGAAAACTCGGTTTTTTTCAAAATTTAAGTTAACAGGCATTAAATCGAACTGTTTGTTTAATAAATTGATTTATTTCCATGTAAAATATAATTTCGGACCCGTTTCTTTTTAACCGACTAGCAAAAGAGCACTAGGTAGGATAACGTATTGCATGTAAAGCAACAACACTAACTCGGAAAAATATGCGAGTTGAGCCAACTCGGTAGACTGATATCCAACCTTCGATGTAGTGTTGGTTCGTAAAATTAGTGGCATATTTACATACATATATTACGAATATTATTTAAGAATTGCAAAATTCTTTTGCCAGCAGAACTTTAATATTTGACTACATATTCTTAAGAATATATTTTTTCAACTCAACAATGGGCTTTACATGGCTACTTGCTAGTCATTTATAAACTTAAGCATATTTAACTAATTTCATTAATTCACACAATGTGCCGCACGTAGCAATTTATCATTCGAAAAGTGTCACAAATGGAAAATAAACTACTATTGTATGCAATATTTCTTTAAAATGCAATAGTAAACAATGAGCGGCGTACATTTTTATTTATCACATATAAATGTGCCTATACATATATATATATATATATAGTACATATATATTTGTGGCCATAAACGCCGCAATAACATTTTGTTCATTGATTGAAATTGGGTCAGTGCTACTTTGTAGATTTACATACATACATACTTAGTTTACGAATAATGAAGGTGAAAAGCAACATAAATTATAGATTCAAAATTATGCAGGTGTTTACTAATGGTAGAACAAATTTAAAATGCAAATATTTTAAATATTTTTTTGTTTTCAGCCAATACGTCAAAATACCGCTTTGTTTCTACTAATGCTCCAATTTTAGTAATCACTTTGCTGTTACATTAGCGTGCACACATTTGTACAGTGTGTTTCACAAAACTGATTTGCCAAACATAGTAGTCAGAGTAAGATTAAGTGTGTCCACTCTTGACATTCCTAATTTATCTTGACAACTCTGTAGCCACATGGTTGCTTTGTTCTTTGATCAAAGAGGAAACATTTGAGAGAATGTGAATATTTTTAATATGTGTATTAAATTATATTGTGATAATATTTTTTTTTATCATTTACGATCACGAAAGCGAGCTTCTTTTTATCTATTTATCAAGTGAAAGTTATATAAAACAAAATTATACATAGTTATCACATATTTAAAGGGATACAGTTACAACGAACTTAACAACTATAATAGTGCACTTACAATTTCATATAATTAATTGTGGAGAGAAGAAAAAATGATGTTTAAATAATATACACATATATTTATATATTATACAAAAATACAGTATATCTGTTTAAAAAATAAATTATCAATTTATGAGAGGGTTTTCTGAGCTGAGTAATTACAGAGTCTAATGAATTTTTAATAAATTTGACAAATTTAATTGAAAACACGTTAAATTTTGCTGTCAGTAGATTAGGATAGATTCTGCATAATTTTTTAAGTTTTATTTTGACGCTCTTGCAATTTTTTTGTATGAGTTTTGACGCAGATTCCTCATATTGGGCATCCAAATAAAATCACGGGTTGAAAAATTACTTTGGCTATTATAATTTCGTTAGCATCGCTAAGCTTTGATTTCTTATGCCTAGTTAAATTTTTCCTATGATTTGTTGTATGTCTTTGATAATTAACTTACGATCAAGGATTACGCCTAAATGTTGAACGTTCTCCGACCAGGTGACTGTAGAGCTAATGTTGTGGAGAGTATAAATTGGGAGGTAACAGGGGCTTCTTCTTCTAGTGAAGGAGATTGCTTATGTTTTCCAGGGATAATTTTGATTTTCCATTTATAAAAATAATTAACGCCTATAGGGTTACGTGAAATCATTGGTTAGGCGAATAATATCTCTCTCGGACAAACCTTTCTCTTCTGGACGAAAAACTAAAAACAAAAATTTGATTATCACCATGGGCCAAGGTTGCCTGCAATCAACTTGTGTGATTAAAAAATTCCTCACTTAATGCACCAACCACTACACACAAATTTACTTTCCAATTAATATTATTTAAAGTTCGTAAATGTTGTTACTATTTTGATATTATATTTAGTTAATATAATAATTAATTCACTTCAATCAGACGACTCCGACTCACCAAGTACAATCTTTCAGTGACATTGCAGCACTACATTAGAAATAACTGTAACAATAACAGCAAAACTGTTCCTAACTATTTTGATTCTCATTCTAAATATATAAATCTATTAATATTCACTTAAATCAAATAAAAAAAAATTAAACATTCCATTTGCTGTAAAACGTCAAACTGGTGAAGTTGCTCTCAGGCAACTTCAGAGTTGAAAGGGTTAATAAAAAAGCATACTCTTAGCCTAAGGCAATCGGAGATCGAAAGATTTTGAAATCAGAAATCGCAGTCCCCTATTTACTTGATGCGCATATACAAAAACGATTCGCATGTACAAGAGATAATTTGATTGGAGCAAAATGATATTTACAGATGAAAAATATTTCGTTGTTTGGAACTACTGAAAGAAAACTTGGCTTAGTACTTACTTACTTACTTAATTGGCGCTATAACCGCTTAAGCGATTTTGACTGCACTTCTCCTACAATTTTTGGTGTGCGTCTTGATGTTGTAACACAAATTGAGGGACCTACAGTTTTATGCCGACTACGAACGGCGAATATTTGTTCCGCTGTTAAACACCCTCTTCCAAGGTCCATGTTTACGAATGCCTTTTTGAAAAGAGATTCGGTATTTTAACTGCTCGTGCACCAAATCTCGACGCAAAGCTTATAATTACGCACAGAATACAAACTATTGTATCCCTCAAAAAGATAATGACAGAAAACATCGGAGTCGACTATTCGCATCTTGGAAAACAGAGAAAGGCGGCAAACAATTGCTTGATTGAAAACCTAATTGAAAATGTGTGGGCTCTAATGAGAGCGAATATTCGCTAGGACACTAAAAAAATTTGTAGCGATGTGTCTCCAGAAAAACTACTAGAGAGAAAACTACACGAAAGTTGTTCAAAACGATGCCGAACTATTATAGAGAGAAATAGGAAGTGGATGGCATATTAACTACAGTGCGCATAAGGTATTGGAAAATGCAACAAAAAAAAGAATAATAACTTTCATTAATTTTTCTTTAAAATTGTACAATTGAATGTATTTTGTGAAACACATCGTATATATTTAAATGTGTTATATATTCAAATATGGTTCAAAATAGTTCACTAATGCAAACTAAAATGTCCGCTAGACCGCTTCAGACCCCATATGCACAATTTTATATTTACATTTTTATCTATATACAATTTTATATTTACTGATCGGAGGAGCTATGTATCTTAGGTCAACATTATCTTAGGTAAATATATGGATATGCTTATGTATATAGAAATTCGCAACAAATATAAACCGTGGGTGTTTCGTTGTGGAAGATGTTAACACGTTTGAAGTGTATGAAGTTTGGTGTACCTTGGGATGAAACGATACCATGCAGGTATCAATACACGTACTCGGAAGTACCCTGCAAGAAGTCTAACCTATAACTAACGGTTATATTAGCGGATAAATTAACTCATACTAATGGTCATATTAGCGGTTAGCTTTGTATGGCCGCTGGGTACCAAATTACCACTTATCTACTATGCATCTCTTTCTTGCACACACGTTTGTTCGATTGCCGTGCCGTAAGCTCACTCGCTCATACAAGTCATTTAATTGGGGATATGAAAGTGAATTTAATAAGAAAATATCTAGTTAATTAGTGGTAGTTAAAAACAAGAATATTTTAAGTGTATAAAAAACGTATGCTATCATTTCAAACAAATATAAGCAGTATAGATACTTTTTATCTCAAAAATATGTATATAAATAAAATCACATTTGTAAAACTTTATTTTCTCCATTGTCTAATATTAATAAACTTAAGAAGCACTATGTTTATCATATCTTTGAAGTTTTAAGTATGAAACTATAACTTTGCCACTTAACGCTAAAACACATTTAGTGAAACATTTAAAAGTTTCAGTTGTACAAAATCTTGGATTTCTTCATCGGCAAATCGCTAAGCCTATTTTATTTAAAGTCTTCAATAAATCATTTAAAACTACTTGTAACACATTGTTCCTAAATGCTCATAATTTAATTTCGATAGTTTTCTCGAAGCTTCTGAGTTCCAAAAATTCTTTTGATTCTTCATAGGATTCTGAATTTTCGTCGCTAAAAGAAAATTCCTCAGCAATGTTAGGTTGTTCTGCTTCCATTCGTAGATTTCGTTCGAATTCCATGTATTCTGCTCCAGCGCTGGAGTCACTACCTACGCAGTCGGACTTGGCAAATCGTGAGAGTTTTTTATATTATGCCGCTCTGGCCTTAAAGATTTACTTCTTCAACCACATCGAGTTAGAAAAAGTGTTTTATTTATTTTCTTATATTAGAATAAGAAACCCACTTATTTAAATAAATTAATGCACTTTTTGAATATTTTCTACCGCTACTACAATTTTCTTTGATGAATAGGCACGCAAAAAGAATATGTTTGTACCTATGCATGGCTTTCAATACCTTTTCTCTTTCTCTCGTCGTTTGCAGAATTGTGTTTGTATATAATCGAAAATTTATTTTCGATATGGTCAGGGATTTTTTGCAGGATAGTATCAAAATTAAGTATTGACACCTGGAAATTATCGGATATTCGATAAATTTAGCTCTTCCATATAACTAAGTAAGTTTTTTTTAATCAATAAATCATTCATCTTTCGAGTTTATTTCATTTTAGGAAAAACGTAATCATACAAAATAGAAGTGTTTCCAAATGTTTACCCTGTAACCGGTTTCTTGACGTGGGTATTTATTGTTGCTCTGCTTTCGAAACAATCGCTCGCAAAAGTTCGTGCTGGGTTATAAAGGGTGGTTAAATTTTAAGGGCCGTTGTTGATTTTGAATAAAACACAAATTATTTTGGAAATTATTGTAATTTCTTTTTATTATGATAATATAGTGTGGTTCAATTATGTATGGAACAAAATATCGGCCAAATGTCCGCCGCGACCTCGGCGACACACCTCCATCCGATGGTCAAAATTTTCGATGACGCTGAGATGCCTCATTGAGGTTCTATGCCGTTACTGTGCTGAATTATCTCATCCTTTAACTCTTGAATTGTTGCTGGCTTATCGACGTACATCTTTTCTTTCAAATAACCCCAAATAAAGTAGTCCAACGGTGTCAACTCACATGATCTTGGTGGCCAGTTGACATCGCCATCACGTGAGTTAACACGGCCATTGAATTTGTCGTGCAAAAGAGCCATTGTTTCGTTAGCTGTGTGGCAAGTGGCACCATCCTGTTGGAACCACATACCGTCCACATCCAAAAAGTTCGTTATCATCTCACGATAGCGAACACCATTCACAGTAACTGCCTGACCGGGCTCATTTTGGAAAAAATACGGCCCGATGATGCCGCCAGCCCATAAACCGCACCAAACAGTCACTCTTTGTGGGTGCATTGGTTTTTCGACAATCACTCTTGGATTATCATTCGCCCAAATGCGGCAATTCTGCTTATTGACGAATTCACTGAGGGGAAAATGTGCCTCATCACTGAAGATGATTTTCTTCGAAAATTGTTCATCATTTTCATAATAAGCCTGAATAACTTTAACACGTTGCTCGATTGTGTATCTTTCCATGTTCAAATCGGGTTAGTCTGAAATTGAGAAATGTCAAATGAAATGCAGAAAAAAACTTGACGTTTAGGTGTGGTTCACATTCAACATCGCCCCTTAAAATTTAACCACCCTTTACAACAAAGAAAAACCAGTTTTCAACTGCTCACATTTTTCTAGTTGCGTTTACTGTAGACAGAATACTGGCTGAATAAGTTTACGAAATTTTCGTATACCTTTGCTTTTTCCGAAGGCGAGCGTTTGTGGTGTTGCCAGAAGTCGAAGTCACCCTTGGCTACATCAGCATAAGTTTTCTATATGACATATAGTTTTCGTCAGAGTAGATGCGAAGTAAAATTTGTCTTAGTATCGGGTTTCGATATGAGTATTTTTTTTGTACCCACTTGAAACTTTATTTAAATATCTGAATAAATGTGATATCTCTTTATAACCAGTTTCTCTCGGTGCACTCTTTTGAAGTTTAGAGCAGTCTTCGTATAACTCCCACTTACTGATAAAAATACACATTGTATAATGGTTCAATTGCCTCACCCTGTTCATCGCATGCATGTATTTGGTAAAGTGAACGCAAATGATACGAAAAAAAAGTCATAAAATGCAGAATTGCAAGATTTACGAACATCTTAAATCCACGCAATACAAGAACGCATCAACGAAACAATATATCACAAATAATCAGCACGTAAATTTTGACATAGTAAGAAAGAGAATGGGAAAAGGAAAAAATGAGAATATTTAAGAAATTTTTAATTGGCATGCTTCATAATGAATCATTGTTCAAAATACATTACCTGCGTGTGCGAAGGGCAACCGAAAAATGTATCAAAAGTTATACAATTACTCAAATAATTGACCACTTTTTTGTTTAATTTTTCATCAAAATAGTTCTTTATATAAAAGAAGATATAAATCATAATTTCAAACTTTGTTCAAAATATTTATAAATTCAAAAAATTTTACGGATAAATTTTATATAAAATCCCTTTGGCGGTCTTGCATGCATTAAATTGAAAAAAAGTTTCCATGACCAAAATTTGAAAAGTTGTCAAAAATGTAATACCCTTGAGTTTGACATTCACTATGCTAAAATTTAATGTGCTACAAAACTGTATACCCAGAAATTTTATATAATTTACGGGGCAGAATGTTTCGCCGTTGCAACCTTCTTCTGTACCTAGTTTATTTTACTAAGGCCAGGAGCATAGTATTGCAAATATGTATCAATTGATTTCTTCTAAGTTAGAAACAATTCTTGGGATCCTTTTAGCACATAAAGCTTTTTCAGATACAATACTGCCGATGCCTACCAATATCTTGACTTTATTGGTTATATGAAAAGTCTACGCCATCTTCAAATCTTGGCCGTTATTATCTATCAGCTTTAACCCGCAGCTTCGCTCGCATGGCGTTCGGCTTAACGTTATGAATTCGAATGCAACATAAAACAGATTTGAATAGAATTAAAAAATAAAATAAAAATAAAATAAATTCATTTTTAGTTCTGGTTTTTAATTTTTTTTTATTTAGAGAGAAACAAAATCTACCTCTACTTCATAATTGCCGATAACGGTTGGTTGCTGAAACTTTTTTGTCATTGGCAACTGCGCAGTATGCCGTTCGGGTTTATTGTTAGAAATGCACAATGCAATCAATTTAAATTTCATTTTCATGCTTAAGTTAACTTAAGCCTACTTCCTTTGAATCTCATGCCGCATATTTCCTTTAACTTAAAATCTAATTTTATATATTTTTTTAAGTAGGTCTTAACCCTCTCCATGGAATTTTGAAAATAAAGCTTTCCTTCTCTTTCAACTAAGACCCATATTTTTCAATATTTCATTTAACTTATAATGATTTCAATTAATTTTTTATACAGTGGCAACACTCCTCAAAAGTTTTTCAAATGCAAGATTTCTGGAAATTCATTCGTTTGATATCCATATTTCAATATTTGATTTAACTTATTATACTTTTAATTAAGTTTTTAAACAGGTGGCAACACTCTCCAAAAAGATTTTTGAAATTAAGTTTTCTTAAAACTATTAGTTTAGCACTCATAATGTTAAATGTAATTTATTTTTTTTAATTTAACTTAATTTTTATTTAAACAAGTGGCAACCTTCTTTCAAAATATTTGGGAAATTAAGCTTTTTTAAACATCTTTCATTTAATATTCATATTGCAATATTTCATTTCATTCATTTATTGAATTGAATTTAACCTCTTAAACAGGTGGCAACTCCCTTTAAAAAATCGGTTCTAAGATTACACAAATAACGTTCTATCTATGTGCCAAGTCTCATTCAAATCTGTCTAGTCCTCATATAGCAATATGCGATTTTATTTATTTATCTAATTGATTATAACCTTTTTTTTAACTTTTTCAACTCTTTTTAAAATACAACCTATATGCTGTATCTAATTTTGTTCACATCCGTCAACCCTTTTTGGCCTGAAAAGGTAAACAACCTACTCACACGCTCAATTTCAAATTTATAATATCAGTAGAATGTAGCAAATTTGGTTCGAAGCAGCATTTATTTCCCTTCATTTTTAGGTCAATAAATAAAAGTCGTTTAAATTTTCAAATGAATGATATTATATTTATTAACTGGATGTATTGCATACAACAAATACCTTCTTTTTTTTTTTAAACAAAAACATAAGGCGGGTCTTTAGACTCTTCTTTTTTAATAAAATAACTAGAAAACCTCGGCAGACGTTGTTCTGCCTAAATTTATTTATTAATTGCCCTTTGAAAACGCGTTACAAGTTTTGTCACATATAACACGTGGCAACCCTTTCAATCCTATAGGTAGTTTTATTTAATTTGACTTTTCGAAAAGGTGGAAATTATTTTCAAAATATTCCTTTAAACTTTCTTCCAGCGAAGCAGAAAGTTTGAGACCAATATTTTATTACTTCATATAACTAGTGAATAATTAAATTAATTTCAAGATGGTATTACAGTTTTAAGATTTTGGTAGGGGTTTGAACCCCAAAACGCCCCCATGAGTACGCCAATGTGCTTGGGTGTAATTTATGAAAATTTTGTCGAACGACAACGTTTCAAATAGTTGGCAACCCCCTCCCAAATATATGTATGAATCTTCTCCACGCCGAGACAGTTTGACAACCAATTTGTGTGCGTCCACGTGAAAAGGGCCCACTTTGTCGCATCTAATTTCCGAGATATATAGATTTTTCGATACATGGATCGAATTTCGTAATTTTTTATTATGGTTTATTATGAAACTATATACATTTACGCATCGAATGACAACAAATTTAGCTTCCTAGGTAAATTAGAAGTAATTAATTTTATTTTTTGAAAAAAAAAGAAAAGGGCCCACAAGGGACAACTTTCAACTTCAAATTGATTTTTCTCAATTAGTCATTTTTCGGATATTCACCTTCAAAGTTCTATATTTCCCTCAATTCTTCAGTTAGGATGGTCTAATTTGTCTCAAAATGTTCGGAAATCAACCAGGAAGACGCCTATATGCATAACTCCAATACCGCCGAAAAGAGCCCTTTTCACGTGGACGCACGCATTTTGGTATTCCACATAACTTTTACATATAATTAATTAAATTCGACTTCTCAAGGATGTGGCAAACCTCTTAAAATTAGCTTTGAACCTTCTTTCCGAGACGAACCGCTTGGCTGCTATATTTTAATATTTCATATAACTCGTGTACATTTTAATTAAATTTGATTTTTCAAACAGGTGGGAACCCTCGCCCAAGCCTAAAAATATATTTTACGACTTATCCTCTTACCTACCGAAGAGTTCGAGTACAAACACCGTGACAAGAGATTTTTATACTTATATATAACAAAATAATTAGACCGCTTTCATCATCTTATTCGATGTTTGGACGAAATGCTTTTTCTATTTGTGGTGTGGCTCTAGATTTTATACAACTAATTGAGGGACCTACTTTTACGTCGTCTCCGAAAGGTGCATGATTTTTTTGAGAAGTTTTAATGACAGAAAAGCATTCGAAGGTTTGCCAATGCCGGCCGAGTGGCGACCACTATAAGAAAAAAAAATCAATAATTTTCGATGTTTCTTGCCCGGGCCGAGTTTCGGACTCTCGACACACCCATGCTACATAATCGGGTAAGGCGACCGCTACCGCAATTTGTATTACTTTTTTTAACTAATTTTCCCATCAATATAACTCTTTTTACGGGCGACGAGTTACAGAACTGTTCTCACTCTTTCAAGCACTAATTTAGTACATCAAAAGTGCTTTTGGCTTGTTACTATTGTAACACACAGTCGATCATAACGTCAACCGATGTGAAAGACACCAATTCTTGATTTTACGAGTATGTTACATAAATAACGTATGTAAAAAATCATATTATTTTTCATTTATATGCGCTATCTCCTTTTATGCTTTTTATGATTTATTATTAACCGAAATGCATGCATAAAAAAATTTCAATTTTTTTCATCATTTGCATGTTTTTTTTTTGTTTTTTTGTCTGACCAGATGCACATTCCATTTCGTATGTTACATATTGTTTGCATTTATATGTAGTGGTCGCGCGCGTTTGAATCGTGCGAATAAGCTTGTTGAAGATATGAAATAAGAGATAACTGTAAATGCATGCATTTAATATGAAATTTGATTAAGGCAATTCGCCGTCAAGGTATTATTTAAAGAGCGGCATATTTGCACAAAATTTAATACATATCTACTTCCATATGCATTTTTTTTTGATTCGGTCTGAGGTTTTTGTGGTTAATTTGCTATGCTAGCAGAGCATAATTTCAAAAATTAAGAAGCCATGGATGCTGCAAACACAGCGAATGTTGATGGCATTCATATTCATTATAAAGAAAGATGTAGCGAATGTTTTCATTTAAATAAAAAAAAAATATAGTGAAAAGGTTTTCTTTCATTATTTAGTTTTAAATCTTTTTTACTTAATAAAAATATAGTTAATTCTATAACATAACTCATGTGAATTAAAGTTTGAGGTATTCTACAATAGAAAATTAAAAAAAAAATCAACAAATTAAACAAAAAATGTCTTCAAAAATTTTTAATCAGTTGCAGTTAGCCTATTTGATTTGACTTTAAAGGATACAATTTAGATAACAGAAACTTTTCGATAATTTTTGATAATTTTTTTTTGCTGATAGTGCTGCTTATTTTCTTACATATAACCAGGAACCATACCGGTTATAGTTTTTATTAAAAAAATTATGATTTCAACGTTATTTTGCGATTTTTATTTTTTTTTGATTAAATATTATCGTTTTTCTTGGATTTTTATTTTTTCGAATATCGTCAGCAAAAAAAAAACTTTTCAAAAATCAAAAAGAATTTTCAGCCATTTGAAACTTACACTTTCAAGTTTTCTAAAAATTGGGTTGTTAAGGAAGAAAAAATATATGGAAGTGATAATTGCCCTTTCACTTATTATCTACTAGCAAAAAAAAAAAGCAAAAGTAGTGGCATTAAAAAATGCAATAACTTTGAGAGACGTGATGATTTTTTACCTTTTTTGCCCACCTCTGGTTTTCTTACAGGCTGTTTTTCTTTTGATGACCTTTTCCTTCGCGTTTTCTTATGCTTGCGGCTTCATTTTGATAATAAGGGCTCCGATGTTATAAATCTTGAACTTAGAATTAACGTAAACTTTAATATAAACCCAAAGAAAAGGCGAATGATGTTAAATCTCATGATCTCGGTGACATATTTAAGTCTCGATTTCGAGAAATCACACACCCAGAAAAATTTTCGCTCCATAGATCCGCTGTTACGAGTACACCATCTGTGTGGCCATTGTGTTGGAAGTTATTATTAAATATCGGCACACTCGCTTCTTTTGTGCTGCCCCTTAAAAATAAGAACGCTCTTCACTTTAGGCTAACATATACATACATATATAAAATCTTTGGAGAGTGTCATATATATAGAAATTTGTCACTCCAATATTAGGCTACTTTGGAAGTTTAGCACTTTGGAAGGTGACACAGAAGTTAGTCGCTCTCCAAAGTCTCTATAAATTATAACACGTGAGAAATCTCACAGAAAATAGCGTTTGGCTAGGGAACCCACAAAACCTACTGTCCGTTTCTTTAGCTAGCCCTATTATACAAGAATGGTTAACAGTAAGAGTTCTTAGACCCGATTGAGATTTAGAATTTGTTCAGAGATCTTCTGGGAAGGAGATATGAACCCCTTGGGTTGCTTTTTACCCTTTGGATTACGTCAGAGAGTTGCAAACCAAGACTTCTCCCATCTTCTTATTAGTAATAACCCTTGAATGTTGCACAGAAAGGCTCTGGAGAATGCAGGCGTCGTTGGGCTCCAAGCTTTGCAAGTCCGTCAGTCCTTTCGTTGCCTTCAAACGCCTCATCCCACGGCATCCACCACAACGTTACTTTCTTGTGGGAAGCCAATTGGTTCGGAAAAGTTTTGCAGACATCCACAAGCCTCGTGGTCGACCCGTCTAAAAACCGCACATAAACGCCTTTCGTTGTTACACTGTAGCTCTAAGCCCTAAAAATCATTAACAGCAGTCGTTATTGGGTTATATATTCATACCATTTTTCAGAGGTACGCAGGGCACATAGTAAGTCCCAAATATTTGTGGCCTACTCAGATTAAATTGGTATGAGATATGACTAAACCTTAATGGCATTAACTTACTGGACAGATTATAGATTAAAAACTCGAAATACATAAAATCATATCGTGCTGTAATTCAATTTTGGACAAAAGAGGGGAAGATCCCCGCGGAAATCAAACAACGTTTGGATGCTATGTGTGATCAATGGATTGGCGTCGTTCGACCTCACCGCGACCAAAATAAGCAAATGTGACCCATCAATACATCATATAACTTGAAGTTTGGCCAAATTTCTCATACAGTTTGCGATGTGCCTCTTGATGATGTAACACAAATTGAGGGACCTGCAGTTTTCCGCCGACTCCGAACGGCAAATGATTTTTGTAAGAAGTTTTTTTTTCATAGCAGAAATTCTGTCGGAGGTTTGACATTGCCCGCCGGGGGCAACTGCCATTAGCGAATACCTTTTTATAATTTTAGTTGTTTTTCGCCCCGGCCAGGGTTTGAATCCGAGACCCACCGATTGAAGAACGAGAACGCACACGCTACAAACTCGTTACACACATTTGTTTTTATTTTTATTTTGGTTTAGCTGAAATAAGGAATAACACCGGTCAGACTTTAGATTTGAATAGTCTGGCATTAGAAGGGGCAGTAATTACCTAGCCACAAATTGAAAGAATTAAGTAACGTTCGAAAGTTGAAGTCATAGAAGGTGGGGGTTGAAGTCGCTCACTTGTGTTATGCCTTTAATTGACAAAATAGCATCTACTTGGATGCGTTGAAATTCGTGAAATAGATTGAATAAAAAATATATATTTTTAATATATCACGATAAATCTAAAAATATGCCATTTCGCTCTCTGTGCGGTCTTACACGAAGTTCAAGACGACATAATCCAATTCTTAACAGTAAAAAATGAATTTAAAAACAAAGAAATTAATTTAAAAATAAAGTCTAACTTTATATTTCTACCGCAACAAAATTCTCCACCTCTATGCTTTTGACGCAAATAGTACAATCGGACATTTCAGAAACTAATTTTTTACACTTTGTGTTGAAATTTAATTGCCGGTGTTTATCTAAATAAATTTAAATTAAAAGAACTCCGAACCTCAGGTGCAATTAAGTATTTAAATCAACTTATTAAGTCTTAGCTTAGAATGACTCAAATTCACTAAAATGTTAAATGCTATACAACCAGGCATTTTTCGATATCGTTATTAGCATTTTTGATTGAGTCATAAAAGATGGGTTTGGCGTCGTTACGGATTTTTTATTAACACTTTTTATTGCTTTTGTCTTATCAAAAACATGCAACCAAATTTTATGTGCTGAATTAATGAGAACGCCAACAGAAATGGGCTAAAATTCCGAAAAACTTGAAGATACCAATTTTTTTTGTGAAACTAACATCTAATTATTTTGAATGCTTTAAATTTATTGATTTCTGCACAATATTGTGATATGCAATTGATCCAATACTATCATGTTTGTATATAATTTTATTCATTATGTATCACGGTGAATATATACAATATAATTATCAATGCAATTAGTTTTGTAACACTCGCTACTACATACATATTTAGCAACAAATAAATAGTAGAACAACAACAACACAAAGCGCTATTCACACTAGCCATTTATCAAAGCGAAATCTATTAAAACCAACACACTCGGACAACCACCACTAATTCAATTTATGATTTCCACTAAATGGGCTCTATTGACTAGGAGCCGAAAGCCATACATATGCGGTCCGTCAATGATATATCGGCGGGCAACATTTCCAATTACATGCGCTTTGATACAAATGCAATAATCCTGTTTTGTTTTGTTTTTTTTTTGGAGTTGACAACTCAATGGAAGTTTTCGGAAAACTTTAATTGAATAAATGTTAAAAATTTACTAGATTTCATTTAGAATAATGTACATTTAATAGGCGAGATAAATAAGCGTATATTCTAAAATAATGTAAGACAAATGCCATTTAATGAAAAAAATATTTTTGTTTTTAGCTTGACATTTCGCTATTACACACAGAGCCAAAAAGTTCATCTATTTAATTTTTAATTTTTATGAAAGTTTGCTTTTCATGTTAAAAATCATATAAAATCAATTAATAAGGAGACTCTCTCATTTTTACCACAATCTTATGAGTTTATTATTAAGGAAAACTTTTAATTTTTGAAAGAGCCGTTTTTTATTCAAATTATATTCATACATTGTGAACAATCTACTTTATATTGTTTTTAGTTTAATATTAAGCCTGTTTTTTTGTACCCGAGTTGCAAAAGAACGCTCCAACTCGGATACAATTTGCTTTAGTTGCAAATCAACCTTGTTCGCATCTTTCATGAAGCATGAGACTTGTTAGTGCTATTTAAGAACGGAAAATAGTTGTGCCGGAAATTTTTAGGTTTATGTAGTTATACATATATTTAAAAATACTTTGAAAATAAAAACGAATTAAGTCTTAAATTTATTTTCTTCCGGCTCATTGACAATAGCGCAGTTTTTTCGCTTCCCAACACCACATCTTAGGTCGGATACCATATTACCGAGTTGATTCAACTCGCATATTTTAACGAGTTTCATAAGGATGATGAGAACTCGGAACAGACTGAGTTTGAGTCAAGAATGATAGAATACAAGATCGTACCGATTGATCTGAAATTCGGCGAGTAACTTGGCTGTGACGTCACACCAGATTTACCAATAGAGAGAAATGAGAGGAAACACGTTGGTATGCATGTTAGAAAGAATACACACTAAAATTATTAAAAACGTTAGAAATAATACACACGATTGCGAGTTTACATAATACACGGCTTTTGTAAACAAAATCTTTTGTGACGTAGAAACTCTGTCAAAATTCTCAAGAGAGAGTTAGCGGTACCGCAATCTGCGCTACCTTCTGTATTCTTTTCACTATGAGGTCAAGGTAATTCAACATGAGCATGGTCGATACCTAAAGTGTTGGGAATTCGTCTAACAATGGCGCTCTAGCGTTGATTAGGGAAGACATTTTCCATCATTTCTGTTTTACACTGCTATTTATCTATCTATCAAAATAAGTTAAGTCAGATTTGTTATTCCGTAGGTAGACTAATTTGCTGAAATCTAAAATTGACAACAGGTGTCAGTTTGCTGTTCATAATATCAGAATAACGTGAATCGCTTGATGAAGGAATAAAATAATAGTTATTAAAATGATCGTTCCAAACATGTTAATATGGGATTTTGACGATAAACCGGCGATTAGTATACTAGTACCTTCCGAAGTGTTTGGAATGCTATTTATCAAGAAGCCATTTAGAAATACACATTATAACTGGTAGCTGTAAAATTCTTCGTCCTAATGAAATATTTCATGGTAGTTCAATAAATTTACGCCAATTAAGTTTATGGCAAAATTTAATGAAAAAATAACAATTTTAAAAAGTTGATGTAAAAACTGGTTGCAATTAAAAATATTAACTTAATTTTTGTTGACTAGATATTTTAATAATTTTTTTTTCGTTTTCTTACATTCAACGACTATTTACTTGGTACAGAGCTTCATCCGCTGTTGCAGCATATCAACTTCACAATCAATGTAAGAATGTATGTATGTATGTAGCTGAAGCTGAAAGTGAGCAACTGCCAGTTGGTGACAATCGCGCTCCCCAACGCGCTTATCTTGTTAACGATAACTACATGTGGGGTTTAAAAAAACAAAAATAAAAATTTAAAAATATGGTACGCTTGTTAGTGCGAGTTACTTGCGCCACCGTCTTGTGGATTTTCAATTTCACAGCTGTATGTATGTAGGTGTGTTTGCCGCCTGCTGCTGGCTTTCAGAAGGCAAATGAAGTCAGCCTCTTTGAGTTTTGACTGATGGCACAGCTTCATGAAAATGTAGTTGGTTTTACTTTTAGCTGTTTAATTTATGTATTTCCAGATGTCTGTATGTATTTCGCATTTGTCGCTTAAATGAAAATGCAAATGTGGTGCTCGTGCGTGCTTGGCTGACAACTCCGGCGCGTGTGTGTTCAATGTGGCAGTAGGTCTTAGCACAGCCTCAGGTGCCGGTAGCAAATTGGGCTTTACCTGCAACGCCTTCCGCGCACACCCATAGATGCATGCATACAGTTATGAGCACATTAATAGCAGTGTCCTGTAGAACATAGTGCCCACCACTGTTGTATAGATATTTATAGGTTTTTAAATTTTTCTATTTTTCAAAGCGTTTGCCAATCTTCTAATTCCCGCAAACTACAACGCTCGAATAACGATAGGTTGGCTTTATAGTTCGATATTTTAATTTCTGTGAGGTTTTAAGTTTAAGTTTAAGTTTTCTTGTGACATCTTCGAAAATTTGACAAATACGGTTTTCGAAAAATAAGTAATATTATTATCTAAAACATACTAACAGATTACCTACTGTGTTCGCATAATCAATTTACTGCACGTTGCAAAACAGAGAAGCGTAATTTGATAAAAAAATCAGATAAATGAAGGTAAAACGTATAAAGACGTACAAAAAGTACTAAGTTGCTCTGCAAAAATGATATCCAATGCATTAACGGCCCAAAACTTGAAATACGTGGCCGTAAAAAAAATTTCCACGTCCCGGCGTCCCTTGTGTAACGCATATTAAGGACTAGCCGAGCAAATCCATCAGCGGCAGCTACGTAAATAAAAGATTAGTTGAATAAAATTGACATTTTTGGAGTACATATAGTCAGAAGATGTTTAAGAGACAATAAATTGCTTGTTCGGGGAGTCCTCGAAAAAAAAAAATATCATACCATATGCTACGGCCACTCCAAAAGTGAAGAAATATATTATGGACTGACTAGAGTAAATTTTTTTCTACATAGTGGAAAAGCCTCAAGTGAATATGTTAGACGTCCACCTAACATGGAATTTGATCCAAGGTATACAAGAAAAACAAACAAACATGGCGGATCCTCTATTATGGTGTGGGCATACCTTTCCTATCAAGGAGTTGTTGGTCCGATACGGCTAATAGAAAAGGTTATGGATTAATATCTGTATGTGCGTATTTTACAAACCAATATGCTACCTTATGCCGAAGACGAAATGCCACTGAAATGGATCGTGCAACAAGACAACGATTCAAAACATAACAGTAAAGTGGCAAAGGATTGGTTTCGGGAAAATGGTATTGAAGTTATGTAGTGGCTAGCGCAATCACCAGACTTTAATCCTATTGAGTTCTTGTGGATTTATCTTAAAAAAGGAGTTCGGTAGGAAAACCCCAGAAATAATAAACATTTGTGGGAAGTAGTACAAAAAGCGTGGTATAACATTTCATTGAAAAGATCTCGCCGCCTTGGCGACTCTATGAGGGACAGTCATAAAAAATAAATTCAATGCAACTAAATATTAAAGTAGTTAATAAAATTAAATGCGATTTAACTTCTATTTTTATTGGAATTATCTTTAAATTGGAATAAACTAAAATACTGCTATTTTTTGCTCCACCATTTTATGTACCTTGTTACGAAAAAAAAGTTTTAAGAAATAAATATCAAATAAATATCAACTTAACCAAATTAATTTGTGTACAGAAATTTCTCTTTAAGATGTAGTAAAAAACGTATTTTGTAAAAAAAAAATATTGTATCAACACCTAACGAAGCATAGAGAGCGCACTGCTATTAAAAAGCTCGCAAATGTAGTAAATAATTTCAGTGCGTTGATCGCATATTCTCATCTATTACGTATGTATAAATATATTTCTACATGTGAGTATGTAAATATTTATGTACATAAGTATGTAACGTTTGTTACGCAATGGGAGTGTGTGTGTCACTCCGGTCGTTTTCTGGCCTATTGACTTGCTCCCCTAGTTCCATGGTTTCATGCAATATAAAACGCGTCGCCTTCTGCTCTTTTTATTTTCACCTTTGTATGTTTATTACGCTTAGGATGTTTAGCGTTTTCTGCCTTTGTCTTTGCCGTTGGCATTTTGGCACGTGCTGCTTTTGCGGCAGCATTTGCGCGTCCCCCCATTGTATCTAAAGGTGGAATTGCCAGAAGGCCTTAACCTCATCTGCGGTTAAATGTTCATTGAATATCTCATGAATAATAATAACGTAAAATTACTTTACGAGCATGTACTAAGCAGCGTCTACGAATATCTTACGTACGATAAATCGAAACACTTTAAAACTTCTTCTCTTTTTGGTGCGATTGCTTTTTCATTTTGTGCTGTTCACTCATCGTTTCGGTGTTGGACATATGACAGTCCTTAGTAATTTGTGGGACTCAATTATACTAGCTTATAAATGTTTGATAAATGAGTGGTAGATCGTTGAAAGTGTTAACCAAAGTAATTTTAGATATCTTAATATGAAAATCAGTTTCATTTTTTTCCCCAAAGAAGTATTTGCGAAATATAGGCAAAACTCCTCTTTTTGAGGTCCTTGTACAGTTAATGCCAAAAATATCCAGAGTAGCAAATAAACCTAACTTTTTATGGACATAAAACTGACTCTAACAGTTAGAAAATATCTAATAATGTATACGTTTTAGATAAAAAATTTGCTTAATTTTCAGTTCTATGGATTGTGATTCGCAAAACAGTGTTGGAAAACATTGAGAAAAAGTCTGTCAAAGTTAGGATAAACGTATGCAAATACTTCAACACTCAGTGCCTCATAATCTAAAGGCCGTTAATAAATTTGGGTACCATTTTCAGAATCAGCGAACCTAAATCCATATCAAATATGATACGAGTATTACATCAAATGAACATTCTGGCTGTTGCCCCGTGAAATGAAAATTTTTGACTGATGTTCAACTGAAATAGTCAATGTAGCAAAAATTTAAATTGGCTACTTTTATTTAATTTGTTTTAAAATTAACATTTTCTCTTCTTGTAATAAAATTCTCTTTGAACAAGACTCTGGAAAATAGGGATTTTGCCTATACCTCGAAGAATGAATGAAACTCATTTTCCTATTCAACCACCCACAATTAGTCTAAAAAGCACTTTTTCAATTGAGTACGTGTTTTGTGTAAACTAGTGTTACAGATTAAAAAATATCAAGATTTACGTGCGCTCCCGATTTGAAACCAGAAATGAGAATCCTACGACTAAGGATTATGATCCTGATTGTGTACGTGGGCCAGATGCCGCAGGCCCTTGTGCGAGGAACGCGACCTTTTCTCTGACCTTTTTCTCAAAAAAAAAAGTGATTTTACCCCTTTTTCAAATACGTCCTTAAGGTTCTAAAATCTGTGACTGTGTTCTTTACAATTGGGAGTTTAAGGCATTTTTGTTTGTTCAAATCGGGTTAATCGCAAAAATTGTATTCAATTTTGCAGTTTTAACAACAAATTGCTCAAAAACTATGAGTCCCCTCGCGGAACGGTTTTCAGTTTTGAGATATGTACTCGTACGACCCTATCTACCCCTCTCAAAAACTATATTTGCCCAAACCCTGGTGCATTATTGTAAAATTTTCCCGGTCTGCATAAAAATATTTGCAAAAAAATCAACGGTATCAACACCGAAGTTGTGGAAGGAACATTTATCTACTTTGCTAAATGGTGACAACAAAAGGTCCCGAACCGCAAATCAAATATCAATAATGCAGTTAAGGAACATCAGTTAATCTAGAATTGTGGCGAAGATCTGGCAAGGTGCATGATGAACATGCTCATTTGCAAAATATGGTCAGATATGGCATGTGCCCGCCGATTGGAATTTAAATGTGGTCCGTCCCATCTGCAAGAATGGTGACCCTGCAATGAGGGCCAATTACTGCGGAATCGGGCTTCTAAATATGGTTCTATCGAGCGTATTGTACGAAAGAATAAAGCCTACTGTCAACTCTTTGGACCTCATCAGAGGAGCCTTAGACATGACAAGTCTGCTATTGAGGAAATATTAGACGATTTTAAGTCAGCTTCACTCAGCACGCGATCACTATAGAACAATACAGCTATTTAAAATGACATTGAGTAACATGGCCAGCCCCGTGATGCCAAACGTGGTTTCAGATAGGGTAACTGTCTATCGTGCGAGTCATTTTTTTATATTGAAAAAGAAAATCTAAGCTGCAGAATTAAAAAGGCCAGACAACATTTTTTATAAGAGTGTGCTACCATTGGCGTAGGCTGATGACATTTTCCAATCTGAATAAAGAAGCTAAGCGAATGAGTCTAGAGGAGAAAGCTAGTAAAACGAATGACCTCATGCCATCAAATAAAAAGTTCGCGCATTCGCAATTACTATTTTTGATTTGAAAATTACAACTTTGAAAAAGTAAAGGACGTTTTTCATCTGAGAACCATCATTAATTCCCATACCATTGTATTACGGTGAAGAAGAATAAATACACCTTCGTAGTAATTGATTTATATTTTAAGATTTATGTACTTATGAATCTTTTTAAGTGAGACGGGAAGTAATATTGCAGAGTTTACTCTGTGAAAACCATCAAGGGGATGTCACGACATACAGAGGTCTCCGAAAGGCAAATGGTTTTATGTGAAGGTTCTCAGGGGTTTGCCCAACGGCTACTGTTATTAAGAAACTTTTTCTACCCCAATGATGGTTAGCTACACCTCGAAGTGTAATGTGACATGGTAGACACAATGCGCCTGCTATGATTTCCATTCACTGGGATATGGCTGTTGATCCAGATGAAGTGCTGGACATCTACCGAAAAAAATCCAATACATCACTTCTACCTTCATCAACTTCATAAATTATTAATTTAACAATATCTTTCAAGATATAATTCTGTAATTATTGATATTTCTCCCAACAAGAATATATATCAATTCAAAAAACCAACAAACATCAATAATTCATTGATTTATTCATTGCGATATTAGATCCATTTTGCTCGTCGAATTTTATGTGGACCCATATTGATGGAATGTGGGTCTATAAGGATCTAAAACTCAGATTCGTATGAAAAAATAAGAGATGCATTCACATGACTCCATATGGATCGGATTAGATCTGATCTACATGGATTTCACGTAGACATTTATGTTCAAATAATATGCTCGGCAAGACACGAATATCACTTCATTATTCATTTATTTTTTAATTTTATTTTTTATTTTTGAAAAGATTTGTACAATAATAAATTATGCAACAAATACTTAATTAGCAGCACTAGCGACAAGGGCCTTCGGCTGTCTCTATATCAGTAATGAGATTGACAATTATTTACTTAGGTGTGTAAGTATGGATGTGTGTAAGTAAGTTGTGTTATATTCGTCTTAGTAAGTCAGTGGCTTTCAAAAATTTTTATAGAATGCTAATGTTTTCATTTGTTGCGTTTCTGAGGATATCGAGCGGGTCGGGAACACCGAGGACCTCCTGCCGGACAGAGTCGATAGTCTGGCATTACTAGCATATGCTGTATTGTTGCGGGATCATTGCAGAATGGACAGTTGTTAGGTGGTGTACGTTGAAGGATGTGGCTGTGTGTTGTAATGGTGTGCCCAAGGCGTAGACGGATAAAAGGCTTTATTACAGGTAATGGAATGTCGGCGGAAAAGTTTAATCGTGTTCGCGATGGATTACCAGTTGTGGTTGTGGGATTTCATTATTTTTCATTATTCATTTAAGTTTCACGGTGCAAAAATGGAGCTGCTTTCAAAATGCATAACAAGTTCTAAGCACGCAATATTTCACTCAAGTCAACAGAGAAGAGCGTCTTTGATAGTCATGAGTCTCAATAGCCAAGAGACTAAGTCTCTCGTCGCCAGTAGGAGGTCTCCAGTTGGACACCACCCGACGGTAAGTTTTTTATTTACAATTTCCGCTTCAAATAAATATAGTCCCTTCGATACAATAATAACTATACACAATTTTCATACAATTTGTTTGGGCATAAATCCATGCAGAATCCATTTAAATCCACTTTGATAAATATGTAGCTATTCTATGTAGATTTCTTTTAGATTCATGTTCCATTTGCTTATATAGATCTATGTCGATCAAAATACGGTACTCATTATGAGTGACGCCAGGTTTTCGTTTTCTATTTCTTTGATCTTTGCCTACGGTTCGTTAGTGTAAGAAAGATACATATCTATTACTCAGAAGAAGTACTTCGGAAGTACGGAAATTAATAATTTCCCTTAATCAATAACTTATGGCTAATCTTTGTCGCATAGGAACTATTATAACAATTGAATATGCGCAGGGTTTTGGGATTTTCTTATGGCATGTACTTAATAATTAGTAAAACGATTTTCAGGACCCGAAAAAATCCAGAAAAAAATGAAACCAGTACTTAAAATATGTAAAAAAGTCACCACCGACTGGTAGCGAACTACTTAAAAATGTTTTTATCGACACACAGTATCGAACTGAATTTTAGGCGATTTTGAAATTATTAAAATTTCATCAAAATTTGTACATTTTTAATCAAAAATTAATTTAAATAATAAAATACCGCTTTCAAAAAATATTTAATACATACATATAAGAGTTGATAGTGGCGAGATATGATTAAATAACATTTGGTGTCTATCATCCGACATCTACTTATAGATATCTGTGTACATGGGCTTTTTAGCTTTTAATCCCCATCTCAACCAATTCGCTGTTTTCTGTGCGAAGAAGGTATTACGGGTTTCTCACTTTTCGACCATTATATAGAAATTTAAAATCTTACCACATTTTAACACAATTTAATTTCCCTGCAGGAACTACAAGTACTGCTATTGTACAAGCGATTCCCCTAACAAAGCCATTGTACTACTATCGTAGTCGTTTCCTAAAAATACTGACAGGTATGGCGCTCCACTTTTCACTTTTGTATGTTATTTGGATAATAGATAACTATGAAGTTACTATATTGTACTCGTACAAAACTCTATCGCCACTAAACAACAAATAAAGTGTACTGTGACTGTTTTTATTTGACTGTCAACAACAAATTAACAACTACATAAAAGAACGCTTTTTGTATATTGGATGGGATACAAAACTAACCACTTTGTAAATATGTATGTATGTATGTATATTGATACTTGTACGAATAAGAACACTACCAGCAGGGAAATTTACACTACATACGAGAAAATGTATATTTACTTATAGTCGATTATTTCTATTTAAAAAATTAGTCATGACGATGTAATTTTTTTAATTTTGTGCACTAGGATAATTTTCTAGAAATTCAGCTCAAATTGGATACAAAATTCATTTGATCCATACAAGGCTGGAAATGACTTTATAGAAACATCATGCTTGACGCAATGCAATGAAATGTGACGTACAGTGTTGCCGTTTTGTGACCAAAAGGGGCCGACGCAACTTTTTGCAAACTTTGATTTTTTTAACCCTTTTCTAAAACTATGTGCGACTGTTGACTCTTTTGTAGGAATTATTTTAGGAAATGTTAATAGAACCATGCTGTTAGGGAATATTTCCTCCGATAAACACGAAAAAATGCATCATTTAATGGCGTTTTCTTCTTTCGCAAAAAATTGTTGTCTCTTATATTTTAATATTCGCATTAGGCTACCTGTCATTTTGCAAAATAGATACATATATTTGTAGAAAACTTTGCACTTCTGATTGATCAGAGGGCAATGTTTTGAGGAATGAACTAGGAACCCTGTGAAAGACTGAGAAAAACAAACAGGGCAACATTATTTCGATCAAAGAAAACGCCATATGACTTTTTATAAATTTTTTCTAATAGCCCCTCGGCAAGCAATGACAAATCGTCGAACGAATTTTGCCATGAAAAACTTCTCACATTAGTTGTCGTTCGGCGACGGTGTAGAACTGTAGGCCCCTCAATTTGTACAATAATTGTTTGCTATAATTTTAAAATCTAAAATTAAAAAGTTATTCAACTTTATTTTTGTATGGGAAAATAAAAAGGCATAATTTTATATTACAATGGATTCCACGCTTTTGTCAAATCACACAGCGAAATAAGTAACGTATAAGAAAGTTTGTTGATATTCATTTTTTCGTTGTGAGTGCTTTCTCTTTAACAATTAACAGTAAAAAAAACAGAATTTAACATATTTTTTTAAGCAGATGAAAGATACATCTACCAGTGCTATTCTTCAAGTATTAAAAAATATATTATGATTTAGATATGGACTAAGATTGTTTTAGAAATACATCTTAATACTGATCTGCAATTGTCAACAGAAATTGAAAATATTTTATAATCTACCACATCTATCATTATGCTATATTATCAATTTTTCATTGGCCATTTAATACATTTTTTTGATATCGAAGAAAATATCCAAAATCGATAGAAAAAATGGTCCAAAATTAAAGATAATTCGCTGGTTCTTCAAATGCGTACTCGATATTCTCCCAAAAAATCTTTTTAAAAACTCAAATATTTTTATAAAAGTTTTATGAGTTTTCCTAAATTTTCCGGAAACTTTGAAATTTAGATTTGTCTGGCTTTTGTAGTAAAATTAAGTATATTTTCTTTAAAAAAATTAATAAAGTTAAATAATTAATAATCATCAATTAAAATATCATGGCACTCACCATTAGCGGTACTATGATTTTCGTAATAAATTTACAGAACCTTTCCATTTCAAGGCAACCGGTCAATTCGGGTCACGCTTCCTTTTTCCGTTGTTTCTTAAGCAAAATTATCAGACACGCACTTTTTCTTTTGACCGGAAAGAATGATAGCCGATATTTTTCGGCGGTTTTAATTTCGCTTTGAAAATCGTAGTTTTTCGTCTTTAACTTATCTAAAAACTGACCGATTTTGATAATTCGAATTGCCAACTCGTGTCCAAAAAGAAAATAGTACTTTTTTTAAATTTACTTTCTCAAAAAGTGTATTTTTTATATTGTATTTTTTCACATCAGAAAGAAGAAACTCCAAACTTTTTGCTCAAGAGATACACGTTTTTTTTTCAAATAGTATTTTTTCTTTGTAATATTTAATGATGCTCTACTGAATTAACTTAATAATCTAAGTAAGTTTTATGTAAGATTGTAAACAAATAGCTAAGTCTAAGTATTTTGCGTGGCCACGATTCGAATTAAATAGAAGTTTAAACATATAATTAAACTTTTACCTCGTAATAATAATCGAGTGTTAAATAAAGACGTATCACATACTACATATGTCTCATGGAGCTAATTTCAACAAAAAATAATTATGCAACAGAACACCATCTTCAGAAAAAAATACTATTTTCAAGAAAAAATTGCATCTCTTAAATAACCAGTTTTCACTAACAGCCATTTGGCCAAAATATATTTTGAATTGTCATCTTTCTGATGTGAAAAAATAAGGAATAAAAGAAAATATACCTTTGGAGAAATTAAATTTAAAAAAAAGTGCCCTCTTTCAATTCTCTAATTATGAACAGAAGTTATGCGCATTTAAAACAAATTTCAAGACAGAAAAATACCATTTTTACAGCGAAATTAAAATCGCCGAAAAACATCCAAACAATTCTTATCAGTCAAATAAAAATATCATTTTGACCAAGAAAAAACATAGTCGTGTTTCACGGCAAAATAAAAGCATGAGCCGAATGGACCGGTTGCCTTGAATTGGAAAGGCTCAAAATTATTTGCAAACGTTGTTTGGCGTTAATATACTAATGATGAAATATGAACAATTTGGGTACGTTTCTGTCCCCTTCCGTTCTATAAGGGATGAAAAATGGAGCCATTAAAAATACCATTTTTTTTTAATATGCGTTCCTGAAATACTGTGTGCGAAATTATATTTGTTATACAAATTGGGGAATTTGCGCACCCAAATGAAACCAACTAAAAATGAAACCAACTAATAATGGGTGAACATACTTGGAAAGCTTATAACTTACCTAAATATATTTTGATATTCAAATACTATAGAGTAGTAATACAGTAGACCTTGAACTTATTATTATTTTGCACGTGCTCATAAAAAATTCGAAGGTTTCGTCGCAAAATCTGTAGGGAAATCGCAGCATTTTGTAACGTAAAGTAAAGCGGCAAGATTTATTGAGCAGCCTCAAAGCTCAAACAGCGCCAGATCGAGACGCAATGAAAAATCTTGCAGCAAAATCCTGCAGCCGGAAGCTGTATGAATCACAAATTACTAAATACAAGTGCATTGTTTTGGACGATACATTGCTTTCAAAATTTCAAATACATATATTGCTGGTCAGCCTTTTTTACTGCTACAAGACGCCAAGATGCTCCTTAAAGCAGTAAATTGAAAATGAAGTTCAAGTTCAAAAAAAAAATGCATGGTTTGGCAAGACATTTGTTCTTGTCACCGTAAAATAGCCCTTTTATCACAGCCGGGACGACCGGATCTGACAAGCAGCCACTATGCCAAGGAACTTTGCAGGGGCACAATGTAAATAACATCCATTTTGTACCTCGCGACTGCAATCCACCAAATAGCACAGAGCTGCGTTCCATTGAGGAATATTGGCCAATCGTGAAAGGAGTTTTGAATAAGACAGGTGATCTGGTTAAATATATTGGAGAATTTAAAATAAAGTGGTTGTGGGCGTAAAGTCAGGACTCGCTGCACTCGTGCAAAAGATGATGGCGCGTGTGCGACGAAAAGTTCGATCACGTGCATTTGGAGCAAATAAAATATTAATATTTTAACATTTTAATTATGTCTAAGCTCCAAAGTATTATAATTAAAACAAATTAGATTTCAAAGTCTTCTAGTTTTTTTCTGGTACTATTTTCTAAGTGTTGCTGTTTTGGTGTTTTCACACTTTATGTACCTTTCCTTTAAAGTTTCTTAATACACCCCCCTTTTAGTACTATTTTCCGATGTTATTATTACCGATACAATCGATCGTAATTGATGTTGTTTTATCTACATGCGGGCAGAGCTCAATTTTTTCTACACGGCTTTATCTTTCCTATTAGCCGTTTGAACCGGAGCGCAGCGCTAAATAATACATAAATAATCCAAAAATTCTAGACAATAAAAGTAGTAAACTGGTAACATTGCCACATCGTAAACTCGGCTGCCAACAATAGTTGCTAAACTAACTGGTGGCAAGAACATGCCATTTGGATGCAGCAGATTTTCGAGCTTAGTCAGGCGGTTGATTGTTTTGAAAAAAAAAAAAAAAAAGTTTCAGATGAGGGAATAGTGTGCGAAAAACGCTAGGAATGGTTTAAAAAGAAAGCAGAAAGCATTTTGCAGGTAAATACATATGTACATACATATATTGTCGCATACAGAGCCCAAAAGAGTTGTTAATTTTATAGGATTGTGTTTTTGTTTTATGACGAAATACATAACTTTATACAATTTTCAAATTCTTACACTGAAAACAGCCATATTTGCAATTCCCTAGAGTCTGCCGCCAAACAGTGCGCCATGCCATTGAATACCAAATGTATGTATGTATGTATGTATCTGCTACATATATGTAAGTATATCTATGCATAAAGTAGCCGATATGATTTCAGAGTCTAGTCGGTTGCGCAGTCTGCGACTTTATTGTCGCAAAATGTTCAGCCAATGTATAAAATGGACACAACGTATTCATATATTGTAGGTTTGCATGTTGAATTTTCTCTTATCCACCATAATCCTGCATGAGTAATGGGCATATGGATATTTTCCAGTATAAAGTACGAGTAGTATGCATGATGAAATTTGCAAAAAAAAAAATATATTTGAATATGAAGTCTGAGAGGCAATATGCATGGAAGCAAGCAAGCGGTTGATTACACAAGGTGATATTGACCCTGGTCATGAACCGTTGACATGGCATAGACCTACTAAATCCTTTTTAATGCCACTTCTTTGCTACACTCAGCCACACATACATATTTCATTTTCCGCTCAATGTTGCAATCAAAATGCACATAGTTTCCATATTTTTATTACAATTGTGCAACATTGTGGAATCTGACAATCACTTATTTTGAAATAAATTTGTATTTCCTCATAAACGCCAGAGCATATTTTTTAGTATAGAGTAGAGCAGAGTTTGGTTGTTTGTCCAATGCCTTGGCTTTTAGCGGCTTAACTCGTCTGCTGCATCGAAGTAGAAAATTTAGATTCACATCCATTGAACATTTTTGTAGGTGAGAGAATGCGATGCGATGCTAGTTTTAGCAGCAAAGTGTGGAATGAGTTAGAAGTTTATGGGTTTTCTTGCTTGCTTACATCTGTACTACATATATATACAAATATTTTAATATAGCTATAATAAACACACAAGAAACGTATTAAATTTAAGATTTGTTTGGTCAAGCCGACAAAGTTATTTTTTTAATAATTTTTATTCGAAAGTTTCCGTTTTAATTGTAGCATATCTTAAAATGTACCGATAGCGGTGAAGATAACTACACCAAATTACATAACTTCGATGATGAATCTGCAATATTTACACGATAAGAAAACCGATAACGATTCTAGTATTACGGCCATTAAAAAAGATAATAGTGATCTTGTTGAAACCAGCGGCAAAGCACTTGAAGCCATGCTGCTCCCCTACTGTACACACCACTTGGGTCTGGCTAAGCATCACACGGCTTCCGGAAGGTCCAAAATACAATAACAGCACTAAACGATTTAAACATGCAAATAAATCGTTGTCTTAACCGCAATCACCTCTGTGAGTGAAGTGTCTTAGTGGCGTTGGACTTGTCAAAGACCTCTGACACGGTCAGTCATGCAACTAGTCTAGAAGATGTTGAGACATCCACCCCCACAGGGTCTGAAGGGATGGGCTACGAATAGCCTATGTAGTCGACAGTTGTCGGTATATTTTAGAGACTCAACGTCAAAACCGAAAAGGATTAAACAACGGGTGCCACATGGAGGCGTCCTCTCCTCGGTATTGTTTAATCATAATAGCTCGAAGCTCCCTCAGCCACCCGAGGGAGTTTCCATAGTCTCATATGCTGACGACTGTTCGATTGTGGCATCCGCCAATGGATTTGATGAAGGTGATTGGTTATCTCTCCGACCTTGTTCGTTTCTTTACATGTTGGAATCTGTCTCCTTCCCCTGCCAAGTGCAAGGCTGTGGTATTTACCACCTGAACGAAGGAGGTCAGACTGCAACCGAAAATACATGTGGACGGTGCACCCGTACCAACAATAAACCACATAACCACAATCAGCAATAAAGTACAGTGCCGCAACAAAGCCCTCAAGTCGCTACCCGACATCACTTTGGGCAAACATAAAGAAACTTTGTTGGCAACATACATGGCGATTTACCGAACGGTATTAAACTATGCCGCTCCAATTTGGTCGCCTGGGACAAGTAGGGCCCAGTGGATGAGGCAAATGCGGGACCATGAGGCTTCAATGCTCCCAGCTAGGGAGTACAATTTCATGCTCAGCAAGCTGGATTCATGCTGGAATCCTCGCAGTGGTGGCCAATGGACTGAACCCTACTGCCTACAAAGTGGTCTTAAATGACATTCCACATCACCACCTTCGTCAACAAGCAGAGGAGGAGCTCTAGCTGCCTCGTGAATCCAGCGTCACTTTGGCTCAATTACGATCTGGATATGGTAGAAGGCTTAACTATTACTTCTCCAGATTCAATCCTTATGTACTCAATGTATGCCCGGCATGTTGTTTGCAAACCCTGTCGAATCTGCGCGTTTCTTGGGCGACGATGAACGATACTCAGCCGATCTTACAGGGTCTAAGTAACCGCTACACTAACAACAAAATAAGAGTGATCTCTGTTGCTTTCCAGGTTGCATAGCCAGGAGGTGGTCAATTAGAGAGTAGTAGTCTCGAATTCGTCAAGTTTTTATGTCTCGGCCTAAGGTGTTTTTGTTTTTTTTTAAACATATTTCTGTAGAATTTTCCACCTAAAAATGCCGTTTGACCCTCACTTCAAGAAATGTTATACAAAATTATTCATCCGCAAATTTCCTAGAGGTCTTCTCTGACAGCATCTAAAGAACGTAAAAATCTACAAAAAAAATCCTTGATATATTTAACATTGATTCATGCTCCCTGAATATTGGAAGCTAACAGAGCAGTTATCTATGTATATTGTATAAGATATAAAGAATACTCTTAGTGAAATTTTTCGGCGTATAATTCTTTAGAATATTTCAACCTCCTGCGCCTTTTCAAATTGCTTGTTTAGGTGTTTTTGAACTAAGTAACGACACTTTTATTTAGCTGGGAGATAATGGGTTAAAGTATTCTAGAAAGTTTCGGGTAATGTTAACGGGCTCTTGCGGTAATAGATAATGGTAGCAAAGAGTCTATAATAAATATTTAAAAAACTGATAACACCAGCAATCCATCATAATGTTTAATTATCAAAAAACTGAGCAGAATGCAAGAAGATAAATAAAATTCAAAAAGTACAAAAGAAAAAATGAATAGCTGAAAAAATATTTGGAATTTCAAAAAATCATCGAATTTGTATCTTGCATTTTTTACCTTGTTAATAAGAAAAAAGCTTCCACCACTTGTCAAATTGTGACTCAAAAACTAAACTATAAATATAAGTGCATTTGTTTCACCACTTCTTTGCTCGCCATGTCTGAGGTCTCTGCTCGCGTTCGATAACCAACAACCAACAACAACGGTGACACCTCATTAAACTAGTCGAACTCGTTACATTCAATGTAGCAGATATTAGACCAGTTTTAAGTTACTCATAAACGACGATCATGTGCGTGCATGCGCTTGCACTTTTGCTGCATATTCGTCGTTTGTGATGTCGCGAATACTACACTGGAAACAAAAAGCCAAAACTGTGTTGATGCTAATTTATGCCAGATGGTTCATCGCTCGCTAACCGATAGCAAAACGCATATGGCTTATAAAGTTTTCAGTATTACTTTAGTTCATAGTTGAAAGCGTCAGCAGGGAAATAACAATTAAGTGTTGAAACAATATTTTGGCCAATATTCTACTCGATAGTGGCATGCAGATATTAAAGACAGCTTTTCAGTCATTAATAAGTTACAGCAATTTCGAATATCATATTTCTCATAAATTTAATGAAAAGACTGGAATTTATTTTTTCTCTCGTTTTAATTGTAAATATTTCTCATATGTACAAAATGTAATTAATTAAGATTTAAAGCCGTAAAACTGCATATGTGTACAGAATGCAATCAACAGGTTGGTAGGTGTTCATATTTATGAAATATTAACTCAAATCTACGACTGTACAGAAGTAGACCCAAAGACAAAAAAAAATTTTTCGTATCAATATGTTGCTATTGCCGAATTATTTAAACACAAACTCTAATTATATTAAATATATATGCTAATATAATAAGGATTCGCCTATATTTAATAAGTAGAAGTAATTTGATTAAATGTTGGCGTCTTATTTAGCCACAACGATACAAAATTTGAAAGAACCCACAAACGACTCGGTTTAAAAAATTGTAGTGCGAATAACCAATAATTCGAGCTGTTGTTTTTTGCTCAGTTTGTTTCTTTAAAAAAGCCATTATTTTATATTTTTTACTACACAGATAGGCTTTTTGTGAAACTCGTCAGTTTTACGTCCTCCAAACTTTTTCCTACAGCTTTTCAGTTTTTAATAACCGACGAAACATTGTGTACAAATCAGCAATCTAAATACCGCAAAGGCGGTACCCTCCACAAGCAAAAATTTGAGAGCCACTGCATCGTTTCTAAAACTATTGTTAACCAAATGTAAGATGTAAAAATTAAAAAAAAATATCCAAAACTTCAAGACAATTCTTAATATTAATGCAAAATAGTCTAAAGTCGCAATACAATTCGAAATTGAAGCTTGGCCTTAAGCAGTCATAGTAATATGTAGAAATTCATTACTTGACTCATGAGGTGTCATAAAATAAGTCTTAAAATTTTTATTTAAAAATTTATTTTGAAGGATTGCATACAAAAAATATTAAAATGAAGCAAAAAGTAAAATTTAATTAAAGTATAGGTACACACTCTACATATACATATGTATATATGAAATATTAACATTTGGGTGCGAAGCAGTTCGTCTCAGCAAGAAGCTTCATAGTCAACTTTTATGACGGTTGCCACCTGTTTGAAAAGTCAAATCAAATTAAATTATGCACAAGTCATAATCTTGGCGAGCTAAAGTTTCATATATATATTTTTTAGACGGATGCCACCTGTTTAGAACGTAGAATTATATTAAATTATACACAAGAATATAAAAAATTCATATATCCGTATCAAACGGTTCGTTAATAGTTAAAGTATATAGCTATCTATATTTTGAAGATGTTTGCCATATGCTTGAAAAGTCAAATTTAATAAAATTGTACACGACTTATGGGAAAAGTAAAAATGGGTGTCAAACGGTTCAATTTGCTGCGGAGAAGGTTTACAGCTAACTGTATTTTGAAAAGGGATGAAAAGTTTTCTAAAAGTAAAATTTAATTAAATTATACACACAAAAGATGTTGGCCTACAAGAGAACAAGGTGCATATTTAAATTTTTGTGAGGGTTGCCACCTGCGTCTTCAGTTTAAATATGCAAAGGGCAGTAAATAAACAAATATAGGCTGGACAACTTCTGCCGAGGTTTTCTAGTTTTTCTTTTATAAAAACACACAAGTTTCCAGTTTTGCGCGATTATAATATAAATAATAAAATTATATTTTCAATGTTTAATCAGAATTTCTAGAAACAGTTTGGGAACATAGCTTTATTTAGTACTTTAAGGTCCAATTTTCAAGGAGCTATAACTTGCTTTTGGCAATTATTTGCCGACGCTGCTGCAGATTTTTCTACTGTAATTTGTAGCCACTTCAACTTACACTACACTAACTATGCATACCCAAGTTTTTTATACAAATTTTGATTACAAATTTAGGAGTTCTGAATAAAATTTGTTTAATTTTTTCCTTTTTACAGGAATTTGCCCCAGTTTTGAAATCATTTGTAAGCCGACGTACTTTCTGGTAGAATTTTCGGGCGTTTTTCCTATCGACTAGCATCTCAAGCTCCTCGCAGTTGCACATATCGGCCTTTTTTCGGAAAATGCGCCCCGCTTCCTTGTTCAACTCCCGATATCTCTCCAGTAGAGCTTCATATTTTCTTCCATGGCGGCGCAACATTGCTCATCGTACTAGTTGTTTTTTCGGGATCGCTGAAAACGAATGAACTCTTCAGCGGAGGTATGTGATGTGTGAGAAAGTCCACGCAAGTGGGAAAAGTCTTTGGATTGCCATTCACCTGGATTGGCCAGAACGATTTTTCTGCATGCGGTTTAAGCAGCTCACAACTTCCGGGTGATCTCACCCAAGCATCCGTTTAAGAGTGAGCTAAAGTAAGAAGGCGAAATTGGTGGGGTCACTCCGACATTTTTGGGTTGAGCAAAAATAAAACAACGCGCGTGCAATTAGTTTTCCATTTTTGGCTTTGAAACTAGCAACACTGTTCATGTACATACATATGTATATCCCCCAAAATCGTCGTGTTGTGATGTCAAAGTGTGACGTGGTCTTGAAAAATCAAGCTTACGCCGCTAAAGAAGTTTTTTTTTTTAAATTTCAACATTGCTCGTGAAATGATAATGGAAGAACAACATATGACATACCATGAGGCTCAAGGACCCTGTGGACTTTAAAAAAAAATAATGCCTTTTGGATTTCGCATCATTTGAGAATTGCCAAGTAAAGCAAAACGGTTGCATACCTAGAATTTTTGTTCACAATTAAAATGAAGACTTGGTTTTTTGTTGTTGTCTTTGCTGTGTTTGTTACTGTACACATGTGTTTTATATCACATAAGCTTCGTGTCGCGACTCTCATGTCGCTAAAAAAATCAAAATTAGTCAATATGTCGTCGAGTTATAGTTATAAAATGCGCTATATGTAAAATTGGCCTATAAACTTAAAATAACGCAGCCATTCGATATGGGTATAATTCTCATGAATTCAATTAAAATCCGGGCAATCGTATAAGGATCGAATAAAATGAACATAAGAACGATATAAAAAAATAACTGAATGAAAATTAAAAAAAAAATCACTTAATATTACAAACAAACCGATTGCAACGCACATTTTATTAAAAGGATATGGGTTGCTTTACAAATGTAATTTATTTGTTTTACATACGCTTTACATTTAAAAATATTCAAAAGTATATATTTGTGCGCAAAAATATGTCGATGTGTAGCACACAGATTGTGCGAAATATCTCTCTCTCTCTCTCTCTGTAGGAAAAAACAATTTCTATTAGCAAACTGGTGCTCTTCTAGTGAAACTTATACTAGGTTATAAGCATTTGTTTTAATTAAGGATATTTTAAAAAATGTCTTTCATTTAAGAAACTTGTACTCTTGTAAGTTTTTCTCATCTTCCCCTTCTTAGTTTTTGTCAAATTTAATTTATTCATAACTTTAGCATAACGTTTCGAGGATTTTTCAAACATGGCCTTATTGTCAAAAAAAAAATCATTATGGAAAGGGATACTTTTGAATGTGAGGTTAGACAACGAACTTTGTTTTTTATAGGGGATCACAAATTTGATCATACTTAGGCTTGGTTTTCATTAGGTTAAATTTTTGTCAACAAAATTTTGTCACGAAGAGCCAATTTGTTGACATTGCATATATTTGCATTGTGTTCAAATAGAAATTCGTCACAACTCTGGCTGCCTTCAATCAACTGACAACATTTGACGTCAAATTTGACATAATGAAAACGAAGTATTATTCGTGAAGTTAGGTATAAGGGACGACTAAATTAAGCGGGAATTCCCTAGCATACGTATATTTACATACGGGCGTGCGTTTGACAGCTAGGTTGAAACATAGTGAAATGATAACAATGTGTTGTCAGTGACTTAACCTCACTTTTTCGGTAGCTCAATCACATAGCTGCATTTTAAAGTAGTGGAATATGGGGAAAAGTTGAAACCCTTTCTTACTCCATTTTTAATACTATTTCATAAATTGGGAATACTCCACTATTTAAATAAATATAAATTTGAAAAAATATGTACTATTTAATTTAGAGTTTAAAAGCACAAATATATTTGCATACATACATATATCGTTATTGCAAAAATCACATATGGCAAGTACATTTTTTACAGGTGATGCCAGAAATTTAAACTTTAAAGTGTGTGATTCTATGGAGAGGAATTTTTTAGTCCTTAAGATAGTTAATTTTTCAGTTACGGCTTTAAAACTGTGAAAAAGACTGAGTTGACTAAAATATGTCGGAAAATAAAGATATCAAAGTTTCCAATAAATCTGTACATTACTATCCCTATTTAAAGTCCAGCAAAAAAAACGTTAGGCCCCTCCAGTAAATTCACTCAGAACACTCTATTGACCCAGTTAAGATATTTGCAATGAAGGTACAGGCGAGAAGGGACTTCGCCTGTTTAAAGACACTACGTTCAAGAGCAGGCAGCAAGATTCGAAAGCAGTCACAGGATCACTGAATTCTAACGAGCGAATTTAATAATAACTTTCTGGATATGATCTACATATACGATTGATATGTGAGACTTGATGAAGCCTCCAGAAAACAAAGACGTAATATAACCTAGACCTCACAAAAGTTGTACACAAAAGTTTTAGTGCATATGGATCAGAAAAGACTATGCTGTTACGTAGTTGCCCAATTGGCAACTTTCTTTTTTTCTACATCTTCGGTGCGAGTACACCAGTAAAAGTTTTCTTATCTTAAAGCGTTGATGAAATACAACTACGTTAATTTTGAGCTCTTAAGTTTTGAGTCATGTCAATTCTGATTTTCCTAGTGGCATTATAATTTCACGGAATACATATATTTTCGTCTGACAGTTTTCCCCATTAGCTCTCGCTTAAAAGTGTTGTTTTGACCTTTGCTTCAAGAAACCATTGGAGGCTTAAAATTTTCGAGAAAATTATTATTCTTAAATACAAATTAAAATTAGCATTGCAAGTAACAGAGCTTTTATATGATAATATTTGTTATTTTATTTTATGAAGATTTCGGTTTAAGTCGCGCATAAAATTTTTTCTGAGAACACCTCCAGTCAAATTTTCCGAAGGATAATTTTCTAGAAATTTTTAGTGACCAGAATTTCATAACTTTGTTATTTGTAAACCCAGATAGATATATATGCCTATATATGTACATATATATATATACCAAAATGTTTAGAATGAAAGGGAAACTCGTTTAAGCCTTGTCTGTCCGTCGTACATCGGATAACTGTAGTAAATATTGAGAAAGTTAAACGAAACTTGTCCTCTTCCCAAGGTAGGTTGAGGATATTTTAGTAACCATCAAAGATAATTTGCTCAAATATGAAACATATGATTGAGTTGGAAATGGGTGATATTTTTTTTTTTTGGAAAATGGGTGTGGAACCGCCCACTTTTGAGGAAATAGGCGCATCTCCGAAACTACCACACCAAGCTCTACCAAATTTAGCGCATTTTAACTTAGTAGGTGCCGTTTCGAAAATTATAGAAAAACCACGCCCACCTTACATACAACTACTTTTCCAAACTCTACCACATTTAGTGACATTATAGATTTTAACTCATTAAGCATAATTGCCAACACTATATGAGTCGGACAAAAAGCTCTTCCAGCCGATTCGAATTAGTATCCACCGAGTCGCAAGCGCAATCATTCGCTCACTCTTTTCATCTTCGAAAAGGTCGCGCTCGAATGACTGGTGTCACTGGAAGTTGGGTAAAAATTTCTCAAGTGGGCCACTTGATGATTTGAATTGGATTTCAACAGAAAACTCGAAAACCAAAGGATTTTGTTGAGACATTTTTTTGTGGTTGTTAGCAACAAAATTTATTGTCATCTTTTTTTCAAAAATTCATATCTCCGTATGACTTTATTGATGAAAGATTTTTTTCCTATTACATTAATTGGGTCATAGGAAACCAGTCAAGCTGAGAAATTAGGTCGTCAGTCAAGTCTGAAGCTTCTGACAGTCAGTTGCGTTCAACTGAAAGGGATTGTCCATATCCCGGAGTAAACGGAGTCGATCCACTATTGGAGCGCTTACTTCTTCGTCACCTCATGATAAATCATATGTCAAATATTCAAAGGACATTATTTAATGTTCCTTCTTTAATTTCAAGAAAACAAATCACGCAATTCTAAATTTATCTTTTATGCAAGTTGAAATCATGAATTTTTTCTTTCTCGATTGAGTTACCAAATCAAATGTATAGTCGTTTAGTTTTCGATAATCGACTAGGTAACGACAACAGCTGATTCGGCGAATGCGAAAATCGTTAAAAAATGAATCCTGAATAGCTGCATCGTTAAAATTTTCCTTAAGATGATCGCACTACTGCATCATTAATATAATTTTTTCCAACAGGGGTTCAATATACACACCAACGTATTTACATATATAAGTCCACAAGG
Organism: Anomoia purmunda; assembly: GCA_951828415.1. Classification (NCBI taxonomy): domain Eukaryota; kingdom Metazoa; phylum Arthropoda; class Insecta; order Diptera; family Tephritidae; genus Anomoia; species Anomoia purmunda. Next base: position 32,581,152 of record OX639996.1, read on the forward strand.
ACAGCAGCCGCTTCCACGTAAAGTCGGGCAAAAACAAAGACAGTGAGCTGTAAGGCGATACGTTCGGTTGTGAGGGAATGCATTGCATTGCATTGGAATTTACAGAGCGGCGTGCAGTGAAAATCCAATTTTCAATGACCATTTATGGCATTTGTGCGTCAATTGAACTGGGCAGCTACTCTGTGAATGACTTTGACAAGGGAAGCTTTGGATGAGGTTCAAAAACTCCATGGTATGTATTTATATATGTCCGCATCGTTCTCGAAAAAGCGTTAAAGCCGTTAATGCATAACGCTTATAATAGCAGTGATTGTTACAATGCATTGCACTTTTATAAATATCTTCATTGTAAGTATGTATGTATATGTATTTATTGGATATACATACAAGGCAAACCAGAAAAGCAGACAAGACACAGACGTGGATCTGCTGCAGCAGACAGGATATACAAGGGCAGGAATACAAAGTAGCAGCATGAAATCGGATCAACAATATATAACCAGTCAGTGGCGAAAACAAGCAAAGAAAAAAAAGAATAATTGTATTGAATGAAGGCGGCCAAAGTAGGAGGTTATTAAAAACGAAAAACAATAACACAAAAACACGAAAACCATCAAAAATAGCTTCAATCACATTAAGGGAAAACATTATTATTGTTGCTGGCGGCCATCGTCAACACCGTCCACCGTCCATTTAGGGTCGTGGCATGTTGCTGGTAAAGCGATATTTAACAACAATTGCTGATGCCACAATCCAAATCCGGCGCACCACTGCCGCAACATTACGTAAGCAAATGAGACCAAAAGAAAATAGAACGACTGCCGCCAAACAAAGAAATCATAACAGTGTTCGGTGAGAAGAACAATAACACAAATGCAGGCCAGCGCAATGTTGCAACGAAGGGAAATATATCGAATCGACAACTGCAACGCATTTACGCAACAAAATTATGCAGCAGTAGCAACAATCGCAATGGCAACGGTGATGACGCTCGTAGGCAATGAGCCAACAAAAGAGTTCGGCGTATGGCGCTTACCACCACTTAGATACATAGGTACATCTAACTGCAAATAAATAGAAAGATGAGGATCTGGGATAAGTAACGCCACTAAAGAGGTATTGGACATTTTTTGGGCTAGGTACAAAAAGTCATAACTAGAGAACGAGAACAAAGCGAACGTATCACTACCCATTCCCACAACAAGTACCAAAAGTTTGTGCTCTTTTTGTCATACTACTCCCGAGCACTAATAAAACACGAAACATTTCAATAGTAGGTGAGTACAAACCAAACGAATTGTTTGTTGCCTTTCATATTTGCTTAGTTTCGTTTATCATAAAAATACTCATCGTGAGCAAAACCCAAACAAAGGTAGGCAAGTTGGAGTGGCAGCCGCTTCCGGCGGCACACTTAGGAAATTAATAGGACGCCCATTGTGTTACCACAAGAATTTAAAACCATCCGTAGAGAGATTACCCCTCGCCAAACCATTTTGCCTCGCTAATGAATCTCAACAGGCAATTAGCCTCGGTGTTTGAAACCTCACTAAGATCATCCAGAAATGATGATCTCAGATACCGCATCCTGTTTTCATACAGTGCAGGACACTTACACAGTAGACGCCAGACCATTTCCTCCTCTTCTTTTCGTCATTCTTGTACCTCCTGCAGCTTCTTCGGAAAGGTACGCCCAGCCTTTCTGCATCTTTTCCTATCAGACAGGGCCCTGTTAGGGCCTCAGTCATGTTAGAAATATTTTCGCTCCTCAGAGAGTAGCGTACGCGACCATTTCCGATCCCATTTAGGCCACCACTGACTTGAGGTTCGACATGGCGTATTTTGACTCCATCTACTGTAAGCTTGTTTCTATATACATTCTGAGTAGCAGGTTCTTTATCCTAAATAATCTGATTGGTCGTACCTTGTCTTGCAAGTTCGTCTACCATGCCTGTGACCAGGGACCCGAATGAGACTGTTCTGCTTGGCCATCTCATGTAGAGTTAGGCGGCACTTGAGTTAAACGTGAAAATGAAGATGTTTCTTCTTAGAATTCCGGTTCCAAGCTTCTCTACTGCTTCCACGATAGCTGAGACCTCAGCCTGGATAACGCTGCAGTGACCTGGTAACCTGAAGGAAATTTGTAGGAGAAGGTTTCGTGAGAAAACGCCTCCACCCACTTTATTATCGAGTTTTAAGCCATATGCATAAATGACAATACTATCAGGTGGAATGCAAAACTAAAGCACATCGATCCGTGCTGCTCGGAATAGAACAAAACTTGTTTAAATTAGAAGAGTGCTCATGGGTTTCGGGATGCCACTGGGATGTCTCTCTTAATCGCAAAGCAGTCAACGATCATACGATCACCCCATATAGGAGAATCGGTCTAACGATTGCTGTAAAGATCCACTGACAGATCCGGGGATTAAAACAAAATAATCTATGAGGCAATATCTTTTTCGGAGTTAGTATTTTTGACAGCTGTGACTTGATTTATATTCAGTTTGGCTTGCCATTTACAAGAATTGAAGCCGAACGACCATTAAGCGCGTCGCACGTTCGGTGAATGGGCCCAAAACGTGATAGCCACCGATCCCGATTTTCACAAGAAAAATTTCTTCAGCGATGAAACTCACTTTTGGTTAAATGGGTACCTTAATAAGCCAAATTTGGCGTGTTGATACTCCACAAGGCATTGTTGAGGCGCCGTTTCATCCTCAAAAAGTTACTCTTTGGTGTGGTCTATGGGCAGAGAGAATCATTGGTCCATATTTCTAGAAAAATCAAGCCGGCCATAATTTTACAGTCAACGGGGAATGGTATAGAGCCACGATTAATGATTTTTTCGTGCCTGAATTGTAGGATGTTGACGTGGACGACCTTTGGTTTCAACAAGACGGCGCTAAATGTCATAAAGCCAACGAAATAATAAATTTATTGAAGGCATTTTTTGGTGAGAGCATTATTTCGCGTCGTTGGCCAAGATCTTACGATTTAACACCGCTGGAATATTTTTTGTGGGGTTATATAGAGTCACTTGTCTACGCAGATAGGCCCGAGACGATTGACGCCTTGGAAGAGAATATTCGGCGCATTATACTCGTATCTGACATACGGCCCCAATTGCTGCAAAAAGTGGTCGAAAATTTGGCCTCTCGGCTAGAATTTATCCGAGTCAGCCGCGGCGGTCACCTGCCGAAATTAAATCTAAAACAGAATGGCAAATCCTCATCTTTATAATAAAGCTAAACTCTTAGCCATAAAGGTAAATTATGTGACTTTTATTTTTTCTTGAAAACCACATCTCTAAAAAAATTACCTTTATTAAAGTGCATGGTTCGGATATTTTGTTCTTTTTATTTGAGTTGAATGAAAATAATCAATCTCCTACAGATTTTATAAAACTTTAGAGGAGCTGATATATTGAGATAAGTCGGTATAAGAAGGATTGTATCAGATATGCCGCAAGAATTGATAACAGAACTGCCCGAATTAGCCACTTATCGATGCATAGAACGAGTGTCAACATTAACAAGACGAGCTGCACTGCCAGACAGTAGAGAGAGTACCAAGAAACCACAAATGCATACAAAATGCAATACTGACTTTGACCATAACCACAATTTAGACATAAGAGCCCTCATCGTCACGGCAAGACAACACAAATGGAACGTGCACGCCGCTGTATGGAGATGCCGGGCTATTCATCGCACTTACCAAGGCTACAATTCGAACTAATGTATCTATATGTATCAATATGTGTGTACCAATACATTCATACCAATAGAATTTATATATAACTTTTCTGAGGATATCTTTTTTTTTAGTGCGAGTATCTTTTGCCGCGCAAATCCATCGCCGGCCGATAAATGAAAATCTAATCAATGAAGTGTGCCTGTTTCCGACACACAAATACATTGATACCCCTAAGAGATGTAGCGCTGACGCTCGCTTAGCAGTCCGATGCTTTTGTCGGCAGAATCGTTGGCGTTGCCTCTGTAGCGACGCGTCGTCGAGCTTTATCAGTTTGCGTTGGGGCTGAGTCAGCAGCAGACGTTGAGGGTATCTATTATTCGCGCTCTCAGCTGGCTATTGCTGTTTTTGTTTTTATTGCCATATTGTAATTTCACTCTCGCCGTTAACAAACTTTTACGCACAACAACTTGTATGAATGCTGCTGGTACAGGGCCGTTTCAGTGGCGGCATTGAACGCTACTGTATTTTCTATCAATTGCCGATATCTTACGTATGAGACAGACATATGTGCAATATATGTATGTTTATAGTTGATTATTAGAATTAAGTTTTAAAAGAGAAGTATGAAATGACATAGACCAATATCTTTGCATGATCAGAACAAAGATCAACTTTCAAATATGAATTCTCTAATATAATTTTTTTTTCTTAACTCGCTGATTAGGTTAACAGGGTTTGAATGTTCATTTTCTTTCAGCTATATCGTCATGTTGATTTTGTTCTTTTGAGACCCAACTACATATTCCTAAAATTATCAGGATCACGCGCTGATTTGATTTAGCGATGCCCGTCTTTCTGTCCGTTTGAACGCACACTAGTCACTCAGTTTTAGAGATATCTAAATAAAAATTAGTAGGCAGATGTTTTTCTATAAAGCATTTGCTATTTTACAACTGATTGTTCAGATATGAGGTTTTCCATTATAACTCCTAATAATGGAATACCTAAGAACTTGAATGAAATTTGGCGCTTGGCTCACTTACAATTAACTTAAAGTGCACAACAAAAATCATCGAGATCGAACCATTATAACTTATAGCTCCCATACAACTGATTGTTCAAATATGATAATAATAAAATAGTAATAATTCGGCACTTACATAATCTAGCCCGATGTTTGGCCGAACTTCTTCTACAATTTGTGGGTGTGCTTGATGTTCTACCACAAATTGAGGGAGCTATAAAAAAAATCTGACCATAGGCTGATTCCATCTATTTCACGTTTACACTTTCCAGTAAATATTCGACTCTACGGAAGGCCGATTGGTGATACGAGACAGGAGTTCTTGAGGGATCTTATAGCGTAAGATTACCATTTATGATTTGCTCGAAATATATTTCAAATAAAATTAATTTACCTTTTCATACCAGACACCGTAAGTATAAATATTTTTTAAACATCTATTGGGGTATATGTTTTCCTTCTGTATTCTATGATTTCATCAAAGAACATAGATTACAAAGAAGTTGCATCAGTGAAATTATCCTGTGGTAAGAAATGTTTGCTTATTTCACCCCACCACAAACTAATTGAATCCAATCAGATACTAATATCAATCAGTGAATGTCAAATTTGTTCTGGTATGGTGAAATAAGCTAAAATATTATGTTGGCATATTCGGTGAAAGTATGGAAATTCTTAGTAAACTAGGTTCTTGGATTTCGTGATCTAAGGTGATTTTTCTGCCCTATACAATCGTCAGATGTACTGCGCCTAAAACTATGTCGCAGAATATATCATCGAAAGACTGTAATGACTATTGTCATCATTAGAGGGCTGAATACCAACTGTCAGGCTGATAAGTTTTGTCAGGTCAGTAGCATAGAGGATTTATTTTTGTCTTAATATATGAAGGGTCACCTCAAATAATGTTGTAACCGACAATTTTTTCATATCTCTTTTTTTTGGGTATTTTCTATTTTCAAATACCGTCTTAAGTTCATATAATGAACTTTATAATTCCGTTGGAAAAACAGTACCGATATTTTTTTAAGGAGAGTGCTTTAATGACACACGAAGTTAAAGTAGTAAAATTTTTGTAAACCAATTTTATAAAACATCTTTTAACGATTTGCCAGATTGTTTTTTTTTAAAGGTTTCTTGATTTAAGACTTTTAGGTGAAGGCTAATCGAGGAAACTGTTCGACGAAAATATTTCCCGCGAAATTTTAACCTTCCATTCTGCTGAGACAATTTTTGGAAACAGCAAACGTCGGGTTTGAAAACTGTTGTATCCTTTTCAAATCCAACGAATGTTTTATCATTGGATGGGTATACTTTCAGAAAGTATTAAATCCACATTCTCGAATTAGTGTTACACGATATGAAAAGTGCAAGAAATTTAATAAATTTATTGACTCAAAGAAACATTTCACGGAATAATCTAAAGATACAATGGAAACTATACTCATAGTGGCGAGAGGCATTAAAAGAAAGTGTGGCAACAACCCACCCACCACCGGCATTAACATGTTACATACATATATGTATGGATGTGTGTATGTATGTATGTATGTGCATAGCAAAGCTGTGACAGGCGCATAACCGATGGAATGAACAATCAACCGAGTAACTTTCGCAACAACGTTACATTCAAAACGCCGGCACATGCTTGCGGTTGAGCACAGAGTAAATATGTATGTATGTATTTATATTTGTCGACAAACGGAACATTGCCAGACAGACGACAGAGGGCTAAAAGTGGCGTCCATAGAGCAGGTTGAGCAGCAATGGAGAGCATTCATTGTTCAGCCAATTTGCAACTCATCGTCGTCATTGCTGCTGCTGTTGCTGTTCTTGTTTTGTTGTTTTTTTTTGTGTGGTTGTTTTTGATGCCCCATCATTGACGATGTTGGTGGAAATGACGGTCGAAGCTGATGCTTCTCCATTCAGCTAACGTCATACAAAATTAAAGCAACGAAGTAAAGCAGTGCGCTTCTGCTGGCCGTGACGATGACTACGACGACGACGACGACGTTAGCGGCGACGGTGATGTTGACGCTGACGTTAACGTTGACTACACCAACGATGATGACACGCTAGTGTGTTGGCATTAAGAATTTTGCGGATGCTGTAGCCATTATGGCTGTTGACGCCGCCAACACGTTGTATTGTCGTATTTGGTTTATTGTTTATGCTGTTGTGTAGGTTGAATGCCTGGCAAATGACTGAAGGAATGCATGAATATTGAAATAAGGCAAGAACGTATGAAAGAGCGAATTGTTGTCATGCTTTTCATAATCGCTGATAACGCAACGCGAATGCAATGAATTTGGCGTACAATACTCGTTAATGTGTAGATTTGTTGCCTTGGTGGCAACTTCCGCCAGTTGGCAGGAAGTAACGTTAAGGGAAGTGAATCTTTTAATGACAGTGTGAGTGAGTGAGTGAGTGAGCGTGCTGTAAGGAGGTATGGCAAGTCTGAGAGGTAGATGCAGGAGCCATTGTAAAATATATTGACTAAAATGATGCCTGTCGTAGAGACGCAGAAGATTCGTTTAACCTTTGAAAATTGAAAAAAAAAAATTGTTTTTATATTAATAAAATTGTGTTGAGAGTGGATTACTTACAGTGTTAAAGGTAGTACGCCTAAAAGATGACACAAAAAAGCAAATGAAAACAAATAATACAAAAACAATTCGTACACTGAAATGGCGAAACATTTCAAAAACTTTGACAAAATGTTCTGTTCGAAATGCTGTCGAATTTCACGACAAATCATTTTACTTATTGTAGCTTTTGACAGAAACGGGAAATGGGAATAGAAACCCCAGATTTCGGCTTCGGCACTGTTCTTTAGAAAAAAGTCAAATAAGTCATTCGGATTTACATAATAGCGATCTGATTTGCAGTAATAATACCGAAAGAAATCATAAATTCCATAACGAATTGGCCACCTTTCTCAATAGAGGACTATGCTTTAAATAAAATCGACGAACGCCATATACGGTAGAATGAAACACTATGAAATAAAATTATACAAAAAACAAATAACATAAAAAATAAACAATTTGTCCGGCGTTTCGTTACCTGTGACAAATAATTAATCAGATTCGAATTTGTTCTGGCCAAAGAACGTTGCATCCCATTCCACCGTTCCTCAGAACCGGAACTAGTTTGACTTCTGCTGTAGCAGGCTCCTTGATGTAGTCATGCTGTGTCGTCCAATTCTTTTTTCTCAAATGAACCACCAAGTTAACTTTGGGTTAAACCATATTGCGGCGCTCGAAGTGGCGCCAATATTGGCTATAACGTTGACAGAGCCGAGCATTCCCGGCATAACTGCGCGCCTGACACAAATTTGTACAAATCGAGTAGAAGCATTCTCCGTGCAGAAAAAATTTTGTCGCATCGCCGATGGTACTGATGTGCCTTAGCGAAAAAGTTTCATACTGAAAAATATACATACTTACACACAAATGTTTTGTAGTCATGGTATAAAAAGTGAGTTGCGGCCAAGAGCCGTAGCTCGACAACTGCAAGCTTCAAGTATAAATGAATGTACAGGGTGGTCCATGTAGCATATTTAAAAAATCACATGAATGAACAAAAAAAAAAACACGCGTTACATAATAAAAGTAGTCGTAGTAATTACAAGTAGCGTTAGTAAAAATAGCGGTAGAAATGAGTAAAATTTGGGGTAGAAAGTAGTGAAAATAGTGGTAGAATTTGGTAAAATTACTGGCTAAGTATTAAGTAGTAGCATAAGTAAAAATAATGGTAGAAATTAGTAAAAAGAAAGTGGCAGAAAAATAGTGGGAGAAATTAGTAAACAATAGGGGTAGAAGTTAGTAAAAGTAGTGGTAGAAATTAGTAATCGCAGAGGAAGAAACTAGTAAAAAAAAGTTGCAGAAATTAGTAAAAAGGTGGTGGAAATTAATATTAGTAAAAATCGTGATAGAAATTAGTAAAATTGTTTAAGAAAGTGGTAAAAATAATGGGAGAAATTAGTGAAAATAGTGTGAGAAATTGTAAAAATAGTCGTGACCGCTCATAACCCGATTACCGAACTTATCGAGCAAATGATCCATTGTGGCTGTGCGCGAAAGAGCTGCCAGTGGCAAAATAATATATGATAAAAAAACAACCACTCTACGGACCACCCTGTACACGCATACTTGCGCATACATATCTACAAAAAAAATATGCAAATAACCGGCCAACAGGCAGCTCAATAAGCCAAGCAGTCACTCTCACTTACAAAATCGTGCCGGCTAGTTAGGCCAGTTCAATTGCTTAAACAAAAAAAAAAAGAAAACAAAATACAGCGTGCTCACTTGTAGGTGTTCTTGTTGTTACTTTGTTTTAACTTTTGTCTTTTGCCGTCGATTTCGTAGCTGTAAGAACTTTACTCAGTGCTTTTGTCGCAAGTGCTCTGCCTACAAATAAAAGTTGACGAAGCTGACTGGTGGCATGCAGTTACCGGTCGCAATGCTACCAGCGCCAACTTGCTCTCAGTCTCAGCTTCAGTTTCAATCTCTGACATCAACGACAACACCCGCCGCACAAGCAAGCACATTACAATACATTACATTGCCGTGCAAAGTAGCTACGTCTGTGTGGGTGTGCGTGTAGGTGTGTAGGTGTGTAAGTGCAGCGTTAAAAGCTTGGCAACTACAGCGCTTCAATACCTCGCTCGCTTTTGTGGGCTCACACTATAATTCACAGACGGCAGGCCAAGTCGAGAGTTGTCTACCACCACTTTGGAGGTGGGTCTATAAGCTCCACTAAGCATCGCTGCCTGCGACGACTGCTACGCCACGCTATACGCTGTTGTTTGTTAGCTTCTCGCTTGGGTCATACGCTGTGGCGCGCTGTGCTGTGCTGTGGTGTGTTGTGGTGTGCTGTGTGTGCTATTTGACTTTGCCTTTTGCTCTGTCTCGGCTCTTCGTTGTTTTTATGACTTTTGTTGGGGCTTCCTCGCTTTTGCGGCATATTGGATGGTTGTTTTATGCTTTGCGATGCTTTGTTGGATTTGTTGTTGACGCCACTGTCATTGCTGTGTGCTGTGGGCTGTGCTGCTGCTGTTGCTTCTGCTGCTGCGGTTTGTTGGTGGCTCAATTTTGCTGTGTGTGTTTTTCCTTTGCTTTGGGGGTATCATCGCTGCGGCCGTGTACGGCCTGCTTCAGTCTGTCGTTTGACGTGCATAGAGGCGGCATTGAAGCGGAATAGCAAGTGTGATTCTACTCGATTTGTTTGCGAGCGGTATACAAACGTGCGTTTAGCTCGTAAACGGAATTATCGTTTGTTGTTGGCATCGGTCGGTATATGAAGAAATCAAAATATATTATAAGAGAATAAATTAAGAAGTCGCAAACAATATACTAGCGGTGCGATTTGCATGCATGGTGAAAACAAAAAAAAAACTAAAAAAATATTTACATACATATACATATAAATAAATAAGTATGTATGTATATATAATATACAAATAAATAAAGGAGATTAGTGTAGTGGGGTGAAAGAAATTCCATAATTGATAAAAAGGCGCGCGAATTTCGGTTCGTTGACGTTATGCGTTGATTTTTGTGCTTTGCGAAGGTGAGTGATGTTGAGATAGAAGAAGATGTGCGATAATGCGGAAAATGTGTGAATTATTAATAAAGCAAATATGTTCATTAAATATATTTAGTAAATGTTGCTGTATATTAGAATGATTTGCCGCCAACCCTTATCAAATTTGTTTTGGTGGCAAACCGGGGTCGGCGCTGTGTCATCTTCAGTGAAATTTGCCATTCAAAATAAAAAAAAGTGATATTTAGTGACAAAATTAGAAAAATAATTTTAAAAATTTATCCTGAAGAATATTTATAAAATATGTGATTTACCTTTATACATTTGTATACATATACACGTATAGAAGAAAGTTTGAAGTTTAGAAAAAATAATCGAAAAGCAATACCGTGGAGTAAAGTGCAACTAACAACAGTTTTTATAATATATACCATAAACATAAATAAATTACAAAAAATATATTTAACGAACAAGTCTGCCATTTCTCTTTGTAAGGATTTGAACAAACAAAAACCTCATAATCAATTTGAAACAGTCTCATTTCATGCACTAAGTAGTGGGTTGTAAAATCATATATGTTTACAGTGACACAAGCAAATAACCACATGTTGATTTGTTCTTTTTTTTTTAATTTTAAAATGTTAGGTATGATAATTTTTTTCGGAAATTTTTTATAAAAATTAAGTACGTCCTTTAACAAAAAATATATATAGCTCAAAATTTCGAACTTTGTAAAAAAATTTTGAAAATTTAAAAACTGATCATCAAAAATTTGTAACTTAACAATTTCGAAACTTTTTTTCATCTAAAGCATGCAATGTCATTAGCGGATAAAAAGTGAAAAAAACAGCGAGAATTTATTTAGAATTCAACCGTTATATAGGAAAATGTGCGTAAGATCAAAATTAAAAAAAAAAAAAAAATTTAAAAAAACAATCGGAGCTTTGCATTATTAGCCACAAAACTGCATAACCAAAAGTTTATAATTTTCCCAATACGTAAAATTAATCGGAGAGCTCGATAAAATATATAAAATTTTTTCGGTTTCCCAGATATGGCAAAATAACGGATTTTGAAAAAAAACGGCAATGTTAAAAAATTAAAAAACTTGAGTGTTCGAAATTTTTTCAACGATTTCTTCAAACTCGGTTTTTTTTTGCTAAAAAAGAGGGGAAAAATGGTTCTTGCAAATAAATTAAAAAATATCTAAATATCGTCGGTGTAGAATGAAAATCTACTAAACTCGTTTTTCTGTCATATGACATAAAGCTGTTGGGGAGAGAAGGAAACGCCGCACACTGTCGCGATATAAGCTGCGGTCAAAAGTAATGCTCCGATTTCGCTATAATTTTATTATAAGGCTGTCATTTATTATAGAAAGAAGAAATCTGAGATATGGTGAAATTGGACTACTGTCGCACCAAATTGCAATATTTTGTTTGCACTCTGCTTTTCGTTGCTTTCGTTGCGATGCATACAGATTTATAGAAGAATAATGACAGCAGATCAAAAGAAATACAAGAATATACAAATTGGAAAAATAGTGCTTTCCTTTAACTTCTTACGTCTAAAATATTTCGACAATATTAAGTGGTGTTTCGCTCCCGCTCAACGTTATGCTGAACGTGATGCCTGTGGACCTTGCCAGCAATGTGTCTGCAGCCCCTGCTGCAATCCGGTTAAAGCACAATTTATACAGCTTCAACTCGGCCTATGGGCATTCTAAAATTCTTGCCAGCTTGGACTTTACCCCTTCTTGTAGTCAGGCTACAATTATGGCCTTAGGGTCTCTAATGGTCAGATTGAAACTGGTCGGGGAGTGTGTGACTTCTCTCTCAGCCGCCTCTGAATTTTTTTATGACGGAGTTCCCTCGGCAGGACACCCTTGAAGTCATTCCTTTAAGCAGAGAGAAGGTGGGAGCTCATCGGGCCGCCTGCGGTCATCTATTGGAAAAAGGGCTCTATTTCGGCTCAACGAGCGCTAGGCATTTACTATGACATGCAGAATTGCAAGAACCCTCTGGCCGGTGGTAGACCGTGGGTGTTCAATGGAGCTCAGGTCGCTAACAAAGAGGCAACTCTCAACCCTTTTTGCCGCAACTGTATGGAGGATGACGGGTTGGAATAATATTTTAAATTTCTATTCAGCGAAGCTGCATTTGTAAGACTGAGGTTCATGCACCTAGCTCTAATTAACACTTCAAAATAGCTCTCTGGGTTGAAATCTGCAGTTTGGGTACTTCATTTTGGGTACGCAGCGTTTCTCGAATTAACGATTTTTGGTTATGGTGTACGTTACCGTTCTAACAACAGGTGGTATAACTATGGAATCCATTAATATATCTAAGCGAGTTTCCTCTGCGGAGACTACCTACCATCAACCTAATCTAACCTAACCTAACCTAACCTAAGTGACGTTTCCACAGTGGCGGTTGATCTTGATTTGGAAGTTATATAACTACGCTTTTTAAATTCATAACCGACTGTTAATTGCTTGGAGTAAGTTAATCTCCATCGCCGTCCACGGTCCTAAGTGAAATTACGATGTGATAAATATTATGAAATGAAAATAATGGCCAGTCAGATGTTAGTGATAGTCTAGATTCTAGTGCGGTAACAATTTTTCCAAATTTCCTCTTCACTTTCTTAGCACTAAAATTTAGTTTGCCGAAATCAGTGAAGTTTATATTTGTTTCTGGCACTATATATGTATGTAAGTATGTATAAAGTTGACTTTTATTTCACAGATGCTATACTACTCTAACAGGCCTGTTGGTGACATCTTTTGTAGAATTGCGAGAAAAATAATGCATTCATAAATTCAAGTAATGCAAGTTGTGTTGCAACCGCGTGAAAGAAAATTTGGATGTATAGAAATATTTACAAATACATAAATGTTTATGTGTGTGTGAACTTGTACATACATACATATACAATCAAAGTTTGTTTTTTGTAGTGTTTCGAACAATAAAAATGAAAATGTGAAAGCCGGTTTTGTTATTGTTAGATTTGCATTTTGATTTTGACTTCAATGCATTGAATTCAAAAATTTTGAAACATCAGTATTTTCGGAAGAATAAATAATAAAATGCAAATGTGTAAAGTTTCCACCACACAAAAGCAACAATGGCAAATCCAAAGTTGCAAGTAGAAATTTTACAGAAAACAGGTTTGGCTTAATTTCGAGTTATGGAATTTTTTTTTAGTGCTATGGAAGTGCAAAGTTCTAATGTCAAATCAAAAGTCATATTGAGATGGTAACAAATAGATTTTTAATTTGTTCATCAATTCTACTGAGGTTTTTTATTCCAAAAAGTACGAAGTTATTGGTTAGAAAAATAGTTGTTCTTTAACATAGTAGTGGATATACAGTGGGTGTTGTGCCCAATAGAGAAAATAATTTACTCTATGGCATGAATTTAAAAAATTTTTTAATCAAATTAACCAACTAAATACAACATAAATAATTCTTAATTGCTTAATCGATAATATAGAAAATATAAAATAACTTTAATGCACGATCCGAGTCAAGTGTCTAGTGAGAAGCTGCCGCAGAATGTAAAAATAAACTACACTGAACGGTAATAATAGTACTACAATAAAAAATTCGAAAAATTAATTACGGAATGAATTAAATAAACTATCAAATTCAAAATACATCCCCAATTATCACACAAAATAAAGTTACATAGTGCAATAAAATCAAAATGAAAATAAATAAATAAACAACATACAATTCAAAACGACCATTGCTATCTAAAATTAACAGAAGCTTTGAAAAACAATTAAGCATTCAAAAAGGCAACTATCAACAACGTTCGCACCTAACAGAATGCGTGACATGTTTTGGTGTTATTGTGACACATAAAAAAACTGGAAATCAAAAGGCCAATACCACCAAAAGGTAAATACTACTAAAAAAAAATGCAAATGCATAACTAAATATTTGGATGTAGGCAAGTATGTACATATATAAATTATATCAGTGCGAGTGTGTATCTTTATAGTGGAAATTTAAATATATTTTTTTCTTAAACTCAGAGCAGTTACCTTGTAATTTTTTTTCTAATTGGTTTATTTGTAAAATACCTATACATAGCTATGTTTGTTTGCTAGCTTACGAGTATAGACCAATATGGAAATCTATAACGCTGCCGGTTTTGAAGTTTATATAGAGAATTTTGCTGGTTGAGAAAAAAAACGCACGGTTTTTAAAATACCGGATACAGAAAGTCCCGCATATTATCTATATATAAATATATATATACGAAAGGATTTAAACTAAATTTGAACAAGATATTCCTTATCACGGACATAAGCTATATTTAAATCTGTGAGGCGGCGCATGAGTCGAGATATTAAAAAAAATGAATTTAGGGTTAAATATATACATAATATATATTATGGTTAAATATATTGGTGCTGATATTAGATCAATAAAATGTACTTTCATGAAAAATAAATGCGCTAGGTGGCTCTCGAGGCAAGCTATTCGAAAAATCTTTATTTATGGCCCGATTCTAATGAAATTAGAAAAGTATAATGGAAGTGCGACGAAAATCTATTTTGTAGGTGGGGCTAGAATCAAGTTATTCGGAAAATACGTATTTATGGTCGGATATTGATGATATTAGACGCGTCTTATTTAGCAAATCTCTTTTATGTTCCGATGAAAAAATATGCATAAAAATCCGTCAACCCCTTAAACTATTAAAAACAATGTCCTTTAGTTAAAATCGACATTAAGATTGCCCTTTAGGTAGTTGCAGCTGTTTTTAACAAATATCCCATTAAAATTAAGTAAAAAAAACGACTACTAACTTTAGCGTCCACTTCATTTTTACTGTGATTACGTGCCATTGTTTTTAAATTCATCGAAGTTGCATTTTCAGCTTTAAAAAATTTTCTGAAAGTATATGGAAGCTCAGTAAGTTATGCAGACGAGGTCACTGGTATCAACTAGTACAATGTTATAAATGGTTTCAGTAATGCGAAATTGTGTGTCGCTGATCACGAATCCGAAATGAGGTTTCAAAATTCTCATATCTCTCGCATTCGGTAATTCGTTATGAGCTAATTGAAATGAATTTGAAATCTTCAAGTTATCTACTTTTATTGAAAAATTAGAAATACTGCTCGTATAGCTTAAAGTAACACAAAACAAACTTTAATTGCTGATGTATATTGGAAGGATTTTCCGTCACTTGCCAACTTTGGTTAGGAGACAAACCGGTTTCGGCATTTTGCAATCTTTAGTGTAATTTTTGGTTCTATTCAGTTAACGTCAACTGGTTCCTATTTACTTATATATGCTATTGTTATTAGCTGATAGTAAGGGTTCGTGTTATAAAAGCTGAAAATGTATTCTCTTAGCATTAATGCAAAGGAACTGACTTTTGTTATATTGTATTATTGCTTGGTTTTCTTAAGTTGCGCTGTGTATTAATTTTTTAGGTAAAAAATTTATTTTTGTCGTATAAATTTCTATTTTACTCATCTCCAAAACCTGCGTGCGTGTTTGTTTTATTTGAAAAAAAATGCATATTTTGTATTTGAGATTTGGATATTTTCACCCAAAAAAGGCAGTACTCGATATATGTTGAATTCTTGTTTATTGTAGACTGTCTAAATGTTACCGGTAGTTTTTTTTGAACTTCGAGGCCCATCCATTACGCCATTACGAAGCCTATCAACGCCAGTCGTTCCTTTGTGAAGTGAAGCCAAGCTCTTCTCCACCTTGTTTTTCCAACGTAGAGGTGTTCTTTCCCTTCCTCATGTTGATACAGGCCATGCTTCTGCGCGATACAATAGATAGATTATAGATCCTGGTTTTCGTTAATCAAGACAGGGATTTACTGCTCATTTGCTTATTCAGCCAAAAGTAGCACTTGCTGACCAAAGTGATTCTTCGTTGGATTTCGAAGCTGGCATTATTGTTGGTGTTAAGGCTGGTCCCAAGATAAATAAAGTCCTCCACTTCTTCGAAGTAGGCTGAACCCGCGGTAATTAACGCATAGTGGAGGATCACCCTTCTTGTGGATTGTTCAGAGCACACTTAAACTCCAATTGGCGGGCATTCGTGCGACCATATTCTGCAAATGAGCTGGTGCATGTATCGTACCAGCTCTTTGCCACCATGATTAAATAGCTCAGCTGGTAATCCGCTTTTTCTGTCGAATAGCATCTCAAGCTCATCGCACTGACGTATTTCAGCCACTCTTTTCTTTCTTCGAATAATATATCTCTCTTCCCATCTCAACTCCGGGTAGCGCTTTCAAGCAACTCAAATTGCGTCCGATCGTAACGTGGCTCTGTAAGCAGCGTATTGTCATTCCTCAACGCAGTAGTTGTTCTCAGCGGCAGTACGTAGAGAACGACAAATATGCTCCCAATGCTTGCGAATTCCGGTTTGCTGCGAGCTAGTCTTGGTTAGCAGGGTTGAAACTCGAGTAGTGAAAGTCTGTCGGGATTGCAGCTTTCCAAGATAATGATCTGGATAGATGTTCGGTGCTCGGAGTGTACGTACGTTTAATATACTGGATCTATGTCTTCCGTCAATCGCAATATGATCGAGTTGGTTTCATATTTTTCGATCTGGAAACAGTCGCGTGGCTTGAGGCTACAGATGTTTTCATTTCGAACCACGGCAAAGTTTATCACTCCAAGTCCGTTAGCGGAAGTTTCGTCGTGGTCGTCATCAAAAAAAGTGGATCTAATCCGAGGCATACTAGAACTTTTTATTGAAATTAACTAATTTTACACGTGGCAGATCTCATGCCCACCTTACAACCAGATACATCGAAGCCTATAGCAAATATTAATACTAATACTCAGAACAATATAAATTTGTATAATTTTGATACACTAATTTGTTTGAAAATCAATTTAATTTTAATATTGTCAATGGATTTCTATGTAGAACTATGTGGCGAGCATGCGCAAAGAAAACCGAGTAATCTAAATAAAAAACATCAGCAAATTATAATAGAATCCTAAATGTTGACTAACTATTTGGCATTTGATATGGATAAGCTTTCAAATGCCACTGCCGCATCAAGCGAAAAGGTTTCAAGTTCAGCGAGACAACTTGTTAAGGAAAATTGCACAACTTTATATACCAACAAATTAGTATGCACACATTTTTATGCAAGCACGCGCAAAAGTTGTCAGCCGGCTTGTTTTTTTTTTGTTTGCAGTCTCCCACCATTCTCAGCTAAGCTACTACTGTGCATCTTAGTTAGTAAACGCTTATCGCTTGCAAGTATCTGCATAATAATTTAGCTTAGATTGAAATCTGGCGCCTAGACGTACTAATTCAGTGTTGTTATTTTTTAACTATGTTGTGCGAGAGAATAATGCTTTCTAATTCTTCGTTTCTATTTACTTATCTAGTTGTTTTTTTTATTATTATTGTTGTGCATTTCGTTTTGATTTCCTATTTTTTTTGGTTTTGTAGCAAATTACTTTTCCACTTTATATCTTTCTACGCTTCACTGCTGTACGAAAGTTTGTGTAGCTTTTCTTAGCGTTAAACATAAGCTTTAAATTTTTGTCTTTATCAAATTAGCATATTTTATATGCGTTCCTAATTTGTTTGGTTTCTTTCGTTGAAATTAACTGCCGTTGGCTGAAACTGAAGATTGTGCGTTTGTGTATAGAAAAGTGAAAAGGCACTGGTTTTAACCATAAACCAGTTTTCGCGTTCGGCAGTTTATACGGGCCATAACATCCCGGTATTTCACGCAGCCCAACAAGTGAAATAACCAAGATTAAAAAAAAAATATTTTATTCACTTTTTTTCGGCAACCAATATTTTCCTTCCGCGCTCAAATATGACCTTGTTTATTGAAATGTAAAATTAAGAGATCAAATGTTTGTGATATTCAGGGCAGAATTATTTGCATTGGAATGCAAATGTTAGAAAGTTTTTGGCATATTATTCTTCTTTTGCCCGCCGTAGCCGAGTGTGTAGTGTGATAATAATTCTATCACCCGGTGTGTCCCGGGTTCTAATTACGGCCGGAGTAGATAACATCAAACATTTTTTTTTCTAATATCGATAACCCCTCGGCGGTCAAATGCCGTTTTGAAATGACAATCACTCACACAGTAGGCCCGTTTCTTTGCACCCGAGTTGCAAAAGATCGCTCCAACTCGGATACAACTTCCTTTAGCTGCAAAAGCAACCCTGTTGCAATCTTTCATGATAAATGCGGAAAATAATAGTGCAAACAAATTTTAGGTTGGCGTAGTTATATCTTTAAAATTGCTATGCAATTAAAAACAAATTAAGTGCTTACCTGAAATTTCCCATGTATTTTCGTCCGGCTCCTTCACAATAGCGCAGTTTTTTCACTTCCCAATACTGCATCATTTAACGGAGTTGGCTCAACTCGCATATTTTTCAGTGTTAGTGTTGTTGGTCGACATGCAATTCGTTATTCTACCTAGTGTTCTTTTGCAACTCGGTTACAAAGAAACGCGCCCAGTGTTACATACCTAGGATCTATTCTAGACAGAAAGCTCTCCAGGAGGACTACCACTGAAGATGCATATACTGATATCAAAAGAAATTGCTAAGGTGAAGAGGCTCTAGGTTAAATTTATAGTTAATATGTATTGCTCGGAAATAATCATGATGGCTGAGTAAATGGTAGAATATCAGATGCAAATATTCATAATATGGATAGGGAGCTAGTGGCTGGTTTCTCAATTTTTTCTAAATTAAACTTTTCATAGCACTCAAAATGGATTGTCTTATTATTATTACATGTATTTAAAAAAGTGTTAAACGTAGAATATTTGGAATATTAATTTGAGTTTAAAATTTATTTAATAATGTGTTTGTTCTCGACAGTTACAGGCTAGCTGTAGTGCAAATGAGAACATACACGTTGGGAAAAACTATGGACTATGGAACCCATCTGTTGGATTACCAGACAAGCCTTGAACGACCTGGTCTCAGACTAATGGTTCGGGGTAATAACCGGACACTGCCTTATGGGCATACAGGGAAGAGGTTGGGATGCCTAACCAACGATTTCTGTCGAAGCTGCAGGGACGCAAAGAACGTGGAGAACATCGAATACTATCTCTGCCACTTTTCCACCCTGGCCAAGGCTCGAAACCAATTCAAAAAAAGGACTTTTTAGACTGTTTGGCCACCTGAGCTTGGCAAGCTCCGATTTTCTGCGCTACGTAAGGCGCACTCATTGGTTCAATTTCTAAGGGAAAGAAGGGGGATATGCTTGGCTCCCCTCAAGAATATCACAACAGGCTTTGTTGGCCTACGTATACCTCCGTGGTTTTGCACGAATGCAGTCGCTCCAACATAACCTAACTCAATTCTTTCCATTTCATTTGAAATCAAGAAAAATAAATAGACACAACTTGTAAATATGTGTTGGTCTATTTTATGTACAGATTTTGCATATATGCATATAATATATATATAGTTATTTTTAAATACTTACATATTTGCATGACTAGAATTAATTTTGTGTAAACATTTTGCGAAATAATCAGTTTCATTTTCGTTGAATTGACTTTCATTCATGTTGATTGTCGTATGTGCATTCATACAGAGATACTTTTTTTTATATTGTATGTATATTTGTACATGCGTACGTATACCCTGTAGGAAAATGAAGAGACATTCATTTCAATATTAAGAGGCAACATTATGTACCGCTTATCGATGGAACTAATAAGAAGTTTTCAAATTTACTCTGTTTTAGTCTCGCTTCTTACAGAATGGGTGATGAAAAAAAAAAACTGGAAGCATTTCTTAGTCGTTCGTACTAGTTGGTTTCCGCAATTCTTAGAAATGGTCGCATTTCTTAATGGTCGCATATTAATAATTTTTATTACGTGCTCAAGTTCATGGCATTCAAGTAAATTAAAAATTGACAGCTGCTGATAGAGTTGATAATTATGTAGGCCGCAAAATATGTTTTCTTAATTACTTACAGAATCACAATGATGTTAAAACAATTTTACATGGATTCAGGGTTAGTCAAAGAGCTGCGACGCCGTTCTTTTAATAGTTCTTTATTTCTATCAATTTGCCATTAAACAACCCTCTCGACAAACGTACCCGAGAATGTATAATTTTTCGAAATATTAGCAAAACTTGCGAGGATAAAACTATCGAGAATGGGTTTCGAAATCCTATAGCAAAAGCATTACCTGTCGCTCAGTTTGTGGCAGCAAAAACCCCACTATCGCGTCATTCGTTTTCGCCGCAGTTTCCGTCACTTTCTCGTTAGTGATATTAAATAGCAAACCGATTTGACTTCGACACTTTTGCGCTATCGAGAAATGGATTGTGAAAGTTTACGTTAGCGATAATTGAGGGCGGTATTTGCCTTTATTCCAGTTTGGCCCCCATGTAGGGGTTTGGTTAAATTCAAATTTTTTGAACACATTACTATTTGCTATGTATGTATGTATGTAAAGGGTGTTTTTTTAGACTGATAGAACTTCAAATGGAAATAAAACACATAAAAAATGAAGTGTGATGCCAAATGTGAATGAAAGATATTTTCATGACATTTAATATTAAAAAACGATTTCTGGCATATGCCCGCCACGACTAGCTTTGGTGAATGGGATGCGATCAGTCCAATTTTGAATTTTCATGTTGTGGATAGACAAAGTCCAACTTGTTGAGCACGGCGGCGAATAGACAAATTCGGATCTTCTCCAACACTATCACTTACAGCGCCAATATTTTCTTCCGTACGTACAGTTCTGTGTCTTGTTGTTGGTTTTTCATCGAGTAGAGCAAATGTTGTTCGAAATTTATCAACAATTCGACGAAAATGGACCATAAAATTCACGAAGTGCTCTAAAAGTTTGGTGAACAGAACACTGATTTTTAAAGTAAATTTGCCCAATTTGTAAACGTTGTTGCGGCGTCATTCTTTCCATGATGATTTGTCAATGCTTATGAACAGAAATGTCAAAATGAAATGTCATTAACCAGCTGTCAAGTGACAGCTTTCCCTATCGGAAGTTCTATTAGCCTAAAAAAACACCCGATACATATATTTATAGGTACCTTATTTCAAAGTTATTTAGTTAACTACAAGATACCGTAGCAGCATTAAGGGTGACATTTTTGTTTTATAACTACGATGCTAATGGAACAAGAGATAGTATGAAGATAATGTGTGCACATATTTATCATTTATTTCTTGCTCGCTAGAATTAAGCGCTCCCATAGTCTGGCATATGCTGGTATTATTTGTAAATGAGCCTTAGAAACGAAAACGAAATTACTCAATATAAGTATGTATATTTATTTCTGTACCAAATCAATACATACAGTTGAGTGCAAAAAAATAATAGAAAAAAATTTATTTAAGAATTTTGTATTTTCACATTTAATTTAAAAACAAAAAACAGTATCAAATTCAACAAAATTGTTTAGCCACTTAGAACATATGCACATTTCATTATAGTAAAATTGAATATGCTACAAAACTGCATACTCTAAAATGTTCTAAAAATTCGGATTAAAAAGTTAAAAATTTTAATGAAATTTTGTTTTTAATTTGTTGAATTTTTAAAAATTTTCTAGAAAGTTTGAAATCTTGCCGGACAAGGTCTTTGTTATAGAATTTGTATGGTTCCATTATTATGCAATAATGGCAGATAAACTTTGCTTCACCTGCACAAAAGGTTGCATTTGCATTTAAGGTAAATAGAAAATAGTGGTACAAAACGGAATAATTTTTGGAGAACTTTGTGCATTTTATGTGAAATATTATTACCATGAGTAATTTGCTATGTTCTCTCGAGTAATTTTATTAATCCACTAGTTGGTTTATGAGTCGATTTTATTTTGTTTATTTATCTACATATATACATACATATTTATGTAGAGATATTTAAAATTAAATAAGGAAGGAAAAATTTGACAAAACCTGCCACTACATTTAGCTATTATTTTTCAAATATACATACACAAATACTCTTACATAATTATGCAGTTAGTTATAAAAGTGTATACTTAAAGAATGCGAGTATTTTTCATACTTCCCCTTCAATTAAATATTTTAAAGTACAAGCAATAAATTTCTCTTATCAAGACTTCCGTTTCCTACGTCATACGTCACCGTTGTGGGGTTACGGCGCCTCTAACAATTTTATCTGGTAGCCATAGCGAATTGCACAGCCGCCAACACTACCAACGTTCAGCTTCACAGAAATCTACTTCCACTAACAGGCATAGAATAGCTAAAACAAATATCTACACATGCACAATAATTGTAAATACATAAAATAAATTACATGAAAGCAAAACAAAGAAGTACAAAAAACAAAAGTCATTCATCATTTGAGAGCGCACTTAAATCGGATTATTTATATGCATACGTTCAGATGTTCAGATGTATGTATGTACATATGTATGTACTTAGGTGTATTAAATTATTAATATTTACGGGGAATGTAGATATACAAAAATCACATGAATGTTGAATATGGAAGCCAAAGAAACCAATAGCACTAATTGTTGGTTGCAACATGCCACGTTAAAAATCTCATCACTTTTATCTTTTCCGTTTGTCTCACCATCCCCATCTATCCTCCAGCTCAGTCAGCATTACTAGCCCAGCCGCCAATTGTTTTGCTAACCAATAATGCATGAGTTCTACATATGTAGATAAATACAGGTACATATGTACATGCGTACACACATAGAATCTAAACAAAAACAATGGGCAATCAAAATAATTTTCGGTGCTATGTTTTATAAATGCACTGGAGCTGGATAGCACACAGAGACATTGGCGAGGGTGTTGGCGCAGACGCCTTCCACTAAACTTGATCATATGTGATGTGGAATGACAAAATCGACCTTACGACTGAAAAATCGATTTTCGGGTTTTCATTGATTCTGATAAAAGAAGATATGCTCTATCGTTTGAAATTATGCTCCAATTTGTATCTATGAAATTACGCTTTGTATTGAAGTTCAAAGTGCGGGTTTCTTGCTACCTGCTTTCGGTCCTTTCTCTTCTAATCGCTATTTCTCTCTTAACGCATTTCAGTCGTAAGGTCGATTTTGCCATTCCACATCACATATAATATATCAGAAAATATTAAAATGAGCTAAAAATAACAACAAAGAACCACTGAGGATTTGGAAATGAATTATTAATGGAATCACGTGCGCACATAGTATAATAAAAGAAAATAAATCAGTCAAATAGACAGCCGAAATGCGAAATATGTAGTATATTGTACATTTACTTATATACTCAACTTTATATAATATTAAAAATATTTCGAAAATAAAGATTTACACACTTTTAAATATTGCCTAATATTTCTTATTTAATTCAAAAAATTTCTATACCTGGAAAAATCCCAATTTCAACCGCTGAAAAATGTTGAAACAATTAAAAACGGGATGAGGAGCTGTGGTTAATATTTATAATAAATTCAGCAGTGGTTAAAATACTCGTATTTTATTTTCTTGAGACACTTCTCACGCACAGGACTTTCTAAATTTACGTTTTTTTTTTCTTTTAGCCAAATTAAACAAAATTATTTTCAAAAATCATAAAGGTATCAAGTCGTAAAAAAATTTCTTGCAAGCAAAGGGAAGTTCCACAATTTTTCATAACCGCAAATGAAAAGTATTTTGTAAATATTGATAAATATGCTATCGCTAATTTCTTATGATAATATAAATTTGCATATTCATAAACGTAAGGTCTTTTAGCATAAAACGATTAAAAATGTTTGAACATTCACAAGGATGAAATGAATGGAAGTGTAAGTGCCGCTTTATTCTAATTATCCAATACTCTACCTTAAGTATAACAAATATCTCCAATTGGTAAACAGGAGCCATTGTGTCTACAGCAGAAAAGCGTCTGAAACATTATTACCGAGACTCAAAAGAAAGTTTATGGATCTCTCCCTTGTTACGGGATAGCCAGCTCATACACCTGGTATACTCCACAGTGGCCAGAAGCCCGGAAAAGAGATCTCGGGTTCTAGCTTTGGGGAGAGGACTCCTCTTCCGACCTTCCTGTCTAGTTTGGAGATATCAATATACAAGTTTATAGCGAGACCTGGTATTACAGACCTGTCGAGTTGGAAAAGCAGGCAAAAATCCGAGAGTATTTCTTTCATGCAAAAGATTCTCACATTATTACTATTATTATTATTATTATTTGATAGTAGTCAGTACTAGCAGGTATCTTGCCTTGAGTCCAATAGCCCGCCGCTCAAAATCTTAAGGATGCAGCAGCAGCTATTTCTCGATCTTCTATGGCGAATTTAAGCAGATGCAGAATATGATTCAGAGCTTCAGTGTGTGAGGAGCATAAAGATCAGCTGCATATCAATCTTGAACCAACGAGTTTAGGAGGTGTACCTTGTACTTTGGGTGAACGAGGCATTCGCGGCATTCATGAGATCGCACAGGGTTTGTGGCAATTTTCTCTGTACGGTTATTGAAATTCATCTGCATATGCGGCATATCTCCATATCTATCAGCTTCCATACATTATTTTTCGGTCGGATGATTAGTATTTGCGGTAACACCGCTGCAAATTTTGAAGCATTTAATTTTGAAAACAACAAAGTGCTATAGTTTGGGGCCTGCGCAGCTAACCCAAACAATATCTATCCGAGGTTTCTCAACGGCATCCTTCATTGCTTACAACACCCAAAACCATAAAAATTGCCGAACCCTTGCTATGCATGAAATATTTGAAGGATCTGTGTATATTTACCTTTAAATCGGTTGATTGATTTTTTGTTCTTCCTATGAATCGTTGTACTCGAATTTGTGCCGAAATAAACGCAGGCCTTGTATCGGTTATTTATGTGGGGAACTTGACTTGATTAATTCGGAAACTCGAAATTACCTCTATGGAGTTTAAAGGTGTTTCATCAATTATGCCTGGGACCTGCTCGATAAATTTCCTAGCTCGAAATGCGTCTCATGTTTTTTGATCTTAGTCTGTTCGCCACGATAACAGCGTACTTTGTGGTTTCTTGTGGTAGGTCGTTTTCTTCTACCTACATACGATCTGAAAAAATAAAAGTTTCGAAATGCATAAGTATGGAAAATTATTTACACACAAATACTTGACCAAGTTGACAATATGAATCTTTTTCACTTTGATACTTTATGCGGAAAAATATGTTGGATGATTGTGCTGGGAAAAGCGAGGTTGTTGTTGTTGTCATAGCTTGCGGTGTAACGTGTATAAAAAAAATGATCAGCATCCTTAAATATATAAGTATGCACAACATATATGTATGTAAACTCATATGCCACTTGTTAAATCTCTGGCGACCTTGAAATTTTTGGCATTGTCTCCCCTTCAATATGAATTTAAGTTCATGTCTATTTAATTAGCATCTCTATTTATAATTCACATTGTTTACTGACACTTATGCAGAACGTGCAAGAAGATGAATGCAAAGTATTTAAATCACTGCTGACAGACTGTGCCACACAAAAATCAATGCGAAAATTATTTTTTATGGTAGCAAAATAAAAATAAAAAACAACATACAGCACAGTCAGCATGTAGCAGTATGGAAAGTAAATATAAAAAACGACTTATAGTATTTAAACAAGTATGTATATATGTGTGCACAAACATATGCACATATAAGTAAAACATATTTGTTAAACGATGCTATTTATAAAAAAAAAAAAAACAACAACAACAACAATATTTCTGCATGCACTACATAGTCCTTGTTTATATGTATTTGGCAAGTGCTAGTTACTTCGAACACTCGTCGGAATGAGGAAACAAGCCTGACACAAGAATTAAAGTGACATTATGCGCAGGGAATTTATGTCATGTCCGTGATGCGCTGTCTAAAAAGTATAGTAAAACATTCATAATATATAACTACATAAGTATATGCACCTAGTATATGGAGGCGAATACCACTGCAAACGTATTAAATATTTATTACAAAAGAAAACGGCAACGAAATGTGGTTGAAAGTTTAAGCATCAAATATCAGGGATGCCCGTTTTATAGTGAATTATTATTAATATTAAAATAAAATTGTATTCAACAATTTTCTATTTTTAAATGAATAATAATATCCATCCTACAAATAATTTTCAGTAACGAATAGATTTTTATTCACTACACACATAATTTTGAACAACGAGTCTATTTTCATACCTCATTCAAATAGATTTGAATAGCAAATAAATTTTTATCATTATTTAGTCATTCAAATAATTTCACGACTACGCCACACGACGATGGTTGCGGTTGAAGAATATATGTATGTGTGTGTATGTTGGTGTAGTGGGGCAAATATGAAAAAAAGGATGTAATAACTTCCTAGTCTGAAAGCTTACTTTAAGAGAATTATATATTATATACATACATACATACAAATTCTCCTTATTGGAGTGCCCTAATAATAGCCTATATCGAATTTTTTTCGTAACTATTTTATTTATTATTGGAATTTTAATTTTCCGTACTAAATATACTTCTAGTACCTTTTTACTCTAGAGTGCCTCTTTAGCATTCAAAATTCCAATAATTTAATTGTTACACTCTCTAAAATTTGTTTACTCCTCATAAAACTAAACGTTTTAATTAGCAATGCATTTCATTCTATGGCAATGTGAAAGTTACATAAGTATTGAAAGTTATATTTTCGACGATTTTCACGCTTTTGAATTGAGTACGAAATAAAAAGTGTAGCAATAAATTCGATTGTGGAATAGGTCGGCGACATTTTTTATGACCCTGCAAATTGGGCTCCATTTATAGAACAACATTGGACCATAGAACAAATTAAATTTGAAAGCGGAAATTTTCAATCAAGCTAATTGAACTTGAACCAATCAATTTGGCAGGAAAACCAGAAAATCAGGCACTTTGTCTAATATGATATGCTTTGGAAATCGAAAGTGAAGTTATTGAAGAAGCTGTAAACAATATTTCAAATCTTAATATTTTTATTTTGAGAAAAGAAATAAAGTAAAACAGATTATTAAAATTTATAATACTTTTTCGTTTCGAGTTTGGAAAAACAAGAACTTAAATAACCACAAATACGTAAAAAAAACTTTTACGGAACAAAAAAATTGTGAAAGTTAGGTCCTATAGGTCGATTTCGATTGATATCGGGTCCCATTGTTGCAGTGGCCATTTATGGGTTAAGTCACATCTATTTGCCATATTGGGGGTGCCGTCAGTATCTGGTACTTATTGATTCGTCAATCACAATTATTAAGATAACGAATTAAAATAAATTCTTATTTTTCTGTCATTCAATTATTCAGTTTTCTCATAGTGCGATAATATAAAGTATGACAATTGAGCAATTCTTTGGTGAATATTTTTTTGAAAAAAAAAAAACAAATGAAAATTAGTGTAATGATATAAAGTGTGCCAAAAACAATGGCATTCGTTTTCTGTACGCAGATTTCCAATTTTTAGTGAATATATTTTGAATAAAAAAAAAAAAAAGTAAAAATGAGACACAAAATAACAAATAACAATATTTTTAATGTGTGCGTATTGCGCAAGTTTTCGCAGTTTTCGCAAAGGTTTTATATATTACACAAATCGTAAACATTTTTATCATCTAGAGCTGTAAAGGGTTAAAAAAGAAAATGATAGTAAGGGAACTGCCAAATCTCTATCACACACATACTGTACAGCAAAATACTTAGTAAATTGACGGTGGACTGAATACTGCGGGTGACGCTGTCAGTGGTACTGTTATGTTATGTTTGACAGTTCTCAAATACAATTAGACCAAGCTTTTTCACAAACGGGCGACAAAGAGTAGGTTTTTTTTGTAACTTGTAGATTTAATTATTACATCTGCCCCTAGAATATGTTATTTTTGCACTTTAGTAAAATTAAAACACTTTTCTTATAGAAATATGGGAAATTATTCATTCTCCTTTCTGCCATATTCTTTGTTTACTGAATTTGAGATCTGCCATTTCGCAGCAGAAAGGCGCAATCTTGTATTCCATCATTTTTGTTATAAATTGTAGAAATTCAAATTTTTTTTATTATTAATGTAGTTGCTGTAGCTACAGATTATCTCTGCGTTTCCTCAAAACTTACCATTTTCACGTTAAATAATTTGCTTCATTGTAAACAGAAAGTCACCTGGCGGATATGGCTTTGTTGGTGATTTGTGACCGCAAAAGTGTCTTTGTTCTTTTTCTTTGTTTTATGAATTGCAGTCATTTTCATTGTCAATGCAAATCCCTCTGCGCTGTATTTTATGCGGGATATTTATTTATGTACTTGCGTTTTATGTACAAGGTGGCGCAAAAGTTGTCAGACCATGTTCTTTGGACTTTAATTTTTTTTTTGAATGGTATGCTTTTCGTCGGCTTTAGCGATAAGTTCTGGATTTCCGTCAGATGTTCTACTCTGGCTTATTTAAAAAGTCAAATCTGGAATTCTTGTAGGCCAGGGAATATCACCCAAATGCTTTCCATGGTTACTTCAAACCAATTCCTTTTATTTTTGCCTTAAACATTTCATAAATGTACTGACATTTGGCACCACTAGCAAAACCTATACCTTCAAATAAAGTGACGACTTTTGCGCCACCCTGTATAAAATTGTCGCATATACTTTGTATGCATGAAAGAAACTGCGTGCCACCATCAACCAAAAAAATAACAAAAACCAACTGCAGTTTTCGGCTACTTGAAACTTACATTATATTACATCAGAATTTAATGGACCATAAAATTGTATACTTAGAAATATTTTAAAAACTCTGAATAAAAAGTTTGTTGTAAGTTTTTTGCTGATTTTTTTTTGTGAGTTTGACTTTTATAAAAAAAAACACAAGCTTTTTCTACCATTTGAAGTGAATTTAATCAAGGGATGTTAGTGAATATACCAAATAGTGCTCGACCGACCAGGTCAAGTGACAGTGTGGCCGATAACTCACACTTGTCAATTTTGAGACGATCTCAGGAATCGGGCTTACTCAAAGCAGTTTTTTTTGCATAAAGATATCGGGTTAAAACTTTTCAAAAATAATTACTACTATACTGTATATTTTTTATTTCAATATTTTCTTGAAGAGTATAATCTATACAAGTTTGAAACAATCCGCTTTCTATAAGTGTTTTGGTTATATGTTACATGTTCAGTCCGAGCTAGAGGCCCCTAGTGAAGCCAAGCCCTTTTCCACCTGGACACGTATTTATATTCCAAGACTTTACTAGGAATATTTTTAGTCATTTTGAGCTTTTCATAAGTCTGTAAAAAAAATTAATTTCCAAAACGCTAGCGTGCTAAAATGTTCAATAAAAATAAACCCGGGAAAATTTTACTAAATAGTTTGCCAGACCACATCTGCTTACTAGAATCGCAGATTTCTTTAGAAAATAAAATTACTAATAAGCTACCTAAGAACAGGCAACATTTAATTATATTCTTCTCAATTAACTTTATCATTTGATTAAAATTTTGGAAAATGGAGAGGGTTTGTTAAAAACATACGAATTTCGCTTTATTTTTATTTAAATAAACTAAATTCCTTTATATTTTCTAAATGACGATTATTATATTAATTATTACTATTTCAAAAAGCAAGTACTATTTATTAAAAAAAAAAAAACATGCGCCTAGTACTTAAAGTTCGGTTTCGACAGAACTTAAGTATAAATAATTTCTTAACTTGCCATTGAAACAATTGACTCTATGGAAAGTTTCTGGGCGTAAAATTGGGGCATACGGGAAAAGCGAGAAAAGTTCTGTAAGAAATTACGTTTAGTCTTTATGTGTACAACTTTTAATTTTGATTCCAAAATTCAATTGCTTGGAGTCAGTAGAAATCTTCTTGGTACCCCTTTTCTGTCCTCTCCTTTTTTGAAACGCTACAAAAACTCCAAACTCATAGATAATACTTAAAAAAAGCCAGCTTTTTTTATTGAAAGATCTTACTAAAACCGAAATTGGATAATAACCACGCCCACATAACGGTGATATTTCGGTAATTAGTAAAGATAATTATCTCAAACTGGATAGGTATGATTGGACTGGGGAAAGGAACATGTGCTAATTTCCTTTCTTGAATATCGGCATGACTCGGCCCTTTTTATAAAAAAACTTATACCACCAACCAACCAACTTCACCACACCCAACCAATTTTGGTACACATATTGCATTTCAAGACTGTAAGCGAAATTTTTAAAATCGGACAAAACCACTATTAAATCATATAACGGTAATTTATAAAAAAAGAGGTGGGCACCTCTCACATAACGAGAAGATAAAAAAATCAAAAAAAAAAATCCGATATTTATTAACTATACTAGGCAATTTGCTCAAATTCGATAGACAAGATTGGGTTTAAGAATAAAATACTTGAAATCATAAATATTGGGAATGCCCATCGTAACGTTCACCGTAGAGCAAATAGGTATATCTTCGCATCATCTTTATCAAATTTTAAAACATCCCGTACACATTGTATATCTAGTGAGAAAGCATAATTTCGAAAATTATTGAAATCAGACTAAAGCCACTCTTATATACGGCAATTTACATTGAATCAAAATATGAAATATTTTACTAAATCATGTCGCGAATAATTAAAAAGAGAAATAATTAAAAACTCAAAATTTAGGAAAACGAACGTTCAAATCATACTAACAACATTTTTATTTCAATCAATAAACTTCGTTGAAGGTTTCAAAATGATGTAATACTAGCAGACTTAAAGACTTCGAAATGATCGACTTGCCCCAATCTTGGCTCAACAAAATGTAACTCCTACACAACAATTTGGATTCAGACGAAAACATTCCCGAAAACATCAAGTTAATAATTAAGTAAGCAAAAGTAAACAAGGGCCTGCTTCACAAACTTAAGTCATTTCTTTCAATGGACTATTACGATTTGCTAAAAAGCTACATTAGTGATAGAACCTTCTTTGTCACATTCCAAGATGCTGAGTCCGAAATGCGTAGCATGAGTGCTGGTGTTTCACCCTTAAAACTGACAATAAAGCAAGATAGCATGTTATTACAATAGATGCAAAACTTACATAAGAAATGAGCACACACAAGACTGCCAGAGCTCTTGTCTGGACCTATAGTATCCAGATATGGATATCCAAAACAAACGTTGCAAAAATTCAATCAAAAGTTATACGTAAAATAGGCAGACGCTCCTTGGTACATCACAAATGACACCCTACATCGGGAACTCACAGTATGCACGACAGAAGAAACAATTAAGAAAATCAGCACGAAACACATTACACTTATAGACCTGAAAAGAATGAAGTGCAACAAATACCCCTAGACGTAGAGAGACGCCACAGAAGGCTCAATCGATTGACTACGTCAGACCTACCGTTAGGAGACTACAACTATTGATGAGTTTAAGTTTGAGTTATAGTATAATTCTGTTACTGTTATTTTCATTGTAAACTATTTATAAAATATTGTCACCTGTAATGTTATACTCAGAGGAAGTATAAAACAAAAAACAAGCTTGTTCCGGCTAGGATTTGAACCCGGGACTACAAAATGAAGTGCGCGCACGCTGCACACTAGCCTACGGTGGTCTTTTTACTCTTAATTTACTGTTACCAGTGTCTTCTATCCTTAGGTATCGATTAAGATTATTTTTATGTTCTTTGTTGTTTTTATATTTTCTATAGATATTAAAAATGTGCGTGAGAAGTATTGATATACAGTTAGTCACTTAAGTAAGTATACACCATCTTTATTTTTGAAGATAATTAAAATTAAAGTGTTTCCCAATATACTAATGGCACGTTTTTACACAAAGCATGTGTACATTGGCACTCGCTTTAACATCAATACAAATATAGCTATAAAATGTTGATACCGTTAGACACACATCGCTTATTAGTTGAGGCGAGTGAAAATAATATCACAAAAGTTAGTATACAGCGTACAATTGTTTGGTGAACATAACGCGATAGCATAATTTTAAATTTAAAAAGTTCAATCATTTTAAACAAAAAGGACACTGTTAGGAATATTATTAAAGAATTACACATTTTTCTTTAAATTACTGAACAATTTGCGGCAATAGCACGAAGAGGAAAAGAGCTCTCTGATGACTTAAAAAAATTAATT
Source organism: Anomoia purmunda (assembly GCA_951828415.1). Taxonomy (NCBI): domain Eukaryota; kingdom Metazoa; phylum Arthropoda; class Insecta; order Diptera; family Tephritidae; genus Anomoia; species Anomoia purmunda. The sequence continues at coordinate 32,613,543 of OX639996.1, forward strand.
ATAAAATACCACAAAGAGAATAAATCTTTGCGTGAAATCGCTCGTATCGTTGATAAAACTGTTGCTACAATTCAAAAGATTGTAAACAAGTACAAAAGTACTGGCAAAACAAATAATAAGCCTCGCTCCGGACGCCTACGGGTATTCAGTGACAGGGAAAGTAGTCTGATTGTTCGTAAAATAAAAGAAAATCCCAAAAAATGTGCCCCAAAGTTAAAAGCTGAAGTCGAAAAAGAATACGGGAAGCAGTGTAGTACTCAAACTATTCGCCAAGTCCTGTATAATGCTGGTTACCATGGGCGTAATGTTAGGAAGAAGCCCTTCGTGAGCAGGGTCAATCGATGTAAACGGATATCATTTGCAAAAAATCATGAAAAGTGTGACCAAACGTTTTGGAACAACGTTATATTTTCAGATGAGTGCAAATTTTGTATCAGTGGAACGGATGGTCGCGAAAAAGTATGGAGGAAAACTAACACAGAGCTGAATCCTATTAATATGACCGGCACGGTTAAGCATGGTGGTGGCTCGGTGATGGTTTGGGGATGTATGGCGGCAAATGGGGTAGGCAATCTGGTGTTTATCGAAACTATTATGGACCGATACTGTTACCTTAACATTTTAAAAAATAATTTGAAGCAAAGCGCGATTAAATTGGGGCTGGAGGAGTCATTCATCTTCCAGCAGGATAATGATCCCAAGCACACGTCCAAAGTTGTGCGGGAATGGCTCTTATACAATGTGCAAAAACAGCTTAAAACACCACCCCAATCACCGGATACAAACCCCATTGAACATTTATGGGAACATCTAAAGCGGCAAATCCGTAAATATTCCATACGAAGCAAGGATCAATTAAAAAATGCGCTCCAGGAAGAATGGAATAAAATACCGCAAGCAGTAACCACAAATTTGGTGAAATCAATGCCTTCACGTCTTAAAGCCATTATTAAGTCCAATGGTTATCCAACCAAATACTAGAAGTCGACTTTTAAAATAATATTTTTATAATTAACTCAATATTTGTGCCTTTGTATACTTACTTTTGTGATATGAATTTATACCAAATTTTTTTTAATTGGTAACATTTTTTTATTTTCTGCCATTTTGTATGCGTTTGTGAATTGAGAATTATATTTATGTTTCTTTCAAGTGAATAAAACACATTTTTCTTATATTTTGTGTTATTTAAGAAATCTAGTGCAAAAATAATGCAGATATATGTAGTGTATACTTACTTAAGTGACTAACTGTATTTTACTATTTCAATAAATTTAAATTTTGAGCTAAAATTTATCTCGCACATTCGAGGAAGAAGCACCATAGCTTATGAAACCAAGGCGAATTCATATAAGGCGAAGTTGAACAAGCAGCTGATTGAATTCGCTTGGTAAACGTTAAGTCAAAATGATGTGTTTGTTGTAAATCATACGCTTATTTTGCGTACATTTTGTTAGTGTAAATTTTTGTTTTTGTACTTATAACACCACCTGATATAAATTCGCCTTGTACTCACTTTGTTTACTAAATATGTACTTGTGATATCGTAATATCGATTTATACTTCTTGTCCACTCAATTTAAAGAACAAGCAGTAAAAACAAAAACCAAAAACCAAATAAAGAAAAACACATGAATTGAATTAACCTAGCAGTTTGAGAAATCGATAAACATTAATATTTAAACTATAAATGGTTTGAAATTTAATCCGTTTCGTTTTAATTCCTCTTTCATTCCCCCGAACTTGCATACGCTTTAAACTTTTACATCCGTTCAAGTGCTTGGGAAGTGATAAAAAAGTTTTAAGCATGAATGCATTGCGATGGAAACAAAGTGCAAAAGAAGCAATCAACCAAAAATTACATACATTTACTGCCTTAAATGGAATTTAATGAAGGGCTTTATTTGCGTTTTTTGTATGTTGCACGTACTTTATTTATGATTGCAGTATAATTGTCTTGTAAATTTTTGAAGCGATCCATTTATAGTGTTGTGTATGCATGAAATTACTATTCATGTTTCCTGAGAATTATTTAGGAAGGCTGTTAAAATTTGAATCGTATGTACTGATGTGACTGAAATAAATACAAATTATTTTTTGTGCAACATACTGATCTTAAAACACCATGAAACCTATTTTTATTACTACAAGCAGATGATATGTTAGAAAAAATAAATAAAAGCTATTTTTTTGTGTAAGTAATTCTGTTTAGTTTTAGCCTCTACTTACAATCACAAATTCTCATATCACACACTTACATGCATCGAATCAACAGCATTTCAAACAAAACATGTTAACAAATTGTTCGCTTCGTTGAGTGGTACTGACAGCTTTATCTAGCACTTGCTGCATTTCCTTGCCATCCTTTCTATGTACATTACGTTATTTTCTCGTTGACTTCAAGTAGCTCACACAGTGTTTCATATCTAATTAAGATGTAGTCAAAAACGGTAAAGTAGGTGTACTGGTGTTGAGTACGTGAGTGAAGTCATTTTGTCATTTCGGAGCGCGAAAATATTTCTAGCTGAATTTAGTCAACAATTCTAATGGACGATTTACTTTGAGCAGCTGACTTAAATAGTTCGTCGTCTTAAATCAAGTTCGGTAAAAAACCATCCTTCTAAAAAGGTGCAAAAAATAAGGCAGATAACCTATAAGCGTTATGGAAAATGTTTGCTATTAAATATAACTATAGATTTATCTAAAGTCCTGTGACGGGATTAAAGAAAAAGGCCTACTCCGCAATTCCTAATAGGATGCCAGTTAAATGTTTCTCAGAAATCTTGTTTTTTATAACGCTACTCAATATCCATTCTCGCTTAATTCTCATCCATATTCTTCAGTTAACTACAACTTCGTAGCAAGCTAATGACACGGAGCTTAAAACCTAAAATTTCCGCAAGATTCTAGCGTTAAATAATAGGTTTTAATTCAATACAGAAAGATTGCACTAAGTAGAGTTCCATGCTCGTCTCACCTTTTGTTCAGCAAATATTTCCATAGCAGAAACTAAATTCAGTAGTCTCGTTACTGCCTTTTCAATGTAAATTATTTAGGGTATTCTCAGCTAAAGAGGCTTGACGATATCCTTCAACTATATTCAAAGAGCTCATGATACGTTCAGCACTAGCTGAACCGATGGGCAGAATCTAGAACGATTTGAATATACTGCAGTATTCGGAAAATCTGTCCATAATTTCGTTCGTAATAACAACCTCCGAATACGAGTAATGTAGTGGTGTTTCGCTGGAAGAATCATGATTTTCGGAAAAGTAGATCCGAAGTCAGTTCATGTTTAAAATTTGCACTAAAGAATATCGAGTATTTTTCCATTAATGAGCTAACACTGTTTTGCAAGTATCCTTCTTCTAGAATCCTTAAATTTTCAGGCAACCGAACCAATTCGTTACTCATTTTATCTAAAACTTTGTAGTAACTGATTCGAAGTCGACGGGCGAAAAGACTAGCCATTTTCACTGGGGGTTTTTTAAGGCGAAATCATACAAGGTGATGATACTAGAACAAAAACAAAATTTACATGTAATGTTTTTTTTGGGTTTTGTCAAAGAAAATTAAATAAAATCCAATGAGCTGAATGGTTGTTTTCCCTTCCAAATTCGCTGGGTTGTTTTGTTGAAAAAACAAAATATGTAAATGCGCAAACTGTCTAGTTCAGTATTTATTTCACTCGCAAAATTACACAAACAAAATACACAGCGGATTCGCCTTGTTTATTTTCGTATCCCCTTCTATGAATCCGCCTTGCATATTCAATTCTGACGAAAAATTACGGGCGGAACTCAGAATAAGGCGGACCTGCGAATACGAAATGTTTTCAAATCATTAATAATGCCCTTCAATCTGTGAATGAGATTGAAGAACTGGGTGTAATTTTTTAATCACATTTCCCTATATTAAGTCACATAAGGTTTATTATTATCGATCCTAGGTTGAATTGAACGGGTCCAATAGATACTTCTTAAATAATTTTTTTTATTCTGAGGAAGAAAAGGTCCGTAGGCTTGCTCTTTTTCATCTTTAGAAGATAACAAATTCAATTTTAATTAATTTTTTGCCTATTTTGGTTTTAGTTTTTCAATCATTTTATTTCTATTACTTGTATTAGCAAAAATTCATAAGTCAGTCTTCGATGTTTATTAAGGCTTTGCTGAGGGATGCTCTATAAGCGTGGTACTTCAATTGTTTTATAGTGTTTTCTTTTCGCAAAATAATGTTGCAATGATTCTATTATTAATTTATTTTATATGATTTCTAACTTACAAATAAGGACATTTCTTCTTACAGTTGCATATTTTTGAACAAAATTCCATAAAAATTAATAAACAAGAAGTTGTCCCCTTGTTCAGCCCTGTATCAGCCGTTTTACTTTTCAATGGATTTAAAAGAAATTCAAAATAAAACTAAGATGATGTTCTAGCAAAAATTTCTTCAACATTGCACCTTCTTGCTCCCCTTACCCAGTAAGCTTTTTTAGACATCGATCTCTTTAATTAGATATGCCAATTACATTGTAGCCCGATAGTTGCATTTTCAATTTTCATTTCATTAATCATTAATCACTATTGCCGTAATCTATTTGCCTTAAAGAATCGTAACGTCCAACTGTGTTACACTGTGCAACACTTACACTAACCGCTTTGTTCCGCCCAAATGTCACTTGCAGCATAGCCAAAGCGCACTATTATTACATTTTGTTCATTGTTGTAGATTTATATTATTTGTTTATGATGTCGTTGCGAGGTTTGCTTGGCGTTAATTTGACTTGCTGTTTTTCGTTTTTATAATTTCTGCATGTTTTTGTGTTTTTTGTTTGTTTTGTCAACAAGACACTCACACATTTTGGGCATTTAGTTCTGGTGTTGTACAACAATTTTGATGTTTGCAACATACTCATAGTTAGTTTTATGCTGACGACAACATGAAATGTATTTTTCTGTTGAGAGCGCAGCATATTTCCTGAATTCTTTCACCACTCATTTTCACTTAAGTGCTATAGAATTTTTCTATTGTTTTTCTACTACGCAAATGGTTTGAGCTGCATACATACACACGTAAGTATGTACATATGTGTATACAGATGTGTTGTTTTTGTTTTTTTTGGAATTTCATTTGCAACTTGTTAGAACAGCTGCTCTTTCCACGCACCCAACATTTCATTTAAACACTCAGCACTCCCACCACACGCCACACATCAACTGCTCATTTGGCATGCAATGCGTGTGGCGCATGCGCGCCCGACCATCACGTTTCACATCGTTTAATCACAATTTATGTATTTCCAATAGTTTTTAATTGATTCATGTGCTCCATCTAAACTTGCTGCTAACCAAGCTAACGTTGCTGCTAGTCAATCGCTGATGGGTTGCTTGTCTCCTCTATTGCAGTTTCGGGTTTCCCGCATGTTCAATTGAATTGAAATCGCGTGAGTCTTGGTCATGGTCTATTTTCGTATGCGTACACGTACTTTTTGCGTGTAGTGTGTGTTGAGTGCATTAAATTTGCATTAAAATGTGAAATTTTATTGGGTTTGCTGGATTTTTTGTTTGTTTTTTTTTTTTTTTGTGGTTTTCTGGCAGTTATTGTTGGTGTTGTTGTTGGCCGAAGTGTTTATTGTGTGTACTGCTGTGATGTAACGACTATGAATTGACACTCTTTGATAAGTGCCACAAGTTAAATGCCGCTATCGCTGCAGCCAATAAATTTTGTTATTGATTTTATATCGAAAGTACACCACCGGCAATATGTAAATGTTGGCTGTACTATGTGCGCATCTGGGAGTATCTGGATACCTGTTGGTTGTCATGTTTTTCCACAATATTTATGCGCAAATATTGTCATGTAAATTCAAGTTGACAACTGTTTTTTATTTTACTATAATTAATTTGCATGTAGCAAAGTTTTTTTCACTGTTTTTTGCTTTTCGGTTAATGGCTTGTTATGAATATTAAAAACTCTTTAAATTGCAGTGAATTAAAATACATAAGTTTGTTTTATGAAAATTTATGAGAATTAAATTAAAATGTAAACTAGATGCGGAGCAGTGGTGCAAATGGTGAAACAAGTGTTTTGAATTTACATAGTAGATAAGCATACATATTTTACATATGTACATACATATGTATATACATATGTATATACGAGAGTGACCGCGTCTACAAAAATTATATTAAACTAAAAATCAGCTGATGGAATTAGTTACAATTCTTGGAATGTTTTTATTGATTGTAGTAGCTGGATCCTCGCAAATAAAACTAATTTATACTATTTTATTGCATTTGTACATATTTTTACAAAAATCTAAACTTTTATTTACAATTTAACATTATCCATAGTTTTTTTTAATTATTTGGTTCTCAAAGTATTGACCGATTTGAATAATTATTTTTGATGTAAAATTTCTTTAGCGCCTGTGGTTTTTTTTACATCGCGTAGCGAAAATCGCGTCAGAATCGCTTTACTATTGTTACTAATGCTAATTTATACCACTATTTTTCTTAGTTTCCACCACTATTTTTATTAATGGCGCTACTAGTTTGCACCACTGTCTTTCCTACTTTCTACCAGTATTTTTACAAAATTTCTAACACTATTTTTACTAAGTGTACTTATAATTTCTACCACTATTTTTACTAATGCTACAACTAATTTCTACAACTATTTTTCCTACTTGCTACCAGTATTTTTACAAAACTCTACCACTATTTTTTCTAAGTGTACTAATAATTTCTACCACTATTTTTACTAATTCTACTTCTAATTTCTACTACTATTTTAACTAATGTCACTACTAATTACTACCACTATTTCTACTAATTTCTACCACTATTTTTTATTAATTTCTGCCACAATTTTACTAATTTCTACCACTATTTTTACTAATGCTACTACCAATTTCTACCACTTCTTTCCACCATTATTTTCGCTAATTTTTTTCACTATTTTTACTAATTTCTACTACCATTTTTCTTACTCTCTACAACTATTCTTACTAATGCTAGTACTAATTTCTACCACTATTTCTACTAATTTCTTCACTATTTTTATTAATGCTGCTACTTATTTCTACCACTGTTTTTAATAGTCTTTACCACTATTTTTTACTAATTTTTTCCAATATTTGACTATTGCTACTACTTATTTCGACCACTACCTTTACTCATTTCTACCACTATTTTTGTTAATTTCTTCCACTATTTTTTACTAATTTCAAATATTATTTTTCCCACTTTCTACCACTATTTTTACTTATTTCTATTACTTTTTTTCCTACTTTCTACCATAATTTTTGTTAATTTCTACTACTATTTTTACTAATGCTACAGCTAATTACTACAACTTCTTGTATTAATTTCTACTACCACAGAAGTTTTACTTCTGTTTCGGACACTTAGGTACACGCGTTTTTTTTAAATGAACCATTTGTAAATATGTTTTTTAAGAATATGTAATATTTGGGGAATTAAAAAATTCATTGTATTTTAAAACATCAACCAAATGTAATCGGCGTTTTTTTTTTAAATAAAAGTAGTTTTTAAAAAATTGTTTTTCAAAAAAATAAACTCAGAACAAACAACAGTTTAACCTTAAAAGGGTTCTCATAAAAATATTTAACACAAATGCCAACGGAACCATAAAAATGAAATTATTGATGCTAAATTAGACCTTGTTTGGAATAGTACCTAGTATAAGAAAATCTGGAAGTACTCAGCCAAAACTTAACTAATAGGCTTACAATATATCATAAGAAAGGTATTTTCTCACTTGAAAAATTAATATACTTAATTATTGTTTGTAAATTATCCAGATAAAACTCCTCAGAACCGTTAACATTAACTAATACACCCAAATAAACAAAAATGTTTATAATATCGTGTCTTAATCGTGAAATTCTAAACATTTTTCTTACTTTAATTTAAATCGTCAATTACTTAAGTAAAGATCAAAAAACACAAGCAACTCAAAATATTTAACAAGTTGGGACTTTAAACCCCTTTTTGTTTAATTTGGGAATTCTGACTAATATTCTATCATTGCTATAAGCTTAATTTAAGTAAAAACGTAAGACGTAAAACATAAGAGAACTGTATAATTCCAAAAGTAACAGACGGAAATTACTAATTCTACTCACATCGACGTCCTCATCATGTTCGTCTACTTTTTATGTACCTATCTTTTCCGCCGCAGCCGAGTGAGTAGCGTATGAGCGCTTCATTGGGTAAGTTGCGGTCTCAAATCAAGGCCGAGGCAAGCAACATCAAAAATTTTAGAAAAAGTTTTGAAGTGAAACTTAGGCGGCAAATCGCAACTGGAGAGTCAAATTTTTAAACTTGATTTCGGTACATATAGCTGAGACGAAAGATATAACGTAGGGAAACAGAAATAATGCAAAATGAAACGACATAAACACAGCAATACAAAGCGATAGAATAAGCTGTTTTTCTGATCCCATACAAATCTATTTTTTTAAGTACCTATTTCAATGAAAACTACTTACCGCTCAGAGATAAATGATATATAAAATCAGAGTGCATGGGCTGAAGTTTTTCACAAATTTTCCAGATTTAGAATTCCTTCAATCACTTACAAGATATTTGCGTAGAAAATTTATAAATTTAAAATACGAGCAAAACGTTGCTTGGTAGCGCACGAAGGACGTTGATTACAAAGAAGTTGCATGGCCATGCATGGAAACCAATTGAGTCTAAACAGATTCTGTACCAATAAGCTAAAGTCAAATTAGTTCTGGTATGTTGAAATTGCTAAATATTTTCTGTTAGAGGTGTTGGTGCTAGTGGTAGGTGGGAGGTGGGAGGAAAACGTAAATTGTGCATCAGATGATCCATTACCGCTTGCGTTGGTAAAAATGTGCTCTAGACATATTTTATTTACCAATTCCCACAAGCCACTAATATTAGTAATATCAATTGAAATACTAATGAATGATGGGATGCTCTCCCTGTCTCTCTGCTCCCCACACTAAATCTCTCTTATTTTTTAAAAAAGTTTCACTTCTATCATGTGTCTTTTTCCTAATAGCGTGGGGCAACCCGTCAACGTCCGAGATAAATTCTGCCATGGAAAAACTTCTCACAAAAATTATCTGACGTTCGGAGTCGTCGTAAAATTGTTGGTTACTTAAATTTCTGTTACTAAATCAATACGCCGACCACAAATTGTAGGAGAAGTTCGGCCAAACATCAAGCTATGGTGTAATCGCCCAATTATCGTTATTATCTATTCTTCTTTATATACTTAGAAAAAGTAGTTTGAATACTATTCCTTTTCATGACCGGTATGAGAATATGCAGTCGAGAAGTGGACTATTAACTCAAACTTACATCTAATCCGTATCGAGAACGTGAATGTGCAAACAGTTGAATGAATGGAGGCAAAACGAAATAACAAAAAAAAATAAAAATACTTGCAATGCAAGAAAACCTATTAAATTCCATTTAATGCACCGATTACATAAGAGATTATAGTAACTATGAGACTCTGCTTAATATGAAATTGAACAGGTTAATTAGCTTTATTTGAAAATCCATGTTGAAGTGCTCAGCCACAATAAAATCAACTATTGCACGTACATTAATAATAAACGCCTTTTTTTGTGCTGATAAAGCCAATATTCACACCTGAGCATACGCCTTATCATTTAAATCAATCTAAATGGAGAAAGAGCAATGCATTTTTTATAATACACATGGAAACTATTTAAATTTTTATATGCACCGCACTGCCAGTGACCACCGCAGTGATTGCAGCGCGATAACAACTCAATCGAGTAAGTATTTAGTCACACCTGAGCACTTACAATAGGGGTATTTTCGATGCGTTGCTTGAGTATAAATGGTATATTTGCTCTACTAAGGTGGGCATAAAATTGAGAATTCATTTTGTTGCTTCATGGCATGCATGTGCCAAATAGTTATTGCAATGCTACAATTTTTTGCTTGGTGTTTTTTAGACACGAGGTTTCAAGAGAAAATAAGATGCATATTATTCAATGTTATGACTAAGAATTTAATAAATTTCAGCCGGGAGGCCCAATTTTCGACTACATTTTGCAAACAATTGGGCTCGCATGTCAGCAATAAGGACCAAATATTATTTTCCAAGGCGTCAATCGTCTCGGACTTATCTGCGTAGAGAAGCGACTTCACATAACCTCACAAAAAATAGTCCAGCTGTGTTAAATCGCTCGATCTTTGAGGTCAAGCAACAGCCCACGACGCGAGATAATACGCTCTTCAAAATTTTACTTCAATAAATTTATTGGTTCGACGGTTTTATGGCATGTAGCGCTGTCTTGTTGGAACCAAAGGTCGTCCACAACAACATCCTCCAATTCAGACACGAAAAATCCATTAATTATGGCTCTGTAGCTTCCTCCATTGACTGTAACATTATGGTTGCCTTGATTTTTGAAGAAATATGGACCAATGTTTCCCTTTGCCCATAGAGCGCACCGAACAGTGACTTTTTGAAAATGTAACGGCATCTCAACAATGCATTGTGTATTATCAACACTCCAAATGCGACAGTTTTGCGTACTAACGTACCTTTCCAACCAAAGTGAGCTTCATCGCTGGCCACAATTTTCTGGTGAAATAGGGATCCGTGGCCATCTGGTTTTGGGCCTATTCAACGAACGACCGACGTGCTTGATGGACGTTCGGCTTCAATTCTTGCTCGAGTTGGATTTTGTAAACCCGCAAACTAAGATCCTTCCGCAAACTCTTCCATAAAGTGGATGGGTACAGCTTCAATTGTTGCGCGCGATGGCGGATGGTCTCATTCGGGACTTCCCCGATATTCTGCTCCACAGCAGAAATAGCGTCTTCGGTGCGCACTGTACAGCGTCTCCTAGGATGCGCATTAACCACTAGAGTAAACGTGGTGCGAAACCGGTCTCTCGTTGCTCGAATTACCGACTCTGCTGGGCGAATATATCGACCGAATATTAGACGCAGCGCGTCATAATAAATTTGCACGATTTGTAAACGTTGTTTCGGAGAAGGTCTGTTCATTTTGAAATGGCAAACCAAACTGAGCATAAATCAAGTAGCAGCTATCTCTTTGGAAACCACGTGTCTAAAAAACATCCTTTAGCTGACACAGGGTTGCAAAAAAGCTTGCTATCATATCGTGCCATCAAACACACTGGACTCATTGTGCCATGGGCATGGAAAGGTTGCATAATACGCGACAACAAAAAATTTATCCAGTCAAGCTATTTATACTATGACATGCTAGACAATATGCAATGAATGGAGAATACCCCTACTACATTTTTATGCCTGTTCGTATGTAAGTTTTTTTTTAAATTTTTTTTTGTATACCTGCATGCAGCTGCATCGAATCGAGCAAACTTTAGTTAGTGAATTAAGCGGTTGGCAATTTAATTTATGCAGCAAAAAATAAAATAAAAACAAACCGAACAACCGACTGACTGACTGAGGAAATTAATTGAAAATTCAAAAATAGTATAAACATAACGAACTCATCAGATGCTAAGCGCCACCAGCGATATGCTGGAATAAAGTCTGCGTCACGGCAAAATATTTAGCTACAGATTTGTTAACGTTTATCGAACACAACGCTCACTTGCTAATATATTTATTTACATACATACATATGTACATACTTACTACGTATCCATATACCCACCCATTCATTGCCAGGTTGCGCTTTTATGCTTGCAATCATTACCAACTCGACTGCATAAATGCCGATCTTATCTGTCAGATACCATGCGCGTTGATCGTTCAAAGTGTGGCTGTGTGTGTGAGTGTGTGTGTACTATGTACGTTGTCAAACTATGAATTACGAGTTCATAAGCGTTGCCTCATTTGCATTTTCCAATGCACAGTGTGATGAGAATAATAAGAATTTTGTGTGTGGAATATGGGTTGGAAAATGGAAGATATACTTTTGGATATCATTGTGGGAAAATAGGTAATAAGGTGAAGAATAATATAAGTAACTGTTTTCTCTATCAATTAAGCCAAATCAGTTTTTGTTTAGAAATTTTTGGGGAATACACGACTGTCGTTCACAGCCAGGTTTTTTTTTCAGGAATATCATAGTGTAATGATATAAACGCACATTTGAAGTTGCCTGATTGTTATTTTTGTTTTTAACCCATTAGAGGTCCAGATTCTATTACTTTTTTTTACAATTTGTGTACGCATTAAAAGTTATTTGTATGTGTGATTTTGTATAATGAAGCTCTACTTCCCGTCATGTTTCTTCTTGTTATTTATTTCTTCCTTGTTATCCCAAAAAAATATTCACTAAGCGGCTTAAAAAACTACTGACGAATGCAGAGGATGAAAAAAATGACAATATATCACCAAGTCTGCATACAGATAACGCATGTCATTACTTTCTGGCACACTTTACATCATTACGCTATGAAGAATGATAGTTTCCAAGATTGCGCCCTCCCGCACCGTAGTGACAAATCTAGCCTTTAGTAAATAAGATACGGGTGAGAGAAAATTGAATAACTTCCAATGTTTCGGTGAAAAACGTGGTTTAATTATTCTAAAGTGTAAAAATATGAATATGAAGCGGATATTTGATAAATAAATCTGCAAAATACTAAAACAGTTACTTTTTACTATAATTTGCAAAAAAAAAGGTTTTGTCTAGTTGAAGTTGAAAATTGTCAAACTCGGCAAAACCAAAGCAGCGGTACCTCTGAAGGTGTCACCTTCTGGGATCAGTACACCGTGTAACACTATGAGAAATATAAACTTTTAGATAGTTCTCTTGTCACTCAAACTAAAGTTTTATTAAGTTGCGGTATCTCTATCGAAGGTTTAACCGAATACTCATTGGACTTTATTCTATTGAGATTAGGGATAGGGCTATGCCGGCTATTCGATAGTTACTCGGAACTGGGCTTTATCGGCCGTTTTTCGGTTATACCAAAATCCGGCTGCATGCTGGTGTAATCCCAGCATATCAGTGACTTTGTTCACATAACGGTTGTTTGTAACAGTCTAAAGGAACCGACATCATACACAGAGCTAATTAACGAGGTTGACGTCTAAAAAAAACTTGACGGGCAAGAAGTGGGAGAAGAGGCAAAATCGAAGAAATTTTCGGTAGAAAATCTTCTTAATATTGGTTTGAATTTCTTCTCAAATTTATTTAAAAGGGGAAACGGCTGGAAATAAGGAGATAACTTCTTGTTTATTAATTCTTATAGAATTTTGTCCAAAATTATGCAACTGTAACGAGGTAAGCTAGAAATCATATAAAGTTAATTAATAAGGAGATCCTCTAATTTTTACATGAATCTTATTGAATTTGTTTTTAAGGTAAACTTTTTATTTTTAAAAGAGCCATTTTCAATTCAAATTTAACGTCTTAACATCCATACGAGTATGTACTTTGTGAATAATCAACTTTAAGATTATGAAGATTGTTCTTTGGAGTTTTGCATCATTGAAATAAAAAATTTTGATTTACTTATTTATTGTTCCAGAACTTTCCAATGAATAGTGTTTTAAAAATAAATATATTTACTCGATACAAACTGTCTCTTTTTCTCTCAATGTCTTTCTTGTGCATTAATATTAAAAATGCCAGTTGTACAATAAACGTCTGAGCATCTATTAAATTTCAATAAATGACATGAGTCATACTACCAATAATTTGCCCACACCAATTGCTATATTATAATTATTTTGACTGTTCTAATATTATAAGAAAATATCTAAAACTTGTAATAATAATATATATGTAAATTCTTAAACTTATCATAATTATAAGTAAATAATAAATAGTTTAAAAAAATAGTATGATATTTATTTCCAGAATATAATCTACTTAAAAAATATTAGGTATCTAAAATTTTAAATTGGCAATATCTTCGGCTTATTAAAATTAAATGAAGATTCTAATGAAAACCAAGATTCCCTTCTTGATTTTATTGAAAAGGTTTTCAACTTAGTTTGACAGCTTATCTAGTAGATTTTGTTGAAAATATTTTCATCTTAATTCCAAGGGTCACTTTCTTAATTACATTGAAAAGTTTTCGTTTTAGTTTTACAGATTATCTTCTTGGTTTTATTGAAAATACATTTCTAGTCAATAAAAAGGGCTTCTTATGGGAAATAAATCCTAGAGAAATTCACTCATTTTTTGTTGTAATTTATAAGACATTTTAGGTGGCCTTTTCGCGCTGTGTACCTATAGCAAAATGTTCAGAATGAGAAGAGAAAAAATGCTGTCTATACGCGGGTTACCCAGTGGCATTGCCCACTTTAGAGCAGCATCGCAAATTGCTCGAAGCTACTTTATCAAACTCTACAAAATTTGATACACTGTTTATATTTCAGCTCAGCTGGTACAATTTCGAATATTATAATTATAGTAATCTTCCTTTACAGCCACCAGTGCTTATAGCGTTGAATACTTTCAGGCGTGGAGCTGTTTCGTCTATTCGCACGACTATGACTATGTTGCGGTAATTCTCATACAGCTCGTTTTCCACCATCTGCGATATTCGCTATCGCAAATACGTCATTTTCCAAAATCTCGCCCTCTCTGAAACCTCGCTTGGTATAAAATAGCATAGAGAGGTTCTTCCATGCCGAAAGGGGTAGTGTAAGCCACACGTCATTTTACGTAGACGTTTTAGTTTTGCAGGGATACTAAATTGCGACATCACGTAACTTCTTCTCGTGCTGTCGAAAGCGGATTTAAAGAGCCGACAAAGAGATGGTGTTTCTTGATTCTCTTCTCTTGGATTTTTTCCAAGGTTTGGCGGATCGCGAATATCTGATCTATTGTGGATTTATCGGGTCTAATGGCACGCTGAACTTTGAACTATCGAGCCATCGAGCCATCCATCGACATAACCTTATCTGCTATGTTAAGAAGATCACTCTTTTTGTGGATTGAGCAGAGTATACTGAAATCCCAATCAATAGGTATGTGGTCTTACAACCATATTCCTCGAAGCCGTACCAAAGTTCAGGTGTTATTTTATATGTTTTTTTGACTTAATATCTACCTATGTAGTTATACTTTTCAGTTTAAAAATATTAATTTCAGAGGCTCCCACTTTTTGCCTAGTCCCTTCGCTCCGTGATAACCGTCTATATTCTTGAGATCAGGAAGTCAAATTTTGAACAAAAAGCACAACTTACTACAATTTTATTTTCCTTGGCTAAGTTATAATAATCTGCGATGATCGCCTGAAGAGTAAGAGCAAGAGAAGCTGTGATTATATTTGGTGGTACATAACTTCTACATTTATATTACGGCCCATCAGAAACGCAGCGCAGGGAAGTTATTTTAAATCGCTGCAAAAAAGTTATATTCGACAAGTTTTGAGTAGATCTTTCTCGAAAATCCATAATTTCCTTTAAACCGCTTGACCAAAAACTAACAAAATTGAACACTGTATATCAATTTATCGCCAAAGGCAACACTATAATAAATTCATACTCATGTTACATGGCGCGTGGAACAGTAGCTACCATAGTTAGCCTGAAACCAAAGCAACATAACAGTAATTCTAGTATGGTTGATACACAGTTACAAATTTAATCATTTACTAGCTTACTACAATCTTTGCTTGGAGCTTGTGGTAACACCACTTTATAAATTTATGACAGCCACTCATCATTTTCCAACTTTTGTCAACTTTATTAAAGCCAACCCGGTTTTATACTCGAAAATGCGTGGCATTTGTATATAAGTAAATCTAACTTTTAAATTTGTTGAAAGCCCACGAAATTTTTTTGCTTCAATATGAGCCCGCAATCAATTAAAACTGGTTAATGCCACCTGTCGCATAAATCTCCAATCAGAGCTTGATTACCTGCGCTGCAGTTTGTTTGTCATTCTCATTTATTCATTCATTCATTCAATTTGTTTATGCGCCCCAATGGTTAATACAGTTAATTAAATCTAACTGTCTTTAAAATTGTCTGTGTTGGCGTTAATTTATTTAATTGTCGAAAGTAAAATATGTTAATTTAAAAGTTGGGAAAGCAAAAGAAAAAAGTAACTGCCGCCTATAGAAAAAAGTAGCATATGTAGATAGAAAGATATATGTAGTATAAGTACTAGGGGCAAAGAGAAACGTAGAGGCAATTCGAACTGATAAGGCTTTTGTATCCCTTCTGATCTCCAATATCTATCTGCCCAAGGCCGGACATGGACAGAGGATATGTCGATATGCCGATGTCTAATCATCCTCAAGACATAGCCGGCATTCCTTCTAAGTAGACATATCCTGCCGATATATTTGGAAACGTAGGAGATTTTTACCGGCTTAGGCATCTAGCAAGAAGTCTGACACCAGATCTAATAGGCAATGCGTTGGCGCTTCTACTGAAAAGATAGTCGAAAATCCTGGTCTGTCTGAGATTCCTAGCAGTTCGACAGTACTTCCTTCGCTTCGAGTGTACCCAGGTCCGATTGCGACTTTTTCCGAACCTTTCCTGATCAACCCGTCGGTGATCTCGTTACCGTCCATCCCACCTTGACCGGGTATCCAGCACAGCAAAATTGCATTCGTTGATGTGAGCAGTTGAATGGTATTATAACACTCCCTAACCAGCTTCGACGTAAGCAACCGAATGGCCGTTTGACTTGCTTGAAAGATATATAGTTGTGAATGAGACTTTATATATTTTTTGAGCTTCCTTCTTGCGCGGCTCGAGATTTCCACCACGGTGGGCAATTTGCCCGTCGACATTTGAAGTTTGCTTAAGGGGAGTATGCTGGTATTTGAAGTGATTTTTGCCACCTGATCACCAGACCTATACTTCTATGTTTTAATTCACCGAACGATCGAACCACGCTATATTTTTTAAGTTCACACCCCATGCCCCAGTAAAAACTTTTCTACGAGCCCACATGACCCGTGTAGTTTTATTTACAGTTTTGTCAGAACCGCACTTATAACGTCGGAGACAGAGCTTCCTAATTCTCTCATGGCAATGATTACCAGGTCATCTGCGTAACCTACGATATCGTAACTAAACTCTTGTAGCGCGATCAGAAGTTCGTTTACTAAGAGTGACCACAGAAATGGGCCAGAACACCTAGCTGTGGATGGCCTTTCGCGGCTCTATTGCACACGGAAATAATGGCCAAGAAAATAGTAATATGTGGTAGGCCGATCTAAACAAGGTTAGATTGCCGAATCAACAGCCCTTGGCCGGGTGAAACGCTGGTCATTCCAGTACGTACAATCAGCTGTAATGGGAATGTTCATTCTAACCCCCGTTAACATTTCAACCCCCGTAACAGCACGTTTCCTAGGCCTCCCCCTAGATGAGTTTGACTACAACGACCATGAGTGAATACGTTCTTCACAGGGTGTGACTAGCCGCTATAACAATAACAACAACAAAGAAGAAATATCGAAATCGATCAACATGCTAACAGTAGAGTCATAGGCAATATTATCAAAAGCTTCTTCGATTTCTTGATATCCATAGATCCATCTCCTAGTCTTGTGGGTGTTTTCAAATGAATGCTGTTTCCGTTAATTTCCCATTGATATATCCAAATTGAGTGAAGTGCAAGGGAATGGTGATATGTAGTATGAAATATACACTAACATAAAAAACTATGAAGAGAGAAACAATAACATAAATTGGATTAATTAATTAAAGTCTAAACCAACTACTTTCCTCTTAATTGATTCGGTTTTAATTCCCAAATGTTGAATGCATAAATTAAAATTTGAACGCTTTTATTTCCATCACAAGCTCACCACCTCCCAGCACTTAAATTCAAGAAAGTTTTAATATGTTTTATTATGAGCTTAATTAGCAGTTTTTATTGCTGCTTTTAGGAGATACTTGAATTTTAAATTTTTTTTTTTTCAATTATTGAAGGGCCCATACTATGAGTTTCTTCTTCGCTCATGTAGAGCAAAGAAATTTATGTACATTGCCCCAATTTAGTATTTAGTAGACTAATGGCTTGACCTTTGACTGTTTTTGTGCTCGTGAACTAAATACAAAGCAAATAATGTGAGTTCTTCTGGAATGTTCAAAGCTATAAAACGCCTAAATTAATCTCTTCGTACTGGGAATAAATAATTAGTTTCACATATAGCACATAAGTAGATGTTCACGAAAAAAGCTTTTTCAATGCATAATTTTTTTGTGTTTAAAATTTCAGCTTTATATGTTTGCATTTATATTGTACGGGCTGAATACCCTTTTCCACACTAGAATATCATTTAGAAAGTGAGAGAATATTAGCTATGATGTGAAACCTGAGGAGTAGGTAGAGATGCGGCATATAAAGGTAACGATACTGAATTGTTTAAATTAATCAAATCTTTCTCTTTTCCTATTACTATAATTTCAAAGCTGCATTCGATTCGCCACTTCTCTGCTCACCATATCTGAGATCTGCTCGCGAACGAGCAAATTTGTGTGTACAAGCAACAACAACAATAGCTAGCGAGATTCGGCGATCGCGAGTACGGCTCATTAAACTAGTCGAACTCGTTACATTCAATGCTGTAGATATTGGACCAGTTTTTAGCTGCACTTGCACTTTTGATGCATATTCGTCGCTGGTGATCCGCGAACATTACATTGGAAACAAAAGCAAAAGCTGTGTTGATGCAAATTTATGCCAGATGCGATTCGCCACTCGCTAACGGATGGCAAAACGAATATGGCTAATATGTTAATTACAATTAAGAGAATCAGAAAGTTAGCATAAAAAAATTAGCAGTGTCTCTTCGGATTGTTGCTATTAAAATTAGTATTGACATTCAAGGGAGGTATTGTTTAAATAAACAGAATGTCTTATTTTCCATTTATAAATACAATATTCAACAAAATTAGTGACTTCAGTATTTACTTATTCGAGCGAGAGAACTTCAGATATCAGCTACCCACCGTACAGAACATACTACCGATGGACTGCAAAATATTCGTTTATTCAAAATTATAGAAGGGGGGTAGGTTCAACAAAATCTAGAAAATTTATGAAGAGACCTTCCGTCTTTCAGACTCTAATAAGTAACTGGTATTTTTGTATAGTTGCTGCATTTTTCGATAAAGATTAAATGACTAGTAATTGGTCAGATCTGGCTAGTCATCCTGAATATACTAACACCAAAATAATGCACGCGGGATAATAATAATATTTACGCGCTTTCATCATAGCTTGATGTTTGACCCAAAATGATTTTTTTGAGACGTTTTTTCATGGTAGAAGATTAGCCATTGCCTGCCGAGGGTGGAGCGCTATTCGAATTTTTATTTTGATATTACTTGCCCCGGCCAGGATTCGAATCCGAATGAAGTGCGCACACTCTGCACACTAAATATAATAACGAAACTTTAAGTCCTGTTTCTTCAAGTTCAATTTTTTCCGCCTGTATGCGTGCTTTACCTGGAGGGGCCTAGGTTCAAATCTCGGCCCGGCTAAGTAACATCATAAAATCTTGGAAAAGGTTTTGTCTGATAACGAGTTATCTACTTCTAATGTATTTCTAAAATATAAGTCATGTATGTATGTAGGTAACTATGTAGGTTTCCAGTTACGGCCTTTACTGCTTGCCCGATCACAACCAAAATTGAAACATTAACTGCACACTTTAAAAATTTGGGAGAGAGTGAAACGTTATTTTCCTATATATCAAGGGGGTGTGACGCCTCCCATTCGTACTGAGTTTTAAACACCGCATTCCTGGAGCTATTTGTGGTAGAGTTTTGGTATTTGGCATGAAGATAAATGAAATTAATGCGATGTTCAGAGTTATTGCAAAAGAGGGGAATTGTGATTCTTATAGAAATTGTACAAGAATTTCGTTTGAAGATGTATGCATGTAGTAGTAATGGGGAAAAGTGGGAACTAAAGGAAAAGTGGTTGTCGCGGCTGCCATATAAACTAAAATTTATTTTCTATATCAATATAGGGTCTTGCAATAGGGACGTACAAAAGTAGACCGATAGTGACAGCAAACGACGACATATTTTTTCCCGCTCTTTTGACATTTCACTTAAGTAAGGTTTGCCATTTCATCATGGAAAGATATACGATCCAACAACGAGTCGAAATTATTAAAATTTACTACCGAAATTCGGAGTCAATGGCCTCAACTTTAAAAGCGCTACGTCCAATTTATGCTCGTCGTCATTTCTGGCTGAATGGCTTCGTCAATAAGCAAAATATGCGTTATTGGACAGGCACACGTACTCCATGAGTCAACATTGCATCCCGAAAAAATTACGGTTCGGTGCGGTTTATGGGCCGGCGGCGTCATTCGGCCGTACTTCTTCCGTGACGATCACGACCGGCACGTTACTGTGATTGGGAATCGCTACCGCTCAATGATAACTGAATATTTTTGACCCAAATTGGATGATATGGGCTTGGACAATATGTGGTTCTAACAGGACGGCGCCACAAGCCACACAGCGAATGTCACAATCGATTTATTGAAAGCCAAGTTTGGTGAACGTGTTAGCTCGCGAAATGGCCCAGTCAATTTGCCGGTTTGGTCGTGTGATTTGAAGCCGTTAGACTATTTCCTGTGGGCCTACGTTAAGTCTATGGTCCATGCCAACAAGCCAGCGACGATTGATGAACTTCGTACGAATATCAGCAGTATCGGCCGATTTATGCTTGAAAACCTTCGAAAATTGGGTTCAGCGTCTGGACTTCTGCAAGCGTGCCCGTGGTGCCAATGCAAAAGAAATCGAGTTCCATACATAATGGCATCGAATATACTTTCACAGGAATAAAGAATATAATTCATATCCCAAACCTTTTTTGTTTTATTTAAAAAAAACTTTTGTGGCGTTCCTATTGAAAACCCCTTTATAACAACGTGGGGTGAAACTGTCGGATATAAAAATTTCCTCTTTACTGCTTAAAGAAAAGAAAGAAATTATCGCCAATCCAGCAGCACATGTAAACTCTATAAATTATTACTGTATACGATTCTATACATGATTCAATAATAGAAGGTTAAATAACCTGGCAGTTGTCTCACTTCCGTTCGCTGTTTTAGCCTATGTTGCTTAATTTTTTAATTTGTAGAAACCAGAGTTCATCGGCTACCTTTTCCGAAAGGAATCCGTATGAGCAACAGTTCGTCAAGAGGATTACACCATTACCTCAAAAAAAGGTATGCATACTAATATATCCCAACGTACCGGTTGAATCAGCATATAAGTCAAGCCGCCTTCCAGATACGTCAGAAGACAACCCTATGAACTCATGGACGAGCTCCGAACGCTCACGACATAAACGCTGGATGCTACATAACAAATACAGGCAATAAACAGCATTCAGCTAAAAAAAATCACCATCTTCATCGACTCCGTCGAGTGAATGCTGTTATTTTGGTCGAACTACTAACATTTGACCACCAACATTTTTACCCAAGGCATTAAAATTAGTATCTACTTTCTCTTCCTTATAAGGCAGTAGAAAAATACAAATGCCAATAGCTATCCAACATTTAATAATTGAATGATGGCTCGAATCGACTGACAAAACCAACAATATTTTGAGACTACCAATGGTACGGGACTTAGGAGGCATTTATTTAAAAAGGTGTGCTATGATAAGATACCTTTGTATATTGAGTTCTAAAACAATACGATGATATTATTATACATATTGTTTGAGTGGATTGGTAGTGCCGCAAGTTTTGAAAAAGTTGAAAACCCATTAACATTGTCGAAGTATAATAATATGGACGTCGGTAGAAAGGGGAAAATGTCCAAAAAAGTGGATGTTGTAAAAATTGTTCGAATACAGATTCTTGGAAGATCCTAAGGGCCTGCTTCATTATATCAATACCTTCATATGTGCGTCAAGGTCAACGAACTGTCGAAATGTTGAAATGAATCATTTTCATGCAATTTGTATGAAGCGTCAATGAAAATTGAACAGTGATATTTTTTTTTTGAATATTTCTTGAAATAAATGCCATAAATTGTTTATCTGGAGAATGGAGAATACATTTCTAATGCCATGAAAATTTCTATGCAATTTTCAAAGGCTTAGCAAAGAATAGACAACACTAAAAGTCTAAATATATGCATACATTTTCATTGAACTTTGCAATCCATTTGGAAATACGCACATCCATTCTATGTGCTCCCTATAATTTCACTTTCGGACTTTCATTAGTTTCGTAAAAAGCTTTGCTGTTTTCAATTTTATTTCCATTTTTAATTACCAACTGTTTGCTCAAAACATCTGTCTCGAGCATAAATATTTTTTCATAAAAAAAAAAGTTTATGTTTTCTTCAACAAATATGAGGCATACAGATAAGCTAACAACAACAACTATATAGAGCTTGTATTTTTAGACTATTGAATGTAGATGCACAGCGCAAGAGCTAAAAAGTCTGGATAGAAAAGCTGATGCCGGAAATATTTGATAATTTAAACGGCAATTTTAATTTTGCTTTATTATTATTTCGTGTTGTTTTTTTTTTCTAATTTGTACATTCAAATCACAAAAAATTGGCATCGTCAAGACATTAACGAGGGTTGTCTGTTTTCCAAAACATTTGCCAGCGAAATGGCTAATTTTGTTGCTGCGTAAGTGCGTCGTCTGCTTGTCACTCACTGGCCGGCCTTTGGGTTAATGTAATATACTTTATATATGTATGTAAAGTATATTTGTGTTTGTAAAATGAAATTTTGAAATTTATGCGCTCATTAAATTTTCACTCTCACTGAATTTTATTATATGTTTTTTAGTTTGTTTCTTTTTTTTTTTTTTTGTAAATTAAAAGGCTTAGGCATCACAAAGCCAACCATTAGCAGCATGTTGCTAACAAGCAGATCAACATTTCGCAACAACTCCCACTCCAAACAATATAATTTAGTTTTTGGTTCTATAATTGTTATTATCATATTTTACGAGTGCATGGGGAATAAAAATATTGTACATAGAAGCAGTGAAGAAATAGTTTTGTTAACAAATAAATGTTTGATATGATGTAAAAGGGAGTACAGATGCAGTTTAGGGGACGCAGACATTTTTTATAACTTACTTCCTATTTAGTTTCTGCTTTTTAGTATATTGAAAGTGAGTTCATTTCGAAGTTTGTATAAGAACCGGTAAAGAAAATTCTGCAAATTTTAAAGTCTCTGCAAAAGTTTTAGCAATAATATAGTAGGCTTCGAAACGATTGTTTTTAAATTGATGATTAATTAAATTTTTGAAACTTGCTTAGTTTTTGCAGTCAAGGCATCAACACCAAAAAAAAAAATGAATATAAACGAAAAGCTCAACAAAAAGGGTTTGTTCATTTGGACCAATAACCCTAATATTAGTTACAAAAATTTGCCGATCATCTTATTACACGGCACAAACGATGGTTTTGCGCATTAAGGAGGCTAAGATCACTAAACGTCCAGTTAGAGAAGACAGCAATAGCCATAATTAGGAAGAACCACTCCATGTCGACAACAGATGCAGCCAAAAAAGCTAAAACCACACATCTGCAAGGAACTCGAACTGAGAAGAAAATTGATATAGAAACTTATGAAAAGAAAAGAATTCCAAAACGAAGCGAAAAACGAAATAAAAAAACATTTCTATTGCGCTTAAATTATATGAGACAGACTGACAAATAAAAATTTTTGTGTGGTTATTGGCGACGAAATTTTTTTGAAAATGGACTTGAAGACAACGTCGGGTAACCAATTTTACAGGGCACCAATTTTACTGATTGCAGTCTGGAGCAGACATTTCTGAATCGCAAAACACCTTCCAGATAGGAAAGTTCCGCAGAAAAGCTCTAATTTGGCAAGCCATTTGTGAATGTCGCCATAAATCCACGCCGTTCTTCACTATGGGTACCATCAACACAGAAATTTACGTGAAGGATTGTCTTAGAAAACTTCTCCTGCTTTTCCTACGTCATCGTAATGGTCCAACCACTATATTTTGGCCGGATTTGGCTCCACCACATTTCGCTAATGTCACCACAAAAGTGGTTCGAAGATATCAATGTGAATTACGTAAGGAAATACTTGGATCCTCCTTATGTGCCAGAGTTGCGACCAATTGGTCGACGTGGGGTTGTGATGAAAGTCAGACTTTTGAAAGTTGGAAAAGCAACCAAAACAATTACAGAAATACAAATAATGTGCCGGACGTCATCGCTAAAAGCCGCTGCACAAAATTTGACTACGGGCCTCTCAGGAAAAGTTCCTTGCAGGCTTCTTCATCTTGAGTTAGTTCGTCAGTTATTGATTTATTGATGCTTTTCAAGGTTGAGAATTAGCGTGTACGTATATCTTCCCATTTCCAAATCGATACTGAGTTTTCTTCTTTATTAAGGGCGACTTCGGGTTCTGTTTATTTTTGGCTTTCTCTTCGCATTGCGATTCGTGCAGATTCTCAACTTGAATGAAAATTGGTATCATACTAGCAACCCGCATTGGCGCTTTTGGTGATGTCGTCTTGTTCGCAGAAGCAACTGTGAGTGTACACAATCTCACTAGGACACTGTATTTTCTCTGTGTGTCTTGCTGTTATCCCATAGCTTTTTTTCCTTCCACTCTTCCACGGATATAGGTTCTAATGATATTGAAGAAATACGAAGGGACGGCTAACATTTTAAAGGCTTTTGAGGTCTTTATCTGCAAATTTACAAGCATTTTTGACGTATAGCATCACTACATTAACATACAGGGTATAGTTTAAAGAGAGTTGCCATCTGTACTAAAGTTATAGTAAATTAAATAAATAAGTTAAATATGGCTACCGAAAGAGAGAGGCTTAATAAAGCTTGATTTCCCAAATGTTTTAAAAAAGGCTATATATATGCAAATTAAATTAAATCAAACTAAAAGTTTTAAGAAAACCTAATTTTAAAACACTTTTAGATAGGGTTGCCACCTGGCTTAAAAATTAATTAAAATTATAATAAGTAAAATCAATTATTGAAATATGAAAGGAGATGCAGGAAAGCTTAATTTTGAAAATACTTTTGGAAAGGTTTGCCACCTGCTTAAAAGTTTAAATCAATTGAAGTTATTAAGCTAAAGGGAGTATTATGGAATGGAATGGATGTAGGCTGAAAAACTGAACTATGAAAATATATGTAAAGGGTGTTACCTCGTTAACTCAAATCGTTGATATAAATTAGTTGACAATTAACGGAAATTCTACTATAATGGTGTCAAAAGAAATAAATTCTTTTCGAAAAATATATTCGGAGAAGACTGCAACTTGTGAAAAAAAAATTCAGGTAACTTTATAAGATAATAAAGCGATACAGTACTGGTTTGAACTGAGAAAGGTATAGGACAATTTTTTCACCGAAAAAAATGTTAAGGTACTGCGAACTCTCTGAAAATTAAATACAAACCAGGATATTTCACGGTTGAAAGCTATGCATAAAACAGTTGCCTATTTTCCAAAATTTTTGAAATTTTTGTCCGCTATATGTATTTGTTTATTTTTATTATTTTTTAAAAGAAGATGCCACTTATTTACAAGGTTAAATTAAAATGAGTGCCAAACTAAAAACAATTGAGAAAGCTAAATTTCAAACATCTCTATGGAGAGAGTTGCCAGCTGTTGAGAAAAATTTCAATTAATTTTCTATAATAATTATAATGAAATATGGTAATATAGTTGTCATACGAAGACGTTTTAAGAAAGCTCTATTTTGAGAAAACTTCGAAGAAGGATGCCACTTGGTTAAAAAAATTAACTTAAATTATTAAGTGAAATGAAATATAACGGCATAAAATTTAAATAAAGCGAAAATGAGTCACCACCGTTTGATTACGTTGTGATTTTCTAGCAATAACAAAAAAAAATTTCAGCAACCAACCGGCAATCGGCAATTATGAAGTATTTTATTTAGATACTAAAAAATTAAAAACCAAAACCAAAAATTAATTCAAAGTAATTATGTAGTTCTGATGAAAAAGCAAAAGTTTTTATTTAAATATAAGATGTATTTGCTACTTAAACCTCCAATCAGCCGTTAAATGACTTACTTTAGCGGTAGCGGTGAGCTAAGAGTTGATAGCAGGCATAATAACTTCAACAATCAAAGTACATATGTACATAATATGTATTTATGACAAGAAGTAAAAATTAAAATTAAAAAAAAAATTAAATAAGCTGCAATAACAATAAGCACAAAAACAATTACATATGTATATATTTTACGCGGCGTCGCGTTATCAGTGTTTACAATTAAGTGCATGAAGTTTACATGCGTACGAGTAATTTAAATCAGGAATTGTGCGTGTGTATGTATGCGTGGATTTCAGTATACAAATAAATATCCCAACTAGCACCAAAGTACCAGTAACGAAGATGGGAACTTTTAGCGTAATCATAAAATGTACGCGTACTACTTTGGCGTATAACTCTAACTCTATGCTACAAACTTGCAGTCGCTGAGTGGTATACTCGCATTCTACCAATATTGGTTACTTTACAATTATGCTGCTTTTCGGTAACATTACCAGTATTTTGGACGTTTTTGTTATCAGTTAAAAAACCATGTAGTTTTTAAAACTTGAAAGTGACAAATGATGATAACCCTGACTAACTCATATTACTGAAATACAACTTCAATGTTGCAACTTTTTGGGAGTAGGTTTGACAGTGTCCTTGAGGCTTTCGTTACCTGCGGAGGTAAAACGTTACTGTCAGTGTGTCTGTCAAACCTAAAAGTCACAATGAAGTCTCTCGTAATAATAAACTTTCATGCTGTACATTATTGTGTCTGAAGAAGTAGTGTGGCTGCCGAAAATAATTCCGTCTTTTAACTGGCTCAGAAAGGTTTAAAAGAAGTCTTTGTACCTTTTGTTAAATGCAAAAAAATCGTTTTTTAAATCAGCATATTTTTATCAATATATTAGCGCAAATACTTTCACATACTTTTTTACAATAAATGCGATCTTGAAAATCATAAATGTTTGAACATAAGTTTATTTTTATACTAAATCCATTAACCAGTGTTGCCTTTGAGAATTTTAAGTAAGTCGACAAAAAGAATTACTTAACGAAACAAAGGTCAACTGTATTTTTTTGCTTGCTCTTCAATCAAAATAAAATAATAAAATTGAGGTTTTAACTGTATTTTTTGTTACATTTCTGAAAGCAAAATCTTTAAATAAAAGGCAATAAAGTTCATTTAAGAGAAATCAAATTTATTAGTATTTTAAATAGCTCTCGTTGCTAAGAAAATAGCGGTACAATCCAAGAAACATTAAATAGGTAGTAGCGGTAGTACAAATACAAAATTTACATGTGTTTTGTTTTTGCGTCTACGGCTACGACTGTCAAAGTTTATATGTATTTTGTTTTTGCAAAGTTGGGGAAATTGAGAGAGCGAAAATGACAGCTGAACTTGCAAATTTTACTGGATTTTTTCTGAATAAATTTCTACCAGCAAGAATTTGCCAGTAAGATAAATAGCTGATTGAAATTATTCAGTTGCTCACAAGTAGAAAACAATGATTAAAAAGTGTTTATTAGCTATTTCCATAAAAAAGGGTGCGAATTGGAAAAAGTGATTAAATATTTAAATATACAACAAAAAAGGAAAAACTTGCCTCTTTATACTTGTTTTGATTTTTCTTACCTTGCTTACGCTCTGAAATTTAGTTGCTGGCAAGTTACTGGATAGTTTTTTTTTACTGGAGAATACCAAGGCGAATTCATACAAGGTGATAGCATCCCATGAGCTGAATGCTTGTTCTTCTTTCCGAATTCGCTAGGTTATTTTGTATACACAAACAAAATACATAAGCAAACTGGCGAATTCAGTTTTTGACATTTCACTCGCAAAATTACACTAACAAAATACATGAGCAAACTGAGCGAATTCAGATTTTGACATTTCACACGCAAAATTACACAAACAAAATACACAGCGGATTCGCTTTGTTTATCTTGCTATCACCTTCTATGGATACACCTTTGGAAAATACGAAAACATAACTATTATTCCCCAGTTTGGTCGTCAGCACGTAATAGGAACGTATCTATGACTAGTGACAAAACATTTTAAAGTCCGTTCCAGCGACATTGGTGCTAGTTGGGAGATAGTACATATTTAAATATCTACATACTACAGATGGCAACGCGCATCAGTTTTAATTTAAATATAATGGTGAGCACCTACTCTTGTGTAAATATTTAAAATACATTAAAAAAAAGTGTATTTATTTACTACTTTGTTTTTGCTTTTTAATATTATATTCACTCACAACTCACTTATTAATCAACTCAATTGTTTAACACTCTACCATTTAGCAATCTCTGGCTTTAATCTGGCATATTTTCAATGACCGGCCGGCGGACAGATGATTTCAATTAAGTCATTTATTCTACTTAAGAATATTTTTTAAATACATACATACATACATACATATGTAAATTTTACCAACATTCAAATGCATGTTTTGTTTCATTCTTAGTATTTAGTTTTCGCTTCTGTTTTTGCTTTTTGTATTTTGGCTGACGCCAATGTGACAATGAACTACTTGTTACATTTTTTATTGTCTGCCTTTTATACACTTATCACGTTTTATTTACATATTTACACACATACGCATGGAACTGGTGCATAAGTATTTACTTTAGAGCTTATATTTAAAAAGAATATTACATTATTATTTCTTATTTTAAAAATTGCACCACATGCATAGAAAATTATGGTCACTTCTTGTATCTGGGTAAATGCACTTCGGTGAACTTTTACAGTTGCACTCTTGCGGTTTCATTGTTCAATATTGGAAAAGGTAAGCAACAACAACAATAATAAAAATACATACATAATAATAATTAGCATACATTGAGTGGAGAGTGCATGAATGCATTTTGCATATTAATGTTACTTAGTGTGGGCTTATAATGTATTCGACATTTTCCACATAATAAAATAAAAACATAAACGAAAACACACATTAAGTTGTATGTTAATGTGTTTTTTTCTGAATATCCCGTTACTAGTACTATTTATTTTTGGCATTTACACGAGCAAATAAACGAGCGGAAGAAAGTATTTTCCCGCTATGTTTAATTTCCTTCTACATTCAAAACTGTTTACACAAATTGTCGTCGTCATACATTGGGCTCGTTTCTATGTAACCGACTCGCAAAAGAACCCTAGGTTGGATAACGAATTGCATATAAAGCAACAACACTAACTCTGAAAAATATCCGAGTTGAGCCAACTCGGTAAACTGATGTCCGACCTGAGATGTAGTGTTGAGAAGTGAAAAAACTACGCTATTGTGAATGAACCCTAAGAAAATACATGCGAAATTTCAATTTAGCACTTGAACCGTTTTTAATTATATACTTAGATAGTACTTAAAATAAAATAACTAAATAAAAAAAAAATTTCCAAAACAGCTATTTACCGTTCATAAATAGCACTTAACAAATCTCATCTTTCATGAAAGATGCTAACAGAGTTGCATTTTGCAAGTAAAGGAAATTTTATCCTAGATGGAGCATTCTTTGCTAGTCGGTTACAATTAAACAGGTCCATTATTATGAGCAAGGAAGAGAAGGGGCTTCAAAGTTAGGTTAGGTTAAGGTGGCTGCTAGTAAACCTCTGACCTTCTGCGATCCATTGCGATGCCATAGTACAAAAAGTATGGCAATTATTTGTCTTAAGTTGCAAAGCGCTGCGTGCTTACAATCCAGCTATGGGGCTGGCTAATTTCTACTCCCGATAAATCTTCCGGCAAGTGGATAAGGTGCAATCCCAGATACTCAAGGCGTAGTCTCGCAAAGGGAAGGCAGCTGAGTAAAAAGTGTTGGGATGATTCCTCCTCCTCATTCTCCAAACAGCTGCCGCAGGATAGGTGAGTGCTGATATTGAGGCACAACGCAACCATTCAGCTGCTTTTTGAAAGGAACACGTTACAATGATCTGGTAGCCAACATTTTTTTGCTTAGACAGAGTACTCGGCAGTATACTTTACCTCCAACCCTCCCACCAAGTTTCGATCGCACCTTGTGTGATCTTCGAATGACCATAGGCTAGCTAGCCAATATCCCGCAGCCTGATCGCTACGTGGGCTGCCAGGCGGTTTCCCGCAGTATTTACAGCGCTAGCGTTGTTCGATGTGCCCCTCTGATTCCAATGAGAACTGCTTTTTGCACTCTTTCGAGCTTGGTGACTACCATTTAGGAAACCCCACCAGACAGGAATCTCATACAGGACTACCTGTTTGTATAACTATTTAATAACTTTAGGCGAGAGACCCTAGCGCTTGCCGATGACCCCTCAACAACAGTACAATACAACCTGGAACTTCTTTGATCTGTATTCAATACTATATTTCCAGGAAAGTTTGCTAACCAATATTAAACTCAGATACTTAACCCTATCAGAAAGAACTTATATGATTACGAATTTTTCCATCGCCAGATGTAGAATGTCTCTAAAAATGCAAACGTTTCATTCTCATTTGGATGGGTTTATAGATAATATGGAAACTTTTTCGGAAGAACAAGGGGAACGCCTTCATCAAAATGCAAAAAAAAAAAAAAAAAAAATCATCAAAAATTTGCGTGTGAGCAGCAGCGCTAAATGTCGTAATGACGTAATCGAGACTGGGAGGGTCTTGGCAACTGTGTCTAAGCTCTGCGTGCGAGAGTTTTTTCTGTAGTTTTCTCTATCAACTTCAGGCAAATGCCGGACAGAGTTCTAATACTTGAACGATAATTTGCCGCATTTAGTATGAACCAGTCCTAAAAATCTTTTTCTTTCCACCACATAAACATGACGTGCAATGATATAGTCTGGTTGATAATAAACATTTGCATGGGATAGGCAATTTCAAACTTGATAATTGCGCGAGGAAGGATGTGAACGAAAAAAGGAAATGTGAAAGAGAAGTATCCGACTTATTAAACAATATAGAATTGAAGCAAAGGCAAGAAGGAAGTACGGCTGATGAAATCGATAATACAGTGTCGGATTGACGGAATGCGTTGGTACTACATTTATAGACGCGTCTGGGTCTTGTTCTTATTGATTTCGGAGATGACTTTTTTTTTTTTTTTTTTTTTGTTTTAGACCAGTGTAAATATTACGGAAAATGTTTTATAATATGAGTAACCAATAATGATCGATTGCTTAAAAAAAATGTGTCATTCATAATTTCAAAAAAAAAAAGGCTTTCATAATTTCAACCCAAGTTAAAGTTATAGATAACTTAAAAGATTTGTATTATGCTATAATAATTATTGATTTTATTTCTTTTCTATGATTTTTTTTTGTCTACAAATTAATTACAAGACATTTTTCTTCTTTTGAAATGAATATTTATTGAATAATTGTAACTATCTGTCTATAGGGTGTACATTTTACACACAACTACCAATTCGACTGGGCAAATGAAGAATGAAGAAATGCGCGCTCGGTTATCCCACTCGCAAAGAAAGCATAATTATTTTCTATAGCCTGACTGCAAGCCAGTTAACAAAAAAACTACTTAAAGATCTGCTCCAATTAGCTGTTTTAGTTATTCGTATTAAATTGTTTCTAATGCAAGTTTCATAATAAGCGAGTGGCATAGATGGTCACTTATTTGCATTCCGCAAATCGTTTTTGACGGATTAGTAAATAGAAGACATTCAATGTTGTTTTATTACTGCCACTATATATATACGATATAACCAAATTTGGAGTATATCTTTTCTAGGGATTACAATTGATATTTCCTAGAGCAGCTTCTGTGCAAATTATATGTTTCTCGTAAGCAAATGTTAATAAATGACAGCCATTTGCGATGCACATTATCTATTTCTGTGGTGATTTTGATAGGTGTGGAAACATTTTATGTCATTTTTCGCAGCGGACATCAGTTGAGGAGAGATAAATTGAGTTGTTTGTTAATTTTCGAATTTGCTAAATTTGATACAAACAAAGCATGTTCGTAAATTGATTTGCTTTTCCTAATAAACGTGGCAAAAAGGAAATAAAAAGCTTAGCCAGATATTCGAGTACAAGTATTAATCAAATATGTATGTTTAATTTATCGAGTACGTCTTATCCATAGCGGCACGAAGACAGCATCTGTGCACAGGTTTGGCTTTTTTAATATTTTAGATTATACCGCCAACTGAAACTATTTATTTATGTATGCCTCACGCTGGCTCTAGAATTTATACATACAAATCGCACGGCTTTCAGAGGAAAACTTTATTTCACATTTTTAAAAGACTTAAACAAATTTTGGTTTGTCTCCTTCTCAGAAATTAAGTGGACTCCTGTAACAGAGTTTAGACGAAAAGAGTTATGCATATTTTACCTTCGGATGCTTTACCGGAGATGGTATCACAATCATGCCGCAAAAAGTATTAAAACTTCTCCAATATGTTCTGTATCTACTAGTATACTTATTTATTAACCACGGGTGTTGTTCAGTTGACGCACAGTTGTACGTATTAAAAATTTGCTCTAAATATACATGCGGATTTTTTGGGACCACAATGACATACATACATATATACATACATACATATTAAACATAAAATATTTTTTTTGCGCTGACAGACAGTGGCAAATGTGTCGGAAAAATAAACCCTCCCGGTTAATAAGAAAATTAAGTTGACAATTTGGCATAGAAAAATAAGCTGAACTGTTGACGATAATGATGTGCATTACTCGTATGCTGGAGATGTTCTTGAAACCGAAGTAGAAGTAATGGCCAAAGGCATCGTATGCATCATACAACAACAAATCGCTCAAATTTACGTAGTAAACTTCTAAGCTTGAGCTGCTAAAAGTCTTAGTTGACTAGAGGCAAATGCTACTTATCTTCTTATGAGCCCGAGGCGACTCATATACTCAAAAATACTTAGATAAATGTACATAGATATGCACATACTCGTACATATTTACGCATGTGGCACGTAGGCAAACAAAAGGGTCTTGTCGCACAAATAAACGCACACATGGAGGACATACGTATGTACATATGCACTTAGTGGGTCGGGGGGTGTGTCCACAGATCTATGTAAGTAGCTAAGGAGTCATTTGTGTCATTTGTGGGTTGGTGTGCGGTTGTCTGACAAGTGTGGCAAGTGTGGCATCATGGTCCCATGGGAAGAGGTCTTTTTATGCGTAGCACCAATGTAACTCAATGGAGTGGTATGGAACATTTTGTTAGGCTTTCATGCGTATTCTTAGTAGAGAGCAATAAAACTCGTACCTGACCGAAAGAAAGTAAACAATTTCGCGTAGCTATTACGGCCATTTACTAAAAGGTTTGGGCGACACTGTTGTGGGAATATTTTTGTTTGTACAATTTGAGAGGGTGATTATGTTTACGGTAGCGGAAAGAAATCAGATAACTGAAAGCTTACCATATAGGCAAACATTCTGGGAGATTGTCAGTTTAAGTAAAAAAAAAAAAAATGATTGTAATAAAACAAAATGAAATTGATTTTCAAAGCGGATATCCACGAAGGAGAGGTATTGATGCTGAGGTAGTTTTGTGGTTGATTAGGAATCGGAAACATATATTTTACAATAATATACCGAGAACTCTGGTCATTAAGAAAATTAATTTTTATTCACTTCCTTTGTTTCCCAAAAGTTATACTTTATCAACAGGATTCAATTTTTCAAAAAATTTTTGTATACCATAATTTTCCGGTTTTAAGGTTCAATAAACACACCTGGAATTTGTGAAAGCATACATATTTATATAAATGCACGCGAATGAATATTTTCTCGTTAGACATATACATATATATCATTTTTGTTACCTTCTTTAAAAATAAATTTTCATCATTCTCACCTGGAATTTTTCCCAGAGGACCTTGGCCACTTCAGCGACGAACAGTGCGAGCGATTTCACCAAGAAATATTGACAATGGAAAAGCGTTTCGAAGGAAAAAGTCAAGTCAGAATGTTGGCAAATTATTGCTAGTAGCCTATGCGAGAATCTTATGGTTCTTCATACAAACGTTGACAATCGAACAACTATTTTTAATTATTAACCCGGATAATGCATTAATTCGTACTTCGAATGAACCCGCCTCATACCCTGCATAAGGCTGATGTCATATTTGTCACTTCCACGAAAATAAGGCGCCGGAGCAATGAGATTTTAGTCACTAAAACTTTGTCTCTACAAAAATAGAGTACCTACTTCGATATTCAAAAGAGTTCTACACTCAGCATCAGCAGAACTCTCTGAGCATTTGTGCGAAAATTCGCTAAAGTTTTGTTATTTTTCTTTCAATTTAATTTTTTAGAAAAAAATTCCTCACTTTATCAATTTCCAAGAGATTTAGATGAATGTGTATTCGTCCTTCTTTTTGCAATCGACTGGACTTCAAAAATATTTATACTTTAGAATTTTTCATTTGTTGAAGTGGCCAAAAAATTGCATTAAATTTGAAAAAGTAAAAAAAAAATTAGCAAAGATTTTTGATTCTGGTCGAAAAGTCTTGTTTAGTTTTTGATACATATGTACACAGTTTATATATTATAAAAGCGCAATTTTTGACTTTTCCAAAGCTGTTTGAAAATTGTAAATTGACGTCAAATTAGTTATTCTCACGAAAATTCAGTTTTTTAACAATAGATCAAAAATTTTTGGGTGTACGAATCACCATTTTGTGATTTACTCGACCCGACCAACGACCTGTACTATGTCACTTGGAAAATGTTGAATCACAGCAACACGGTGCTATCCATGATAAGGTTTTATGGAATTTTTTTTTTGGTACAAGATAAAGCACGTATTTACGATTAAAAACTACAAAGGCCTGTTTCTAAAAATCTACATAGATTTGACTTAGCATTTTTGTAAAATGTTTGTTCACATATATAAATTTTCTGTTAATATAATGTATACAAAGATTTTTTCGTCATTCCTTGTCAATTTTGGTTTTAAATACTAGATTTTACCAGCGGCTTCAGTTTATCTTCATGCAATTTAACAAAAAGGAAAATAAATAATTTCCCCAACGGTAATACATATGTAATTAATTGTTAGTTTTGGTTTTCAATTTTTTATTATCTAAAAAAAAGTAATTGCAATTGTCTGCTGCGCAGTCTGCCATTCGGGTTTGGTGTAATGTAATTTATTGTTTGAAATGCACAACGTATTCAAACGATGGTAATATTTATGTATGCAAATCAATCCAATATTTCAGTCTTAGGAAAGTTTCAAAATTATATTCGAGGATATTGCCAATATATAATTTAACATCGAAGAGCTGGCAACCCTCTCCAAAATATATATCGGAACCTTCTCTTCAGTTCACATAACTTGCGTATAATTTAATTAAATTCGAATTTTCAAAGGAGTGACAACTCTTAGAATAGTTAGCTATGCCCCGTCTTTCCGAGACGAACCGATTGAGACTTATATTTTAATATTTCATATAACTTGTGTACTTTTTAAATTAAAATTTCTCAAACAGGCGGCAACTCTCTCCAGAGCATGAAATATAATCACTTTTTATTATAACTACCTTATATACATACAACACTTCATAAAAATCGGTTGAGCCGTTTTGAAGCATTGCGATCACAAACACCATGATACGAGATTTTTATATATAAAATTTCATTTGAATTCATTCGTTAATAAATTTACATTTAATTTTCAAACAGTTGGCAACTCTTCACAATTTTTTCGAGACTTAGTTTCTTGAAACCTCTACCAGTTCAAACCATTTCATTTCATTTATCTTATAAATTCAATTGAATGCACAGCTTTTTAACAGGTTTTTCGTTTGACTCCAGTATAGTGGAATTTCAGTTACTTAATGAACTAATTAAATATACATCTTTGAAAAAGTGGCAACCCTTGTAAAAAATTTTTTTTGTAAACCCTTTCGTTTCACATAAATGCCATCACATTTTTGTAAGCGTAGGCATTTATTTAAATTGACAAATTAAAACAGATGGCAACACTCTTTAAACACATTTTAATGATAGTGTTTTCTTAAGCCTACATACATTGGGAACTCTCTCTGGAAGTGTTTTCGAAATGAAGCTTTCTTAAACCTCCTTCGTTTGAGACGCATATTTCGATATCTAATTCAACTTATTAGAATTTCAATTAATTTTTTAGACAGTTTGCAACACTTTTCGAACAGATTTTTGAAATTCTCTTTTTATTTTCTCTCTCTTTTTACAGTGACTCTAAAGGCAGCCAATATTTAATTCGCTTGATAAATTTTTTAATTTTATGGAAAATAAAATATAACTTAGTGATGTACAAATCGATGATACTTTCTTGGTATTCTGTAATTCTGTCACATTTGAAGTCACTAAATTTGTGACTTTCAATTAGTGCCTTTTTTTCTGACTTGAGAAGATTTCGGTATTTATTTCACCAAAGACCGTGGTGAAAAGCAGTAGAGACGATCAGCTGATGATATGCCCAGCTAGAGATGCAAAATCAACCTCAACGAAAATGTGCTCATCGATAGCACTGAATATACTTTGTCAACAGCATTATTGCTCTTTAAAAGTCAAAACAATATGGTGATCGTAAAATTAACACTAAGATTTATCGTTTAAAATTCTTTTTACTGCATTTTATGTGAACCGATAACTTAATACATATGTGTAAAAATCACAACTATCAACAATCAATTAATGCATCTAATCACCCATACGCACATTCAATCAAAATGGCAGAAAAAGATACATAAGTTTGTATGTAAATGTAAACAAATAGTTATTTTTTTCTACGTAGTGAAAATTACGTGTTATTTTTGACAGATTTAAGCAAAACATAGCGAACAACCAGAGAAAAGAGCGGCTGGTATTTTATTTTGGCGCATGTTCAATACTTTCATCAATGTCTTTGTTTTGTAACCTGCTCAGGACCAGCTGACAAATTAGTGATTTTATTTTGAGAAAAGAGGCTTGAGACGTCTTACTGAATACCGAATTGTCTCAAAATCTAATCCCACCACAGAAAAGTCACAACTA
This sequence comes from Anomoia purmunda, assembly GCA_951828415.1. Lineage (NCBI taxonomy): Eukaryota > Metazoa > Arthropoda > Insecta > Diptera > Tephritidae > Anomoia > Anomoia purmunda. The sequence goes on from OX639996.1 coordinate 32,650,508, forward strand.
GTGACTAGAAACTGCTTACAGAATATCGGCATTAGATTACAGGTGGGATTACGTATTTTATGTCAAGCTGATCGTAGATGAATGTACAATACTCAAAAAATGTCCACCAAATTATAACCCACATTGCAAAGTTGGGTTTTAAATAAAAATTAATAACAAACACTTTTCGCGACCCAATCTAGTGCACTACATACATATGTATGTAGATATAAATTTGTAAATATAAAAGCAGTCAATGTATAGGTAAACCAAATAGCATTTCTTTTCTATCACAATCCTTTGTTGCTACCAACCAATAACGGAAGTTTTGAAAACTTCTTTCAATGACTTACTTAGCGATTTTTTCTTTACTTATGGAGATAGGACACATGCTTTTAAATGTTTATGCTCAGGTACTAAAGCCGGAAGCAGTAGACAATATCCTTAATGTGACAGTCACTTAGTTGAGTGGAATTACAAAATGTGCGGATTGAAGATATAAAGCAAACGGTAAGAAAGTGAAAGAGAAATTTGTCGATGTGAGCATAATGCCAATAGGAATGAACAACTTGGTGAGTTAAGATAGGAATATATTCTAAAGATTTCATTTGACACTAGCTTGAGTTACTTTTCACTAGTCGTGGTGAAGTTGTTCATTCTATTTTTTGCTCGTAAGTGTCAGGCAGATAATATTTTTCACTGAGAAAATGCATTTTTTTTTTTGAAGATTTCATGCACGCTTGATTTTAAGTGACATACATACATCTACAGTTAATTGATTCATTAAGACAGACGGTGAACCCTTCGTTGTTGTTTACTGCTTTGCTGTTTTTCTCTTCTACATACTTAAAACTCATAATCGTGCACTTGTTTTATTTTTTGTTTTTCACTCCTTTTGCCGTTCGCTGCTCAATTGCAGTTTTTATCAGAGGGGTTTTTGTTTTTGTATAGTACCTTCGTTTCAACATCCTATTGTGTTTCAATGTTGACAACCTCGTTAGTGCCTTTACAGTTTATAGCCATTTTTGTGTTGCTTACAAATAATTTTAATGCTTGTACGAGTAGCATAGATATAAAAAATATAATGTATGTATTTGGGGCATTTCACGCAAAACTGTTCGAAACTATTCGGTTGCAAGACTGATATAGCAAAGATTGTGCCGATGGCGGACGAAAAATATTTACGATTTGCGCATGTACATACGTCACGCCATTGATACGATATTTAAGAATGATATAACAAATTTTTATGTTATTTGAAACTCTCACATGATTTGGAAAAAAATATGAAAATAGACACCTATTTCTGCTAAATATAAATATAAGTAAAAAGATTTAAAGGAATTTAGACGTTATGAGAAAAGGGTGCAGTTATTAAGTCAGCACCAAATACAACACTACACCTTTAGCTATAAAATAAAAAATAAAAAACTAGGGAACTGATGCGGAGGAAACGGCAATATTCCGTATAATTATTGAATAATATTGGACCCATACAATTCATACAATTGGAATTTGTATGATGGTCCTAGTAGTGGAAACAGCGGTTGTTGCAAAAATCGCTTGGTCTCTAGTTCCGTGATAGATTGGAACTCCACGGATGACACTTCCGAAATTTCGAATATTTGAGTCATGGTCGGCATGGCAAGCCTTTTATGTCATTTGAGTAAGGTCGTAAATTGACATTTCAATCGGCATTTGAATTAATGTTGTCTCAAATTGTTACAGGATTCGACTCGTTCGCTAGATTTAATTTCAGAAGATGAATAGTCAATCATTGGCATATGTGAGTGCCCAGTACTCAGTACCCAGTGTGATATTATGCCCAACTTTCAGCTTTATCAATCTAAGAAATAATATCCAGACACCGAGCTTGCGTTAAGTTTTTTATAAAAATAAAATAAAATAAGTTCGGTAACAAAATCCATATAAATTAAAGTTTTAGACATTGTGCAAATCATAAAAAAATTAGCAACTTTTCACGGCAATTTCAAACTAAATAATTATAATTCTTACAAAACTATTGTGTATGCAGTTTTATAGCTCATTAAATTTTAGAATAAGAAAAATTAAAGCGACTCAATAATAATAAACTGTCCGAATTAAATAAAAAAAACCAAAATAATCAGTGGTGCGATGTCATTACTCGAACAGCTGATCGACAATATCGTAAAGCAAAGAGTAACGGACCTGCGCAGAGCGTAATCCCTTATTCTATCAAACGTGATTCGGTTGTATATGTATGAAGTTGGGCAGCAACGGTTGTTTCTGTCACAATTTCAGAAAAAGAAACACTCAAACTGACGTTTTTTTAATTCTATAACTATTTTTAATGTAATTTTTCTCTTCCGAGTTTAGCACAGATTTGACGATATCGCTAAAAAGTCCTTTGCCTTTTACCCGACTTTAAACGACTGTTATTTATTTAAATATAAAAAAATAAATAAATTATGTGCTTTTAATATAACACACTTATTTTCTAAAATTTTGATTTCTACGCACTTCTCTCCCTAACTAAATTCTTCGTACAAAATCTAAGCTTGCTGTATCATTGCATATTTTGATTTTTTTTATAGATAACCGTTAATTTCCATAATTTTCGAAACTTTGCTTATTGAATTGAATTGCAAAGTGTGCACCAAATGTGGCAAAATAGTTTCAGAGGTATATAATTATATTTATTTGATCTTAAGCGAACAGTCCGGTGCCCTTTTCGAAAAAAAAAAACAAAATGCAACCCAACTATTTTTTCTCCCGCCATGCTTGATTTAACTGGTATCGTGTGACTGAAATAATAAAAGTTACTTGATGGCCAAAAGGTAACTTTTTTTTTACTTTTATTATAAATGTCATAACTGGTTGCGCCCCTGAAAAACCACAAAGCAAGATCCAAACCCATAATGCTTGTCTATTTTTGAGTACACTGATCTGTACTCTCTGAGATGAAGTAGAAGTTTACATTAATTGTCGCGAGTCCATAGACCGTGTTAAGTAGGACCGTATCTTACTTTCTTAATTTGGCTGTTCTTAGTGTTCAGAAGTTCTCAAATGATTGCAATGGAATAATCTTGTGCATAGACTGTAGTTGTTTACCTACGTAAGAGACTACGACTCACGATTTCATAGACTGTGCCGTTTTGCGTGGAATGGGAATTTTGAAAACATATACTTATATGTATTATGCTATATTACTTGTACTATCTGTGTTAATATTCGCGTACATAATCGTATATGTGGACAACGCTTAATACTACATTGACACCTTGACAATGGCTGCAAGCCATTAGATCCTAACACACAGCGGTTTGTACACATACATAGATATGTAGATATCAATGTACATAAAACCCCTAGGATGTTATTGGACTGACTTTCATGTGAGCTTTATGAGGAGAACATTATTTATTGTATCTTTTTTTCAAGAGTTTAAAGGTAACATTCGTACTCGTCAGTTCAAAAATTAGAAATATTAAAATCTAAATTTTAGGGTATTCAAAAATTCAAAAAATTTAAAACCCTTATGCAGATAAAAATACATACATATGTATTCAATCCTGAAAACATTTGCCAAAATCGTTAACAATAAATCACAAACGATTTATTTTACAAAACTGATCTCCATATAAAATATTTAGAATTTTTCAGCAGAGATAGAGAAACATTTTTAGTAAAATGAAAGAATTTCAAGCGATCGGTTTGCGACATGTCTGTTTACTATATTTATATCCTACCGCTGTAATGTCCAGGGTAATATAACTTTATTCAAATAACGGTTATTTTTAATGACCCAAATCAACTGATATACATATATACTTATATAAACCAAAGTGCCCATAATCGATTAAGCCATGTCTCTCAGTACGTCCGTCTGTCTGCGCCTCCTTGGCTCAAGATCGAGATTAGTATTAGAATTAGCCGAAGTCGGATAGTAACCATCGTCTTTTTTTTTTTGAGAATAAAACAAGCGATAAACGATAATTTGGTGAAATTTAACACACAGGTTTTAGTTGGAGGAAGGAATTCCTAGGAAATTTGGAATAAGGCCGTAGCATCGGCCACTGTGGCCGCCGTAGTCAAATGGGTAACGTGTGCCTGGTTCATTCGGTTGGTCTCGGGTTCAGATTCTAACCGGAGAAAGCAACATCAAAAATTATAGAAAAACTTTTTCAAATAGCGGTCGCCCCTTGGAAGGCAATGGCAAATCTCCGATTGTATTTCTGCCATGAAAAAGCTTCTCACAAAAATTATTTGCTGCTCGGTGCTTAGTTTAGACTTCTATTAAATAAGCAATATTTTTAGAATCATAGAAATTGCATAAAACTACGTCCACCTCTCATATACAGCAATTATTTCTAACAAATTCCAAAAAATAAATGTCATAATTTCTTCGGCTTCTTTGTGGGGTATTAAATGTGATTAGTTCCACCTATGGTGTAGGATGTCAGGATGTCGGGGTAATGGAACCAGATTTAGAATAAGGGATATAAAAACATTTGTTTATATTTTGTTTTAATCTATTTTTGCAACACCAAGCAATGACATTATTAAGATCAGCTTGGATATTGATAGAATCTGAAGCATTTGCCATAGTGTGGAAATTTTCAAATCGTCCGCATACAATATAAATTTTGAATAGTTAAAGCAACTAGATATATCATTGATAAAAACTACGAAGAGTAGAGAACCTAAAAGCAAAAAGAAGACAATAAGCAAAATTATGAAAAGTCTAGATATCGTACGCATCGTGCTTCCATTTTCGCATTTCAATTCCACTATGGGGCATTAAAAATTTCCTGTGAAAGTGAATAGGCGTGCGTCCCATATTGGTTTACGTTGTGGCAATTCACTAACAGCTTTAGTTGAAACCCACCATACGGGTTGGGTAATGTAACCTTTTTTTGAGGTGCCATCAACAAATAGTTTAAAAAATACTTATATTTATATATAGAAGTGATTCAAAAATGAATTAAATGGCACCTAAACATACAACTGAATATTTCCTAAAATATTACAATCGAAAATAATTACACATTTAAACGCCTTTGGTCATTTAGTTTTCAATTCACTGCCACACAAGGGCACCGGATTCAAATCACAAAAACGTATTTGAATGTAAAATTGGGAGCTTCAAATATGTGATTTCAAATCGAATTCACATATTTCATATGTATACTTTAGTTAGAAAAAGAGTTAGACAAAGTGCAACATTTTGGAGAATGGGCGTTGGATTGCCCCTTGTCGAGTAAAAAAAGGTAAACCTGCCAACCTACTTAATTAAACCGTTTCACTGTTGGCGTACAGTTAGCATATAAACTCAGTAATAGAATTCAGATAAAAACAACGCCCACCTCTCATATAATGGTAATTTAGTGTGTAGCATTGCAACTATATAGATAAAAGTACCGTAAAAACCAGAATTTTGGAAAGTTAATTGGTCATCGAACATTCATTTTAAAGGATACTATTAATTTTTGGACTCAAGGCCAGTATAAGGAAAGTATTTTGGAAAACAGCCAACAACAGTCAGGAGTGGTAGAAAAGATAGCTATTTCGGAAATCACCACATCTCCCCATCAGATTTCTTTCATGACTCCACTGGCATTTGAACCAACAACCCACGGCTTGCTGGGCAAGTGCGTAGCCAATGGACCACAGTCGGCTTGTGAGCTGCTGTTGCTTTTTACCACCTTCGTTATATCCTACCAACACAATTCAAGTACGATAATATATGAATGTTCTTTTTAAAGATCAAATAAAATTGTTCTATATAGATAAAAGATTTCAAAAACAAACGATTGTTTTTTTTTCGAATATCACAAATACTCTAGTATATCTACGTTAAAAATAAAATATTTGGTTTGTTGATTTCAGATAAAAAAAAATGCAGCCAGCATCGCCTAGGAAATTTACGACGCCAGTGGCGATATGACTTACAAGATCCACGAAATATTTGTTAATTTTTAATCATCACTTTTCTCTCAATCTCAGACATCACTCTAATTAAATATTATACTTATTTGAAAAGAATTGTCCTCATTTTTCTACAAATCAACTACAAAAAATACATTTTTTTTCGCCCCTTAATGTTTTCCCTCTTAACAAAATTAAAGTCGGTTAATTTTTCAAAATGTAAATTGATTTTATTGCAAACGAACAAGTACTGGTTATTTGATATGAGGAGATGGGGAGTGCATTTCAATTTCGGTTTAACCCGAACATTGTTTTGTGTAAAGCAAATGAAAATTTTAATAAAATATCTTACAGTTTAGCTTAAAATCTCGTTTAACACATTCGTACGCACTTGGGCGCACACTAATTTACCACTAATAAATTTCTTTACCATAACCCGGAGCTATGTATAAACTTTTATTGACTTTTGCGTTTATCTCTCTTGAGCACATAAAGCACGTTTAAATTTCCATTTACTATACAAACATAAACAACATGGTTTTCAAAATACCGAACAACATACATATTTACTTTCGAGATTTATTGTAAACTTTATTTCTAACAAATTTACGCAGTTTCCATACTACAAACACATTTCAATCTAAGTAACTATAAAATATTATGATGCTCTACACATTTATGAAAAAGTAATAAAATCAATATTTATCAATAAAATACTCTATCAAAAATATTTTCTAATTTATTTTAGCAAACAACAAAAGCAACAACAACAATGATCAAGTACCAAACGAAGATGGATTACCAAAAGTATTTGAATGCAAAAATAAATGAAAATATAAGTGAACAAGTTGAAACCAATTGAAAGGTGTTAGAAAGCAGATAAAAATTTTACAATGAATTGTAAATAAAAGCAGTACGTGTATTGCTAGATATAAATTCGTTTAGCTATTGGCGTTGATGGCCACAACACCGTGGTAGGTAGGTGGTGTGATTTTTTAGTAGTAGTGATACAAAATATTTTACAACAAAAATCATTTGCAAGGGAGGGGTGGTGGTGAAAAAATATGAATATCCTATGCAAACGCTTGAGCAACATAAATTATACAAAAATTGTTTTGGAGTGAGTAGTGCGTTTAGTTAAACTAAGAAGCTTTAATGGAGAAAATGCAAAAAAAAATAAAAGTTCTCAGCTTACACTAACATTGCTGTTGTTGTCTTTCTTTTAGTGCTCTGGTTGAGCAGAGATATAGTAAATTCGTAAAGAAACAAAAAAAAAAAATAAAAAAAAAAATAAAATGATTAATGAGCTGTGGGCCTAAAGCGACATAAATCAAAAGGAATGAGCGAAAACATTAAATACCTAAATATCGGTGCAACTGTAGTACAATATTCGTGCGCTATATATGCAGCGTATGAGTAACTCTAAATGCAAAGCACGCTTCGAATTTAACGCTGGTAGGTAGTTTAATGGTACTTTGAGTAATCGCTTGATAGTTGCGTAATCTTCATGGAATATAATCCTTTTCGGTCTACATGTGCCTAGTAGGAAGCTAGTAGTTGCGGACGACAAGTATTTTGTAAAAATGATTCCACTGAAATTTGTGATAAGCGAGCGTAAAGTAGAGGATTTTTATGATGCACCTTGCAAAAAATGTTGTTAAATTCCCTTCCTATTTAAAGCTGTTTTGAAATATTCTCATTAGAATGGGCCAGTTTTCATACAAAACAAAAATTGTTTGTATTTTACTGAAAGCCTGGCCATAAAAAAAATCGACCTTAAGAGACGTATCAAAACTTAGGCATTGTATTCCATAGTCAGCTCGCCCAGTTAAAGAGGACACTAACCTGCGCTTTCTAATTTCGTAAACGGTTATCTATTGCGCGAATAGACGCCATGTGTTACCCGATGTCCTGTTATATTGAGTCTAAGCAACTGCTTGTTGTTCACCACGATCCCCAGGTATCTAGTCCTTTGTTTCAGTTGTTGTATTACTTCTTCTTTATAAGTTTTTGGACAGTATCCGAGAACCTTTAGTAAGACTTGGGTCTAAGGCCAACTGTGGTACTTTGGGCATACACAGCCATGATGTAATTTGGTGGCCTATCGCCATGGTTAAATCCACGGAATCACGGGCGCCATGAAATCAGAAGTGGCTCTGAATGCCTTGTTGGACTTGCTACCCTTGGAAGAGGAGGAAATTAAAACCATGTGTCGACTACATTCCTTCGGATTGAGGCGCGACGATGAGAACTCCAGATAAAGATAGTTGTTTGGAAGATTGTCATAGCAATACCATTTGTTTTTGGCTCCAAATAAATTTGGGGAAGCTTCTTTTGGTAGAAAGTGCACCGTAAGCTTCCTTACAAGAAAACAATGGAGAGATCCATCTATTCTCTTGGAAGGCTCGGTGAAAACCTTTTACACTGACGGCTCCAAAAACAGAAAATGGGACTGGAGCTAGTTGGCATCTGAACGGCGACTCCAGATGCCTTTCTACCTTAAGTACGAATCAGAGATATTTGCTATACTTAAGTTTGCAAAGTGGACAATTGGCGAAAGGTTACATGAATATCAAAGAGAATCTGCAGTGACGGCCAAGCTGCACTAAATACCTTGAACACTGCTTGCACCTTTCCAAATATAGTCCAAGAAACTAAGTTGAAGCTGAACTCTGTTGAATTCATGTGAGTACCGGGACACAACTATGTTCAAGGTAATGAACTGGCTGACGAATTGGCCGATTGCGGGTAATTGACAGACCACATTCCTGAAAGGAGCAGATAAGGTGGTGGCGAAATTCCTTCATACACAGAGAAGGAAGAAGTTGGGAGCCCAGGACACAATTCATTCATGCGGACAAGGCATAATCGATTACCCAATGAGGAAGCACAGAGCATTTTCTTTGTGTCTGCCCTACTTTTGCTAGGGTGAGATGGCGTTAATTTGATTCAATGGAAATAGAAAACGTCCACTCTCTAGCGCTTGGAAAGCTTCTCAAGTTCTTAAAAGAATCAGGAAGGTTTGTCGAGAATAAATGAAGCCCCATTTCACCTTTTTCCGCATCGTTTTCCCTTATCCCTTCTTCCTTTTCATCCTTTCCAGCACAATGACCAACTATGCCTGAGTGCTTGGAAACCCGATTTCGGATTTTCGGCCTACCTCAATTCCATTTTATTCCGCTCCATTACTCTTCCAAATTTAGATTTATTTCAAACCGATAGCTTGTATTTTCTAGTGAATGGTCAGGTCCACTATCTTATCCCAGTTGTCTATGAACCGAGGCGCTTGGGTTATTTATTTATTTATTCTTGAGAAACTGCTTCCGCTAATTATGAGCAATACATCATTCGTATAAACGCCCCTTTCAAAAGCAATAAGGAGATCGTTAATCACAAGATTCCACAATAGTGTCATAATACTTCTCCCTGTGGCGGTCCACTGCTCACACATTGCATTATTTCGTATACGCCGCTCCATTGCGCTGAGACCCTTCTACAGTTGAGCGTGTTGTTTATCCATCTCCTCAGGGAGATTGTTCATTCATCTAACCCCTATGGAGGAAATTACCTCCACTATAACTTGCATCGAGATATTGTCGAAAGAAAACGACTATGGCAAAGTTTGAATGCTTTAGAGTTTTTTCTGGACGACTAACGACACTTGGAAAGATGGTACCCATTGATCTGCCCCCAAGAATTTATTTTGTCTAACAATTGAATTACATTTATATTAGATGATAACATATTATACACAAATAATATTGAAATGGAGACTCTTCTGTCTCTTAACGATTGAAGGCTTAAAAAATTCCATCTGGCCAATATATCAATGCGGTTTGATGATTCGTCATAGAATTAACTCCTAACGGGTGAATTACTTAAATCGTGACCAAATCACTTACATAGCTCACGCCAATACCTGATTAGATATCCAATGCAATCAGCAGCTACACATCTGACAATTGAGCTGCTATGAAAATTTAATGGAAAATAAACGCCATTTGACAAACTCCGCCCGTGTCAACATTAATCTAAATCGATTTGTAGATATTCAATTTGGTTGCCAAAGCTAGCAAAATAATACAAATGGCTAGATGCAATAAAATAAATAAATAAATAAATATGTAAATAAATAAACACATTTGTCTAGCATGAAAATAAAATAAAATCATATTATTTACATGCACACTTAAAATAAAAATAAATTACAGTTATTTGATTTGTCTGCATTGAGGAAAAGCCACAAACCTTAAATTTAAAATTGTGAGAAATAAACAAGTTGTAATAAAATATACACAACCCAATTAAAATACAATATTACAAAAGTGTTTAAAATTTACACATAAACATTTGCATATACATATGTACACATCCAATACATGCATAGAAAACATCTACATATGTAAGTATGTGTGTGTAAAAGTAATTGAAAGCATTGCCGCGTCAAAACAAACAGCAACAACTAGCAGCACCTGGTTGCAAACAATTTGCATTTGCATATACCGAATAGTGTTAGAATAACAGCGTTAATAATAAACCAACAACAACAACAACAACACACAACAACAATTTACAATTGTGCAATTGATATCACTTTGATGCCAATTAGTCAGATTGCTAGCTAAAACGCTGCGCTCAACAAACAGCCTCCGTGCAGCAACTTTACTTCGAGCGAACATTAAAAAAAAAAAACAAACCTAAAGCAACAACAAGTAGCTTGGATTAAATAAAAAGCAACAAGTTTGACTTCAACATGGATAGCGCAATTAACGTTGGCCCAGCCAATTGGTGAGTACCCAAAACCACTAAATTTAAATCTCTTTAATTGTGTTGGCAATTAGATACACTAAGTGATAAAAGTACAGCGAACAGGCGACTGAAATATTTCCCTTTAACTACCAATTGCATTTTTGAAGATTTTTTTTAAAGTTGAGTTCAAAATTATTAATGCCTTACACCAAGTTCACACGACAAAGAAAATCAGCTGTTTATGACTCATTCGTGATATTCTGCGAAAACAAGTTGAAAGTGCGCCCTGCAAAAACTGTCTAACTTTATTACAAACAAAACATGATAATATCGAAAACAATTACATTTTCCTTGTGTTTTCAAAATCAACTCTGTCTGTCTTTTGATAAAAAAAAGATTATTTGCCGCCACTTGTTATAAAAAGGAAAAAAATCATGAAAAAAATTGGGATGCTGCAAAGTGAATTTTTTATTAAAAGCGGGACTGCTTGGACTGCACAGATCGAAGCTTTTACATATGTATATCGAAACTCTGGGGGGAATTGCGGTCATCGAATTGCCTTAGAGTAAAAAGAAATATCAACGACAACCAGTCAGTAAAACGGAATGCTGTTTGGACCCTCGTGTTTAACATAGAAAATATCCCCTGAAATTAACTTGCTTCCATTGCCGTGCGAACATGGCATAAGTTTATTACAAACCAACCATGGGAATCTCGAAAACAATTACATTTTGAACTCTGTGTTCGATAACTTTTTGATGGAACAAAATGATGATTTGCCGTCACTAGTTTAGTAAATGAAATTAAAGCAATAATAAGAAAAAATCGGAATGGAGAAAAACTGCAATTTTTATTAACAGCGACACGCAGAGCGAAGTTTTTATTTTGAAGTAAAAAAGGTAAATAAATAAGAAATGTCAACGAAATCCAGTTAAAAAAAATGAATGCGGTCTGGACGGTCATATTAAATATTGAAAACATCTGGTAAGCAATTTGTTTTCTTGGCCGTGTGGACATAGCGTTATGAATTTGAATTTAAGGCACTAGCCCCACATAGCAAGACTTGCAAACAATTTTGTCGGCTGAAAAAAATTTTATGCACAAATTAAATTTCATAATATTTACCTGATTCTTTTTTTTTAAGGGTAAAAGTCAGTTTTAATGCGTATATAGTTTGTAATCTCATCGTTTGAAGACAGCAAAATTTACTAGAAATATTTGCTTGAACTTTGTATAAAAAATTTGTATGAAATATAAAATATTTATATGAAGTATGTAAAAAAAATAACTATTGCCATTATCTTTTCTCGAAAAAAAATGATTTTTTCTTATATTGTAATATAAGCACTATGTTATCTGTCGTTCTGCAAAATGGCTATATTAGTAGAAAGAGTTGCAAATTTGCTTAGTCAGAATGCAGTATTTTGAGAAAAAATTACACAACCTTGTGAAAGGCTTATGAAAGGGCTGAGAAAAACAAGCAGGGTAACATTATTTCGAGAAATTAAGACGACACAAATTTACGTGGATTGATTGACATTAATAATGTGAGTTAAAAAGCTGTTATCCCTTTTGTTAGAAAAACTATTTTCTATTCTATTTTGTGTAGAATTTTGCGTTAATTATACATACCTAAATTTTCTATTTTGAAATAAAAAACTTCCGACAAGCGAAGTATAATTAAACAGCTGTTTTATGTTTGCAATGCTTAGAAGAATTTTATTTTGTTGTGTTTGAACTTTCAGTATAGCTATTTGTCTGTCAACCCAGATCTCGTGGTAGTTTTTCCCAATGGGGTTTTTTTTACGAGGAGCAAGCATCGAAAGCCAGAGCCCCTAAAACAGTCAGTGTTAGACTTTAATCCAAACTAAAACTCCTACCGTCTAAGTACCATCCCCCCGGTAGCAGTTCGTTACAGCCTTGATGCAGTGCATAGGAAATTGTATCATCATCTTCGTTATGACAATTTCTTGCCTTTTACCTCGGCCATGCTACTACTTTTTCATCTCGAGCAAAAAAGGGCTATTTTTTCCCTTCCTTGATTTTAAAAGCGTTCCTAAGGCAGTCAGAATAAACGGAATTCCGAGCCGCCCGCATGCTAGATTTCGCATTGGCAACTTCTTGCCTTGAACCTCGGCATCTGGTTTAAAGAGCACTACAGGGGCAGTCGGAATGGACGAGATTCCGTTCATTGCCTTTTGCTTAATTTTCTTCTCGCTAACCTTTCCAGATAATCTTTTCGTTAATATTATGCCAAAGTTTTTAACCTTCATATCGATTGTTGTGCTCTGAGGGTAATTTATCTTTCTTTTATTTGCCTAAATTGCCTGGATAGTATAACAAAAAAGTAAAATAAAATTTCAATTTACACAGTTGAAAGCACCAACTACCTTTTTAAGTTAAATAGAAGTTTTTTGTTAAGTGATGAAATTGAATTTTCATTTTCATAATCAGGAAAGTTATGATAGATTTTTTTTTTTAATATAATACAGAATAAGCGATTTTTCATATATGAAGTTACCAATTTAGCAAAAGTTTTACAAATACGTTTAAGCGTGAAAATTTTATTTCAGAGATTGAATTTCAACAAATGTTATTGTGAAACTTATTTAAGCGGGAAAATCACAGTTTAAATAAATTTGCATCATTGCGTGTTGCCTAGATCCGAACTGATTTAATATATTCACGCAATTAAAAGTGATGCTAATTGATGTGAAATGCAGCAGTTAATTTTTACAGATGTTTCCAACAAAACTGAATATCCCTTTTTCCAGATTTATTCATCAGTAGTAGCGATGTGATATCGGGATATCGTAATTTTTGAAAAATCCCAGGGATACAACAAATGAAACTAGTAAAATTTTTATCACAAAAACCACCAACACTGTTACACTTTTTAATAATCTTTTTTAATTTCGAGACAGTCCCAGAATTCAGGGATTATCCCGAAAATCCCAGGATCAGTAAAATGCCGAAAACTTTAAACCCTAATCAGTAGCTATATCCCTTTCTCAAGTGCTGAAAAAATATATTTTTCAGGTCGAAGCCAAACTTTTAATAATAGGCACGTTTTTTTGAAAGTGCATGTAAAGCAACAACACTAACTCGGGAAACGTGTTAGTTGAGCCAACTCAATAAAATGATATTCGACCTGAGGTGCAGTGTAGCGAAGTGAAGAAACTGCGCTATTGTGAATGAATCCTAAGAAAATATATGAGAAATTTCAGTTTATTTAAACCATTTTTTTTTGCATAGTATTTTTAAATATATAACGACGTCAACCTAAAATTTGCTAGCACAACTTTTTTCCATTCTTAAATAGCATTAAATAAAAATCGCATTAAAGACGACAACAGGGTTGCGTTTGCAACGAAAGGAAATTGTATACGAGCTGTAGCGTTCTTTTGAAAGTAGGTTACAAAGAAAGGAGGCTGTTGAGTTAATATTTTATTATTTAATAGTTCTAATCAGACATTTGGTTGTAATACTTATAATATATATAATATATAATTGTAATCGGTTAAAAAACAATAACTAAGACGGTTACTTTTTTAGCGCACTGTATGCAAGCAAACGTAAAATGATACCTTTAAACATAAATGTAGCTACTACTATTAGCTTGAGATTTCGTAAAAGGATAGGCTAAGTATTTACCTTTCACAAAATCAAATAACCATTGGTCTATTGGTTTATTACTTTGATAACTGATTAATAGGAGTTAATTGCTATTTGAATGTTTTAGTTTTTGATGTAACACATGTACTATATAAACGTTAATTAGTGTCGTATAAATTTGAGATAATTCTTACAATCATTAATACGTTTAAAGCACTAAAAATATTTGAATTGACGATAAGTGCGGAATGTTTGGATTGTGGTGATTTTAAGTTTCCGATACTTACTACTCGTATGCGGCATAAAAATTATAGCTTTTGGCTGAGCAACTTTGGAACATAATTTATATAAAGTATATACTGTATGAAAGTCAATCTTCAATAAGCAAGGCGGCAGAGAGCCAGCGGGTGAATAATTAGGCAATCGCATGTGAATTTTTTACATAAGCAAACATCATTCATTGTGTGGCTCTGCGAACCCAAAATTCTGACAAATTCTTTTGTTCTCTTTACATCCAAAAAATTGAAGCTTTTATTTGAATAATAAAGATGTGAAACTCTGGAATAAAATGTTTTTTTTTGTTTAACTTATTGACACAAAACCACTCAAGCTCATCTTAGCCAAGGTTTGTACGTAGAGATATTAGCTCAAAATAAGCCAAATAAAGTTTAAATGTTTTAATCGATTTATCTCCAAGCCCTGGGAAGAAAAATGTTCCCCTATTTTTTCTTTTTGGTTTGGTTCAACAAATTATTACTACACAGTTTTGAATCATACTGTATTTTCTTAATGATATAATGTGATTATGTTCTATTCATATTAAGGCGAAAATTCAAGCATACCATTTGTTTACATGCCATTTAACAATTTTGCTATTTCATTCATGTTTACTGGCAATATTTTCTGTCAGTCTATTTCTTATTTTTAATTGAAAACTGAAAACTAGAAATGCAATTAACTCAATTGCTAAATCATTTCTGTGTTAGTAGCTTTTAGCGAGTTTATTGCTTTATGGTTACAATATTTTTGCATATCATATCCAACTTGTATTTCATGCCCATTGAGCGATTGCAAAATTTTTCGCAACCATCATTACCAAATAAATTTGGCTTTTACGTGAAATAATATTTTGCGTTGAATATTTACATTTATCTTTTGACCGGCAAACACAAATATTTATTTGCTTATACTGGTTGAATGCCTGAATTTATTTACTTACATATACACCACTGGTTTAGTACTTAGGTATGAGAGGAGCCCTCGAATTTTATTGATTGACTTAAAGTGGCAAAGAACACTTTAGAATATTATATGTACACAATTCAATAACCTATGTATGTATTTATTTGTGTGGATTTATCATTCTAAAGTGTTCTGTGGAAACTTGTAGATTTTAACATTTTTTTTTTGAGAATAGATATAAGCATTCTGCGGTTCATGTTGTATGAAATAAAATAAGCAAAGATTTGCTGGCTCATCGCTTAGAACTTGGATATCTAGCAGAATGTATGGGTGTAGTTGTTATATTTATTTTCAGCGATACACTTAGTGGAGAAATAAATGGTAAATTTATTATCGAAACAATCAGGCAACCTAAGAAATCTTTAATATCGGCGCCTATGTATGTACATTGGTTGCTGGTCAAGTGCGATGGAAGTAGAGTGCGGTAATTTTGGAATGTTTCAACCAAAGCTGTTAAATAATGATTATATACCGATAAAACTAATTACCTTTTAAGAAACAATTTAATGATTAATTACCACTATTGTTTTGTTCACCTAACGGTTGTTTGTAACGGCATAAAAAATCTGAGATAGGTATAGACATAGATATACCAGAATTTTTAGAATTAATAGCGAATTTGAATAAGCCATGTCTGCTTGTCCGTCCGTCAGTCGGATAACTCGAGTAAATATTGAGCTCTATTAGCGAAACTTGGTATACACATTGCACAGCACCCAACATTGCTATTGCCAATGGGCGAAATCGGACAATAACCACGACCACACATCGATATTTTGTGAAATTTTGTCAAATTTGATGAATAGGAAATCTCTTGACCAAACTCTACCACATACATAAACTGTACACATACCGCATTCAAAGTGAATAAGCAAAATTACGAAAATTTTTAAATTTGGAGAAAAGCCACGCCCACCTCTTTTTTTTGAATTCTCAAAACATCAAAAAATAACGCGATATTTAAGTCAGCATTAACGGCAATTCGCTCAAATTTAATATGAACGATGGTGTGCACTAGCAAAAATATCAAATCAAGAAAATTTTAAAATGGGCGTGGCACCGCCAATTTTAGTGCAAGTAAGCATACAAATCGGACCAAAATTACGTGCACCTCTCATATAATGGCAATTTTCAAAAATCCAAAAAAAAAGATAATTTGATTTACTTAATTGAATACGAAGAATGATATTCCACAAGCAAATACAGAAATAAAGGAATCTAAATTTTGAAAATCATAGAAATTGTAAAAATCGTACAAAAATCATGTCTACCTCTCATATAACGGCAAAAAACAAACATAAAAATAAATTCGATATTTATTAACTATACAAATTTGACAGGCAAGATTGATTATGAAATGCATGGAATCGTAAATATTGGGAATGGCCATCGTAACGCCCACCTTGGCGCAAATTGGTATATCTCCGAAACTTCTTTGTCAAATCCTACCGCCTTACGTAACACTTTGCATTTCTAGTCAGAAAGTACAATTATTGAAATCAGACCAAAGCCACGCTCATCTCTCATATTTAAATCAATAAAGTGTTCGAGAGAAAGATTATACGAAAGATTTATGGAGCTTTAGAGGAAGGAAGAGGATGGCCCCCTCTACGTTGGATAGATCAGGTGGAGAAGGACTTAGCTTTAATTTGTTGTCTCTAGCTGGCGCAATTTAGCAACACAAAGGAACGACTGGTGTGCTATACCAGAATTGGTCAAAATCGCCTAGGTGCCAACTAAGAAGAAGAAGAAGAATTAAAGTCGTTTAATTTTTCGAAGTGAAAAGTTTTATTGCATACACAAAACTTGGACTCTTCTTTGCTTGTTTATTATTTGTTTAGAAAATACACTTTCTAAGCGTAAAATAAGGGCAGGGTTAAGTTTTGTATTTTCGGTAGTTTATACCAATACTTTTGGCACACGCGATATTTCATTATATTTGCACTCACGTCGTTGCTATTCGAAATGCAATTATCGATATCGCCTGGCGTTAAAAATTAATTTTTTTTTTAACAAAAAATAGTTTTTATTTTTTTTTAGCAATATGTAAAAACTAACTAAAGAAAAAATAGTTCTTTAAATAAAACTTATAACTGTTACGGTCCCTGGTAACCGTTGAATATACTAGTAACACTTGAATTACCACCATTCTCTCTACGACAGGTATCTTAAATGGCTAGCTAGCTAGCTAATGCTTTCTAAAGCTACATTTAATGTGATCCAATATAATTCCTTTACACCAGACCGCCAGCAATCAGTCAGACAATCTATATTGCAACATCAGTCATTAGCATTCAAATGGGCTGTGTCTCTTTCCTTAGGTCGGTCGGTGGCAATGTCTGCAAATGATACCTAGAATGAAATTAAGAAATTGCATAATTGCACGCACTACGTAGTAGATATTCTCCTGCATAAACACACAAACACACAAACACACACACACACAAACACACATACAGACATAGTACATACATACATACATACATACGCTGTCGTAAAAAATATTTTGAGTAAAGCTTGAAGTAAAATTAGCATTTAAAGTGGTTAGCGGCTTTTGTTGTTTACTTTGTTTTCCGCGCTTCTTCTAATTTTGCTGTCTTTTTGTTATCTACCCAATTGCTGAAATGCCAGCCAAAAGTGAATGCGTTTTGGCTGGCATATTTTTGGCGCTCAAATGCTTCCCATTTACTCACAATGAACGAACGGACGGATGTGTCGAGCCATAGTAACCATTATTAGTATTTATAAGTAGTAGGTATAGCTAAAGGCTGCCATTGTATTGTGCTGTTGTCGCATCTTTTGGTATTACTTGATGCTGGAAGAGAAATTTGTTGATCCATAAAAGAATGGGAATTTAATAGGGCTTTCTACTTAAGCCATTTAACAAGCTACTCACATAATATCTATGTATGTATCTGTGTAAGTAAGAGACTTGGCTGCGTATACCGACAGTCATTATAACGTCAAGTACTTATTTTAAATTATCTTTTTGCAGTCAGAGTTGCTTAAATTGTACAAAATTTTGACTCGCAGTAGAGTGGATATTGCAATAGAAATATTTGCTTTAGTCCAATGCTAATTTAAAGATTCTCTTAATGAACTATTTACATTATTTGAGCTGGCGATTTGATAATTTCGGTTAATTGACTTTTGCATGTGCAACATATTTGAGTGCGATATTTTATGATTAATTTGGGCGTAAATGCGGTGGTTTACTTCTAACCAGATCTACAATAATTAATATGAAGGAGTAGCGAGTACAAGCCTTAAAGTTCGTATCTCCTTTTTTTTTGACGAATCGCGGTTGCTGTTATCCAGCAATACTATTGGGCCCGTTTCTTTGTAACGTAGTTGCAAAAGAACACTAGGTAGGATAACGAAAATATGCGAGTTGAGTCAAAAATGATATTCAACTTGAGATGTACATAGTGTTGGGAAGTGAAAAACTGTGCTATTGTGAATGAGCCCTAAGAAAATACATGCGAAATTTAGAGTTAAGACCAAATTCGTTTTTATTTGCATATTATTTGTAAACATACAGCTACATAAACCTAAAAATTGCCAGCACAACCATTTTCCGTTTCTAAATAGCACTAAACAATTCGCAACTTACATGAAAGAGGCTAACAGGGTTGCTTTTGCAGCGAAAGCAAATTTTATCCGAGTTGGAGCGTTCTTTTGCAACTCGGTTACATTGAATCCGGGCCATTAAAACATTTTAATTTCGGGTCGTGTTCGAACTAACCAAATAATTACAAAGAAGGTGCATGGCGTTTCGTTTCCCTTCCAATTCACCATACACAAAAACCAATTGGATCTAATCAGATTCAAATATCAATCAGTAAAAGTCAAATCAGTTCTATTATGGTGATATTGGACGAGATTTTCTATTAGAGTAACGGTGGGATGGGATGTAATCTTCGTTCTTTGAGCTTGCGTTATCCGGTTTAAGAGCGCCGCTTTCAATATGGAACCGTCCGTTGTTCGGGTAGAATCGTTTCGTATAAGTCAACTTTAATATCTTTGACCATCAGTACGTAAATACACAAATAAAATATACGATAAAAAAAAAATATTATGGCAAAATAATTTCCAGCGATATCACGCAAAACTCAGGTAATAAGAAGTCTTTATCGATCTGAACCACGAACAGCTTCGATTTAGTCAGTTTGAATGCAAACTAATCACTCAATTTTATATATATGTATCTGATTGAAATTTGATACACGAATGCATTTCTATAATGTCATTTGTCAGAACCGACAAGATCGGACCTTATATTGTTGCAATACATCTGATTGTTTAGATATGAGATTTTCCGTTATAACTCCTAGACCAATACAGCTAAGAACACAAAATTGTTCACAGTCCCTACACTTATTATGAATAGAAAACAATTTTTGCACTCCCGTTACTTATTATGAGAGATCGAAATACTATAACTCAAAGCTCCTATAGTTACAACTGCTGGTTCAGATATCAAGTTTTACGTTATAACTCCGACCCCAAAGCAGCCAAGAACGTGCAATTTGGTATACATACATATGTATGTATATAAATTTCAATATTCAAAAATTTATCTGTATTTAATTTTGAATTCTCGGGAAATCAAATAAGTTTTGGAGATAGCTCAAAACATTAAAGTTTTCTATGATTTTGATGATATGTATATGATGATGAAATTTTTTTTTTGGAGAATCGGTATAGAATACTTAAATATTTTTCAATTGGCAAAATATGTTAATAAGGTTTCCAAAAATATTACTCAATAGTTTATTTAATCATATTTTAATAC
This sequence comes from Anomoia purmunda, assembly GCA_951828415.1. Classification (NCBI taxonomy): domain Eukaryota; kingdom Metazoa; phylum Arthropoda; class Insecta; order Diptera; family Tephritidae; genus Anomoia; species Anomoia purmunda. Next base: position 32,670,798 of record OX639996.1, read on the forward strand.
TAACTATTCCCCAAAACCCAAAAAAAAAACTGTAAGTATCAAAAAAAAAAGTTAATATAATTGAAAAGGAAAGACAATTGATTACTATTTTGTGCAGTCTCTTGAAACGATTGATGATTTAAAAATTATGATTTTCAAGGAATCGAACCATTGTTTTTCGCCATGGGAAACTTTGAGCGCTTTGAGTGACCTCTAAATATTTTTCGAGAACAAAAACAGCAAATAAATACTTATATAGGAGTATTTTTTTTTTTCGATATATACCAGTTTTAGTTATAGCGAGTATTAAAAATCCGTTTTTTAGACCACCCTACTATCTAACAATATTGCATTGTATTCAATTTAATAGGGAAGGCCCCAACTTCGGCCTCTGTTTCGGCCATGTTAAGCTACCAAATTTTGTTTCGGTTTCGGCCAAAAACAAGCCAAACTTTATCTGAACATTTGTCGATTTTTATTAATTTAAAAATTGTGTGAAGTTTTAGTTTTCATCGCTTCTCTTTGGAAGCGGTCTTTCGGACTTACATGATAGCGATACGGTTTGTAGAAATAATACTGAAAGAAGTTATTCATTACTCATGTTTTCTGTAGAAAAAATTCCTTCAAAATACCCATCGAGTGCGTCTAGTGAGCGATTGTTGAGTGCTGCCGGCCAGCTTTAGCCCATTATAAAATTACCGAATTTCGATCCTTAAAAATTACAAGTTGTTTATTGTTTTTTTATGTTGTATGTATGGTTGAATGTTTACGAAATGGATTGTGTTTCAAACTTATGTCTGTAGTTTATTGTTTATAGCAATACTAAAAATCTATCATTTTAAGACCTTCAAAATGTTCGTTTCGGCTTTTGTCGAAAGGAAATTTTTATCGCAGGCAACCAAGTCGTGGCTTTTCAATTTCAACGCAAAATTTCTCACTCTTTGTAACCTCTAAAAACTGATCAATTCGCCAACTTTCAACTTTAGCTGTCATAAATATGTATTTTAAGAACTGCATATGTTTGCTTTAAGGGGGAGAGTTGTTAATTACATTCGGATGTTTACAGTAGGTAGCACTCCGACGTATTTGAAATAAAAAAAAAAACCGAGCCGATGCTTCAGTTTTGTACACTTTACTCAGAATATTTCGGGTTCGCGTTGTTCAAGCGTTTCAAATAATGATAACTAAAAATGATATTTAAAACAACATTTCAGATTTCCATTGGAATATGTAGGTTATTCGGTAGCTTGGAAATTTTGAAAATATGTATGCATTTCTAAGGCACCGTTTTATAAAATATTGCCCTACTATTTATTTTGGCTTTCACTGTAAAAATTTACCTGATCCTAATCGAATATCACTTATTTCATAATAAAGGAATAAAACAAACACCAGCTAGTCGATAAAAAATCTAAAACTTGCAATATAATTATTAGATTTAAGTTTTTTTGATATTTATTCCATAAAACGATGACAGCATGCGCTTGTTTCATTGGACATATGTATGTGTGTATGTATGTATTTTTGTGCACATAGAATGGTTGATATGCAAGTTTCCCCAGTAAAAAATGCACAGTTGCATTCAAAATTTACGCCAGTGGCAGCAGTTCTTGTTTATGCGGCGATTGCCCTATTTTTAAAAATAACACAGATCGATTCCAGACACACATACATGCAAATGTACATAGAGAAGTAGATGCAAATTTTTTTTTTTTCTGTATGTCATGTATTTGGCAAATCTCTATATATATTTATATAGTACATATGTACATTCCCCAAACTTGTGACGTTTTAAAACAGCACGATAATTGCTACCACAAATAAACAATCATAGATTATTAGCGGAGAAAATATTTGGACAAAGAGTGTTTAAAAATAATTTTCACTTATATAACTTCTCAAATTTTTTTAGAGTTGTGCACATACAGTGGAATTAAAAAAAAATTGAGTGCATGTTAATTTTTTTTGATATAAATAAATATTCGCAATGTTTTTCTTTTATTTATTTTATTCGTAAATTTTTTATAAAATTATAGTTCGTTTTATTGTCCATGCCACAACTATACCACCACCATATGTTAGCAAATTTGTAACTATTAATTTTTCTGCATTTAATTTTAGTAATTTTTTTTAATAAAAAAATATTTTAAAATTTTTAATTATAATTTTTCGAAAATTTGGGAATACAGATACAGAAATGGAAGTTTGAAATAGTTGCAAATTACCCTTGATTTTTGATATTTTTTTTTGCTGTAACTCGTTCGCAAATTCGTCCTGATGACGTTTTTATATAGTAATTTATACTCATAGACTATATTTTATTGCGAGTTGCCACCTGTTTAAAAAGTTATGGTCAATTAAATAAAAAAGTTAATACGTGATATTGTTATATACTGGATAGATCTCGATAAGATGTGGCTCATATATAGTCCATTATATAGGTTAGCATGAAGGGGAGTTGCCACCTGTTTAAAAGGTGAAATTCAATTAAACCAATGAATGAAATAAAATATTGCAATATGGCTGTCAAATGAAAAATAATAAATAAAGCTTCATTTACAGTTGTAAAAGTTTTTAGAAAGCCTTATTTCAAAAAATATTTTTAGAGAGGGTTGCCAACTGTTCAAAAAATTCATTAAATTTATATATAAGTCAAATCAAATATTGTCATGTGGGTCACAAACGAAGGAGTTTTTAAAAACTTTATTTTAAAAATATCTTTGGAAGGGTTGCCACTTACTTAAAATAGTAAACTGAATAAAGTTATAAGTTACAGGAAATATCGCGGCACGAAAAAAATTAATCATGAAAATGTGTTTAAAGAGTGTTACCACCTGTTTAAAAATATTAATTTATGTTAAATTTTCGAAGCTTACTGAAATATTTCAATTTTGTTATGAAGCGAATGTGTTTATTGGACAAAATTTATTAAGGTGGTTGCCACCTGCCAAAGAACGTTGATTAAATTTAATTGGTAAGGTAACGGAATTTATACTATAGTGGGGTCAAACGAAAAAGTTTAAGGAATTTTCAGTCAAGTAATGTGTTTGAAAAGGATTGTCAGCTTTTTAAATGACTAAAATTCAACTAAATTTGAACTGTTAAAGGTTTCGGAAAACGTAGTCTCGGTAAAAAGGTAGGTGAAATCAAGTAAGAAAATTATATATGTAATACATTAAAAAATTAATGAATCGTTAGTACCTTTGTTGAAATTATTTATTCACTTTTCTATAACTAGCCGCGGTTAAAAGCTAGTTCTTATATACAGCCATCTATACTTTTATAAAAAGAAAAAAAAAAATGTATAATGGCAAACGTTGATTATTTGACTCACTGTATGCCCAACTGTTTGTGTGAACGTTTTAAAATAAAAATTTGTCTACTGTTGGTAGCAATGCGCGAAGTCGTAGGCGTAAATGCGTTTATTCAAAATGCTTTTATTTACTAATTCTTGCGACAGTTGAACTTTTACTCTAATTTTGCAGTTGTGCTGATTCTTCTTCTTCTCCTACGCAACAACCAGCTGCCAAGCTGATAAGGCCTGTTCCACCTCAACGAACTATGCACGCATATATTCTTTTCGAGTGAAATGACTTTTTGCCACTACGAATTTTTCCCATTCTTTAGGATTTTTTTCAATTTTTTTTGTTTTTGCTTACCACAACCATTTTTGGCAACCACATCGCCAGTCGCCAGCCCCAGCCGCCAGTCGTCAACCACCGGCGGGAGGCATAGCCATCAACGCTTTGGTTGTGACAAATATGAATTGCAAATCTGCATATTTGGCGCTTAGCCAGTAATTTTGAATTCACTCAGAAATCGTCATTAATCATTAAAATGCGCACTGTGCACTTGCAAATATGGTTGGGATGCAATGCATTTTAGCAAACGCGTGGAAAAAGGGAAGATTTTGTTTATTTACTTATTTTGCATACAGATTATAGCCTAGACGGTGCAAGTAGACATTTTGTATGATATTATATATGTAGTTTTCAAATGAAAAATCATGCACTTTCGAGAGCTCCACCTATGGACATCATTTCGTGTAAAAAAAATTGGTACGAGTTTGCATGAGGACGCCTTTGCTAATTTTCCATTTCAAATTTGTAATGGATTGGCATGGAAAATAGGTTTTGGATTAATGTCTATGAGTTGACATAAAAAGCGAATGACATTAATAATAATAGCACACTGCATACATACATACGCACTGATATTGATGAGCTCAAGCCAAGTATTTCCCCTACTTTGTTGATTTTTTTACTTTATAATTTTATAACGCATCAGAGAGCATATGTGAAGTGTTGCGTAAATGAAAATCACTAACAGGTATGCAATACTGTGCTAATGAAACACAATTTTTTTCTAATAAGTATTTTGGGTCTATTTATGCGGTGTAATCCACGTGAAGTGACAAGAAAAAAATAAAAAAATGTTCATAATCCACTCCAAATTTTTTGTATTTTATATTAGCAAATTATTAGCAAATATTTTAAGATTATATCAGAAATTGGTGGAGTGGCAGATAACAAAAATTTTGTTCTTTTTTTTGTTGATATGCTGCAGTTATTTATTTACAGATTTAAATGGAATAATAACAAAAGCTTTCAGGACTTAATTTTTATAAATTTTTTATAAGCCGATTGGCGTTGTCAATTTTTGTGTTTTTTGCTGCCAAAAAATTTTGAAAATGGAAAAGAAAGGGTATAATGAAAATTGCATTTGATAAGTGAATGTATTTAAGAGATCAGCTTTGCTGCTTTCACTCAGTTATCTTATATAGGGGTTTTCAATAGGAACGGTTGCAGAAGTCCAGACGCTGAGCTCAATTTTCGACGGTTTTCAAGCATAAATCGGCCGATACTGCTGCAATTTCGCGTTCGATATTCGTACGAAGTTCATCAATCGTCGCTGGATTGTTGGCATAGACCATAGACTTGACATATCCCCACAGGAAATAGTCTAACGGCGTCAAATAGCACGACCGAGGCGGCCAATTGACCGGGCCATTTCGTGAGATAACACGTTCACCAAAGTTGGTTTTCAATAAATCGATTGTGAAATTCGCTGTGTGGCTTGTGGCGCCGTTCTGTTGGAACCACATATTGTCCAAGTCCATATCATCCAATTCATCATTGAGCGGTAGCGATTCCCAATCACAGTAACGTGCCGGTCGTGATCGTCACGGAAGAAGTACGGCCGAATGACGCCGCCGGCCCATAAACCGCACCGAACCGTAATTTTTTCGGGATGCAATGTTGACTCATGGAGTACGTGTGGATTGCTGCCTGTCCAATAACGCATATTTTGCTTATTGACGAAGCCATTCAGCCAGAAATGACGACGAGCATAAATTGGACGTAGCGCTTTTAAAGTTGAGGCCATTGACTCCGAATTTCGGTAGTAAATTTTAATAATTTCGACTCGATGTTGGATCGTATGTCTTTCCATGATGAAATAGCAAACCCTACTGAAGAGAAATGTCAAATGAGCGGGGAAAAATATGGCGTCGTTTGCTGTCACTATCGGTCTACTTTTGTAGCGTCCCTATTGCAAGACCCTATAGCATTGATTGTCGGTTGAATTATTATCGTTTCAAGATTCAAATCGCTTATAGCAACCATTCAGACATTATTACGATTATTGAAAAATAAAAGCAAAAACAAAATGTCTCTGTTTGGTGAGGTTCGTGACATGATAACCGACTTCCTTCTGCATCACTTGGACCATATGACATGAAATAAAATTATACCCGATTGAAACATGCCCAGATCTCTTACACTCTCTTGATTCGGTGATCAAAATCCAAGTCCTCGATCTATTTGTAGAACAAATATACCATTTCATCCAAGGCGAATTCATACACACCATTTTGACTTAACGTCCACCAAGCGACTTCAATCAGCGGCTTGAACAACTCCACCTTATATGAATTCGCCTTGCATGTAGGTGAATAAAAAAAAAAATGAAATCGACTGCTATAGTAACTGCACCTTATACGAAATCACTTTGATTTCATCTAAACTTTTCACTTGATTGCTTTGATGAACTTTTTAATGCATACTCCTTTCTTATTATTAAGAGTTTTTTGTTACGAAAAATAAGTTTTTTAAGATATTTTCAAAGCCTTATGCCTTTAAGGGACCGCCTAGGTTCATAACTCTACCTGAAATATTAAATCATAAAATAATTCATTATTTCTTTTGGCACATAACCTCACCACAAATAGTCCAGCTGTGTTAAATTGCACGATCGTAGGAGGACACGCGACAGGCCCACGCGAGATGTGCTCACCAAAAGTTTCCTTCAATAAATTTCTTGTTGGAACTTACAATTCAGACACGAAAAATCCATTAATCATGGCTCTATGGCGTTCTCCATTGACTGTAACATTATGGCTGGCTTGAGTTTTGAAGGAATATGGACCAATGATTCTCTTTGTCCATAGAGCACACCAGCCAGTGACTTTTTGTAAGGAAGTAACGCCGTCTCAACAATGCCTTGTGTATTATCAATACTCCAAATTTGGTTTATTAACATACCCATTCAACCAAAAGTGATCTTCATTACTGAAGCTTGTTGGTCTTTCAGCTTCAATTCTTGCAAACGGCAAACAAAACTAAGTATACATCAAGTAAAAGCTGTCAAAAAGGCCAACTCAGAAAGAAGTATTACCTAATTAAAAACCGTGTCTAAAAAAACCACCCTTTATAATACCTAGAAGAAGCAATCACTGGACTGCACTCACGAAAATATCTGCCCCGACAAACTGTGTTTTGTTTCGCCGAGCCTTCATCGACTCAAAAAAAGTTGATTTTAAAACCTAAAAGATTATTTAGTAAAGCCATAATATACGACGATCAGTCTTTCATTTAAGAAATAAATCCAAGTCCCTTGTTTGTTTGCATACTTCACGAGGCACACGATTTTTATTATGGCAACAAAGTGGTTTTTTAATTGTTTTATTTTAAACAGCAGCGGCATTTTCATACTCGGCTTAAACTTTCATTTGTTTTTTTTTTCTTTTACTGGCTACCTTAAAGAACCTCTAAATAATAACACATAAATATAAATAATATGTACATACATCCCTCTAACCTTGAATAGTACTAGAAAGTTTAAAGCTCTCCAGGGAGCCCCAAAACCAAAACACAATGAACAACAGGACATAAATCTGCGGTTAAGCTAAATTTGCCGATGAACGCCAAATACAAATAAAAAGCGAACAAAAAAATGCAAAGTTATTAAACCGAAAATCACGAATTATGAGTGTACGCACAAAATGCCTTTGCCCGCCAACTAAAACGACAGACACACCTTTGTGATGTCACCTAAAGTATCAAAAAACAAAAAGTAGACAACAAACAGCACGCACAATGCTAAAGTGGCAGACAGCAAATGTGTCAGCAGCACGCGGTAGTGCAACATTAACGAAGCTAAAAACAAAACGAAACGAAATGAAATGAAAAGAAAAGAAAGGAAAATTAAAAATGAAAAAAGCGCATTTCGTTGAACTCATTTAAAACGGCAACATGTTGCACATGATTGCGTTCCAGCAAAGCAATGTCTTTAATATGATTCACATAAACATGCACATAAGTATGTAGATATGTATTGTAGATTTGTATATTTATTTATGTTAGCATCTGTGTATAATTATGGGTATGTTGTGTGGGCCAGTGGAGCGCACCGTCGCGACGCGTCGCCAGTCAAGTGCAGCACTGCAGACGATGCAACAAGACTTAAAGCGACAGACAGTAAGACTGTTGAGGGCGAGGACAACATGTCTATATACTCTGCATATATCTACATACCTATGTACATACTTACATATATTGGTGCCCACAAAAATTTCATATGTATGTACATATGTATAAAATGAAGATGAGTAGTGGCAAATAGTACTCTCAAACAAAATACTTAAAAAAATAATACACGTATTGGTTGTATGGTGCCGCACAGTGTACGATTTAACTGATCTCGATGGGTAAAATTAAAAATGGGTTGCAAAAGTTTCTGCATTAATTATATAAAATCACAACAGGAACTTGTCACAGTAAGTGAATATTTTTATTAAAAAAAAAATAAAATAAAATAAAGTGCATGTATTCAGTTTAAAAGATTTATTCGTCTTTTGACAACTCTAAATTGTTTCATACAACTTTTCCGCGGCATCCATTTAAGTAGCGTCATTTTCGCTCTAGTGAACGAGCTACTCATCACGTAAAACTGAATATTTGGTATTACACGCAAAGTGAACGTATCCCTTATTTCGAAATTTGGTATTATGAGTTCAGTTACGTAACTCATTTAGCGTAAACGTCAAAAGTTTTCATACGATTGCAAGACGCCATTTGTATTCCAAAAATTTCTACTTGTTGCTGTGATATTATTAGTAAAAATTTAATTGGATATTTAAAGCAAGTATACATACAAAATATGTGTAAAACTGTAAAAGAAAAAATTGAAACTTTTATTTATAGACAAATGAAACTAAACACATCACAGAAACCAAAGAGAAAACTTGTAAGTAAAATGTGACGAAATAAATAAAAAAATACATATGTATTTTTCTAAAAAAAATTGCTTTTACATCCCTAGACAGTTCAAAAAACTTAATTACCAGCAAAAAAGCATTATAGGCAATTTCATGATAGAGCACTTTGTTGTCAGAATTTCCATTACTACTACTGTAGAATCTACCATAGTGCACCCTATGATAAAATACGATACGACAGTAACCGTATATCGTAATTCCAATATTATCGTACATGCGATCAGTCACGTAAATTATTGTTATCCGATTGCCGTTTTCTTCACTGAACACGTAACTCGAATCCAGATCTGTTTTGCATTTCGATGCGTTTTGAAAAGTAAAACGCTTCAATTTCGACTCGTTTCACCTTGGCCCTCTTGATGTAGAATGAATCCGAATAGATTTAGAATAGTTTTTGAATTGATTTTATTCCGAGTCGAACAGCTGTTGGGTACTGTTGCTTGGCTCTAAGATAGTTTGCCCTTTACATTATAAAGCCTTCCCAATTTCCTTGATTTTGTTTTGAATTGATTAATGAAGTATGCTTGAAAATATAATCAGCTGATCTCAGTGGGACTACGTAGAAGTTGCCACCAGTCATGGATTTTGCAAAAAAATACTACAAAAACTACAAATATTATATGTTATGCATGGCAATATGGAAATTGTCTACGACCGTTTTCGCTTAGTTTATCTAAGTAGTTCTTAAAAAGCAATTTTGTGTTACTGATTTATTAAACTAATTGAATGCACTATAATGGCATAAACCTTATATCTTCCCAATATTATGAAAATTAAAATATAAATCATATGTATGACAAACAACATATGTATTTAGGTGCAATTTATCAATTACTTTTCATTACGACTACTCAAAGGCAAAACCTTTCAAACTGAAAAACGTTGTCGGAATCAAAGTAAAAATTTGATCCGAATCGAAATGCTGAACAGGCCTGAATAAAAAATACTTCGTACAGTCATAATATTACATTTTTTTTATACAATTCTTCCGGATGCCGGTCTAGCTTGCCAAAGATCTATGTATAGCCTTTTAGTAAGCTTTAGTGAGCGATATGTAATATAAATTTCATGGTACATTAACTTGGAATAACAAAAACGGTACAAAATTTTAACGGGAATTGAGGTTAGGTCAAAGCAACTGTCAGAGTATTTATCGGCACACCAAGGCCCATAAATCAGTCTGTTGTGATACTTGAATCCTTGTTTCCCTTCGAAACCATTGGTTGGAGTCTATGTTAAGCAATCGCCGAGTCTTCAACACGATTCCCCCTCATCTCTATTCGATAGCTATGTGACCTGCGAGTAGTCCTACTGCCATGGATATATCTCTTCTACCAAGAGTGTGTAGTTTCGGGCCACACGAGTTTTATGTTGTGGTAGATACAAGAAGTTTCCAACTAGTGCCCGTTTCCCTAAGAGATGTTCCTCTTATAATGAGTAGCATGCCTAAACCATTCCATTTAAGTATTGTCGTTAATTCGGCTTGAAATTCATTGATTCCTCGTTGCTCAGAATAAACGCCCACTCAAATTGTGTTCGCGTTTGTTTAATACTTTCCCCAATTTCTTTGGTTTGTGACCTGCTCAGGACCAGCCGACAAGTTAGTGAACTTATTTTGAGACGACAGACTTCAGACGGTTCAATAACCGAGCAGTCTCAAATTAATCTCACCACCGAAAACTTCCAATTAGTGACTGGAGACCGCTAACAGAATACCGGCATAAGTATCTGCAAATTCGACCAATTGTCATTATGTTTCACTCGGCTCAAAAACTGTGTTGTTATGTGTAAGCAAATAAATGGTTTTTAATTTTTGTAGATACACTATAAAATCGTACACTGTGTGCCGGTGCACTCACTGTCATAGTTATTGTTGATGCTGATGATGCGCATGGTGATCATAGCGATGATGAAGACGCTGATAGCCGACGACGTACATATACGCAGATGGACGTGTTCACATACGTGGCGCAAATTATTTTAGTACAACAACTACAACAACAAGAACAACAATAATGATGAAAATGAAAAATACTCCACTTTTAAGTATTTGCTGCTTTTAATATACACATTTTTTTTGTAGTTTTCTTCATACTTTTGATGACTGCAAGCTCGAATGCAGCGCCCGCAAAGTGACACAAGCAATCAGTGGCGACGACCATGCCACCACCCAAAATATTAAGTTTTTGAAGTATCTAAACTATCAGCATGAATGCACTCAGATTTTTCAAACATGCATGTAGATGTTTGTGTGTAGTTATGTAGGTAAATTATGGTGACAAGGATGTGAGCATCACGACCGAGCAAAACTATTTAGAGTGGCAAGTGATAGCGCAAATAAAGTTGAAAATGTGAGGGCATGCTATTTGCTTCGCAACCAACAGCAGCTGCTTTTAACGCTGTGCAAAATGATTCACACAATATAATTAGGGCAACCACCGACTGCAGCAAAGATAATTCAATTCCTATGTGCATAGCAAAAATATAAAAAATAATTCTATTAATAAATTAGTTTTTTTTAAGTTTAAAAAATTAGGTTAGTTTGACGAGAGCAGCCCATTTAGTGTCTGTTCATTCTGTTCGGGAAATGGCCACCTTAACTTACTGCTTACACCAAAAAGCTCGGCCTCTCCGTAGTTTAAGAAAGCCGTTGCTTCCTCTTACTCTCTTATTTTAAATAAAACATATTCTAATCTAATTGTTTGCTTGTTTACTTTCTCCGCTCAACGAAAAACCGGCACAGCACTTTACCCTCAGCTCATCAGTGTCTTTGGGACTTATTGTGATACCACTGAATATTAAAAAAAATAACAACTTCTGATTTAGAATTTGAAAGGGCCTCGTGTTAGCAATGAAGATAATCTCCCCCTCCGATATGATAGAGCAGAACAATCCAACTCTTCGTTTTCTAAGTGACAATTTCCTGTCAGTACGTCGACAATTGATATTCGATCATCCGATCTACTTTCAGTCAAAAACACTTCGCGACCCTAAACGTTCATGCACCTGCTCGTTCGTTTAAGAACATCCGACAGGATAGAAAACCCAAAAACCTCGTTGCTTGGCTAAGCCGTTGGGATCACAACTCCACACTGTGCCCAATATCCGGATTATTTTGAAACAGGGAAGTTATGTAGACAATTCATAACTACCTTCTGTCGCCCGTGTTTGAAACAGGAACTCTTATTTACCCTTGACTATCAGACCAGATACTTACTTTCGGAAGCTTTCAGAAATCGCAATAATTAGCAAGTAATCGGCTATCTCCGCCTGAAACCCACTACAACAGTATAAGAGCTTCAATGGCTACTCCGATCATTCCTGATTATTCATTTTTGAAGAAAGTGCGACCTAATCCCAACCTACAGTGTCTTGGGATTGGAAATACCATGCCATGATATGCCTACATTGTATTAGTTTGTATGAACGTTAAAAGTTTTCAACAAGAGGTTTAATTGCAAATTTCTCGCCATTATTGAGCTGTCAATACTGCAACTGGTTGATATGCAAATGGTATTTTATTAGTAAATACTAAGAGGATCTCAGAAATTGATCGATAAACGGAGGTTGGTTGGTTCTCTAGTTAGATGGCGCAAAAATCAACCACAATTTCTAGCATTTTAAAACTTAAGGAGGGAAGTACATTCAGAGGAAAAAAAAATATTTTTTGTAGTTGATTTGTAGGAAAATGAAGACAGTTTCTTTCAAATGAGTATAAATGTATTATTAAAGTGATTTCTGAGGTTGAAAAGAACTTTTTTTGCAAAAGTGAAAATTCACAAATTATAAGGATCTTGTAAGTCATGTCGCCGCTGACGTCGTAAATTGCATGGCCGCAAATTTTATCTCAAATCAACGAACTAAATATTTTCCTACTCTAGAGGATTTTTTACCGTAAATATACCAAATTATTTGCGATATTCAAAAATATACCACTTAAAACAGGCTCCCGAAAAAAAATTAAGATTTTGAAAAAAGTGAAACTTCATGGATCTCGCTGGGCACTTGAAATGAAACTACTCACCCTAGCCCCGATAACAGAAGCTACTATTCATTATTCTGGAATTTTTAAGGGTATTAGGCTAATGAAAAAGGATAGTTGATGTTTTCGCCTCCATTTATAAAAAATCTATTCATTCATTCCATACTTTCATGTTCAAGAAAAGATACAATTGGTTTGTGGTATGAAAAATATGAAATGAAAACTCGTGATTGTAAAATATTTAAATATCTTGAGAAAAATTGCATCTATTGTCGTGCCTGATCTGGTTGTTGAGTCTTTGGGATTATTATTCATTATATAAAAATTGTACAAGTGGTTGAGCTTCTTTCAAGTCAAAATTGACATTAAAATTACCGCTTAAAATCATTGGCATAGTGTGCAAATCTTTTCCTAATTCTGCTGCACCAGAGGGAGTATATGCCAATAATACTCTAAGTATGATTTTTATTATATCGTTAATTCTCTGGTTCGGAGTTATGTAGAGAACAATCATTGCCTCACTCTGTTCGCTTTGCTACCCCTCTCTCGTTTTTTCCTACTCCGAATCTGTCGCGTTTTCGTTTCTCTCCCTTGCCTCCTTCCGTCCGACTGCCCCACCACGGGCGCCATCCCCTCCCTTTTCCTGTCGCTATTTCGTTTCATTCGATATTGGAATTACAGCCCAACGAGCGCAAAGAAGTTTCACTTCAAAAAATTTCGTTGTACTTGCAGTCAAAAAAGATATAAAAATGATTTGTTTTTAAAAGATTTAATCTATATAGAACAGGTATTTGTGGTCTATACTACTAGATAACGAAAATCGGTTAACTAAATTTCTTCTTATCACTTACACAATTTTGAAACCCCCGGTTTCGAGAAAACCGATTTAAAGTTTGCGGTGAAGAGCTCGGCGGACTCGGCGTTACTTCTCTTTTAATAATAACAATAATAATATGATGTTCGGTCTAGGTTCTCCCACAATTTTTGGGCACGTCTTGATGTTTTAACACAAGTTGAGGAGTCTACAATTTTACGTCGTTTACGTTTTTGTGTGACGTTTTTTTTCAAGTTAGAAATATACTCGAAGGTTTTGCCTTTACCTCCTGAGGGGTTACAGCTATTAGAAAACACTTTTCCACAATTTTTGTTGTTATTGCTCCGGCCAGAATTCTATCCGGCCGCTTGAAACTTACAATTAGTAAAATTTAATGGGATACAACATGGGATACTGCATACTCGATTTATTGTTTAAATCGTATTAAATCGATTTTTTTTAAATATGTTGAATTTTCAAAAATTTTCTAAAAGTTGAAACTTTGGCTTTCTGGTAGCTTCATATAAATCTGTACGAAAAAATTTACAGTTAAATTAGAAAAGACAAAATTGTTAAAACTTGTCAATATATTGTGCTGTTATTTCTATTGCATTACTTTGCTTCATCAAATTCGAATAGCTGAGAATATTTTCCTAATAAATTCCAATAAAATTTGCTTTGCTTACCTTTTTCGTTCAGCCTCAATGCCATTTTATTTGAAGTGTCGCATCAAGTGGCGCCCAATGCAGCATTGCAGTATATTTTTTTGCCACAAAAAATATTAAACCTTTTCAACCCCCTTTTATACATACATACATATATCGCCTGTCAGTCGCGGCAGTTAGAACGCCCCAACAAAAAGTATGCAGCACAAAAACATCGGCGCCTACCATTTTTGTACTTGTGCAAAAAGTATCGGTCGTACTTTTGTTCATATTTTAAATGAGCTGTTTGTTGTGTCATTTGCTTTGGAAAAGATTTTGCTAAGAATGCAAAATTTAGCGATAGTTGAAGTGCATATGTATAATGTATGGGTGTGTGTGTGTGTAAGGGGTGTACATTTTAGAGGTGTAGGTCGTTGAATTGAAATAAAATAATTAATTTTACTTTAGAACATGGGAATTGTATTATAAGTATGTTCCCTTAAAAATTGTTTTCGAAAAACAAAACTAGAACTAAAGTAGGATCATAGGTGTCAGCCAACAGAACTAAGGCTTTAGACATTTAAAAAAATAATAATTTTTCTTTATTGTTTTAATCGATAGGTATATGACCTTAGAATATCGTGTCCAAGTTTCAACAGCTAGTTCTCGAAAATATGGAAGAGTTGCTTCTCGAAAATGGCTGGCGCCACGCCCGCCGAGCTATGGACCGCAAACTTTAAACGTGGTTTTCTCAAAACCATGAATTTCTCAATATGTTTTAAGCGATCGATTTTCTTCATCTAACATTAATTTTATAGAGGATAAAAAACTGTTCTATATAGATTAAAGATTAAAAAAAACAAATTTGTGAATGTCACAAATATTTTAGTCTATCTTCGATAAAATCCCCCTTCTGAGTAAGAAAATATTTGGCTTGTTGATTTCAGGTGAAAAAAAATGTGGGCAGCATCGCTGACGCAATTTACGTCAGCGGCGACATGATTTACAAGATCCTTGAACAATTTGTTAATTTTCAATCTTCACTTTTTTCACATTTTTCTTATAAAAAATGCTTTTTTTCAACATCAGAGATCACTCTTAATAAATATTATACTGATTTGGAAGGAAGTGCCTTCATTTCCCCACAAATCAATTGCAAAAGAGATATATTTTTCGGCCTCTAAATGTACTTTCTCATTAAATTACGCAGAAGACCCAAACTACTAATTTCTATACCTCAAAACACACAAACCAAGGAAACGACCGCGACTTATGCTATGCTATTAGCGCAATTTGGAGATACAATGGTTCCTACAATACTGTTTAAGTTATCCAAAGTTTCCGGTTTGCTAGCGAAAACCAACTACTTTTTGTGACACTAAAGACAATAAACTAGGGACGCTTTAACGTAAGACTTTTTGTTGACTTTTATTTACTCAAAATGCAGCTGGTTTGCCTATTATGATATGCATGACACCAGTTCCGAAATGAATCAGAACTGAGCACAATTGCTAATAGTGTTGGCAGATCTGAAAAATTTCTATCTTTTTAATCATTATCGGAAAATGAAATATCGAAAAAAACATCCTTTACCTGCAGCCAAGCATACGTTGCACAAAAGTTCTACATGCAGTTATTTAGCTTTGCTGTCACATATCTGCATGTCATGCGGAGCATAATCGCGGCGGCACTGCGACATATTTTGATTGCTGCCCACTCAGGGAAGCGTTAAATGCTTATTTTTGCCATTTGAATATCTTTTAAGTGATAGCTTGAAAGAAAAAGACAAGTAAATAAACAAAAAAATCAGTTACATTATACTAAACGTATATTGGGCATATTGTGTGACTAAAAATGAAAAAAGAAAAAAAACTTGGCTAGAATTTCAGAAATTCTAATTGGATCGTTATAAAAAAGGTATTATCTATATCTGCGCCATATTCAAAATGTATAGTGTAGCAGTGTAGCGATCCAATATCCGTGTTGTTTAGTGAAGTAATTATTTTGTTTTTCAATTTTTTTACAACCTCAGCTAAGCCCTATTTTTATTATTATTATGCGACCTCAACAGATCTTATGTGCTGACCCTTAAAAATAAGAACACCCACAACATTAAACCTTCCAAGCATGAATATAAGCTCTTTGGATGGTGTCGTTTAGTTTATATTATCACTGGAACCCTAGGATACTTGAGAAGCTTAGCACTTTGGAAAGTGGTATGTTCCAGATTTCGGATTGACTAAGACTCATAAAATGCCAACCCAAAAATCCTACACCACGCTTCTACAGCTAGGCCCATCTAATAAAGATTAATGGCTGTGACCTACGAGGTAACTAGTTAGAGTTCTTAAACTCTCCCGGCTGAGATTCAGAAGTCCTTCAGAAGGAGGTATTAATCTCAGGGATTGCATTTGACCTTTGGCATCACACCAGTGGGTTGCAATCTGACAGACTCCTCCCTACTTTTTTTAGTTCTTAAGTGTAAACCTTTGATGTTCCACAGAATGGCTGTGGGCCAAGCCTGTGACGGCCACACAAACCATACGGTGGACTTTAGCCAAAGCAATGCCGGTGCTAACTTGCTTAGCATAGGGCGGCCAGATCAGTGCCGTATGAATTAGCATCGGCTTTATCAACGTGTAGAATGATCAATAAGGCAGCCCAGGTGATATTCCCCTAGAAAGCTCAATTTCAGTATCCGCCAATGTGGGTTTGATCAAATTTACCTTCCTTCTTTTGGTGAAGAGAACTATGGTGTACTTCAATGGGTTAATCGAAAATCTTTTTCAGCACACCACCCACAACACAGATGACTAAGTTATCTGAATAAGCGTAATCGTTAAATCCTTTTCCATGCAGCTTTTCCAGGAGTTCATCCACAACCAACATCCATGGTTATGGAGATAGTACACCCCCTGGAAGACAACCACCACGAGTGGCTGTTTGTCATTGTTTAATCCCCACATAAAGGATACTCCCTTAAATAATTGAACCTAAGGCGAGAGTCAACAAGTTTTTCCAATATTTTGATCAGGAAAGAAGAAAGGTCCTCGGCAGATTATTCGAAATTTCCCCCACTTTGCCTATGAATACCACCCTAAACTCGCTGTGTTATTTGACAGTACCCATATACTCAAGCTAAGTAAATTGCAATACGGGTGAATTATTTACATGAGCGATTGAATAAAAGATTGTGCTTTCTATAAGTTTGTAATTTTGTTTTTTGTTAAGGCTACATTAGTGCAAACCTCTTGAGTGGACCCATTCTAGACGCACATTGCGCACCGCTTTCACTAAGCTTGGTCACCAGAGCTCCAGGATAAAAATTATTTTACCGTTGAGTTTTAAAATAGTCATTCAAATTTTGATAATTATTATGAGTCGGACAAATTTTTTAGGTTTTCGATATTTATTATTTTGAAACTTATATTATCAATGGCTTTCTATAATAAGTTTGAGTGGGAATAATTTTTTTGAGCAACACTTACTATTATTTTGAGACTTATATTATAAAAGCCAGCGAGATAATTTCTTTCAAAGAATTTTATTTATTGACTTATACTATACAAATCTTTAGATAATTATTAGGAGTTAGGTAATTTTTTTTTAAGTATGGAAATACGAAACTATTTCGTTACCCAAAATAGTACCGAATCAGGCCAGAAGTGATCCCGAAATTATTTCCGAGTAGTCCTTTAAGACTTAAACATTTCTTTCTGTCTCATAATTATTATGAGACAACTTTTTTAACATAAGTCCCAAAATAAAAGTCTTTGAAGACTGAAAAATATTTACTTCGCTAATAATTATTATCAAATGACATTAATAATATAAGCCTTTGAATAATAATTTTTGATTACATGATAATTTTATATCATACTATAATAATTATTGATTAACTTTTACTCTTTTCTTTTAAAATACGCATCTTATATCCAAGACAACATTTCGTGAGCAGATTCTAAGTTGCTCGTTCGATTAAAGTTTTGAAAATTCAGATGGCACTTCGCATTAGTGCGGAACGCTGCCACTTAGCCAAAATCTACAAGAAATAAAAACTTATATGCAACCCACTTACGTAAATCTTTATACACCATTCATGGATGAAGTATTGAATAATATCGCAAAGCGATTTCCTAATCACAATTGGGTGTTATCATCATTTGAAATATTGTGCTACATCAAAGTGGAAAGTAAAGGCGCAAAAGTTTTGTTTGCGAAATAAGAGACTATTAATTCTTGCGATAGAAATATGTCAATATTGGTTTAGGGAATAGTGCACTTTAGTTTTGTCAAACGTCCATGCGTTGCTGAAAGATCTACGAGCTTTGTCAGCTGCAACTGTAAATTTCTTCTCCTGAAATATTGATGTCATGTCTGGTCAATTTCAAGAGCCAGAAAATATTAAAATACTGCACAACTTTGAACATAACTCGCTAGCATCAAATCATAGATGAAGAGGAGCTAGTGAAAAAACCGACTTTTATAAACAATTGATTGGTAATTGAAGTTTCTCGTGCTTTTGCCCCTTTCTGTACATTTGTATATACTTACAGTATGTAAAATGTCTTTTTTCGTTCTTAGCTTTCTTTACGAGTAGCAAATTTGTCACGCTTTACTAAGCATCGTTAAATTAATAAATACTCCCGTAAATTATTACAAGTAACGACCGTTTTAACTGTTGATTTCTTGCACAATAAGTGGACTTATTTTTTCATAAAACAATTGGAGCGTTAAAAATACAATTTAATGTTTATGCTTCATACAATTTTATATTTGTTTTAATATATATGTATGTACATTTGTAAACATCACTCTAATCTTTTACGAAATACTCGTATAAACGCAAATGAAGCATTGCCCCTATTTATTATAAGTATATCCGGTGCGTTGTTTACCCACGCCCTTTCCTCGTTACAAAAACCGTTCGGGATTCAGAAATCTATAACTGTCACAAAAAATCTGCATATAAGAAATTATGTTGCATCACTATTTATAGCCCATATGTAAATAAATATTTAAACTGGTAAATAGCTTGAATATTTAAAAATCGAATCGTTTTCGGAACTACTTTAAGTTAGTGAAAAAATTGGCTTCTGCTTTTAGAAAAATAAAATAATAAATTGTTGTAAGCAAAATCTGTACTTTTTTTATTTTTATTTTTAAACTTGCTTCTGTTTTCTAGCTGTACACTAAAGCTTCAACATTTTTGGCTAAACTCCATATGTTTTTTAGAAATAATAAAAAATCAGATTTAATTTAAGTGAAACTTCTTTGCCGATTTCATGAAGAGATTGAGAGCCGAATATGAGAGACGGTAGACATTTTTGGTTTTGAAATTTTATGTATCTACCTATTTTCTAGATCAGAACGGCACTAGCCCCAAACCAATTCCAAACTACTCTCGCCGAGTTAGAAACCAGTCCTGAACTAGTTTCAAACTCATCGCGAAGTAGAATAAAACTAGTCTCATACTGTTACGAAACCAGTCCCGAACTACTATTGAACTGGAATCAGCTCTGAATTAGATCGAAAGCACTTTTGAATTAGTTTTCAACTCTGCCGCAGTTATCCAAAACTAGTCCTGAAATAGCCTTGATACAGGTCCCGAAATAACCCTGACATGTTCCCGAAATAATTCAGTAATGAATCCGAAAAGGTCCGAAAATGGGTTTGCATTCAAACAATATTGCATTTTTGGTCTTAAAGAGAATTTGTTCCTGTTGGATTTCGCATAATTTCAATTTTTGGTTCACAATGAAAATTCCGGTTTTATTGTTGTTGTTTTTACTGACGCTCACTCATTTAAAGTTAGGACTTTTTGTAGTAGAAAAGTCAATCTTAAATTCGTCTTCACCTAAGCTTCCTCAAATATTTTTGGTAAGCATTTTATTCCGAGGGTTTGTAAGCTTTCAATATATATTATGTAGAAATAGTTCCGTCTTTCAAAACTTAAAAAAATCTTAGTCATACTTATTATGCATAGACTTTTAAAAAATTTGTCTGACTCATAATTGTTATCAAAAGACTTGTATAATTCTTATCGAAATTAGGATGACTTTTTTAAAACTCAATGATCAAATAATTATTACTCTGGATCTCTGGAAATAGCAGCTATAAGTTTATTCGCAAAAACGTTCTATATAACAGTTAGTAGATGACAAATATATTTAATTTTGACCTAAAGAGTTACATCCAAGGTTTATCTTTTACTTTGCCAGATAACTGTTATGGAACAGAAATATTTTTTCCGTTACTAATAACAGTTATTTGCCAACACTTTTATTTTATGTTGTCTGATAAATTTTGTTAAATAAAGATATTTATAAAGGTGGAGATGGAGATGGAGATGAACATAAAAATGACGACAATGAATGTGAAAATTAAAAAAAAGTTGAAAATAAATAAAAAGATAAAGTAAAAGTTCAGCTGCAGTAAAGTGTGAAGGCGAAATAATTCTCAACAGATAACGGATGAACAGTTATTTTTGAAAGATAAATGCAAAATTCTACAAGTCGAGGATTTCGCTAGCGTACGCTAAGTCAACATACATAGCTAACACCTGTCCAATAAGCAGTCAAAGCAGGTAGACAAAGATTCATCCAATCTTTCACGGCTCGCAGAAATAAATTCAAGCAATGGTGCTGACTTTGCTTAAACCAAATTTATTTATCCGCTAAAACAATTTAGTTCTAAATATTCTATTATGTTATCGTTAGTTGGGTGATTAAGTGTTTTTTTTTACGTTAAAGACTTGCTTGAGTTTTCTCTTGACTTATATTTTTCATCTGTTTCTGTTTTTACTTTTAGATATTTTATCGTTAAAAACGTGCGGCTGAGGCTTAATTATCTATGAAAAAGTAAATTCAAAAATTCTCTAAAAGTCGTTTTTCGTCTTGCATTTTGACGTACTTATATAATGTATAATTTGTTTGCCTTAGTAATCTTAATCATTTAGCGATCTTGCTTCAATCGTTTCTTCTAGGAATATAAATCAGGAAATTTCGGTGCACTTCAGGCATATTTTTCTTACATCACTGCCAATATTGACCCCCCTATCAGCCACCTTTAGGCCTGACCAACAGAATAGATGGTATACATCACGATACAGAGAAAGAAGCACTTCCGTTACTTCGTACTTGCCTCGTTTGAAGGATTGACGTCATTAATGACTTGTAAGTTTAGAGGGATTTTTACAAAAAATAATAATAAATGTAAAATACGGAGGTTTGTATTGTACCAGCTGCACCGAAAATAAACCCCAGAAGTACAGTTATCACCATCATTTTCTGCTCATTACTCCTGTGGCATGGGCCGCTGTGATGTGCACGCTGCCGGCGTTGTCGTTATCTGGTATTCTGTCATTCTTGCGTATATAAAAAGCGTGTATGTATGTAACGGGGGTTTTAATAGGAGCGCTACAAAAATTTTTTTTTAAATAAAACAAAAACGGTTTGGGATATTAATTAAATTCTTTATTCCTTTGAAAGTAAATTTGATGCCATTATGTATGGAACTCGATTTCTTTTGCATGGACACCACGGGCACGCTTGCCGAAGTCCAGACGCTGAACTCAATTTTCGAAGGTTTTCAAGCATAAATCGGCCGATACTGCTGATATTCGTACGAAGTTCATCAATCGTCGCTGGCTTGTTGGCATAGACCATAGACTTGACGTAGCCCCACAGGAAATAGTCTAACGGCGTCAAATCGCACGACCGATGCGGCCAATTTACTGGGCCATTTCGTGAGATAACACGTTCACCAAACTTGGTTTTCAATAAATCGATTGTGACATTCGCTGTGTGGCTTGTGGCGCAGTCCAGTTGGAAGCACATACTGTCCAAGTCCATATCATCAAATTCGGCCTAATGACGCCGCCGGCCCATAAACCGCACCAAACCGTAACTTTTTCGGTATGCAATGTTGACTCATGGAGTACGTGTAACGCATATTTTGCTTATTGACGAAGCCGTTCAGCCAGAAATGACTACGACCTTAAATTGGAGAAATGTCCAAAGAGCACGAAAAAATATGGCGTCGTTTGCTATCACTATCGGTCTACTTTTGTGCGTCCCTATTGCAAGACCCTTTATATTCGCAATCATGTGCTTTTTTTCCAACGTGCTCAACAATATTAGTGCGTATTCTTTCTTATCTGTACACCAACGTGTTTCCTCTCATTTCTCTTCACCGGTAAATCTGGTGTAACGTCACAGCCAAGTTATTCTCCGAATTTCACATCAATCAGCGCAGTCTTGTATTCTTTCATTCTTGGATGGTATAATGGCGATTAGTCAATTAAATGCTGTTTGACTGACGTAATATATCGAGTTCATTTTAACTGTGCTGTTTTATAAACCTTTGGCTTATGCTTCTAGAGTACCTTAGTACAAAGAACGTAGAATACAAAGAAGTTCCATGGCATTTCGTTTCCTGTGGCAAGATGTCTCGTCCAATTTCTCCACATCAGAAGGAAATTTGATTTAATAAGATTAGTTCTGGTATGGTGAAATTGGACGATAATTTCTGTTGGCGGAAAGGTGAAAGTGATGAAACTTCTTTATAATCTATTTTCTTTGCTTAATATTTATAAGATTGTGTACAATTAAAAAATAAAATAATTTTCTCTTATACTCTTATATGTATATGTAACTCTTTAACTAACTCTTATAATTAATTCATTTTGATTACGCTTTTGGCTTGAATATAGTAGGGAGGAGACACGGGTTTATTTTCTGTCCCCTACCAATTTTTTTTATGTGTAACCAATAAGCCGTAATTTAAATGACATCTTTGAGTAATTCGATTTAAATTTGCTCTGCTACAATTTGCTTCAACTAAAATTTTACATCATAGAGCGAGCTATATTTTACTACCTTAGAAGATATGCAGTTTTTATATTAAATATGTATATATCGTTTATGTATACACACTTAGCTACACATATACAAATACATTCAACATTCGCGGATTTGGATTTAAACCACAATATTTATCATAGTCATATCATAAATTTCCTCAAACCAAAAAATTAGACACATTTACGACGTGATTATATAAATATTGGAAAACCTGAAATATTACGCCACACTAAAAACTAGTATAAATTAGATCTACAAAGTATTTAACAAATGACACATGGCACACGAAATATTATCGAATTAGAGTGTACACGTTCTGCGAGCAACTAAAGGCATTAAATTTTAAACTAAAAAAAATTCGCTTAAAGTGAAAAAAGTAGGGGAAAGGAATTCAAGAATTCATGTAATTAAAAACATAAGGGACAACTATTTTGCATACAATTTCAATTAATATGCAAGCGGTCAGACAAAGCTAACAATCACATTTCACGCTGTAATATTTCAACAATTGTGCACGCATGCGCAAAACGCACCAACAGTGAGACGGCGGTCGGCGGTTACGGTGACGGCGGCGAGGTCGATAGCGCTGCCAAACGACACGTAAAACGCATGCGAATATGCCTACAGCTATGCTTGAGCTTCTAACTACATATTATAAGTAGATATACATTTTGTTGCACGTTCGCATGCGTGCCACAAATATGTATGTTGCATTCGGCTGCGGGCACCCAGAAGCATGCAAAGTGCGCATTTGCGCGCGTTTCCCTCGGCTAATTACAGCAAATGAACGCCAATCAGCCGTTCCGTCTGCACAATGCAACAACGGCAATGCAACTGCAATGCAACGCGCCGCCAGTCGCAAGTGGTATGCTTACAATAAGCTTGTACTGTCTGTCACACGGACGGACAAGCAGAGGGTAAGAAAACAAAAAAAAAAAAAAAAAGAACAACCAATGCAATACGAAAAACAGGCAATTTGAGTAGCTGAATGGCGCTGGGGATTTTCGTCGTATTTGCCTTATTTGCGTTATTGTCGTCGGCTCAACACATTTGGAGGTTTTGAAAAATATTGAATTTGTGCGCCCAGCACCCAGCGCCGTTGCATGAATTGGCGTTCCATATGCAGCTGCTTAAGTGCGATGATTAATGTTGCTGACAGGCAATGAAAGCCAGACTTGTTTACTGAATACCTGAACGCTTGGTTGCCTCTGACTCTGGCGCTGTCTGTGGTTTTTCGTGTTTGTCATAACGTGCTGGGTGCAATTTGTTTGTAACTCGCACGTCGCGCGTTGGCTCACCGAGGCTTCGTCAAGGATATGACTGTGGTTGCATGTCGTTAAAGAAACTTTTGTTTTTCTACAACATTCTATTAGTATTGGGGACTAAGGATTGATTAATGTTGCAGAGAATAATAATGAAGAGATGTTGATTTTGTGTGGTAATTTGTGAGGTGGCTTACCAGAAAACTTAAAAAAATTTGTGGAATTGTTAAGATAACCTAAAGTTGGCATTGATTTCCCTGTCATTCAATTTGTTGGCGACAGACAAGGCCAATATATAGAAGTTGGTGTCAAAAGAAGTGCTGATTTTATTTTTGTTATTTAAATTAGGATTTTCTTTGTGTAGATATTGACAAAACGACTATTTGTTTACAATAAGGGGAATTCGTATAAGGTGATGGCAATAGTAACAGTGAATTCATTCACAAAACTAAGGCGAATTCACATCAGGTGGTGTTATATGTACAAAAACAAATATTAACACTAACAAATTATATGCACAATGACAGTATGGTTTACAACAAATACATCATATTGACTTAATGTTCACCAAGCGAATTCAATCAGCTGCTTGATCAACTTCTCCTAATATAAATTCGCCTTGACAACAGACAAGGCGAATATGGTGTTAAAAGAGGAGCAGATTTTATTTTTATTTTATTTTTCATTTAAATTCACTTTGTCTTTTTGGTATTTGTTTACACATTCGATTTTGTAAATAACAAATTATTTACACTGGCGAGCAAAACTGGTCGAATGGTTGTGACCTTTTTAAAATATTAGCAAGGGTTTTCAAGATAAATTTTGTTTGTTAATTTTATATAAAACTATAATTCATACTTTAACAAAGACCATGTAAATTTATTTTTCAAAACTACACAATTTATAAAAACTCAAAAAGTTTTCATTCAAATTTTTTAATTTTTTAGAGGGCTGCTTAGCTTTCGTTTTTTTTTTTTGGTATTCAGTTTCATAGCCTATTTAATCTTAATGTAATAAAGTGCTAGTTTGAAGTGCCTAAAAACTACCGTTGATTTTATATAAGTTTTTTTTTCAATTTTGACTTTGGAAACTTTTTACTCTAAAATGAAATAAACTATAAAACTGCCCACACGAAATTTTTTTAAAAACTCTTTTGGAAAATTTTAAAGTTTTAATGAAATTTTGTATTAAGCTTGAAAGATTAATCCGCAAGGGTTTTGTTACCGAAAAAAGTTATTTTAAAAAACCTTTGCTAATATTGTAAAAAAGCCACCATTCGTTTGCTTTTGATCGCCACTGTATGTTTGTTTTCTTTTTTCTCAATTCGCCCTACAAATTCGTCTTAGACTGACTTTGACAATTGTCACACCAAACTTGCTGAATAAGCCTTGGCGACAGGCTTCTATTAAATTAGCAAGGCGAATTCATTTAAGGTGAAACTGATGAAGCATCTGATTGAATTCGCTTGGTGAACGTTAAGTCAAAATGATGTGTTTGTTGTAAACCATACTATCATGGTGCATATAATTTGTTAGTGTAAATCTTTGTTTTTGTACGTATAACATTACCTTATATGAATTCGCCTTGCTAATTAGTTTACAAGTTTTACTGTTGGTCATACAGTATGATTTTGATGTAGAAACTTTCTGCAGAAACTCCTACATATTGTAAACAATATGACGATAGTGGAATTAGTAGTAAAAGTGTATGCCACCTTGAGATTATTTAGCGTAAAAAATAATAGTGCGCTAGCCAGAAGTGAGACTTATGTGCCGATTCTACAAATAATTCTTAAGACATCCATTTTAAGAGTTTTACCATGAGTGAAAGTAAAAATTAGTAAAAATTGTAGTAGCATTAATAAATATAATAGTAGTAATTACTAGTAGCAATAGTAAAAATAGTAGTAGAAATTATTAAAAATAGTAGTAGCATTAATAATCATAGTAGTAATAATTAGTAGCAGCAATAATAAAAATAGTAGTAGAAATTAGTAAAAAAAAAGTAGCCGTAATTAGTAGTAGCATTTGTAGAAATAGTAGTAGAAATTAGTAAAAATAGGAGTAGTAATTAGTAATTAGTAGTAGCATTAGTGAAAACTATAGTAGAAATTTGCAAAATAGTAGTAGTAGATAGTTAGTAGTGGCATTAGTACAAATAGTAGTAGTAATTAGTAGTTTTAGTAGTAGTAGAATTTGGTAATAGTTGTAGTGGTGAACCAGTCCAGAACTACTAGAAGGGCCTTGAAATGGTCTCGATATAGTCAAATATCTAATCCGCAAATAGTGTCGAATAGTCCAAAACTTGCCCTCAAATGGTCCTGAACTAGCGCTGAAATCATACTAGGCTACCTGGGCATGTATATACTGATATATACAATATATACATACATATATAATATATACATTGATGCCCATACATATATACACATTGATATTTCGCTACCTCAGTATGTAAGTTTGTTTTTTTTTTCTCATATACATAAGTGTCATGTGGTGACTTCGTGACTCGATTCTGACGCGACTTCTGTGACGCGATCTAAAAAATCACTGTCACTAAAGAAGTTTCACTTCAAAAATCCAATTTCACTGTAGCATGTAAATCATATTTTTTTTTACTTTTTTCCACAAAGTTATGGTTATAAATCCGTTTTAGGAGAATATTTTTAGTAAATCTCCTTTTGTGTATGGAAAGAAGGCGCATTTATAGCAAATTCACTACATAGAGCTGATGCAAATACGATTTTAAAATTTTAACTAATATAAAGCTTTGAAAGTTTAACAATTGACATCCGTTGCATCTGTTCTGTATTCGCAGTGTCGACAAACAACATAAGTAGATTTTGGCGTGCATTTTACTTCTACAAAAGAATTATCTCATTTGATTGTTTTTGTTGTAACTGAAGTTGTCTAATTGCCCAATCACGTAAAAATATTTATTTTAAAGGTCAACAGCAGCCGTCAAATGATTTAATGATGCAAGCATGTTGTACATTATTGCTTTAACGGTGGATTTTGTTTAGTGCAATAATGGAAGCAAAAAAAAATTCATATATTTTGAATTTTGAAAATAATTTTAAATGTTTATTTTCAATTTGGATGTTATTAAATTTGAGCAATTTTTGTGAAAACTATGTCAAATGAGTTAATCTATTGCGAATTGAATGCAATTGTGTGCATTCCTGTTTATACGCAGATACATATGTATGTATAATATAATCGGCTGACTCAGATTTTTGTATTATTATTTTTTCTGATTTGCTTATAATTGAAATGCTAATGAGCTGCCTTCACTTCACTAGACTTGCAAATTATTTTAAATGAATCATTTTGCATTAACCTCAATTCATTGCAAAATCTATGCAATTAATTGAAAGTATATTACATTTTGTAAATAAGGATTACGTGTTACTTGGAGATAAGAATTTAAATTGAGTACATATTTTTATGACCTCACACATTGCGATTGTTTTCTATCTACGAATATAGTTTTAATATTGAGATTTTATGCTAGGCCAGTTGAATCATTTGATTACGCATTCCATAATTGTCAGTGATTCCCTAGAATGGTTGTACTCATTTGAAGTCATCAAGTACAATTCGTTGATTTAATTTCATAACTTTGAATACAATAGTCACAATGTGATTGAAGGAATTTTTACTCTTAGTTTGTACTTATTTGGAATATCATGATCATTTTTGGCCTCAAGCAGATCTAAGTAATTAAGTAAATAAAAAAAAAAATACGTAATCTACTAATCTAGCCTTCCGGGCATTAGTAATCTCGCCTAATGGTTCTCAAGCAAATATTTATTAACGCTGGTCAAGAAAAACTTAAACAAAAATTTGGCTTGGAGATAAACCGATTTAGATATTGGTATCATCTTTAGTGCCTTTTTGAAATAAAACTTATTATAGGATTTGATGGCGGTTCGGTGAAGGGGGAATATGGCGAGCTAGTGAACAAATGGAGAACGGTTGAGTTGCAACTTTAATGCCGTTTATGAGAGAGTAGGAGAGAGAGAGAGGGAGAGCCAGTGATAATATAATTTATTTATAATTTCCTGTTACAAACAGCCTTCTTGATCACTACAAAAACGAGTCAAAGACAAACTTTAAAAGTTACTGGTATACATCTGGGCACTCAGTTTTTTTTCCGTGCTTAGGGACTTTTCATAATAATAACAATAATTTGGCGTCATCCCAGCAAACACTGAAGTTAGATATCGATTAGAGGACGATTCGATAACTACCCCCTTTCTCCAATCTCTAACGTTAGAGAACGACTCGATAAACAATGGAGAAACATAGCGTTCTCAAACAAAATGGGCATCATTCTCCAGTCGCGAAAAAGATAGTTCTCCAATCGATTTCTAATGTGATTCTCGAATGAGATTCTAATGTGAATTATTAAATGCTGTTTAGTTAAAAAAAACAACGCTTGCTAAATTTTTTACATAAATGTTTTAATATTACTTCAAAGCTTTTTATAGTTTTACATTAGTATTATATTTATTTTAATATTACTTCAACTTAAATCTTGTACGCATATTTTCATACTTGTGTTTATCACATTAATAAAAATAAAATCTATCACATGTTCATGTTTGTACATAGTTGGGTTTTTAAATTAAATTTACTTCTTACATTGCAATTGTATAATTGTAAATGCATTGAGATTGTTTCAGTCATTTAGTTTGAATTTCACAAAAGAAAAAAAGCATAAAAATGTTCCAAATAACCGACTTAAAGTATAAACTATTATTTGATACATTCAATAATATTTAGAAACAAAAATATTTTAATTCAAGCCACCAATCAATCATTTTACCTACTATTTAAGAATTGATACTGCTATTTTTATTATTTGTATATGTTGTGCGCTTTTTAAGCCTTCCTTTGGCATGTTGGAAAAAGGAGATTGATGTACGTGCGAATTCATCATCAGTTGATTGTGGAAATTTGTTAGAAAATGCACCTTAAATATAAAAATAGAGAGTGAATTTGCTTAATATTTTAAAATACTCGCAGTTTACTTTTTAAAGCTGCCGTAACGCTCAAAGCTCTTGCTGCCGTTTTGGTGTTTGTGCCTTTCCAGCATATATTCTGCGCTGTGGATATCTCTTCTAATAAATGGGGAAAGCAATTAGTAGAAAACACTAACTTTCTGCAGCATGTAATATTCAAATTTCCTGAATTCAAAGGAGTCTCGAAAAAGTCTTCCAAATTGAGAACTTCTCTTCCTGAAAACGTTATATTAGTCCTTTCATTTATAGCTACCAGTTTATATATTAAGTTATTTTTTATATAAAAGTTGTCAGGCTCTCGAGTTGAAAAAAAAAACTTCGAGGTTTTTATAGATGTATAATCTTTCCTCTGTTTTAAGGCGATTGATGAAGCAACACTATTTTCTGAGATGCTATCTTCCACCAAGCGATTGTATACTTGTGCAGCAATATGATTGTGTTTCCTTATTTTTCTCTTTAGTTTTGCCAAGTAATTTTCAAATTTGAATGCGCTAAAGGATTCAAGGCATCCAAAATTCAATGTGTCACTGGCCAAGTGTGTCAAACAGTGAAAGTTAAAAGTAATAAAGGAGTCATCGTAGCATTCGGGCAAGTTTTCTACGAATTTGTCTAACATTTGACTAGCACATCTATTGTATTTAATGTAATGGTATTTATTCAAAAGAATCCTAATACTTAAGCTGAGTAGCAAAAAATGATTGTATCTCACTGGATCTAAAATATCTTTAAGTAAAAATACACCTGTATAAAGCAAGAAACTTCTAGATTCTGTTGCTTTAAAACGTTCCATATATTTTAAAGATCTAGGACGTCTAGCAAATTCCCTTGGCATTTGATTATATAAGTGTTGGAGTCCTGAATCTAATAAATTAACTATGTTTGGTTGAAGTGAATAAGTTTTGTTGCGTTTTTTTATCCAAACAGTTAATAAAGTTTTTGTTACTCCTAGGCAAACTACGTGCATGTAATCCAAAGCGAATGACTTAACAATGTCGATCGGAAGCTTTTCGATGACCATGGGTTCTAAAATAGTGTGATGGTTTTTATCTGTGCATGCTCTAAACTCTGCATCGGTACGAAAGGGATTCTTTTCCTTTGAAAAAATTATTTTGTGATACTTTGAGTTGCCACTTTGTGTACACTTTGGGCAGCACGAATACCCGGAATGGCCTTTAATTCCAAGAACAAATGCTCGAGCAGGTGAGTTCGTTATATTGTGTTTAATTGTCCACTCTGTCAGATTGGTCCGTAAATCAGTTCTGTTTGTAAATGTGCAGTCGTCAAAGTCATCCTCGCTGGTGGAATTATCACTGGATTCATCCGATTCCATGTTTTCCCGGCTACATTGAGCCTGACTGGCCGGACACAGTTTCTCTGGCACTTCGCTTTCATTTCCGCGTTTGCTTGCAAAAAGCAAGTTAACAATTTGCTCACTTTCACTTCTAAACCTTTTTCTATTCATTTTATTAATGTATATTTACTTTTTATTTTCCGATTTATGCACAGTCACTTCGCTTGATTTATGTTTGAAATAAAGGATGAGTGTCAACAGCTGTTCTAGATAATAGATATCTATCGATAATCGATAAGTTGTTTGAATGTTGGCTCTTTCTCTAGCCAGTCTCCAATCGAGTTCTAATGTAGTTCTCCACAGTCGCGCTCGACTAGAGAATGGTTAGAGAACTACAGTAGTTATCTAATGGAGTATTGAAAAAATCTCTAACGTTAGAGACTGTGTTTGCTGGGATACAGCTTGATGTCTGGCCGAACTTCTACTACACTTTGTGGTGTGGGTCTTGATGTTGTTCCAATTTTATTTTAGGGAAGTTACATAATCATAGGTTGAGTTGTATTAACGATCCATAGTTCATTTACAGCCCATAAAAGATTTGAAGAATGACTTATTATTTATTAATTGTCCTTGGCGTATAAAGCAGGTGGCAACCCTGCGAAAAAATTGACAATCATTGCCATAATTCATATCCTTTGTTATAATTTTATTAAATTCGATTTTTAAAGAAGTTGGCAACCCGCTTCAAAATATTCTCACCCTTCTCCTTGTGAAACAAAGGACACTTATGTATATCTTACTATTTTATATACCTTGTGTATAGTTTTATTACAGTATAGCTTGCTATAAACCTTCTATCCAGCAAAAGAAACAATTTGACACCCATATGTTTATATTTTCTTATAACTTCTATATAATTTAATTCAATTCGCCTTTTTGAGCAGATGGCAACCCTTATATGGTTAGTTGTGAACCTTCTTGTGTATATTTTGTGTTTTAATTAACTTTGATTTTTCAAACAGGTGGCACCCCTCTCCTAAGAGTAAAATATAATTTACGACCTGTTCGCATTACTACCGAAAATTCATAAAAAAACTAACAAAACTCAGGAGCCATTTTCGTTGCGGTATAATTATAATAAAATAATAAAACATAGAGTAATTTAATTTGTGTAAATTACCGTTATACGCGAGCTACCCGTGGGAGTTTATTTTGTTTTTAAAATTTTGTATCTACTGAGTTGAAATGTGGAACTTGATGAAGTAGTTTTGGATATATACCTATTTTGTAGTACCACGCCCATTTTCCACAATTTCTTTAAGGTACTTCTAAAATTACCTTTCATAATTACTGAAATATATATAAATATATATGTATATGAAATTATATGAAAGATGGCAGTGGTTTTACAATTTTTACAATATTCGAAAGTATGCTTACTGAAAAATTTAATAGTTTCGTAAAGTAGTATTAAAGATTTACCTATTTTTTTATAAAGTGGGCGGTGCCACTTATCCATTATATTAACCCCCCTATACTGATGACCTGACAAAAATTATCTACTCGAAAGTTGTCAAGTTTACTGCGCCTAAAACCATGCGACAAAAATGAAGCTCAGCCCTCTAATGATGTTGGAGTTGTTATGCTCTACTGAGCACTTGACAACGACGTTATATTCTGCGACATATTTTTTGGCGCAACAAACCTGACAACTGTCAGGTTGATAATTTTTGTCAGGTCATCATCATAGGGCGGTACTTTGGAGCAAACTATTCTTAATATTTACTGATATCTCTTTTTTATCTTTGCAAATCACCGTTATTCGAAAGGTGGTCGTGAATTCTATCTGACTTCTATAATTTTCAAAAATATGTTTACTGACTTAAAATGTAAAGCGTGTATCTAATTTGGTTGAGTTTAGGCGGTTAGCTTTGAAGATAAATATATTTGCTATAAAGTGGGCCGAATCCTGTTTATTACATTTGAGCGAATTATCTTTTATTTTTACAGGAATATCGCGTTCTTTGGGTTTTAACAAAACACCATTGTGTGGGCGTAGTTATTATCTGATTTCGCCCATTTTCAGTTTCAACCTACATTGTACTGAGGGTAATTATGTGTAGGAGTTTCGTTGATATATTCGATGCACGAACAAATGTACGGACGGACGTACAGATAACCATGTGTTAAACCATTTACCTTTTAATTTCGAACATCAGTATCTATTTAGATTGTTTAAAGTTGTTACAAACAACCGTTATCTGAACAGTGTTATAATACTCTGAGCTCTAATGATTTCCAATATAATCAACCGATCGGGGTATGTAACAACATACTGAAAACAACAGCGAAACAATTTCATATATTTCCTCGTTTTGGCGTCAGAGCCAGGAAATTTTTAACTTAAGTTCTTATTTTATTTTACTAAATCCAGATACTATCTACAAATAAACAAGCTGCTTAATGTTGTAATTTAAATTTATAGCATTTTCAGTAGCATATGAACCGTAGAAAATTTCGTCAGTAAAATATCAAAAAAGAAAAATGGAACTTCGTTGTCGGCAAAACTTGTTGATCTGGCAGTGAGTGAAATCCATAGGATTTAATTTGATATTATTTTGCCTTGTTATTTAGCAATTTAAATCTATGTAAAACTACAAATCTACAAATAAGTAAGCTCTAGAATTGCTTAGTCACACATATCGGATAACTTGTCGCACTACCGAACGTTTATAGCCACTTTCCACGTAACGGATTTTTTATTTTCTCAAACATTTCATAGAATGTATCTTTTCATAAGACTGGGCTTGTGTAGGTGGGGTGAGTGTATCGTGCGAATGTGCCTAGCAAATATCCCCATCAGAATTTCGCATATTTATTTTACAAATCTTCAGAATAAAGTAGCGTGACAAAATAGCAAAATGCAAATGAACAAACTAAATGTAATAAGAAAAGGCCAGAGTGCCAGTGGTAAAGGAAGAGAGAGGCTAACGGCTAACGGTGGGAAATGTCAACTACATCCACACACACACACACACACGCAAATACAGTAAAGTATGAGGCATTATTTGGATACGAAATTTTTTCTAAACAAATTGTTTTTATTTTTAGATTTAGCATGATTGCTAAACAACTCAATTTAAATATCAGCCTACTGCTTTGCCTCACGCGCCCGCCACCAACCACCACACATTAAGACAAACCTACTATATGTATGTATGTACATAAGTACAGCCACCTAATCGTTTGGGTGTCTAAAACAAATTTAGCTACTCCAGCGTCGCATTGTAGCACAACCGACATAGTGACACACATTTGTAGCACATTCGCACAACCGCCCGCCCGCCCGTTGACGCCAATGCCAACATCAACCGAAAAGCCATCTCACAGCAGCCAACCCAGAGCAGAGTGCAATGGCCTCAGAGCCGCGCATAGCCGATTTGTTATAAAATTTTATTTGCCCAAAGTAAAATTGATTTTGGTTGTGTGTTTGTTTTTTTTTATTTTTTACTTTTTTTCGCATCTTCTTCAAGTATTTTTGTCATACTTTGCATTTTACACTTTGCATGCAGTGTTCGAATGTTGTAAACTTGTCTTACAATTTCCTACTTACGCCTTGTGAACTGTTTTCTTTCAGCTTTTTGAGATCCCTTGTGCTTTGTGCCTAATATTCTTCACATGATTAACATTTTTTGTTTGCCCTTTTTTATACAAACGTATAGGGTGGGTGGTCCATGTAAGTGGAAGATTCAGAATATATATTCTCTGGTCGCATTGAAATAACTCACAATTTGGGGGATGACGGGTGTATTCATACAAACTTACTCATAATACAGAAATAAAGTGCTGCACAAAAACTAGGCTGTGGGATCACATACCGTTGGAGTTATGAAAGCATGAAAAATCTGATGAGGAGATGTGGTGATCTCCGAAATAGCTATAATTTCTACTACTCCTGCGTGTTGTTGTCTTTTTCCAAAATACTTTCCTTATATTTAAATATTTTATTTTACTGTCTAAATAATGAGTTTAATAGAACACACTTTTTGATAGTGGGCTTTTAAATGAATAAAGAAAAAAAATTGGCTGGGGTACAAAACTTGTGTAGTGTGAAAACTGGGTTGTTTACAAGTAGACGGAAATAATTTTTATGATTTTGCTTACTGTAATCTTAGTAGTGCGAACTTAGTTACCGCAAAGATCTAGTGTTTTTATGACCACTCCACAAAATCTTAGAGCACATGATTCTGTGAAACAGCAGGAATACACGCATCAGAGGTTGGATGATTTAGCAGAGGAAAATAGTGACGACGAAACTTTAATATCTTAAGAGGTTGTGAACGTTGGCGAAGATGACGTAAGTCCAGTTACCAGAATACGACCCAGAAGGCAACGTGGAAATGATGAAGAACCTGATGATAGACCAGACGAGACCGGAGCCAGATATATTGTTAAAGATGAATCGATTTGGTCTGCTGCACCACCGCAATCTGCCGGATTTCGAACTCATAGCATACTAAGGACTGCCAGTAGGAAGAACAAAAAGTCTGTTCATTATGTAAACACTCAGGTTGATAATAACTAATGAAATATAAAAGATTCGCAAGACAAACAGAAAAGCAAACCAATTCTATGAACATTGAGAATACACGAAACCCAACAAGAGATCCGTACATATAGAAAGCCGTAACAAAGTGGGAATTTGTTGCGTATTTGAGTCTATTTACAAGAGCCAATGTCACTGTTGAGGAGCAACTGTATCCTTTCCGTAGTGGTACTGGCTTCACAAAAATTACATACCATCAAAATCCACTAAATAAAATTGGAATAAAGGTATGGCGGGTATGCGACTCAGTTTCTTTTTATTCATTGAAGGGGAAAATCTTCACAGAAAAGGCGGAATCCGGTGAACGGGAAACAAACGTTGATGAAAGCGTGGTGAAAGATTTTCTCAATATTTTCCATGGAAACGGAAGCAACATTCTTGTCAGTGCGCATTGTCCGACGGCGGGACCGTGAGCGTTGCCTACCGGTATGCCAGTCTCATTACCGTAGCCGCCTCATTTCAGGCAAAACTCGTTTAACAGATTTCAGCTTAATTTGGACAGTATGTATAAATATATTCCTTAGACACGTGACATGAACATAGGCCACATTTTATTCCGTTAGGTGGAGGATGAGTCGAGATATTCAGTAAATCTGAAATTAGAAAAGTATAATAGAGGTGCAAAGAGAAATGCATCTACAAAAAAAGGATCCGCTAGATGGCGCTAGATTCGATTTATTAAAAAAATCCGTATTTATGACGCGAGGTTGATGATAACGTAGGAATCCTTTGCTCAGTATGCAAATATAAATATATCTTATGGAAATTCTCGCGCTGGTGTGGTGCCTATGGAAATGATCATAGTAATAATTTGCTCAATGTAGAAATTCAAAATCATTCAATGCAAATATCTATATTCTGTCCTAAATCAGTCTAAATCTTCGGACCACACACTTGATATCTCTATGCTGTAAACAGTTTTCCATAAGATAGGTGCTTGCGAAAAAAGATTTATAAGTGATCAGAAAAAATCAAGAACCGTAACGGTTATAGTTTTTATAAAAATATTATGATTTAAGGGTTATTTTATAGTTTTGATTTCATAGTTTTGTTTTTTTAGTTTCTATTTTTTCGATCAAAAATTATCGTTTTTCTTGGATTTTTATTTTTCCGATCATATTTGATCGATATTTTGTGATCTTTATTTCTTCGATCCAATTCTTATCGATATTTGGTCATTTCTTTGGCGACCAAGATCAAGTTTGAATGTTATTTTTTCATCCGAATTTTTTAGATCAGAAATAACCATTGTTCTTGGATTTAAAATTTTTCGATTACAACAAACAAACAAAAAAAATTCGTCGGCGATGGAAATATTAGCAACAACAACAGTAATAAATTTCATGCAAAAAATAACATTCAAATTTAAACAAAAAAAAAAAATAAAATTTCGATTATGTTTGATTGAAAAAATAAAAAAACCAATAATTCCGATTATGGAACGATGTAAAACTCAAAATATTCTAAATAAAAATATATCCATATTTCCAAATATTCGAGTTTTGTTTTAAAAGAAGTCTTCCCAATGATTTTTGGATACGAAAAAATCAAAATAACTATTATTTTCGGTCCCAGGAAAAAATCGTATTCTATCGATATTCATAGCTTTTATACGTTGATTTCTTTCCCAATGTTAGATATATCTTTCGTCTCAATCAGGTTTAACAATTTTACTCTTCGTTTGCGCTTCACTACCCGCAAATCAGCACTTCAAAAACCCCTGTACGTGTTTTTTTTTGTATCCAATATTCAACGTTCAAATATTGTAGTATATAGGCAATCATGCTTCTGCATAAATATTTAATTTCATTATTTTTATTATTTTGTCAATTCATCATTTCGCACATTTTGTTCATATCTGTCTTCTTTGTTTATGTTTTGCTTTTTTGTATTGCGCCAAATTTTTATTTACATGGTAAATAGTTACTATTTTCATAATTTACATTCTTCTATATTTATTTACCTTTGTTTGGGTGCGTAGCTGCGTATGATTGAATTAGAATTTAACACACAAATATGACAAGCAAAATATTTATGTGCATACACTCATTGGCTTGTATTTACTGCGCAGAAAGGGCAACAATTTTGATGGTAATATATTAAATGTAAGCTTAAGCGATTAGCGTCCGCAGTAGGGAAACGTTAGGGGAAAAATCAATTTAAGTAACCAAATTGAAAATAAATCGAAGTATGTACTGTACTCAAAGCTGCTAATCTCTATACCGAAGAAGACTAAGCCTCATTTTGACAGTGCCATATCCCCAGAGAACTAAAAAAGTATCGTTTTTCAACATAAAAATTAAATGAAATAATTACGTGATATGAACGTAGTGCAGTTTTCATTGCTACCATATAAATTTCTAAAACATTAAAATATGTCAAACTACCAATAACTCAGCCAGAGTCGCAGCAGTCGCATATCAGTTTCCTAATTTCTAGAATCACTAATCCGAAAGCGAAATAGCTTTCTTTTGTTAAACTCATTCTGAAACACATCTACATTGTAACTAAATAATTTAACAAATACCCTATTATTGTTATTTAATTTTACTACGTTTAAATGAATATTGGACTCGATGCGACTAATGACTGCCACTGTACTCATATTGGCAATCACTACGCGCCTTATCAATATCGGTATCTGTGTAGTCGCTATCGATAACTATTGACTAGAGCTCCTGTTAATCGACTAATCGACTAACCGGTTAATCAATCAGAAAACGTTGTTTTAAAATCAAATAGGCAACTAACCGTTCGATTTCGATTTTTCAACTACAATTTTTCCAGCTTTATTTTAGAGGAACGAAAATGTATTTCAGCAATCCACAAATCTATTTCAGAAAAACTCAAATATATTTCAGAAATCAACAAATCTATTTCAGAAAAGAAATCTGTTTCAGGAAAAGTCAAATGTATTTCAGAAAAGCAAAAATATTTTTCAGAAAAATATTCACAACACCCGAACAGTGTCATATAAAAAAGCAAAATGTAATTATCGTATGCAATATATGTATGTACATATGTTTACTTGGATGCTATTGGTTTTCTGCGCATATCAATTATGCAAATCGGGCAATTGCCATTTAATGTCATACTAATAACTCGTATACTTCCTTTAATGCTAATTCACTTTCGAACATTAAATTGCGAATGCATTTCTTATAATTTTCATTTCATTAATAAAATGCCATGTGAACAGTTTTCGGAAATTTGTGCTTTTCTGAAACGTATTTAAAGTTTTAAAATATATACATATTTGTGGTTTTCTGAAATCCATTTAAATTTTTCTGAAATAGATTTGTGGTTTTCTGAAATACATTTGGCTTTTTCTGAAATAGATTTGGGATTTTCTGAAATAGATTTGGGATTTTCTGAAATAGATTTGGGATTTTCTGAAATAGATTTGGGCTTTTCTGAAATAGATTTGGGCTTTTCTGAAACACATTAGACTTTTTCTAAAATATATTTGGAGTTTTCTGAAACACATTTGCGTTTCTATGAAATACATTGGGGAAAAAGGTAGTTGGTTTCTTTTTATAAATATTTGTTTTTTATTTATGCTTGAAAGCTTATTAAAAAAACTCGTTTTCAACTATAATAAAGTTTTTCTGAATTTATTGTGAGTAACTGTAATTTTTTGAATAATTTCGGTTAGTTTATTTTGAGACTACTCGAGCGATTAGCGAAAGTGAACTGTTAGTCAAATACCAACTGATTAACAACCATGAAGAAAGTTGGTAATCGGCTTGTAGATGCCTTAAATACCCGGTTAGTTGATTGTAAACTTCAGAAGACATAATTTATGTCGGAACGATTTTTGCTGAAGTTAAGAAAAAAACTTGTAGTAATTTCTGTTGGTTTGAAAGTAAATAAAAGTAAATAAAAGGCGCGGTGTCGCAAAGGACAGAAACAGAATCAAGAACAGTATTCAGAACTTTTTTGACAGCAAAAGAAACGGCAACATAATTTTGCGATTTTGGCGCTGATAGCAACAGGAATAAAATCCAATACATCAGCAACAGAAACGGAAATAAATACTTTGGACTTTGGTAACAGAAGAAATGTTTAATAGTTGTACAAATGTTTACCAAACCAATATTTGCTGCTATGAATAATTTATTATTGAATAATTTTTTATCAATTTGGTGAAGGATAACCTGCACAACAACCGACAATTCAAAACACTATGAATGGCGCGTCCATTTCTGTTTCTGTTTTTTGTTGCAGCAATCTAAAAAACAAAAAACGTAGATTACAAAGGAGTTGGATCATCCCCATTGCACCAGAATTAATTTGACTTTTGCTGATTGGTATTAGAATCGGATTAGATAAAATTATCTTCAGAAATTGGACAAGAATTCTTGCCCCAACATACGGAACGCCATGCACCACCTTCTTTGTTGTCGACGTTCTTTGTAATCCACGTTCTTTGTGAAAAAAAACAATAGAAAAAAAAGCGGCAACAGAATCAATCAGAGTCTGTTCCTGTTTATGCTCCTTGCGACACCGGGTCTTAACATGAACAAAAGAAATACTCTCCGAAAGGAGCCATTTTTGTTTAGTTTTGTTGAAAAGGCAACCTAGCTAGTTACATATGTATATAAACTTCAAATATAATCATACAAA
This sequence comes from Anomoia purmunda, assembly GCA_951828415.1. Classification (NCBI taxonomy): domain Eukaryota; kingdom Metazoa; phylum Arthropoda; class Insecta; order Diptera; family Tephritidae; genus Anomoia; species Anomoia purmunda. The sequence goes on from OX639996.1 coordinate 32,710,449, forward strand.
GTCGATTAACCCTTGTTTGTGTATCTGAAGAGAATAAGTAAATTTGAGTTGTTTGGAAAATATGAATATCTCCGAAACTAATTTGTCAAACTCTACCAAATGCAGTACGCTTTTGGATTTCCAATTATTATTACAATTAAGAAAACTACAGAAGTCGGAAAAGGCTACGCTACTTCTCATAACAATAACGGCAATTTAAGAAGAACAGAAAAGCTCGATATTTAATTAAATTTTGTAGCAACTTCACATAAAATTTGATATGAAAAATGTAATTGAAAAAAGAACTACAAAAAATTACAATTTTTTGCAAAATCATACTTATTAATTGATTTTTGAATTTTAAGGAACGTATACAACTTTTTAAATTGAAATGTATTATTTAATTGGGTTTATTGAATTTTGTTTGAAATAAAAACATGCGTCTGGTATTTATAGTTTGGTTGCACCCGAACTGAGGCTTTTCTTTGCTTGTTTATTTGTTTTGTCTTAGGAAATTTAGATCCGAGTGAGAGCCTCTGTAAGTGTATTTTGTTTTCGTCATTCAAGCGAATGTGCCTGCCAAGCAACGAAGTGCCAGGTTGGCTCGTTTACCGAAATAACCGGCGTCAGCCAGAGTGAAAATCATTGGTTTGGTGCATGAGATTGAGTTGGATGAAAATCCATTTGCCATATTAACAAAATAATTTCAAAAAGGTTATTCACAGGAAAAGGCGTTTGCCGAATTGCTGCATTTCTGCATTTAAGAATCAAATATGAGGTCATGAGAGATAATAGGGTCAATCTGCAAACCAAAAAAAAACAAAAAAAAAACGGTAACTCATATGAGAATAAAAGTGCTTTTATGTAATCAATCAATAATCAATGGCCACTGTATGGGAAATCCGTTGGAGTTAGGTATTTATTTTAGTTTTAGAATAGTTCCACGCTCTGCTCCATTCCTCACTTCCTCTTCATATTCGAAATACAGAACTTGTACATTGCACTTCATTCTTCATTCTTCGTTTCAGTTTCAAATGGAAATCGTTTATTTATGTAACAAACAAAAATTTTCACTTTCTACTCAATCGCCCATTAGTTCATAAATAATAATAACTCCATCGGTCAGTACTTTACCGTCATTATATGCGTGCCTTGCCCCTTTGTTGAAAAGTTTCCTTGTAGCCTAGATGTCGCATATAAAATATGGAAAAAATATTTGCTTCCACAATTGGACTACTCTTTATCCTTGAGGGCAAGCCTACGCTTTAGAAAGTCTAAATAGACTCTGCAACTCGGTTATATTTCTCTAACCGACAGTTGTGTATTAAAAAATGGCTGTACGAATTCAAATCCCGTTTTGTTACTGATATATTCACATTTTTATTGCTTGATGGCCCATTTGTACCAACTGATTGTAATTGGAGAGTTCTTTAGCGGCAATGAATTTTTACATAGCGCCATGGCGCTTGTATTAAAAAAAAAAACAAAGAAATAAGTATTTACTACTACCAATGCTACTACTACTACTACTACTAACTACCACTACAACTACTGCTACTAAATTTATTAATGCAACTACTTATTACTACTACTATTTAACTCATGCTATACTGCTACTATTATTTAACTCATGTTACTACTACTCTTTTTAATATTTCCTACTACTATTTTGACTAGTGCTACTACTAATTACTACTACTATTTTTTACTAATTTCTACTATTATTTTGACTTAAGGTACTATTTATTACTACTACTAATATATTGAATATGTTCTACTATTATTTTTGCTAATTTCTACTACTATTTTTACTTGTCCTAGTACTAACTACTCGTAATACTAATATTTTTATTAATTTTACTACTATTTTTACTAATGGTACTACTAATTACTCCTACTACTTTTACTAGTTTCTGCTACTATCTTTGTTAATGCTCCTATTAATTATTACTATTTTTGGACTAATTTCTACTACCGTTTTTTTAACTTCTACTAATATTTTCACCAATGCTATTACCAATTACTACTACTATTTTTATTAATACTACTACTATTTTTACTAATATCTACAACTATTTTCACTGATGCTGAAACTAAAAAAAAACTAAAAATAATGTCCAATAAACATCCTGTTTGCCGAGGTGCAACCGCTATAAGAAAAAAGCTCTTTCTATGTATAATTTTTGATGTTATTTGTCCCGGCCACTAAATGAAGCGCGCACACGCTACACACTCGACTACGGCGGCCACAGCAATACTTTAAGTAAAAAAAAGTTTAGAAAAAACCCACGAAGATACAAATCACAATTCGAGGGTAGAGCACAAAACGAAATACTAAATCTATTCACGAAAATTCGAATCTGTCGGTATCACTGGCTACGAGTATGATGACAGTGGAATTTGTACAAATTATGTTATGAAAGACTTTACTTAAGTTGTCTTAATTTGTATCAATCATTTACACAGCTAGTCGAGAAAGAAATTTGCTGTTGAATCCTTCGAATGCATAAGTATCGTAAATATTATTTTTATGAAATTTATGATACACAGATGTTAAAGTTGTTATATGCGAAAAGTTATAAAATACCTACAAAAAATTTGCTATATAAATCTCCACATAAATAATACCACAAGCCTGTTGCTTGCTTTATTCGTGTGTCTGAAAGTTAATTAAATTGATTTAAAACATTTTCTTCAAACAAGCCAGAATACTGATAAAATCAAATGCGGAAGTCTAAAACAAGCACATCTGATTTGCTGTCTTTGTTGTTGTTGATGATTGTATTAGTTGTAGGGAAGCGGCTACAAAGGAATACCTACTCGTACATACAAATTTCCAATAAAATTTTTGTACTCCACTGAAAGTTTTCCCCCAAACAACAATATCAACAACAACAACAACAACGTGACATCTGCAATTCGACATCAAATTAGATTGCTCTATGTGGCGTTGCACTTGTTGCAAAATTTACCTTTTGCCATTCAGTTTAATTCGATTTTGCAACAATTCACTCTGTGGCCAAAATCCCTTGGCATGCCGAGAATACTAACTTCAGAGCTAATGGCACAATCAGCTGGAGGAGCACTACAACAACTATTAGTATGAATGCAATGCAACGACAAACCAACATTGAACTTGATATCGAATGCATTGCAGATGAGATGAGAGAGAGAAAGAGCGAGGTCCAAAGTGTGGCAACGGAATGACAGACAATGAATACAGCTCATCTTGGGGTGCACACACTGGGTACGTACGTGTATTTGCATGTCTAATAATTGAGACAGCCAATGTTGTTGATGATCGATGTCAGAGGCAGCAGCTCCCACATGACACAGAAATCTAAACATATAAAATTATTACATTCGTCTATAAATTTTTTGCTTATGTAAGTCTACTGCTCGCCTATCTGCCGCTCCGTCGGTTGGTTGGTCGTTCAGTTGGTCATGGGGCAGATGCAACAAGCATGAAATATTTACAGAAATTGATATCATCATTCACATAGTCAACATCTGTATTCACAAAATGTAGCTACATTCAAGCAGCAATCGTTGCAACACGGTAGCAGCGGTGACTCTACCAACAAACCAAAACAACCAACCAACCAGCAGCAGCAATGGCAACTATTTACAATACCAACATAGTGTCTGATTGCATTACTTTTTTGTATTCACTGTCATAAGTGCTTTCGATTTTTGTATTGAGCTCTGAGCATTGAACTGGTCGAAAGTTTTTGCTACGTACTCTTTTGTTACGTCCTCGGTTAGTTGCCAATTGCAGAAGCTGTGTCTGCTCTTGTTGGGGTCTCGTGTCTGTCAGTGTTTGTCTGTTGCATACAGTGCAACACTATAAGTTTCAAAGCCATAGCTTTAAAGTGCAATGTGGCAAAGAAGTTCATGAAAACAAGAAGAAGAAAAAACTGCAAAAATCGAGAGCTAAAAAAAAATCACCCACAATCACGTTGCGCTAAGTTGAATGAGCGAGCAGTGAAGTGGAACTGGCATTGCCGCATTTCCAGTAGTTCAAACATTGGCAGTTGGACCGTTGAATGCTGCAACATCTCAGCTGGGCTGTACTGAGCAGCATAAGATTGCTGCCTTCGATTTTGCGCGTTTTTTGCACATTCTTGCGGACTTATCGATATCTTCTCCGCACTTTGTTGCTCTCTTCCCTCCACACAGCAGTAGAAGCAATAAATGTGCACTTCTATTTGTATTGCATTTGGTATTTCCTTTCGCTTTTATGTTTTCATTTTTTTCTTGTTGTTGCCGTGCAAATGTCTACAGCGTCGTACTGTGTGTGTGTTTGTGTGTGTTTGTGTGTGTTTGTGTGTGTTTGTGTGGGCTGGTCCTGTGTAGTCTTCATTGGCGTTGGTGTTATCAGCGCATTCTTATCGAATGACAGCGAAAATTGACTACATTGACTACTACAATTGCCGATTGCTGCGGCAACAGTTATTGCAACGTCTAAGTATTCCTGCAGCAATTGCTGTTGAAATCTATTTATTTATTTATTTCACATTTTTTATTATTTCACATGCAATTTTGAAGTGTGGTGAAAGTTTATTTGGAATTAATTTTATCGAAACTATGACTAGGATGCTAAGTATTTGTGAGTGCTTGATTCAATAATTCGATTGCTGTAAATGTAATTGGAAATTTCGTGATAAGTGGTGGTATAATTTATGAGTGCTTGTTTTTATTTATTAATGATATTTTTCTTTAACTAGAACTCTTATGTGATACTTAAATTCTTAAGATACGGACAATTGGGCGTCATTGCTTTATTATTTTTGCTAGTGTAAATTTTTTAAAAATTATAATATTATATAAGATTCGAAAATATTTATTTCGTGAAGTGAATAATAACTAAAACCAAATTGAGATTTGAGAATTTCCACAAGAAACACGAAAATTGCTTTTTTCTCATTTACGACGAAACCACATTTTGCATAAATTATTGCTTTTGTAATGAAAAATAAGACTTTCTTAATTTACTAATAAAATAAAAATTCTAAAAAACACCTACCACTCTGCAATTTAGAGTACAAATTGTTAAGACGATCTCCGCACTGAGTGTCAAGTGATGGAATTGACCGAAAAAGTTATTGAAAAAAGTGTTAAAAATATCGATCGAAAAATTTAATTCTCACATCGCTCGACAATTAGAGAATTTAAAATTTTAACGTGAAAAGCCTGCGAAATCGAATTGCTGGGATAGCAAGAGCATTGTATTTTTTGTATACTTACCTAGAAAAACGGATTAAGTTTTTTTTACTGGTTAAACTCCGTCAGGCATTGTATAGAAGAAGCGCACATCGTGTTGCGGGGCATGCCTTAAAAGCTAAGGGATTTACTGAAATTGATTTCAGCCTCAGCTTTTTTCAAATTTAGAAATATATGTACAAGATTAAGGAATGTCGACTATTGTAATTTCGAAAGTAGTAACTTAAATACGTTTTTTTTTATAACAATAGTAGAAAATAATAAATAGATATTTCCTTTTATTTTAACAGCAAGAAAAACGGCTTTTGTTTTTATTTTAATAAATAGTACTTGTTGTCTGCAAGAAAACCAACTAATATATTACTCTTCATATTGAAAACTCAAACGTTTTTCATTATTTACAATAAAACAAGAACAAAAATAAATTACTACACTTTTAACTTACTATGCCCATTTTCCAAAATTTTGATTTCAAAACATTTCTCATTCTTATTAAATTCTTCGTACCAAATTTAAGTTAATTTCAAGCATAATACAATAAAATAATTAATATTAAGGTTTTTTAATATTACCGTTATTTGAGAGTGACGCGTGGTTTCTTCCCTGATTTGTTTAATTTTCGAAAATGTGAAATGTGTGTTTAGAAGGGTTTGCTCTAAATAGGGCGGCGCAACCCACGATTTTTTGTACGCACTCATTCGCGTATATCAAATTTGAACAAATTTTCTTATAAAGCTATTTACTTAAATATTGAATTTTTTGGTTTTCTTCAAATTCATTCATGTGGGCATTCGATTAGCGATACCTTGAGTCGAGGAGAATGTGTGTACCAAGTTTTAAACTGATTCATTACTATTTTCATTCTGAAAAAGAAAACTATCTGGATTGAAGAAAAAACAGCTGTCAAAGGAGAAAAAATTGGAATGAAATGGCGCTTAGGAATTATTTACTAGTTTTGGAGAAACAGATATCATTTTATGAAGGGTTTTATTTATTTTAAAGAAATCTTTACATGAAAATAGGCAGCACTTTTCTTAAGCTCTCTTGCCTTCTCAGTTTCTATACGTATCTCACTTCCTTTAGGCTTTCTTATGTGCACAAAGTTATTGCACCCAGGCTGTGATCGAGTATAAAAATCATTCGATTTTTATTCACAGTAAAATCTATTTTCAAATGTCGAATGAGCTTCAATAGGACACAAAAAGTTGCTCGAAATTTTTAGAGCTTCTTTTGGTAGAAAGTGTACCCTAAGCTTACCTACCAGAAAATATTGGAGAGCTCCATATACTCTCTTGGGAGACTCGGCGAAAAATTTTTACATTAACGGCCTGCAAAAAAGAAAATGGGACTGGAGGTGGTTATCACCTGGACGGCGATTTCAGATGCTTTTCTGCCTTAGCTACCATGACACCGGTTTACCGATCGGAGATATTTTCTATAGGTAACTGGACAATTGGCGAAAGGTGGCGTGAATACCAAATCGGAGTCTGCAGTGACAACCAACCTGCACTAAATACCTTGGACACTGCTCGCACCTCTTCAAAAACTGTGGAAGAAACTAAGTTGAGGCTAATCTCTGTCGGAAAACCGAATACTTAAGCTTGAACTCATATGGGTGCCCGGACACAGCAGTGTCCGAAATGACTGACGAATTGGCTAATAGTTGGTCTTTGATATACCCCATTGGACTTGCTTTTGCTAGACTAAAATAGAGTATATTTAGGTCAGATGCATTGAGAATGGAATACGTCCATTCTCTATCACTCAGATTCATAAAACTGTCTGGAAGATTTTTCGAGGATAATTGAAGTCCCATTCCACCTTTTTCTACTGCTCTTTCCCTTTTCCTTTATTCCCTTTAAGTGTAATGGAAACTATGCCTGTGTGCTTGGAAACTTGATTTCTGGATTTCCGGTCTACCTCAATTCTATTCCATTCCATTTCATTCCATGTAGAATGGATCAAAAGTGCTGCTAGAGATAGGGTAGGCTTTGAAAACTCATGAATGAAGCTTGAGCCTAAAAAAAGCAAATGAATATTTACTATTCCCAATGAGATTTGCTGTAAAGTAGGTTTTTATGTTTGCCTTACGATACGCAACCAAGATTCTAATTTAAAGTTCTCGTTTACTTCGATTTAATGATTTAATTAACAGTACTTTACTTTATTTAGCAGATTTTTTGGTGAAATTATCAGCTTTTCTAATTAGCTAGATGAAAGGACAGCCTTCCCAATCAGCTAGTATTGGAGGAAAGTCATATTTTTATTCATATTAAGGACAGATTTTTGACCATACTCGTACCAAAATTATCGTTTCGTTGGTCAGTCATTCAGAAAAATCTGTTATCGTACTGATGGTTTTAATTCGATTTTTCATCACTTAACTTTTTCATAAAAAAAGTGAATTAAAATATTTGATATTTATATGGAAGGTCCTAACTTAGATCTCCTAAAATAAAACAAAGCGTTTTTTGGTAAAGAGTTGATTATACCACATAAAATTTCACTAATTTAAGTGCATATAAATATAATCGTATACATATTTATACGTGCCTACTAAAGAGTTAACATAATTATTATTGATCGAAGATGTCTTGAGCGTCCGAAACTCCCTTCAAACGTGACAAAGACAATCCATTAAATAAAGTAAGGGCATCAATTTAAAATACAATTTACTGCACTACAAGGAGTGCTACTTCGCTACGCTTGCCATAAATTTCTATTATTTGACAAGCGGTTGGCAAATGAAAATGTCATTGATTGTGGCAAAAAAGTGGCAGTCTCAAAAAAAAAAACAAACAAAAAAATGAATTGGTTAATGAAGTCGAAGAAGCCAATGGAAGTTTAAAGTCAAAATATGTGTGAAGCATAAGAAATATGTGTAAATGTAAAAGTTAACTCCATCAATAATTGACACAATTGAATAATGAAGTCAATATGACAACGACAGCAATAATGGTAAATAACAAAAACAAATAATTGTGTGCAACGAAGTGGCAAAACAGCAAAGATCATCAAAAAATGGAATGGAGTTGGTGTTGCTGTTGTTTTGCAATGTGCGTGTGTGCTGTGTGTGTGAGCAAAAAATGGTAATAAGAAATAAAGAAAGTGCCAGGGATGGGCATTGTAAAAACAACAATTTTGAATGACAAATAGACTTTAATTCGTTATTTATGGATAAATTTTTGTTTTATAACGGATAAATTTTCATTCATCATACAAGTAATTTTTGAATACCGAACACTTTTAATCCAAATAATTTTGAATAACAAATAAATCTGAATTCATTATTATTCAATCATTCATTATCTATATATGGATTGAACTACAATATAAAAACTAAATAATGCCAGTTACCACCTCGCCGATCAAGCAAATAATTTCCTGTTAGCGAAATTCCCAATATTCTTTATAAATTAACCGCCAAATTAAATTTGGAATATGGAATTATATGAATAAACCCTAAAAATTAGCGAGATTGAAACAGGTTTTAATTATACCAAAATTCTTGGAAAGCTTCAACAAGATAAGTACCATTTGTTATTATACACATGGGAAACATTTGGAAAATACAAGCATACAGCGACCACTTTCATTTCATCATTATTAGCAGTTACCACATGGTTAAAAAATAAACTTTATCAATCTAAAACTAAACTTTAATCGAAAGGTGGAATTAAAATAAGTAATGGAAATATTTGGAAGGTCACATAGCAATAGAAAGTTGTCTCCTCAAAATCACAAATACACCCTTAAAATTTGGAATTGGTGTCAGAAACCCTGTTTTTCTGGGGTCTCATAGTCTATTTGCCTGTAATGTAAACATTTGTGAATCGAAAATTACGGTACTATTACCATAAATTTGAAATTTATACTGATTTCTTTTGAGTTCACTCTCATTTTAAAATTGTTTTTCATATTTTACGGAATGATTTTTTAACTACATTTAATTGTGCACGAAATGTTATACTCACTATTTATTCCTTACACATTTTATATATGTATTTATTGTAGTGCTTGCGGTTGATTTGCATAAAGCGGAGTACATTAAGAAAAACCTAAGTCCCCGGCGACCTGATTCACCTCATGGACAAAGGAGGTCAGACATAGTTCCAAATCAATGTTGATGGCATACCCATCCCAACGGTTAACCACCCGAGGATCCTGGGAGTGACCTTCGACAGCCTGCTCTCCTTTTCAGCGCACACAACCGAAATCGTCAATAAAGTACAGAGCCTGTAACAAGGTCCTTGAGTCACTCGCCGGCAGCACTTGGGGCAAAGACAAACCAACATAAAAGGCGATTGGTCGGCCGGTTGTAAGCAATGCTGCTCCAATTTGGACGCCAGCGACCAGTAGGACCTAGCGGATGAAGCTGCAGACGCACTCCGGACGGTAACGTGATGTCTCCTGATGTCGCCTGAGGCGCACCTCCATCAGGAGACATGCATGCTCCCAGCTAAGGAGATTAACGTTCTGCTCAGCATGCAGTTCCTGATTCTATACCACCGTAAGGGACACCCAAACAGGAACTTGCAAATGGCCGAGCCGAATCCCAGGCTCTTTAGGGGATATGTCTGTGAACTCAAGGACGAGATTCAGTCGATCAACAGTCAACCACTGGATCCGATGGCGTATAGAGAGGTTCTGAACAGCATTCATCAAGAGTCAATTACCACCTTAATGAACTCTCGCCCTGTGAATGCCGTCATTTGGGTCCGAAAACCACCCTTAGCAGACGAAGAGCTTCAGATGCCTCGAGAGTTCCACGTCGCTCTGGCCCAAATAAGTTCTGGATATTATAGTAGGCTCAATTCCTACTTATCCAGACTTGACCCCGACTTCGTAAATGAGTGTCCGGCATGTGGACAATCCCTGCACGATACCAACCACCTATTCACATGCCCCGACAAACCCACTCTGCTAACCCCACTCTCCCTATGGCTCTACAACGACAACAACAAGAAAAAATTTGCCTAGCTTAATTTTCCAAAATAGATTTCTGCCACCAATTGAAGTCCTAGATTTTGAGAGTGTATTCGGGACTCTGAGTATACAGATTTTTATTACTCAACTAGATCAACAATATGTGCTAATTGGCATTCAAAGTTACGTGAGTTTTTTTTTTAAATTTTGTATCATAGTGTAATTTTTAGTAAATAATTCAGTTTGCATCAATGGGATTTTCGAGCCTACATCTTTGCTAAAAGTTCTTGAGTTCGTGTTGTAAATACTTTTAATAGATTTTGGTACTTATTGTAGTAATTAACACCAAAGCAGAAAGTCTTCCCAACTTCTCTAGAATTAGTGCCAAAAAGGTTGAGCATAAAGTTTTAGTCAACTTTAACATAAGTATTGGGATTTTCTTTGAAATAACGTTGATTTTATTTTCAGATGATGTTTGATATTTTCTCTTAATGCATCATATTTTTTATCGTCAAGTTTGAATGATTGAAAAGGGCGCTTGAACCAATTTTCGAAAAAAAATTTAAACTTTGATGGTACCTCCAAAAAATGGTTTTTACCCAATGACGTAATTTGGGAAGTGAATTCTGATTGGATGAAATGCGGAAAAAGAAGCAGAGTAGACAAAACGCAGAAATCATAATTGCCGTATGACAAATATAATACCTTTATATGCAACTATATGCAAAATTGGATTTTTTTTAAATCGTTTTAAAGGTGGGAATAGTAACTCCAAACATTATAAATACCATTGAGAGAGGATTATCATAATAACAGTGATACAATAGCAATATATTAGTGCAAAATATATTGCCTGCTAAACTTAGCTAGTGATTTTATTAATTTTTCGTCCGCTATTGCCATTAGTACCGCAAAGTTCATTTTTTAGTTTTAGAATGTAGAAAGTAGTTTTTAATTTTATCACTGCCCCTGGCACATAATCTCTACATACGAATCGTTATCGTCAAGCAAAGCGGAATTACCGGTATTTACGGCAGTGGTGCAGATTGATGACCACCCTGTTGAAATACCTTCACTGTAAATTCATGTCTTTTACAAAAAACCAAGTTGCTAATGTACTTTATTTATTTTTCAAAATGCCTGTTTTTTTCGGAGAACAATGTATGTTTCTATGAAAAGCGTTAATTACGTTGTCAAAATTTCGCCTACACTAGGAACTTAGTTTTTAAAATTTAGGTACTTTCCGTTATACTTTTTGCAATTCAAAATAGCTCACTTAGTTTTTGAATTATTTAAATAAATTCAACTATAACGAAATAAACCAAAACTCCAAAGAAAATCGTAGAAAGTGAAGATTGCAGAGAGAAGCACGAAATTGCAACGTTACATGCCCAATGTGTATTTTTTTTTAAACTAGAGCATTTTTAAAGTAAATCTAATAATTTCTAACGTTTTTTCTATTCCATGAACCTGGATGGAAAATAACAAAAAAAACCGAAATGAAAGCGAATAACAGTTGTTCATTCTCTTATACCTATCCAATGAAATGAATATAGCAGAAATTTAAAAGTCTTTTAACGCGGAAATTTCATAATCGGTTTATCGGAATCCTAAATGTGAAAAGTCGGTGAAAGTCTTGAGATCACGCACTTTGATTATCTGCACGACAAGTAGTTGTTATTCATGCAATAGGTATTCACAAAAAAAATTAATTTGTGTGTTAGCAGATTTGTGTATTTGGTATATCTATTTATACGTCACACTCTCTATCGCTCTTCTTCTTTCTTTGTCATATTTTTCAGCTCAACTATGTAACGATATTTAGTACAAAAATGTTACTCTCCATTTTCGATTAGCCACCGAAGAAGCCACATTTCTAGAAAGAGACTTGCAATTGAAAGACCCTGTATTTACGAAAATTTCATAGCAAATAAAATTATAGTAAATCAAAAATATGTATATTTATATTCTGCATATGAAAAGCTGAGCTTTGTTGCTATGTTCACAAAAAAAATTTAAAAAATTAAATTCAAAACAACTTTAAATGGATTTGCATCAAAAACCCACCTAACAAACTTTGGGGCCAATCACCTTTTTGCATACTCGGTGCCCGTTAGTTCATGCCATGTAATGTTACGTGGTCATAAAATTCCATTATGAATGAAATCTCGAATATTTTCATCAAAATGCAAGTTGACAAATCAATGTTTATAACCAACACACACTTTTTATATCTTTTGTTATTTTTGAATGCCGCTAGTCTCTTGCTCTTTGCTATTTGACTGTCATACTTAGCTGAAACTACGTGTTGCATATTAAGTTTTTTGTGCAGTAAAGCACTTTAACACATAGCATCATTTATTATTTAGTATTTAATTTCAATAATTTCCTATTTGCTATTTGCTACTTCTATACATTCTTTGCATATTTTTTTGCTTGTCGCGCCGTCTGGGTCTCGACCAAATTAATGCAATCGAAATCTACTCCCTCTGTTGTATGAATGAACATTCTGCCGTAGGTTGGCTAGAGAAGCAGCAGCAATAACAACAACAATGATTTGCATGCCGATGTTGAAAGTCTATTTTGTAGCTGCATATTTATTATCACAAACAAAAAAACAATAGTTTACCATTGTCTATTCTAATGCAAATCAGTTTATTGCTTACTTATTATTTTTATCGATTATTCATCGACTGCATTCAATTGTACATATATTTGTTTTGTTTTTGTGTGATTTCGTTTAGCTATGCAAATAGTTAAAGTATGCATATCTAGATATCGATTTGCGAATGCCTCCAATGAATGAACTCTACAAAAAACAATAAAAATTATAAATACGATATGAAGTATGATGTGTTTCGATTTCCTTAATTTTCTAAAGTAAATAACCGAAGGACAGCTTAAATCCAAATTTTTATATTTGAAAACAGTTTTTACTCTACAGAAATTTGAATACTGGTTTGTGTTTTTTTTTTAAATTTTTTTTTTGGGTAGGCCTCATATGCTGTGTTGGCGGAAGCAACAGGCAGAGACGTGCGAATTTTATGATGAGCTCAGGCTTTGCAATAATGCTGGAAATTAATGGGCTATATTATACGGAGAGCTGCCACCTGTTAAAAAAGTTATAGTCAATTAAAAAAAAAAATTTAAATTATATCACATATTGCTATATAACGGCTGGATAGATCTGAATAACATTTGACTCATATATAATCGATTATATAGGCTACTATAAAATCCAATTTTTATAGGGAGTTGCCACCAGCTTAAAAAGTTACATTTAATTTAAATAATGAATGAAATAAAATATTGCAATACAGGTATCAAATGAAAGAGGCTTAATAAAGTTTAATTTCGCAAATGTTTTTAAAAAAGGTTACCAACTGTTTATATGCAAGTTAAGAAATCTTAATTTTGAAAATATTTTTATTTTGAAAATACTTTCGGAAAGGGTGGCGACCTTAAATGAAGTTAATAAGTTAGAGGAAATATCACGGAATGGGATTCAAAGGAAGTATGCTCAAAAAAGTTTCATTTTCAGATGTCTTAAAAGAAGGTTGCCACCCGTTTTAAATGCAAATTAAGTTAAAGTAAAAAGTGAATGAAATTTTGCAATATGAGTGACAAATTAAAAGCTTTTGGAAAGCTTCATTTCAAAAATACTTTAAGAGCGAGTTGCCACCTGTTGGAAAAACTAATTAAAATTTTACATAAGTCAAATCAAATATTGACGTAAGGGTATTAAACGAAAGAACTTTTAGGAAAATTATTTTGAAAACACCTTTGGAAGGGGTTGCCATTTAAAAGAGTAAACTAAATGAGATTATAAAGTTTAAAAATATTAACTTAATTAAATTTCTAAGCTTACGAAAATATATAAGTTTTGTTGTGAAACGTATGTGTTTAGTGGACAACATTTAGTAAGGTAACTGAATTTCTATAACAAAATATTGCAATATGTTTATGAAATGAAAGATGATTATAGAGCTTCATTTCCAAATGTCTTGAAAGAAGCTTGCCATCTGGTTAAATGCAAATTAAGTTGAAATGAAATGAAGTAAATGGAATTTTAGGTAACAAAATATTTTTCGAGATGGTTGCCACCTGTTTAAAATACTAATTGAAATTGTACATAAGTCAAATTAATTTGGAAGGAGCTTTTAGAAAACTCTATTTTTAAAATACCGTCGAAGGTGGTTGCCACTCAAAAGAGCAAACTAAAAATTAATGAAATGTTATTATCTTCGGGGAATTTATTTATAAATATGTCGAGCGAGCGAAGCCGCGGGTAAAGACAAATAATAATAATAATAATAATAATAAAAATATAAAGAAAAATAGTATATAATAATATGACAACAATAACAATAATAAAAAAAAATATTCACAGTGGCCGGAAAAGCCATGTTTCGCACGAAAAATGACAAAGTAAAACTTCACAGTATGTTTGTAATGCTAAACCCAAATATGCCATAAAATTTATAGTTTGACAGTAGACAGTAGTCAAATCAACTGCCAGTTTCAATAAAGATAAGAAGATCTTTTTGAAAATGCCCCTACTTACATAGGTCTTTAGACATGCTATGCACGTATTGTATGTCAAATTCCAACTTTGACAGTCGACAGCTGTCAAATGGGCTCATATGTATCGTGTTCAGAAAAAACTGTTACCTCATTGGATTTACTATTTTGAATTTTTGAAAAATTACCTGAAATTTGTTAAATCAGATCTTATAAAAAATATGAAATTAAATATTGATCTTTAATGGTTTTAAACAATTTAGTAAAGAATTTCTATTATGTGATATTATGTAACACCAAACTAGCAGTTACTGTTATAATAGAAAGTTTTCAAATAAAAATGTTAAGAAAACTATAAACGCATAACGGTTAGAATATGTTGAGGATTCTGCAGCTTGTTCAGAAGATACTATTAATTCGACTGAGCAGGTATGAATTTTTTGAGTTCTGCACATCAAATTTTGAGCAAATTACCTTTTATTGTTACTTTTAATAAAATTCTTGAACAGTTTGTTGCGGATATAAACCTTTAAAGTAGGCGGTGCCACGTCCAATTCCAAAGAAATTATCCTAGGCCCCAATCCGACATATACAATTAGAGTTATGGTTACTGAAATATCGCAAATGAGAGGAATTTTCAATTTGATCGTATTTGGATAGTGATTTTGTAATTTTAGAAAATTGTATCCTCTCTGTAGTGAAAATAAAGTCATAAAACGATCATTATTCATCATATTTTAAGTCTTCTTGAATTAATTGCGTAGACTTAGAAAGAGAGATCACTCAACCAGAGCTCAACAAAGGGCTTAATTATGAAGAAAAAACTCAGATATATGAAGTTGCGTAGCTGATAATGGTGTTTTTAATGATAATTTTTTTTAGCCGAGGATATAGTTGTTAAAAAATCGCATTAAGTTCTGAATTACCCGTGTCAGCCCCAACACTCGCACTTACAGTCTCTCGATGAAACAAAATTATTATTAAATTGAGATTCCGCAAATAAGTCGATGATGAATATCGATTTGCTCTCTAGCATTTTTTCAAACATGGATCGGAGAGCGTGGCGCTCAGCTGTTATCAGATATCGCTTGGAGCTTGGATAACTAGATACGAAACTCTCTCCATTGCTCATAAAATCGGAGCACTGAACTCAGATTTGATGATTGCCACACCAGTCTTCCTAATATCAGATGGCAGGCAAAAAGGTGGGCTGCCAGAGACAAATACACGAAAAGCAGTGCGCTTTCTAGTTCGACTGAAGAAGGGAGTGAAAGGTTGTTTTGCTAAAAAATCGTGATATTTGTATTGAAATATTAAAAAGAATATGCATTTGATTTTTTAATAATAATGATAGCAAAAGAATATAGTGCTTAATTTGTTATACAACTATTGCCTATATTAAAAGGAATCCATTAACAATGGCGATAATTTTTTTGAGAGAACTACATATATTTTAATTTTTAAATGCTTCTAAAATTATATATACTTTAAACGTTCATATATGCTGTATTATATGTAAAAATACGTGCACGTTTATATTTTATTATATTATATTTTAGTTCTAGAAACTAATAAATTTCTTTGAAAATTTTCTGTTATCAATTTGATTTCAATTTCCTGAATTAAAAAAAAAACAAACCTTTTCATCCCCAATACCTGCTCAGCTTTATGTTTTATTCCATTTTTCTCTATAAATATTATAAATATGTGTAGTTTGACAGCGCTCCCGCGAAACAAAGAGTTTCTTGTTTAGTTATCTATGGCTTGAAGTGCTAGAATAGAGTTTGCCAGTCCGTAGCAGAGATTTGAGCAAAATAATTATTTAAAAATTACTGGTTCTTGAGAATAATAATAATACAGTACACATGCCCATATTTGGATCTATATGCTCATAAATTAGGCATATGTAAAATAAACAGTTTTACAATTTAAGTAAATCACATTTGAATAATAATTTCATTTTCATATTTTGCTTTTTTAATATATAATTTCTCTACTATTTCGTCGGTCAATAATTCTCAAATACAGTATGACAATGAAAAGCCTATTGACCCATTTAAAATTTATCCGAGAAGTCAAAACTATGTAGTTTTAAAATGCGACTCATTTAATAAAGAAATTGACACTTCATAAATTTTCACAACACTACAATTATCATTGTTGACAAGTTTATTGCCATGGTAATTAATGAAAGTCAACGAAACGTACACATACACATGCACAACATTTGAAAAGTTCTTGACTAAATTTTGAAAATAGACTATATGTATATTGCATTTACTGTGAGTTTGTAGAATTGGAAAACCCCCACCATGCTGACTACAAGTGCTGAAAGTTTTACTATTTACAATACACATTCAATCATACATATGTACATACATATAAACTAATAACGTTTTCCAACATAGTGGTATAAAAACGAAACTCCTTTTAGCAACCAGTAAAAGCTAATTAGTATCTAATTTGTAATGCACATTGTAAAGGAAAAGGAAAAAGTGGCAAATATTTCGTAAAAAATATACCTGCAAGTACGTACATAAGTATGTTGGTATGTGGTGTGGAAATTTTCAATGACATGTAAATAACTCTGTGAATGTGTCAAACCGACACCAACAAAGCGCCATCAACCCAGCTCCCACCACTTTAGTTCCAGCAGCGGCATTCAAGTGCGAAAAAATTGGGAGACTACAAGCAGCTGGCTTTAATGGCAGGCAAACTTCGAACCGCACAACAGCCCGAGTGGCATCCACAATTAGATATCTATCAGTGTTTTCCAAACGTTTTTTGACCAGCCATTGTTATAGGTAGGGTCCACATGTTTAGAAAATAAGCTGTATAAATCCAAAAAAAAACTTTAATCAAAACGTTTTATTATAATACTGTTGTAGTTATAATTGAAATCAAATTACACCTGCGTAGCAGTGACACATAATTTGGAATGCCACATATCACGTATAGTGCTTGTTCTTCTTAATTGGCGCTCTAACCGCCAAGTTGATTTTGGCCGATTTCATCACAGCGCGCCACTTGATCCTCTGTTTTGCACATTCGCGCCGGCTAGAGATACAAAGTGAAGCCAAGTCCTTCTCGACTTAGTCTTTTCAACGTAGATAAGGCATTCCTTTTCCTCTGACACCACCAGCTGGTACCACGTTAAATACTTTCATTGCTGGAGCAGTTTCGTCTATTCGCTCGACATGTCATAACCAACGTAGCTACTGTATTTTAATTCGCTGGAGTATTTCTATGTCGCCGTAAAGCTCATACAGCTCATCGTTCCATCGTCTGCGGTATTCGCCGTCAAAAAGACGTAAACGCCCAAAAATCTTTCGGAGAATTTTTCTCTTTATTTGTACTTTTTAAAATGTGTCCTGCCCTTGTTGTACCTCTAACGTTAATCTATAGTAGGTCTCTAACTTTTGGTTAATTTATTGATGACTAGAAGAAAAACTTCAAGTACCCCAATTTTTAAAAGTGGTAACAAAAACTATGGTCGCATTTATTGACGAGAGAGGGAGTTTCTAAACTCTCGAATGTAGCATAAAATAATAGCTGGTATTTCAGTCAATCGTTTGATTTCTCCTAACCAGCATGGATTTGTTAAAGGCAGTTGTGTTCGAAGATTGTTTTTCATTCTTTTAATATGGGTATCAAGTTGACACAATTTATATTGACTTTTTGAAGACTTTTGCTAAAATTTCGCACAAGATATTAATTTTAAAATTAGCAGACTTAGGATTTTATTCAATATTTCTTGAATGACTTAAATCGTATTTGTCCAAACGAACCTTTCACGTCCTATCACCGCGACTTCGAGTGTTCTTCAGAGTAGCATATTGGCACAGCTGTTTTTGCTAAGTTTACCAATCAGCCAATTTTCTCTTATATGCAGTATTAAAAAGTTATGATGACTCTCGTTCTCTTTAATCGGACTTAGATACGAGTTGTTTTATCGCTCGCTTACGAATAAAATGCATATCTGAAGTTAAGGATTTAGGTTCTTACTTTGATACACAATTAAGTTTCTCTGCGCATTTTAATGATATTGAGCCAAATCTTATGCTATACTAGCTCTTATTATGCCTCTTTTATATGGAGGCCTCGCATATCAATCGCATAGAACGTATCCAAAAAGTTTTTTTTACATTCGGTCTTCGCTCGTTAAGTTTTAGGGATCTTTTGCCCGCTCACGAATCTCGCTGCCTGCACTTCAACTTAATGGACTTAAATAGGCGGATCACATTTGTTAATAGTCAGTAAGGATTGTGTTCTTTTGACTGAATTGAATTGAAATGAATAAAGAGATACTCCTGTTTGTATCAAGAGATTTTTGAGCTTGCATTTACAATTTCATGAATTCAGGGCGTGATAAGCCTAACATCACTTCTCTGGACTTGTTGTTGTTGTAGTAATTAATACCAAAGTATGAAATTTTCTTCCCAAATTCTCTAGCGTGAGTGTCAAAGGGGTTGGTATCAGTATTGCTGTTTTCTTGGAAATTACGACGGAAATCAACAGACAACATTTGCAGATGTCATTTGATGTTTTCCCTAAATGTGTCATACTTTTTATCGCTAAGTAGTGTCGCGAACCATATTTTAGCGGACCATGGGTTGGGAAACACTGACATATTACACATGTAAAAGCGTACATACAAACCACAGAGCATTTAAATGCGCCATCAATAGTGGTGGTCCTCGCGGTCAGATGCTAATGTGGCACTACTACTAACTTCCTACACTATTTACTTTTCTATGACATGGCACATTTTCGCTTTTATTTTTACTTGCATTGTTGTTGTTGGTGTGGCACATCTGCTGGCATTGGGGCAAATATTGTATTTAACTTTCTTATTTTTTACTTTCTTGGAATTTCACACATTCTAAATGAGTGTGTGCGGTAGTAAAAGTAAACAAGTGAATATTAAGAAGCCTGCCATATAACATTATGAAAATATTAATAGGGGTAATCATCAATTGAGTCGTATTGAATTTCCTTTTTAATTTTGCTCTTTCCCTTTCAATTAGCGCCAGTGTTAAATTGTTTAATTAAGTGCGTTTAAATTAATGCGTTCACAAGTGGTTGGTTTTACAGACTTGTTTGACTTGGCAATTGAATATTTCACTTGCCCTTCAAATTTAAGAGAAATGCGTACGAGTTTAATAACGTTACGAATATGAGAAATATGAAAAAAAAAACTACAAAATTATTTATGTACATACATCTGCACATATTCAGAAACAACTCTCGCTATCATTCGCACATTTGTTGTTCTTAATATACAAAGATCAAAAGGAAATGTTTAACAATTAAATTTTTCGAATGTTGGGAAACGGTTGGTTTCACGCCGCCGCATTGTTTATTGCAGAAATATTCAGATTCAATCACACATGAAAAAGTTACGCAGACATTTTGTTCGCGCGTATGTTTTGCTATAATAAATTAAAGAAACATTCCGGAACATACGGCATTACTCATTTGAAGAGATTTAGCTTAACTATTTATTGGCTTGATTTCGAATACAAATCTCCAAATATTATTAAACAAACTTTTCTGAGTGATTAAAAATGGAAATTAGTAGCACTCAAAGGTAACGATGTTATATTTATATCAATTTTCCACTAGGTGGCTCGAAGGCCAAATATTTCCTATGATTCGGTTGATATCAAGAATATATGCGAAGATTGTAACTTAGTGATGCGATAAGACAACACTAATGTGAATATGTATGATATGCGAGTGTTATTAATATTATATACAGGTAGTTATAATAATTTGGCGCTTTTCATAATGTAATTTGTGATGTGCGTCTTGATGTTGAACTGCGAATTGAGATACCTATAGTTTTAGGCCGGCTTCGAACGGGCACTAATTTTTGATTTTACTTGCCTCGGTCACAGACCGAAAAAAATGCGCATACGCTATACACCCGGCTACTACATTAATCTTCATATAAGAAGAAATCATCCCATAAGCTGAATGCTTGTTCTTTTTTTCCCAGTTCGCAGGGTTGTTTTGTTTACACAAACAAAATACATGAGAAAACAGTGCGAATTCAGTTTTTGACATTTCATTCGGAAAATTACACTAACAAAATACACCACGGATTCATTTTCCAACGTTTTTTTTTATTACGAGTACAGAAGTGCGCATAGGTAATGACACAAGTACCCGTATTTATTTTTTCCATGAATTTTAATATAAGTAACTGGTCAGCAAACATTGCATTTTACTCCAGCAAGCAGTTTTTTTGCTTTTTTGTTTTTTGGGAAGACGTGGGGTCAACACCCTAAAATATTCCTTTAGGTGTACACACAAACCTGTTAGAGTGCAGAGATTAACGTGCTATGGGGTGATGGGGGCATTCAGAACATTTTCTACAGATGCCCTCAGTTTTATAACACAGCTCCAACGATCTTTATATAATGCATTCCGCATCAGTGTTAGCTGTAATGCTCCTTCTGTGGAAGGAAAGGATGAAAGGTAGAGTAGAGCTATTTTGTCTCCTTTCCGCCAAGTTCAAATAGGGC
The DNA here is from genome assembly GCA_951828415.1 of Anomoia purmunda. Taxonomy (NCBI): domain Eukaryota; kingdom Metazoa; phylum Arthropoda; class Insecta; order Diptera; family Tephritidae; genus Anomoia; species Anomoia purmunda. The sequence goes on from OX639996.1 coordinate 32,731,628, forward strand.
ACTGAAATATATCCAGAAGTAGACTTCAATGGACTCTTTGGGGTTCTAGTTCCATCGAGATCTGAATGGGATAGAGGTTTTGATATGCCCGGCTGGAACCCCCACATAGTATACACTGACGATTCCCAGATGGAGCAAGGTGTTGCGGCCGAGGTGTTTTACGATTTTTTGAGAGAGGAGTAATTTTACCACCTGCCTAAATTTACTAGTGTTTTTCAGACGGAACTGCCTTGGTAATTTCCAAAGCCGACTTCTTAGACAGCCGAGCGGTAATACTGGCTCCGACATCTTTCACAGCCAAATAGAAACTGGTTAAGCAATGCAGAACACTTTTGAATGGCGTCTGCAACCAGCTCTCAGTAGACTTAATTTGGACTCCTGATCATAGTGACATAACTAGAAATAAGACAGCTGATAAACTACCCAGAGAGGGTTCAGTGAGAACTTCCAATGAGGTTTCGATTGCATTCCCAATAGACTTTGTTGCGAGAATAATATCGATGAACAGTCAATATCACACTTGGGAGCGGTGATTCATTCGCTTAGATGGAACGATATCACTTTTATAAAATTTTTATTTTGAAAATTAGAGCTTTAGTTACGATTCACATTTGAAAAAAATAATCTTTACTACAAAAGATACGTAAATTTGGGCTATTTTGTAATAAAGACTATCCGATCAAATCTAAATCCTCATTTTACTTTTTTAATTTAATATAAGGAGTGTGGAAATGATCATAAAAGGTTAAATCTTCGCTATCTACATTTATTCCAGCAGTATCTCAGAAAAACTCAAATTTGTTTCAGAAAGGGTCAAATGAATTTCAGAAAACACCAATTGTATTTCAGAAAAGGACAAATGTATTTCCGAAAAACACAAAAGTACAGATGTATTTCAAATAAATACAAATACATTTCAGAAAAATGTTTGTAGAATATTTTTGGCTAAATATACTTTTGGATATGCCCCATTTATGAAGATGAATATGACGGTTTCTAAATCTATATAAATATTTAACCTAGTGTGAAACTTTAATTGTACTTTAAAGCTAAATTCTTAAGCATTCTGGTGGAATCCTTTTCTTTGCCATCTCCAAGTAGAAACAGAAACAAATATCTTTCTGTTTCTACAAGTCACTCGCGGCAAACTATGTAGATCTTTAGAGGGTAGGCTGTATACAGTTAAAAATGTTCATCATACGCCTGCCTCCTACATGAATTCCGTCGCAAATAAAAACAAAGAGTAGAATTTGTAATATCCATGAGCGGATGTATATAACAAGGCAAACAAATTGTGTAGATGAAACCAATTCTAATTTGTTCTATCGTCGGACAGAAGGTCGGGCGCGGTCTAGGACAAGAACTGTTTTAACGCTGCCACCACCCAGGGGACCGAACGAACATCTGATCGGGGCCATCAGTACAAACATTTTTCTGAAATGCAATTGTATTTTTCTGAAACGCATTTGAGTGTTTCCGAAATACTGTTGAAAAAGGTGTAGTGCATTGTATTGGCTTTAACTTGTACTTATACGATTTGGTTTTAACATCGTGCTTCTGTATATTAAAGTGATTGATTGTGAAGGGAAGTATGACAATGCCCATAACTGGTGGTGAGTTAGTGAATCATCATTTTAAACCCATAAGTCAGACGTTATTAAAATTTGTTCCTAAACGCATATTCTTTAAGAAGTTTCAATCAAACGAACAAAAATGCAAGAAATATACAAATAAACTAAATGAAATCACACTGCTCTTAGTGCCTGCTTTTACAGCCGCTCAATTAAAAATATGTGGATATCTACCAAAATGTGTATGTACATATATTTACACTTACAAAAAAAAATACACACCTTTAATTTTACGCCTCAAAACACGTTTTAATTTAATTTTTTTTTTTGCTTTGGTTCGCTTTACATTTTTACCGGCAAACAAGCTTTTTCAGGTCTATCGCATCAAATTTCACGTTATTACTTTTTCTTTTTTGAATTATAGTGACAATGTTCACCTTTGTTTGCAAATTTTTTGTGTCTTATGGGTGACAATATTTTTCTTTAATTTAATTGCCAATCAATAAAAATATGAGGCAATATGTCATAAATTTTTACATTCCATTTAATGACTCGTGAACCTTTAGCTTACAACGAGTAATGCTGTGATGTGTGTACATATATATTTGATTGTTTTTTTTTTTTAATGATTTAACTGCCAGTTTTTGCCAATTGATTTTTGATGTGACAACACACACATATGATGTCAATCTAACTAAATGAGAGAAACTTTATTGCATTTTATCCAAATTCGTTCTTTTGGCAAATATAATACAAAGCGTTAAATTGCCTTACAAAACTATTATGGATTTCTTTTTGATATTCTATTTTTGCGACAGCCGTAGCCGAGTGTGTAGTGTGTACGCGCTTCATTTCATGGGTCCCTGGAATATAAAAATTATATATAAAATATAAAAAAATTCTATTTTTCTGACAAGGTGAAATAAATCATACATTATTTAGCTTTAAACGATCTAATATTTCAATTTAGTGAATTATGTGCCATTTTGTCTATTTTAACACAGAATTTGCTAGAGATTTTTTTCACCAGTAACAATAAAAATTTATATTAAAAGCCATTCCAAATGAAAGGCAAAGTCAAAAGGTGGATTTTTTTCATAATTGGAATAATTGTAATATTTAGTGGCTATAAATATTTGTAAATTTTTGATTTTTTAGGTTATACATTTTTTTTTTTATTTAATAATTATAATATGTTAAACATTTTGTTTATACTTTGATAATGGTTTTATTAAACTATTTATTTTTAATTTAATTACATGTAATTTTTTGTATAACCCTTGCAGTGCAAGAAGCGAAATATCACAAAATCTCAAAAAAAGCCATTTTCTCGAAGAGCAACATGCGATTTAAATTTGCCGAGCATTTTAGCGACTCTTTAAAGATTATGCGTATTTTTTTGTTTCAGGCTATCAGCAATATCCTTCATAAATTGTTGTTAAAAAATCATTTATTAAACAAATAGTTAAGTTTTTATTAATTTTTTTATAAAGCTCAAAGATTTTTTTTTAAGATTTTTGTGAAGTCAATGTATATTTTATGCTAACATCAACACCTTTTAACATTAAAAAAAGGATGTCGAAATATTTCAAATATTTACAAAATCGTAAATATTAAAAGTATCAAACAAATTTCGATCCCACCAATTTTGTCACTAAAAACTACTAAAATTACTCTGATTTTGAAAAAAAATCCCAAACTTCAGAAATGTAATTATTCCTTGTGAAACTTGTGAACTTTGGGCGAATATTTTTTCTTTGTTATTGATTTAAAAATTGTATAAAATTTGAATTGTAATATGTTTCTCTTTGGAAAAAGCCGAATATGCTTTTTGGGGTTTCAATGCATATCTGCTGCCAAGAAATTGTGAAATTTTTCAACATATACTTTATGAAGGTCATATTTTCAGTTTAAGAAATTTGCTATAAAATATCTGCCTGCAGCTCCATCGGGCGCATTTAGTGGACAATTATTAAGTGGCAAATGGACGATAGCCAACGTAGCCGCTGTATTTTAATTCCCTGGACTATGTCTATGCCGAGGTAAAGCTCATACAGCTCATCGTTCCATCGTCTGCGATATTCGCCGTCGCAAAGACGTAGAGGTCCATAAATCTTTGGGAAAATCTTTCTCCCGAATACTCCAAGGGCCGTCTCATCCGATGCTGACAGGGCCCATGCTTCAGCGCCATACAATAGCACGGGCATGATGAGAGACTTGTGGTTTTTGGTTCGTCAAGAGAAGGCTTTTCTGCGCAATTCCCTACTCAGCCCAAATTAGCACTTGTTGGCAAGATCTTTCTTGGATTTCCAGGCTGACATTATTGTAGGTGTTAATGCTGGTTCCCAGATAAACAAAGTCCTCCACTTTGAGTATGTTGATTAAACAGACCATAAAGTGGAAGAAGCGCGCGATGAATATTCTTAACAGAGCTCGCAATTTGATAATAAAGTTCAATAAATTGCAAGCGTTGTTTGTTTCTAAGATGATTCATGGTTAAATTATAGACCAAGCTGAAGATGTTTGACCGAGACACAAGACATGAAACGTGCGTGAGATGTCAAAACCAGTGCTGTCAAAAAGAAAACAGCTAAAAAAGTCACCCTTAATATATATATATATTTATTTGTATGTATGTATGTATGTAGACTTTCCACTCCATGTCAAACGGCCGGCTAATACAAGTTGCTATACAAAGGGTATAAATGTTGGCAGCTCATCAGGGATTACGCGTGCGACTGAGTGCAAACATTCAAAGTTACACACATACATACATACGCACATATCATGCTCAGTATATTTACAACTTTTGCTCGCATATGTTTGTGCAATTGGGCTTGCGCAAACCACTTTCGGACAATTACATCGAGTGGCATTTTTAATTTATGTCGCCATTACATTGCACTAATAGTGGCAGTAAATTAACGTCAATACATATGCATGTATACTCACACACACACACTCATGCAATACATAGTGTACATACAAGGAAGTGCAATAAAAAACAACAACAAAGTAGTACAATAGAACACTGTACACTGAATGAGATCAATGATGTGCACCGAAGTGGCAGCAGAAAATTTGGAACAGTTTGTTTGGGCAGCAATATATGTATGGGAATGAATGCCGTGCGTATGTATTGCATGTATGTACTTTGCGGTGTGCAGACGCGCATACATTGATGATGCCCCTAAACCGCATCACATCGCATCAACGTCACTGTCATTAGCATCAAATTGAAAATATCAGCCGTATCCAATGCCAGTCGTTCAAAGATTGATTGGCCACACGCTTGCCGTATGTGAGTGTGTGTGTGTGTGAGTGGTTAGAAAAGCCAAATGCGAAAAAACTTTTACTCATATGTGAATTTTGCATAAATTTGCAACGCCTTTTATTTTTATTTTTTTTTTAAATTAATGAACTAGTTTGTTAAAAAAATAAACAATAATTGAGATTAATTTTTTTTTAAATATACGGCAACAACTTTTTAATTATTTTTTTGACGTATTCTCAACAACATAACACTTTACAAATAATCCATGATTATTAAATTTTTCTTACGTATACAAATTTATGTACATACTTACATTTTTCCACACTTCCCACACCTTTTTCTTGTGTTTAAGTCTTTGGCTTTCTGAATCCTTTTGGCTGAACATTACCTTTGCCACAATTGAACATAGTCTGTGGTTTTGATGGCTAAAAGTAATACAAGCCAGACGACTGGTATTTGTGGTTGTTTTACTAAAATTTAACCAACCGCAATACAGATTTATATACTTACATGGATATTCATTGGTGATGGTGTCGTTGGTATACTTTTAGAATACTAGTCGTAAATACACTGGAAAATAAGGACTTCCAGTAACAAAAGGCTAAGATTCCAAAAAAAAAGAAGAAATTTCTAAATGAAATTTGGATAAGGCAAAAATACATCTTTGGGATAGCACAGGCAGTAATTAAATTTGTTTCACATCAAGCAACCGCGGATTTGTCAAACTTTGTTAAAATCAGGGACCGAAAATAACAGTAAATTTCTGAAAACTATCAATGGAAAATTCACTATGAAAGAAATATTCTAAAACCAGGTAGAATACATCAATCGATTTCTTAATTCACTGGGAAACAAATTTTAAAATACATTTTTTTTGTGGCCATTTATATGCAAAATTAAAAAAAATAACAGTTATTTTTGATTTTTATTTTATAAATCTAAAATAATAATTATTTTTTAATTTTTATTTTGAAAATCAAATCAATTATTTGTGACTTTTATGTTATATATGCAAAATAACAGTTATGGAGGATTATTATTTTTAAAAGTCACTTACTTTTATTTTTTAAGTCATACTTATAAAAGTCCTCTTAATTTTTCTTAAAAAATATATTATTGATATTAATTTCTGCAAAAAATTAAAATAAAAATAGAAGTGAGAAAGGTTCTAAAACCAATCGTATTCTAATTCACCGATAATCAAATTTTAAAATAATTTTTTTATGAAATTTTTATGCAAAATTAAAAAAAATAACAGTTATTTTTGATTTTTATTGTATAGATCTAAAATATTTATTATTTTTATTTTGAAAATCACATAAAACAGTTATTTCTGATTTTTATTTTAAATATAGCAATAACAATTATTGGAGACTATTCCTGGTAAAAGTCTTCATTGTAAATCAGTCAGTGACTTTTATTTTTTAAATGAGAAATGCTCTCAAACCAAGTATAATATACGATATCTTAAATCACTCAGAATCAAATTTTAAAATATATATGTATATTTTTTTAGTAAAATTTTAAAACTAACATTTATTTTTGTTTTTTATTTTATAAATCAAAAATTACTGTAATTTTAATTTGAGGCTCATATGTATACATAACTACTAGTTATTTGAGATTTTTATTTTATATATAAAAATAACAGTCATTGGAGACTATTATTTATAAAAGTTATTGACTGACTTTTATTTTTTAAGTCATGCTTATAAAAGTCCTTTCAAATTTTTGCAAAAAATATTTAGTTAGGGAACCACAAGATTTTAAATACATATATTAGGTGTTGATATTATTTTGTGCAAAAAAATTTAAATGACCTTTATAAATACGACTTAAAAATAAAAGTTGGAAACTGATTTATATTTATGGCTTTTTTAAATAAAAATCTTCAATGACTGTTATTTTTCATTTACAAAAGAAACATTAAATAACAGTGATTTTTGATTTATAAGAATTTATTATTATTATTATTATTATTTACAATAACTGTTATTTATGATTTAAAGTTACAAATAATCGTTAAGGAGCAATTTTTATCATACAAATTTTAACTGCTACGGTCCCTGCTTAAAATAATAATAGATTTTAATCATCGACATTTTGGTGTCATCAGACAGCAGCAAAATATATTTACGGGTGGTAATTTGTCTACCTCTATTACCTGTCAAAAGTGCCCTAGGGGATTTATACATAAAATAATTAGATAAATTCTAGGCCAAAATCAAAACAAGAGGTCTTTTGTATCTTTCCACCAATCTTTGTCTAGCTAGATGCTCAGATGTCTTATCATCCTCAAGACATAGCCGGTAATGCCGTAGTAGACAACAAACTCAGTAATGCATGGAGATTGTGACCGCTTAGATAACTTCTTGGAAGTCTGATGTCAGATTTACTGATTGTCGAAAATCACTCAGTAGTTAATCCTTTGGAGAATAGCAGGCTAAGGTCGAAAAAGGATTTATCCCAATAATGCGACTTTCATATCCTTTTAAATGTTCAGACTGGCGCAGATCGAGATTGCCATCACTTCGACTTTAATGCCGGTTGGCTATTTACCCATAGCGATGCAAAACTTGGTATCAGACCCATATATTTCTATGTGCCAATGTATACAGAGATCCTGAGGCAGGATGTAGAAATCCATTTGGCGTCTGTATAATCTTCACACAGATCTTTTTAAAGATTTGCTCTTACGGGGACATCAACGAGCCAGAGATTAAAACAAGGGAGTATCATGCGATGATTATTGCAACCTTCCATTGGTAGCTTCCTGGCGGCCGCCGTAGTCGAGTGTGAAGCGTGTGCGCGCTTTCTTTCGGTGGGCGCCTGGTTCAAATTCTGGTAACTTCCATTAGGGATTCAATTAAGTACAGAATTGTATAGGGGCCTTTTCACTGTACCTCCCTCCCAAATGGGTATTCGGAAGGTACTCAAAGGAAATTCGGAATAGGTGAGCTGCCAGAACCATGTACTATCCTAACCACCTCCATTTGGGGACAATCAGATACTTGCGAGGACTTCTGCACACGGGACCTGACAACGCTTTACTCGACCGATTTAGTTTATGAGTCCAAATTTCGTATTTACTTTTATCAAGCATTTTCGTGGATTTACCGCTATGTACATTGGATCGAAGCCAAAAGCTGCGCTTTATAATCTGACATTTCTGATTACCAGACGCAACGTCAACGTCATATTTTGTACTAAAATATGCTTCACTGTTATGTCTTTCTATAGGTTGAAAACCTTCCAGTAAAATTTTATGATTTATTTATGTTTTATGATTTTATGTGGCGGAACGCAAATCCATGGTATATTTATTAAGATTTTGGGGCTGACACCTAAGTTTATCCAGATTTTATAAAATCTATTCGGGTATTCACATCGATTTCCCTTGTTATGTGGTCTTAATTTTTTCTGTTTGTAAAACCAAATATTGTTTTTTTTTTACAGTTTCTGACAACAAAGTGAACTTTTCCTTTAGTTGTCGGTTTTTCATTTCAATTTGATATCCCGAGAGAATATGCCTTAGACCAGCAGCCCTGCCGTTAGAAACCTAACTGAACGAATAATGAATGTCGCTAAAGATAATCTTTTACTATGAAAAAAAAAGTCATTAGCTGGTGATAGGGTCGACTTATCTAGTAAAATCGTTTTTATAGTCCGATTTTAATCATAAATATTAGAGAGGTATGCGGCTATGCGAATACGATTATAAATACTTGTATGAAAAATCCGCTAGGTGGCGCTTGAGTCGATATATTCAAAAAATCTTTTTCATAGTGCCTCACTTAATCAGCTGACCATATGTTGATATGTATAAAATATTTCCCATAACGATTTTTTTCGTTAATTTTTTATACCACTTTAGTATGTAATACAACTTATATCAAAATCATTTAAATCACAGTTGGAAAACATTGTATAACTTGTTGAAATTTTATAAATTTTTATCAAAACTAGAACACGCTTGGGTATGCAGCTTTGTAGCTTATTTAGTTTTTGCAGACATTATTATACAAAAAATGTAATGAACTACAAAGCTACTTACCCCAAAAAAAGCGCTTTGAAGTTTTGAAGAATATTTGTTGAATTTTTGAAAGATTTTTACGAAGTTTTGATATTCTGATTTATATGAATTTTGTTATAAAACTAACAATTTTTTGAATACTTCAATATGATTGTGGTATCTTTTGTTAAACACACCATCTTTTCTCAGTGTAAAGTAGAACACAAACAACGAATTTCATCATTTGGTAGCATTGAAGTCAAAAAAGTGCCACATACTCCTACTCACATAGCCACACAAGATAAATCCCCAAAGGAACGTGTGTCTAATTGCAGTTGCATACTTTGCACGCCAGATGGCATATTCGCTCATGTCCTTTCAAGCACATAAGTGCAATTGTATTGAATTTTTTGAAAAGTCAATTGATATTCCCTCCAAACTAATGCCAACTTCTGCTCAACCCTTTCAAAATTTCAGACGAAATTCAAGTAAATGCCGGAAAACCCATTTGGTGTTGGTTATACTTGTGGTTTCGAGTGCAACAAATCAATGTGAGTGGTTGTTATTGTAATTACCAATGGTTTTGATTGTTGTAACACAGACAACAACAATACACTCTTACACATACATATCTAGCATAAATTGTCTGTGACTTGAGCTACAACGCGGGTAGTTTCAAATAACAACCAACTGACCACCAACTGCCAGCCAGCCAGTCAGCCAGCCAACAAGCCCAACTACAACAAATGCCAAGGCAATTGGGCATACGATGCATACATATTTTGGGGGTACCCAAAACGCCGAAGTCAATTTGCAATACCACAAACGTAGTCTAGTCCACCACCATTACAGCCTAACAACGCACACCACATTCTGGTACATTTGATACCCAGTGGGCGATAAGTCAGAATGTGTTCCTCAAATCCGAAACGACTAAATGGTTATAGTTAGTTGAAATACGAGCTAGCCCGCTAGTCGAGCGGTAGGCGGATGAAGGAGGCTATGCTGGAAGGGAGCGGTAGCAATTGACTGGGATGAAAATTTACACTTGAAATTTATATGCACAATATATAGTAACATAACAGTATATTGCTACTAGTGCTGGCTAGTTAACAGGCGTGGGCAGTTGTTGTTGTTTCTGCTATTGTTATTGATGCTGTTGTTGCTGTTGTTGTTGTTGGTGAGTATGGTATTGCATATTCTAGCGTGTGCCTGCCACATTCAATTGTGGTCTTGTACTTTGTATGCCACACGCGTTATGGACAATTAATTGTGCTCCTGCTACAATTTTACACCAAACACACACACACAAGCACACACATGCTTGCATTTTATACTTTTTCACTTATTGCTTGTATCGTTTGTGGCAATCAATCTACGCTCGTTTGAGAACGTTCTTTCCATATGCAATACCACAAACACCCACACACACATAGATATATAAATAAAAGATTTAGTGCCACTACAGTCGATTTTTACCCACACACACACACACACACACACACACAAACATATCATATCCCCTATGTATTTGTGATTGCATATGTATGTACAAATGTTTGCACTTGTGTGTCAGTTCCTTTTTATTGCCACCACTTTTATATCAATTTTTGCTTGTACAATTTATGACAATAACAACAATTTTATGTTTGTTCAATTCATCCTTTTTGCAGCTGCAGCAATTACAACGACAACAAGTACACTAGTAGCGTACATTGCAGGCAAAGGCGCAACAGTATCGGCCACAAAATGTTACTCGTCTTTGTACTATTTCTTTGCGTTGGACTATTGCCGGCAATTTATTGTATTGATGGTCTACAGGGACAATCGATTAAGGGTAAGTTACATACATACATATGTATGTAGGTTTATTATTTCAAAGTTCAATTATGAAGTATAATACTCGACTTTAATGAGAAATAAATAAAAAGTACTCAAAGAATATTTAACTGATTTGCTAAAAGAATATAACGCTTTTCGTATCTTTGATTGGCCAGTACCGTCATATGAAAGAACAATTAAAAATATATCCCAATAAATTCCAAATATTAGTTTGTGTGTGTATTAAGCTGTATCTCTTACAAATTTAACTACATACGCACATACATACATACGTTGAATTCCATAAAAATAATATCAAAATACTTAGTCCTTAGCCATTAGTTCTGTTGCAAGTTCAGACCGTTACAAAAAATAAAACTATAATACGGTTTTTAATAAAGTTAAATTGTATTCGAAATTATCATCTCTTGCCTTCACACAATCCCTCAAACGATTCGATCATTGATCAATAGTAGCACGCACAGTTCCTATTGGTATTGACGACGAAGCTGGAACCAAAGATTTTTTGAGACTCTCCAAATTCCTATGGGGGCATGCCATGCTCTTCAACTCTTACCACAAACTGTAGACCAATGGATTCAAATCTGGACTTCCAGACGGCCAATCTTCTGCTTCAATGAAACCAGGAATCAAAGAGAGTTTTTTTTAACTTCTTTACCAGGTCTTCTAAAACATCTTGTTGTTAAATTTTTAACACCTTTTTCCCAGAAGTGAAGAGGTGTAACGCCTTTACCGGAGACACTCCACCAAACCAAGCTACTGTAGCGGGATGGTGATCATGTTGATGACTTAGAATAATATTTTTTGCATTTCTGGAAGTTTTTGCGCAGATTTGGTTGTCGTTTTGCTTATTAAAAACTTCTTCAACAGTGATAATTTTCTCAACTGGAAAAAGGATACTTTCATGGCCGTTGACCGCGTGCCACTGAAGAAGCCGCTTGCATTTGGTGAGTATAATTTGCTTCAGGCGCGTTGCCAGAAGATAACCAGTTGACAAACAGTAGATTTTTATGTGGAGGTCATCTCAAATAAATCTAGACATTGATATGGTTGATATATCCATTTCACTTGACATATTTTCTGTTTAGTAAGGGAATTTCTATGAATGCTTTCGCGAACAGTTTTTATGTCTGAATTGGTTCGAATCACGTGGGGACGACCAACTTGTACTTTTATCATCAAATGTAGACGTTTGGGAAAAACGATCAATAGTGCGGTAAACAAACGTTTTCGAAATATTAAGTTATTTGAAAAGCTCACAAATTTCACTTGCGCTTTTTCCACACTTATGTAAAGCAATCCCCGATTTTCTTTAGCTCCCTACGCCATTGTTAATAAGCGAAAGCAAACACTGAACTGATTAATATACATATATCAGTAGACACTGCATACAAATTATAATAAAAAATAACGACACTTTTTTCTGCGAATTATCCTCGCTGTATGCATTGTAAACTTTGTAACAGAATTTATGGCAAGACTAAGTAGATTGAAATTTAGTGTTTCCTTTTTTAATTTGAATTATTTATGATCATATACAGGCATTTCCCAAAATTCGAAAAATTTGATATCGATTCGATGTAGAAAATTTTTTTCCAAATTCTGAACCACAATACTTGGCATTTTAACTATTTACATCAAGGCGAATTCAAATAAGGTGGTGTTATAAGTACAACTATAAAATTCCCATGTATTTTGTTTTTCCTTTTGCTTAAGTGTTGCCAAAATTTACATTCATTTTGTTTTGCTTTTGCGGGGTGTGAAAGCTGATACGCAAAAGCAAAAACAAAATACACGTAGGTGAGTAAAAAAAAATCAAATCGGCTGCTATAGAAGCTACAGTTATGAATTCGCCTTGATTTATGTTATATGGCAGATGCTTATTTTATAGTTTCCATATATAAGTAAAATATTCAGACCTTTCAACAGATGCAATAAAAAATATTTGGCAAATCGTAAGATTTCAAATTTTTCGATTTTCAGTAGATGACCGATAGTTAATTTTATAACGAAGTGAGACAAAGTTTCAAACTTTATAGAAAATGTATAAAAGTTTCAGAAAGTAAAAACAGTTTCTAATTTCGGAACAAGTAAAGAATGGGGTCCACTGATCTTTTAAGAAAAAAGGTTGGTGTGACCCGCATTTTTTTTTTGCCGATGGGGTACAACTCTTTTGGCGTAAATTTATATGGCGGGTGTTATGGAGGGGTAAAAAGGGAATTTTCAATATTTTCCAAACTATTTAACCGATTTCAAAAACTTATGGTTCGAAAGGTCTGATCTTTCACCTGCATGTTTGTATAGGTATGTATTATATTTATATATATTTTGAGAAAGTCAAAAAAAATATAGATTTTGCCAATTTTTTCATAAAATCTACATTTTTTTTTTTTTAAATAAGCAATTAACCATAAGTTGAAAATTTTATCTGCTGCTCTTGGCAGTGTAGATGGCCTTAGCTGCGCTATGAAAAGTAACCCTGTCCGATCCAACACCAACGGCTATGATAACTACAGTATTTTTGCATGCAACCACTTTCTGCGTAGGCGTTCGTGTGCGCTTCAAAAAAAGACAAATATATTTTTACAAATAATTGAATGAAAGAATTTTTTTCGCACTATTTGAAAAAATATTCTTACATATAGTACTATGTAGGATATTACGTGTTTTTTAAAGAAACAAAATATTTTTTTATGAAATGAAGGGAATTATTTAATTTTTTTCTGTTCTCGAAATATAGTTGCTATATACAAATATAAGTGATAGTTCCCTTAATTACCTTTCCAACCATATACACATTTTTTTAATCGGATTAACAGTTTTGGGAATATAAGCTCTTAAATATATTAACAATTTCCGCTTTATCCTTTCATAACAACCCCATATTAATTTGCGTCAAACAAGTTATACAAATTGTAAGAATCCGTAGAAGAAGGCGAACCATGCCCATTTTTAGCTCAGTGGACCCTATTATTTACCTATGCCCAAATTTTTGAGTGGCCAAAAATTCTTGTGAATTTTTGTTAGTTTTTTTTTTTACAAAAAAAAAACCAATTAAAAAGAAAACAACAATATATATAGCCACGTGAAACTTACACTTTATAGTATTTGAATTGAAGAAGCTATAACACTGAATCTTGAAAAATTTAGAATTTTTTAAATTTGACAAATTTTTATAATTTTTCGGGAAAGTTGAAAATTTTGACTTATATGGTTTTTGTTATAGAATTAAGTATATGCTCATAAACAGTAATTTAAATTAAATAAAGAAAACACTCAACTGCCAAAACTAGCAAATAAATTTGCTGCTATTAAAATTAAAACAGGTAGAACAACGACCAAAAAAAAAAGAATGTTTTAGTATTTAAAACCATATCAACCAAATTATATTTGATATTGTTTTAAATTTTGAAGGCTTTGACTGGTACCAATCCAATATGCCTTAACTACCTTACGACATACGGGTGAAAATTTACCCCTATTAAAAAGTTAAAAGTTCCTTGTTTTTCTCAGTATTTGCTTTTTTTTAATAATATCTCTTTTATCTATTTTTCTTAAAAAAAAATCATCTTTAATGAGTGACAATTGAGAAGGAATAAATTTCTTCTGCTACTTATGAAATATTTAACTAAAGGTTTATTTTTTTAACTTCAGAAACAATGAAACAAAAAAAAAATTTTTTTGTTTTGATAAGTATTGCTTTTCAAAAGTTGACACAAAGTAATATTATATATTGCAGTTTAAAAATATTTGATACGTAAAATGTTTGCTTTAGTTGGTATATCAAGTTTTAATAAATTTTTTACTTCCTCTATCAAACTTGCCAGCGGTCTGGATTTTTCGAAATTTTGAAAGAAATGGCCATCAATTTCTTACAAATTAAAAACTTTGCTTGAGATATCAAAAATAACGACATTACTGTTTCATAACAGTTTCTTTTTTTACATTTTGGATAAAAGTTATAGCTCAAACCTTTATTTTTTACGTTCTGTGGTATTCAAATCTTACAACAACATCTTACTGTGTAAAATGAAAAAAAAAGTTTTTTAAATTAAATTAAAATAACAACACCTGCAAAAATTTAATGTTTTTTTTTTAGTTTGCGGTATTAGTGTCGCTATTTATGATTATTATACGGTAAGCGAAAATGCCCTAAAAATTTTGTTATTTAGTTTCATTGTTCTGATCTACTAATGCCATTCGCCATCACTGTGATCAGTGATAAATAAAATGAAAAATATTGCATAATTTTAGGCGTTACATTTATGCTGTACAATGCGTTTGTATGGGTTTACTTTAGCAGCAGCAATTAATTCATTTAGCGGAAGCACAAAAATTCATAAAAAGTGCTAGAAACATTCCCACAAATAATTGTAACTACTATTCGAAATTAAACAAAGCATTGTTACAATTTAATTTTTGTAGCTATCAAAAAAAAATGTTAACTTTTTTATGCAAAGTTTTTTTAAAT
The DNA here is from genome assembly GCA_951828415.1 of Anomoia purmunda. NCBI lineage: Eukaryota > Metazoa > Arthropoda > Insecta > Diptera > Tephritidae > Anomoia > Anomoia purmunda. The sequence continues at coordinate 32,746,798 of OX639996.1, forward strand.
AAAACATTTATTATGGCAACTGCAAAGGCTTGTAGCTGGTACTCGTGTAACAATCATTTCATTGGCGGTAAAATGTGAACTGTGCGTTTTTTGTTGTAAAAAGTTATTTCCATATTTTAAAATTTATGGCATATAAAATATTTTAAAATTGGTTAAAAAGCGTACTCCTACGCCATCGCACATCATTCCTTCCTTTCTTTTAAGCTCTTTATTCTTTACTCATCCACACACAGATGCATTTGGTGAATTCTCATTGACGGACATGATCAGCGTGCATTCTCAGGGCATCGAATATGAGGAGGCAGATGATGGATTTCCATCGTATAAATTTTTTCCCACATCAGATGTTAAAACTTCATATCGCGTTCTGCTGCCGGAAAAACTTTACGAATTCGCGATACTTGTAAAATTTTTACCGAATAGTCCCAAAGGTGGTTATCTTTTTAGTGTGGTGAATCCTTTGGATACTGTTGTACAACTGGGTCTACATCTATCGCCGGTTATTAAGAATGTATGGAATGTTTCATTGCTCTACACGCAGTCAGATCAAAATACTGTCAGTCGAAAATTAGTCAGCTATCAGTTGCCGTACAGGGGCAAGGAGTGGACGACAATTTCTTTTCAGGTACTCAGCGATAAGGTGCTCTTCTACTACGATTGCGAATTGAATGAAACCACATCGGTGGTAAGGGAACCACAGGAATTGGTCTTCGATTCGGCTTCGACTTTATATTTAGCGCAAGCAGGTCTTATATTAACTGGACATTTCGAGGTAAGTGATTTTGTATGCGATTTATTATCAGTATTATTACTTTTTTTTGTTTGAAACGCCTTTTGGGAAAGTACACATGCGGGAGAGTGGATATGTTATATCGGAATGTGTTTTAAATATATGTATATATATATATATACCAGAAGTCTCAGTAGGTAATCGTATGCAGAAAATTTGGCAAAAGCACTTAGCTTAATTACTGAACAGCTATAATAATATGGAGAAATCAAACATATTCAGGGAATTAATATTCATTAAAGAATTGTATAATTTGCAATCAAAATTTATATTCTATTTTACTTACGTATTTGTAGTTTATGCCGTATTGAACATATGCGACTAAATGGCGCTCATAGAATTGCTAAAGTGGAACCTTTAGACACATTTTTAAAAGCAAACTCTTTAAAGTAAAAATATCTGATGATTCTTAATGAAATAAAATTGAGGACTTAATTGAAGGAAAATGGATGTTACTAGAACCAATTAACCGGACTTCGAAAAACTACGAAGCAAGAGTAATTAAAAATAATGTATTTATCTTAACAATACAAATATTAAGTATAAAGTTTTTGAGTGAGTCACTAAATGAATGAGTGTGTGAGTATGTTTGTTAATTCTTCGCACCGAAAACGCTCAACGCCTTTAGATACAAATGGGAACAAAAATATCTTATAATCTGACTTGACATATAGAATTTTGTATGAAGAGAGCTTTTACCTATTTAAGCTGTTAATTGAATTGGAAAAATAAGTCAAATCACATATTGGGATTTAGTGACTAAAAAAATTTGGATAAAATCTGATAAATAGAGTCTATAATTTGAATTGCTATTTAGAATAGTTTTGCTATCTGTTTCAAAGGTTAAACTCAATTAAATTAATGTGGCCCTAGACTAGGCTTGCCATAAATTCAAACCCGCCGACCAGGACACTTCCAAAAAAAGAAAAACAACAGATGTCATAGAAAATAAAATATGTATTTCATATAACATTTTATATAACCACAAAAAAAAGTTCATATAAAAATAAAAATTTGGCGTAAGCTTATACCGTTGTTTTTCAACCATAAAAAACAAAAAAAACATAGTATTTCTCTGAAGATTTTACTTTTTTTAAAACCTCCTCGGCATCTTTTATATAATTATAAAATTCACAGCATGTCATATTGAAGTTGAACTTGCACTGGATACTATTTTCCAAAGTATCAACATGTAAAGAATTCCATTCTTTGGTCCATTGAGCACATATTAAAGAAAATACGCGCTCTACATAAGCATTATGACTAGGTATTGCGTATAAATATTGAACCATTTTTAGCAAATTTTGTTTTCATTCCTTTTCTAAAGTTTAAAAAAAAAATAACCATTTTTCCATTGTGTCCTTTGATTTTAAGATTTCTTGATTTGTGTTTAAAAATGATTTAAGATATGCAACTTCTTCGAAACATTCATCAGACAGGACGATATTTTTTCATACAAATAGGTAATAGTTTTTTGAACGTCCGCCCATTCAGGAATATAGTCTAACTTCATCCAATTAAATGTTGCAAATTTTTTTAAAGGGACGACCCAGTTATTTAAGTAGTTAACTGCTGACTCAAAAAAAGTTTTAGTGTCATTTTCAAAATTTAAAATTTTGTCTGCATTTGCATCACTGTTTTTCAAACTGGTCAAAATAATTTGCGTTTGAATTCCGGTAAAATTGTTCTCAAGTCTATATTTCAAATCACCATGAGTTTCTTTTAAAATTAATTGAACTTCCATTATTGTTAGTAATTAAGTCAGTAATTAATTTTGGCGCTCCTTTTTCAACTTCACAAAATTCTTATAGGGGTTTCCAAAGCTGCAATATACGCACTATTGCAGGCAATAATGACAACCATCGACTTCTTGAGTATGAGAGTATTTTGTGAAACGTTACTTGTGCGTTTTCACAAAACTCTTTTAGTCGCTCACTCCTTACCGTAAAGATGCTGAAATATTTAAAAATCTTCAGCACAACTGCTTCAACGTCAATAGACAGCACATCTGTAGCCGTTGATATTGTATTATGGAGAATATGAGCGGAACAACCAGATCCCTCTATTTCTCTATCCAATACGTCTCTCAATTTGTAAAAGACGTTATTTATGCCTTGCCTTTCTCTCCCACCAAAATTAGTGTTTGTATTATCGGCTCCAAATGCCATAAGATTTCGTAGTGGAATATTAGATTTTTTTAAAGAATCGATGCAAAATGTTGTAATTGTGTCAGATGTTTCATTGGGCAATGATTGTATTTTTAATACTTTAATTTGTAAGCCTTCTGCCTCGGTAAAATAATGAATAAGTAGTGGAAAAATTTTCTCAGCTTTGTGATTGCGGGAATCAGTTGATATTCCATAGAATGGAACAAGGTGTTTAAGTATTTCGGTAAATTTGTCAACTGAATGTGGCCCCAAAACATGTTTTATTAGAGCAGTAGTTTTGGTTCTGGCAGTAGATTGTTTGGCAGCGATTTCTGAATCCGGATACAATAGAGAATCTAGTTTTGTGGTACAATCTGTAGAGTTGAATGAATTGTGGTGATTAATTATTTTGAAGGCACTGGTTATTTCCGCAACTTGTATTGAACGCTCCAGTTTTGAATTTTTTTTTTTACCATATAAGAACTTATTTCATTTGAACTTGATGCAGTACATAACTTTGATTTATGTTTAGCGCTTTTGACATGGTCTTCTATACTTGTTCTCCCACCATTCGCTATAGAAATTTCAGCACCACATATCGTGCAATGCACTTGATGGTCAGTTTTGCCTTTTTTAATATAAGATCATTCAGCTGTGTAGCTTTCAGAGAACTTACGCTTCCTTTTTGGCATTTGCTTCAATAGAAAAAATAACATTTGAAATGATAAAATAAGAAAGAAATAAGAAAAACTTACAAGATGTTAACATCACCACTCAACAAACACGCCAAAAGCAAACAAACGAAATCAGATGTTCGTGTTGGAGTAGAAAAAGTTTTTGTTATAGATTTTTGATTATTGATAACTAAAAGCTAAACTAGAGATGCAAAAAGAAAAGATATCTTTATTGATCTACTTATATTTAAAAACCAGGACAATTTGAAAAAGGACCAGGACACCAGGACAAACTAACTGAAACCAGGACAAATCCTGGAAAACCAGGACGAATGGCAGCCCTACCCTAGACGCTAGCAGTCCTTTTTCATTGTAAGCGAATGATTTATCTCTCGTCCTTCAGATAATAATTGTTTTCCACCTTTCTAAATAAAAAACCGCTTGCCTATTATTTAAATAATTTTATTATCGCTGTAAAAATATTCTTTTTACACAACCGATTCGTTCTATTCCCCAATCGCTACTGCTCTCATCTCGCTCGAACATCCTCCGGCCTTGAGACTCGATACCTCTCGAGGCTCAACAGGTTCAACTGGTAGGATGCAAAGCTTCTGTACCGGACGACTAATGGTGTTATGACCAGTCCAAAGGGTTACATTGCGAACTAATCCGTCGCTGCCTGGATGCAATGCAGTAACTCGTCCCATTTTCCATAAAGTCGGTGGAGTAGCTTCGTTTTTAATTACCACTAAGTCGCCGACCTTCATGTTTTGCCTAGCTTCTCGCCATTTGGGACGCTGCTGAAGTTCATGAAGGTAGCTATCGCTCCATAGTTTCCAGAATCTCTGAGTGATGAGCTGCCGAGACTGCCAATAGCTCAGCCGATTCTCCGGCCATTCCACAGGAATATGCTCGCCTAGAGCAGGAACCAAGGCTTCTCCAATTAGTAAATGACCGGGGGTCAGGGGATTCAAATCGCGAGGATCCGCACTTTGTGCGCATAATGGACGGGAGTTGAGGACCGCCCCTATCTCTGCTAATAATGTCTGTACAGCTTCTATGGTCAATAGTCGTGCGCCCATGACCCGACGCAGATGATGTTTGACCGCTTTAACAGCAGCCTCCCATAGGCCTCCCTGATGTGGGGCGGATGGAGTAATGAAATGCCACTCAGTTTGTCGCGCTGATAACTGCTCGAAGAGATCTGAGGTTTGCCAAGTCTGCAACATTCGACCCAACTCTCGCTCGGCACCTACAAAATTGGTCCCATTGTCGCTCCAAAGATGCAAGCAGTGCCCATAACGCGAAGTGAAGCGAATAAATGCCATTAGGAAGGCATTGGTGGACAAATCTGATACGAATTCTAAGTGTACGGCCTTGGATACCATACACACGAATACCGCTATATAACCCTTTATGAGCAGATTTCCTCTTCGGCGATCTGGACGTACCTGTATGGGTCCTGCATAATCAACGCCTGCATGCAGGAATGGGCGCGCTGGACGTACTCGGCAAGCTGGCAAATTTCCCATCATTTGTTCCCCCATTTTTGCTCTCAGCCTTTCGCACATTATGCAACTCTTGGTTAAGGACCTTGCTAATGCTCGTATACCGATAACCCAATACTTCTGCCTTAATGACGCTATTAGCTGTTGAGCGCCGCAATGTAGTAGTTTCAGATGCGTTGATTGAGCTATTAGCCAAGCCAACTTGCCTTTCCCTGGCAATATTACTGGATTCCGCTGACATTCAGGTAAGTTTGCCTCCTGTAATCGCCCGTTCATACGCAGTATATCATCTTGAAGAAACGGTGCCAAGCTTGCAATCCCGTTTGACAATCGAGAGTCATTAGCTGAGCCCTTTCCCTGACCCGAATGTTTCAGCTTCCGAATGTCATCCTCAAAATAATCCCATTGCTCTTGCCTGATCCAGAAGGAAAGCGAATCATCTAGTTCCGTAACGCTCAAATGTAATTTACGTCTGTTTGCTAATAAGGCTTGGCAGTTGTTGGTGAATCTAAACACCCAAGCCGTTACCCTAATTAAACGAGTGATCGATGAGTATCGATGCAATAATGATTCCTCATTCATCAATAGTGCGCCAACGTTGGAAACAAGCTGATAATCACCGGGCAGTTGTCGCCCTGGTGGTAATATATTTCCCCTGCTGACCTTTCCTCGACGGCATTCGTTGTTCACCTCTGTTTCGGCTTTTTTATTTATATCTTCTAACAGCTTCGGCCACATGCCTTCCGGCATCCGAAGAAAATCGGGACCATGCCACCATAGTTGGGAGGCGATTAGTTCCTCCATCGACATCCCTCGGGAGATAAGATCTGCCGGATTAACTTCGGTGGGCACATACCTCCACTCGCAGTCTGCTGTGTTTTTATTTATTTGCCGTACTCGATTCGCCACAAATTGTTTTAAGCTACCACTGTCTCGCTTTAACCAACACAAAACTACTATAGAGTCCGACCAACAGTTACTCGAACTGATTTTTATCCGATGATGAGTCTTGCAAATAGACAGCACGCGTTGCATTAAATCGCTGAGCAATGTTGCTGCACGCAACTCAAGTCTTGGTATAGTCTCCGTACGTAAGGACGCCACTCTAGATTTCGTTAGCAATAGATTGGATGTCGCTACTCCATTGTCCTGTATCACCGCATATATTGCTGCTCCAAACGCTTGGGTAGATGCATCGGAAAATCCATGCAAAGTCATATTTAGTCGTCGTGCGTAGCCTATCCAACGCGGTATACGAAGGTTACTAAACTGTTGTATTTGTGACACAATTTTCTGCCAAGCCAACCTCAGCGTTTCAGGTAGCATTGTATCCCAACCCAATTTTTCCTGCCAGATTTTCTGAAGCAAAATCTTTGCATTTATTATAAATGGTGATGCCAGCCCATCCGGGTCATAAATTCGGGCCGTTACACTTAAAACCATGCGCTTAGTCCAGCAAGCAGAATCAACCTCTGGCAAAGATTTCATTATAAACGCCAATTCATCCGTTGAAGGAATCCATTTAAGACCTAGCACTGAAGCTTCCATATGCGTGCTCAGCCATGTGTCGTCCATATCAGATTGTAAACCAATAGAATGCTGAATATCATTGGAATTTGACCGCCATTTAGTAAGCTCGAAGCCCCCCGAAGCCAAAAGTTGTTGTAACTGCTGACATAAGAGCAACAATTCCTCTTCCGTATCTGCACCTGCCAAGCAATCGTCCATATAAAAATTGTTCAACACCGCCTGAGCCCCTTGAGGCCACCTGCTGGCATTATCTCTAGCACACTGCTGCATTGCTCTAACTGCACAAAAGGGCGCGGATGCCATCCCGAATGTTACTCTAGAGAGCCAATACTCAGCTATTTCCCCTGTCTCGTTCCTCCAAAATATTCGCTGCAAGTCCCAGTGTTGAGGTGCTATTTTTACCTGCGGGAACATCTGCTTAATATCAGCTGATACACCATAAGCGTGCAAGCGAAATCCCCAAAGGAGATCGATTAAATCCCGTTGCAACTTGGGCCCGATCATTTGAACGTCGTTCAACGAAACCCCAGAATCAGTCAAACAGGATGCATCGAACACCACCCGAAACTTTTTCATTATTGCATGGTGTGGAATATAATATGGTTTACCTTCTGGTGGTCTCGTTGCTAGTCTTAGCCAACCCTTCGATATATATTCGTTTATAAAAGTCTGATATTTTTCTTTTAACTCTGGCTCCCTCTTGAATCGTTGCTCTAACCGTAAGTATCTTTGAAGCGCTGTCGCACGATTAGAACCAATACGATTCCAATCGCGACGAAGAGGAATTTGTAAAACATAACGCCCTTCCTGTGAATCGAAGGTGTGCGTTTCCAAGAAATGGGCTTCGCACTCCTGCTGTTCGGCTGTCCAGTTTGATTCATCACCCGGCAAAATTTCTGCTTCAAAAAGTCGTCGAACTAATTGCTCTAGATGGCGATCGTCTTCCAATTCATCGACTTGCGTTGTTATATTGGCTGCAACAACCACTGGGTTTGCCGGGATCTCGCCGAAAAGTAACCAGCCTAAGCGAGTTTCTTGCGCCACAAATCCGGAAGATAATCGGAGCATATTTTCCTGCATCAGTTGAGCCCACACCCCAACACCTAAAAGCATCTGCACTGGTGCTGGTTGATCGAACGTTGGATCTGCCAAAAACTCGGATATATGTCTCGGCAAGCCTTGCCTCTGTAACCGCCTTTGGGGTAACAACATTTTCTCCAATACTGACGGAACAACGAGGCATGTAATAAAAATCCGAAACTCGTCATTGTGAAGCGACAACAGATGGCCTGAAATCGCTCTGTTGCAAACATGAGACTCTGACCCCATAGCGGTAGAAACTCCAATTCTTGTTCGGTGCATATAGATTTGATTATGTGTGACTATATCTTTACTGATCAGATTTACTTGTGCCCCAGTGTCACATATCGCACGCATTCTCACCATCATTCCACTATGAGATACAAACCGCACCTGAGCGGTAGCCAATAAACTAGAATGGTAATCGATAACTCCTCCCTGCATATTAGTCAAAGCGCATACTTCTTCTGACGGCTCTAATAAAGAGACAGTACTGAAAACCCCGAGGCCGGTTTCCACTTCGGTTACTATTTGCTACTGCTCCTCACTCGTTCCCGTTTCCACTGTTGCCAACATTGACACTTGAGGGATCTCATTGGAGTTTGAGGTTAACTTCGGGCAAATAATGCTATTATGAGGTGCTCTAGCGCACCTGGGGCAACGACTTAACAAACAGTTTCGAGCAGTGTGCCCTCTTCGTAAACAATTCTGGCATAATCCGAGTTCAAAAATTCGCTTTAACTTCTCTTCACGACTCATACGTCCAATCACAGGGCACCGATGAAATGCATGATCTCCGGAACAGCTAAGGCAAGGCCTATAGTTAACAGTTGACGAAACATTTGATCTCATGCGCTGATTCATCGACGGATTGTTCATTTGCCTCTCGCTGTAATTAGTGACGGGTTTGTTAGTATGGCTCAATAACCCGCTGCAGCGACGTTCAAGCCATGAAAAAAAGTCTCTCTGCAAATTTGGGATTCGATCCGTAGGCCGTGCCATTTCCCACTGACTACGCGATACGCTGTCTAACCGTGACTCAAGGAAGTTCAAAATAAATAGGTCGCGCTGCTCTTCGGCCCTCAGTTGTCTCGCTACCATACGCATGCTGTTGCGCGTAACATCAAGCATATCCCTAATTAATGCATGGGTAGCCCTTGGCCAAACCGGCAAGTCATAAATTGCCGAGCAGTGTGCTGCATGACACAAATATTCATTATCATATGCCAAACATAATGTTTTCCACGCATCAATGAAGCTGTTGTCTCGCTGAGGCCAATAACCCAAGGCTCTAGCTGCATTCTCCTTCACACAGCCTTGGAGACGGCGAAGCCGTTGCAGATCCGTGAGGTGTGGGTTCTGTATCACCTCAGCAGCAAATATGTCTCGAAACTGAATCCACTCTCGATGATCACCGCTAAATATTGGAAGGCGATCCGCCAATGGTAATTCTGCAAACTGAGGTGGCAATGAGTGGGTAGTAGCATGGTTGCACAATGTTGTCGAAGAGATTGGTTCAATTGCCTTTATTTTCTGGCATAACTCTGCCCGAACCTTGACGTAGATGTCTTCAACCTCTTGCTGACGGGCAAGATCATTCGCCTGCTGTAATTCATCTCGCAAGCCCTGTTGCAACTCACGAAATTTTGCTTCAAAATTTTCCCAAGCTTTAGTTAAAATATCAAGGCGAGTCCTAATAATTTCAACATTCATATCGTCGGACGAAGTCGATGCCAACCAATCGGACTGGCGCTGAATTTGGGATATAGCATAATTTATATCTATCCGCATATTCCGATTTTCTACAATGACTTCGACCTCCGCCGTTTCTGAATTTTCTGCAACAGGTGTGGGATTATCCCCGCTGATTGCGTCCTTTTTTTTATGCATTACCATATTTCGAACCCCGCCTGAGAAATTAAAAGAAAAAAGATCGATGCCGCTTAAAGAAAACCCGAAATACCTAATTACTATAAACTTTATTCTATAAGTCGCTCAAAATATTCGCATAACACTTCGCCGTGCATAACAAAGATGAATCCAATGATATCTACATGTCTCCAATATCATAACTCCGCCTATGAAATTTAAACATAATACGCTAATACACCTATCCCCGAAAGTGCTTCAAGTCGCCGAATCATTGCATACCAAGTCGCACTGAACCAATAATTACATGATACTTATAATAAAAGCCGCCGGAGTTACATAAAAAGTCGCAGATATTTTTTGTTGTATATTTCGCATTTGAACCTTTTAAAGTGCATTTATTATTGTGCATCGAATCGCTTATTTATATGTATAACTTTAAGTCGCTGTTGCATCTAAGCTCGCAGTTACGCGCATATACCCATCGCGGATCAAGTCGCTTTCCAATTTCGCATAACACAATCTAGCCTCAAACAACACGCAAAAATACGCACCATTCGCCTTTATTGCGTTTTTTATGTTTGCTGTCTTCTCTACGCTGCGCTTCCTCCCTTCTCCAGCATCTAGTGATACCCTAGCACGCTTGCTCGCCCTTGCTACTGGAATATTCTGCTCTGCCTCTCTCAACGTCTTTGCTCCCTTTATTCTCGGCATATTTCCAATTGAAAATTCTATAAAAAAAACAATATTATAATAGGGCTTTATTTTTAAAATATTTATTATGTAGAAACGAGTCCTACGCAGTCTAAAATAATCAGCCTCAATTGACCTTAATCGGAAATCTCCATGTACGCACGAAGAGTGAAAATAAAGAACTGCTGAAATTTTTCAGCGAGAAAGCTTCCACACATAGAAGATAAAATCGTCATAGGAACATAATGATAAACGAATTGCTTATTACATATGTACATATGTACATTATATTCTCCCTTTTCATTCGCACACTCAGCAATCCAATAACGAGTATAGAAAAAAAACAAACTGAATTGCCCGTATCTACCTACTTACGCATATACATACATACATAGTTATGTACATACTCAAATTACCCGCACGATACATATGATACAATAAGAACATATGGACTGCCGAAACATTCGCTGAAATTCATTTTGGACTGTTCCATAACCAAAAACCAGCAGTAGAGCAAGCAAACGCAACAATATGCACACATATGTACATATAATTTACATACATCGTTTCCAATTCTGCCATCGCCGCTACTCTTCGTTAAATTGAACGAAATACACAAGCGAGTGTTCACCTGTGAACCTAGAATATTCTATGTGATTCGTACGCACTGTAGTGGAATTAGAACGACCAGTACAAGAGCAAAAATTCAATTATACCGAATACATACTTTTCGCACGCAATTAGTGTCTCAAACCTTCCTTCTATTCGCTTTTTCGCTGACGCCCTCCACCTAATCGACTGTAAATCCTTAAACCCTTCGGCTCGAAGGACCAAAATGTTTTCCACCTTTCTAAATAAAAAACCGCTTGCCTATTATTTAAATAATTTTATTATCGCTGTAGAAATATTCTTTTTACACAACCGATTCGTTCTATTCCCCAATCGCTACTGCTCTCATCTCGCTCGAACAATAATAATAATACATTAATGAATCAAACCAAATACTACAGTAAGGGTATGAAAAGAAAGCTTCAAAGCTTCATTGTTTAGTCTTATAACAGAAAGTTACCATCTGTTAAAAGATAAATTAATATAAATGGAATTTTACGGTATGGAGTTTAAACTAAAAAGATTTAGAAAACCTTAATTTCGAAAATATTTTTGTACCTTATATACATTTATTGATTGAAATTAATCGGCCCCTCGGACGTTCTGACCACTTCCTTCCGTCAAACAATCGAAAGTACGAACAAACGAAAACTAGGAAAGTTCCAGGTTACTTTTTTATGAGACAGCGCCTCGAAAGATGGACATCATCGCCTTTCCACCCTATGCCAGGAAATCGATTGGAACATCGGACGTTTCGATCATTCCGTCAACAAAACACCACAGAACAAACGCGATGGTGTGCACAATAAACGTAAGAGTTCGAGCTTACTCCACCAACAGGCAGCGGCTCGGAAACTCATACCTTCCGACTGCCAAAAACGCGGCTTGGAAACTAAGCCCTTCCAGCCGTCTAGACAGTGGGAGTGAAACGCGTCATTCTAATATGATGCGCAGCCGAAACACTAGGGCTCGGTTGGTATCTCTTCTTTTCAGACAGCGTCAGCTATACAAGTACCGGAATATTGATGTGAATCGAGTTATGTATCCAATGTCACAATGCACATATTCAGTCTAAAGTTAATGTTTTCAACCTTTTTTTATTTTAATACTGTCAGAGTAAATGTACATACAAATTTTTTAATACTTTGTATTAAATTACAAAAAAAAAATGATACCACTATATATATGATGCTAATATCTATCAAGATATTGACTACAAATTATTCAATGACATCCTTTATGATGCTTTGTAAGGACTACTTTCGTATGATATTCCTCATGATATCCTTATAAATAAATACACTACTTGCTCATTACGCTATTTGATGCAGTGACAGCAAATATATTATATGAATTTTAGCTTTATTCTATTCTATTCTTTTTTTATCTTTTAAATTCGAAATAGCTATACATTTTTGTAGAATATTTAAGTTAATATGTTGTTTACCAGTGTTGAGAGCAAGTAGGCTATATTCATCTAATATATTCTTATTATATTAAAGTACATATTTACGTAGCAAGATTATTATTATTAAAGGGAAAAAGCGGATAAAACCTTATACAAACACTTAGGACAAAATTAAAACTAGTTAACTTGATAGATTTTTAATTATATCATTAGTTGAATATGCAAGTTTGTCGATGAATATGACGTAATCAATGTGTGATTTATTGTGTAATCTTTCAGTAGAATAAAAGAAGGGTAAGTTAAATATAATTTTTAGGATTTTGTTTAGAAAGATCTGTAATTTATCAATGTGGCACTTCACGCAGTTATACCAGACTGGGCAACCGTAGCTTAAAGTAGGTTTGAAAATAGCTTTGTAGATAATTAATTTGTTATCAGTAGATAGTTGTGATCTGCGATTTATAAATGAGTATAAGATTTTAATTAGTTCGTTGGCTTTAAGAAAAGATTGTTGTATGTGAAGCCCAAACAATAGTTTTTTATCTAGGTATAGTCCAAGATATTTCAAAGAATCATTCCATGGTATGTCAACTGAATTTAGATGTAGCTGAGTAGATGGTCAATGGCTGGCTTTTCGCTTACGTGTGAAGAATATAGCTTTAGTTTTACTAGAGTTTACTTCAATTTTCCAGCGATTGTAATATTTGGAAATGACCTCTAACGAAGTTTGGATGTTGCTTATGATTTTTAATGGACTATTTCCAGAAGTAAAAACTGCAGTATCGTCTGCTTTAGCTTTAAGAATTTCAAAAATTATTATTAGTTTCTCTTGAGAAAGATACAATAAATAACACTGCGTAACAAAAATTAAAAAAAAAACCTGCGGTCATGATTTTGTTAATAGTTTTTATTAACATTAGTAGCAGGCTTACGAACTGTGTTTTTACTTTTTTTGGATTGGCTCTAGTTCTTGAGATAAACGAAACTTAAGAAATTAATGAAAAAAAATTTTATGGCCCAGTTCCAGTTGTATTAATTTAATTATTCCTCAATAAATTTTGTTATATAAATTATTAAAACAAGTAGTTCGTTGGTTTAAATATTTTATTTCCCTTGCAAGAGAGCAAGGGCAGCCGGTTAAGTCGGGTGAGTTAATACAACTAAACATTAATTCGACGACTTCACCTAAATACCTGAAAACTCTAACAGTTCCTGCTAGCCGCTGCACGTTATCGACCACGTGACTTGTAAATGCAATTCGACAATTTACTAAATACCCCTGTTTTATATGTGCAAGAAATGAACATTGGATTAGAAAGGACTGGCCGGTGAGCGACCCACTGATAAGCCGAGAAAAAATCATTCTTCCTCTAATTCACATCAAGCTTGGGCTAATGAAACAGTTCATCAAAGCCCTTGATAAGACAGGTGACTGTTTCGAATATGTGTGCAAAAAATTTCCAGTCCTTAGTATGGAAAAATTAATAGCAGGAGTCTTCGATGGCCCACAAATTCGTACCCTTCTAAAAGACACTGAATTCTTAAACCATATGTCACAAATTGAATCTGAAGCCTGGCTAAGCTTTGTTCATGTAGTCAAAAATTTTTTGGGAAATGATAAATCACCAGACTATACAAAACTAGTTGCTGATATGCTTCTCAATTTTCGCAAACTAGGAGCTAAAATGAGCATTAAATTACATTATTTACAAAGTCATTTGGACAAATTCCCGGACAACCTAGGCGATTACAGTGAGGAACAAGGTTAACGGTTCCACCAGGACATAAAAATAATGGAAGAAAGATACCAAGGACGATGGAACGACCACATGATGGCAGAACTTAATACGGGATTGTCCTGAACAACGACATCATAGGAGGTCCTACAGAAAAAGTTTTTTGTAATTTTTTTTAAAATTAATTAATGAAAATAATATTTTTTTTTTATTTTTATATTATTTTTATACAGGCGCGCAATAAAAATATAATTTAAATCCATATTGGTATTTTTAATTAGGTTTTTTCGTGAAATAGTTAAAAGTCTTTATCTGAAAAACTAGAGCCAATTCGATAAAGCTGATATTATTTTCGTAATCAGCGCCCCCAAATTACCCTAAATCGACTTATAAATCTCCGACCGCAAAATTTTGTTCCGCAGTGTAATTTTCTAGTCTGTAAAAATATAAGGCTCATTTTATTGAGAATATATAAAATATATACTACACCATTTCCGATTGCAAATGAGAAATCACGAATTGAATATCAGAATATTCATTTGGTAAGAAAACGTCAAATGGAAATGAAAATGCGTCAAATAGGAATGAGAAACTAATTTTTATTACATTTTTTTTCAAATCAAAATCATATAATATTATTCAATAAAATTTTTGTGCTGAGCACTTATCATATCATATTTGGATGGGTTCCGTGCGGAACGATGATGAATGTTGAAATGCTCTTGCCAATTCTCCACTTATAATAGTGAATTTTACTTCATCCACGAGGTTTTCTAAATGCTGAAGTCGCTGATTATTTCGCATTTTCATTTTACGCTTTCGGAATTTCATCTGACATCTTCGTATTTTCATTTGACGTTTTCTTATTTACAATTGACAATTCTCATATTCATTCAACGCAATTTAAAATGACTAATCTTATTTACAACTGTATATTCTTATCTCCAACTGTCGCGTTCTGAATTACAATTGACTATACTTATTTTCAATTGACCTGTTCGCATTTTAACTTTACTTTTCCCAGAACATAGCTGCATATAAATTATTTTTTTTTTGCGTTCGAAAGTCCTATTCACGGGTATTGAAAATTTTCAGCTTTTCACCACTCGCACTTCCGCGCTAAAGAGCAAAGCTACTCACCTATAGCAACCGCAGCGCCAATAAAAAACAAAGCGGGTAACTTTTTTTAGTGGCAAATTAAATTCTCAAAAATACTGGTAGGCATGTTGAGTGAGAAAGCGAGCGAAAAATAGTGGTTCGAAAAAGCAGTTCTCTTCGCAGCGCGGAACTCAATAAGGGTGAGTTTTGATACGGATGTGTGCACGAAGAAAATATTGAAGCTTGTGGTAAGGGCAACTGAAATACAGGTATACAACTTGAAATGCGAGGGTTGTAATCGGTAGATGTCGCTAAAAGCGCTTAGTCTCGCTATGTTACAAAAAAAACATGAGTGCATCTGCGCCAATACACTCAAGTGAAAGTGTGTTTTATAATAGAGAGTGAGTGACAATCGGGGCTTACATGTATGCTCACACACTTCGTTCCGACCTTAGACACTCTCTTACGAGTTGTCTAATTACGCTCTGCTGAATTGGTAAAGCAAAAATTTCTTTATAGTATATTGAAGCAAGTACATATGTAAATTCGTGCCTTCGCAGGATATCTGCTGAGCGTTGATTTTCAGCGCTGAGCAAAACATTACAACTACCTTCGGTCATATCAGTGACTCTTTCTTTATTTTGAGTGAATTTTTGCACCTTGCTTTTTCGCATGTCTCTTCTCTTTTCCTGGTATTAAGCTCTACATACAAACTATGTACACTTCGGCACACGAGAGCCTCACTTCCGTTAGCTAGCTGCAATGGAATTTATGTACATAGATTTGTGATATGCTCGCAGGTTCGCATCATCTCGGCTTGGTCATTTGCTGAGTACCATTTACGAATGCAATTGCCAATGCTGAAGTTAATCACTATGCATGTGTGTGTGTGTGTCTGTGTGTGCGTGCGTACGGGTGAGTTTTCTAAAAAGTTACGTTCTTCAAGTGCGTGCACCTCAGTCGTGTTAGGTGCTGCAACCGGTTAAGATGTGCTAAACGGGAGACTATCGTCGTGCAAGTGTATTGAAAAAGTGTTCGAGTGTTGCGTTGAGTTGCGTCGGGTTGCGCTGCGCTGATACGCTTGAAACGGGTCCACTCTGTGGCTTCCTGTATTACATATGTAGATCAAAATTTTTTTGTGCATATATTCTGATGTGTGTGTGTAATACAAATACAGTGGCTATGGTGATGGCGATGGTGGCAAAAGGTGAATTAGCACTTATGCCATGTGTGTATTTTTGAGCGATACGAATTGAATGTGTGGCTGCGTGGCTGAGAAACTGAAATAGTAGATATGTATATGAATGTTTGGCAATATTGGCACTGAAAGCGTCTACCTACATACATCCATACATAGATGCTGTTCAAGTGCTGCAAAAGGAGGCTAAGTGTATGTGGAAATTATAATTATGTATGTTGCTTGTCTTGCATACCAAAAATTGCAAAGAAAGACAAAAAAAAATGAAAAAATTAAGTGATGTAGGAAATATTAAAGATGAAAGAAGGAAATAAGTGTCTAAAAGGTCTACTAATATTGTTGCCAAGAATTTATGTTGTTAAATCACATATGTGCTGTTGCTTAAGCATTAAAGTGGATTTTTATTGACTTCGCTCGCACGCACACACACACACAACCACTCATCTAACGCTAATTGTATTCACTTCAAGTGCCATACACGCATAATCTCTAACAAGTCAACAAGCCACGCGTACACACACGAAATAAAAATAAAAAAAACGGCGAACGGAAAAGTCGAAAAGTCGGGGCAGAAATTGTGCGGCATGAAGTTTAAATTTACGTGAAAAGTTACACGTTGCAGCATTTAGGCATAAACGTTTGAGTATCCCGGTCGATTAAGTGCGCACAACGGTACGGTTTGCTTGAATGTTTCCAATGAGCGGTGTAAGTTTTTTAATAAGTGAGGTAAAAGCGCGAAGATGCAAGCCAAATATAAAGGCTAAATCGTAGATGTAAAAATATATCGTATCGAAAAAGTGAAGTGAATCGCTGAAACGTCGAGAACGTGTGCATTTAAGTAAATGAAATGAGTTTAAAAATCATTGCGCTGGAAAATTAACGATAGCAGAAAGAAAGAAATCAAGTGACTGCCACCTGAACGCCAACTTAACTCCCTGAGAGCTTACATATTTTTTGTGGTTTTTGCTGCAAAAATTGGTGTTATTACCGCTTCAAAATTGAATTACTACAATCTTCACCGAATGCTCAAATCTAAAGCATATTAAGGCGGTACATGTGTGCTTGTGGCGTATGACAATAAATGTTAATTATTACTTAAAGTATCAGTAGCAATCAAAAAAAAATAATAATTAACATAATTTAATTCCCATACAATTCGGCAATTATAAATAACATACGGCGTTGTGCAGAAATTAATTAAGCATTAAAAGGTAAGCAAAAGAGCAATAATAAATAAAATAAAAATTTACAACAATAAACAAAGTGCACCGCAATATGCCTGCAATGAAAAATGCATATTAAATAATGCACTCAACTGGTAAAATTGCCACAACACCAACAACAATAAATAATACCAAAATCAGCAGCAGCAGCAGCAGGAGCAGCGGCCAGCGGCCAGCGAAGCATTGAAGGAGTCAAGCACACACGTGCATGAAAATACAACAAATGTGAGCGTAAATTGTAAGTAAGTAAGCGTAGATTAAGCGCTAAAGCAAACAAAGCGGCACGTCAACCAACAACAAAAACTACAACAACAAAAAAAACGAAATCAAAACAAAGTGCAAAATAACAAAGTTGCCGCGTTTCAACAAAATAAAAATTAATGAATTAAAATTAAAATTCAATTAAAAAAAGAAAGAAAACTATCCACCTATCCAATCGGTGTCGTAGTTTATTTTGGATTTATACTCTGACTTTCGTTTGTAGCGCGCCAGTAGCTGCAGTAGAGCAGTAAGAGACGTCAGCACGTTTTGCATGCCAATACCATCCTGTATTTAAAATGAAATTTAAATACAAGTGTATGCTTATTTATATGCAAAGTAGTAGTAGTAGTAGTTGTTGTACAAATTGTATACATTGTCCGCGCGCGCAAATATTTGCACACGCGGCGACTACCGACTACCGACGACGACCAGTAATGGCATGCAAATGTGTGCGCCCGGGCGTATGAGCAACAAACCAAGCGAACGAGTGCTGGGCAGCTAACTACAACCGCACATACTCTTGCACATCTGCTATATTGTATAAGTACATGCGTGTGTGTGTGTGTGTGTGTGTGCATGTACGTAGTGTCAAGCGTGAAAATGTTAAGCAAGAATGTGGCGTGCGTGTGGCGTGCTTGACGCTAATTAAGCGCACAAACAAATATATTAAAAAAATATTAAATGTATAAGAATAAAGGAGTGATTTGATATTCGATATTCGTATGCGAATAAAAACGGTAAAAACAACAAAATTGACGTAAAGTGCAGTGCCAGCCCAGCCTACATGTAGTAGTTGGTGCTAATGTTTTCAAATGTAAAGCATTTTTTTGTTCGGCAAAAGAAAAGAAAACAAAAAAAAAATATTCGCATGCCGGTTCTTGCGCCTAAAAGTATGCAATCAAAGCAAAAAGCTGGTATATTAAAGCGGGTGCCTACCAATGCCGCACGCGATTTCAGTGCGAGTGTGTGTTGTTGAGTAATTCGTTTGGTGTTTGTTTGTTAATCTTACAGGATGTTTAAGTCTTTTGTTAATTTTTTTTTTTATATTATGTTAAATAGTTTTCTTGCACTTTTGTGCACTAACACAGTTGCTTAATACGAGTAATTTTTTGTACATATGTACGAACATTTGTACTTAATTAGAGGGTGCAATAAATTACTACATTTTCCTGGCCATGCAAAGGAATGCTTCCCTGCTGTTTTTACTGCGCATTTCGCGTGATCATTCAATGCTGGCGGTTAGAAATAGGGTTGCATGGAAAGCGAATTTTACATCTTCTTGATACTGCAAATTCCGCGGGAGTTGATTGAGCTTGTCAGACTTGATTTTTTTTTTTTTTAATTTTGACCTATATGTAATGGCGTTTAGCGGTCTGGACAGCACCGATGATTTTTTTTTTTGCTAGACTTGCCTTGCCGGAAGTTCTTCTTGTTTTTTTTCTACCTCTTTGCTGTGCTGTTGTATCTATAGCTTTTATTCTTGGTTTTTATTACATGTAGGAATCTGCTGATAGCGCGTAAAAGTGAAGAATATAACCAATATATAAGTAGATTGAATTTTATCACAAAGTTTCGTTTTGTCCTCCTGTTGTTTCGATAGAGTGAAATTTTGATGTTTATTTCGACGATTTTCCGTTGTGCCTTCACGAATTTGGCTTAAAAACAAACTGGCTTCGGCGCTGTGCCACCTTTAGTGCTAAAGGATGGCGGAAAATTATTCTAATATACATAAATTTTATCACAATATTACTATATGTAGATTTTTTTTCTCTAGTTCAAAAATCAGAACACTTTTTTTTCTGCAAATATACGTTTTTTGCTAGAAAATTTATTTGAAAAATAAGTCAGTTAATTTTATACATACATAGAAGAAAAGGTGGTGCAAAACATTACTCGAATTCCTGAATTTTTCAAAACTATGATTAGGTTACTTAAAAGTAAGAATTTTTGAAATTTTTCTAAATAATATTTAGGGTACTTGAAGATTAGAAGTTTTTAAAATAAAACATTTTTTTTTCCGTTCTAGAAATTGAAACATTCTAGTAGTATTACTGCTAGAAGGGAAATTAAAAAAAAAATAGTTTTATAAAAAAATTTAGTAAAATGTTTAAAACAGTTAAACTTCGCTTTTGCTAAAAAAAAATTTTGAAGTAATATAATTTTTGTGAAAGTGAGATGCTTTGCTAGAAACGCTGTTTCAAAATAATAAAAAAACGTTCTGCCAATGAAACTGAATTTATATTAATTGGCAGGGCTGCTGTTAGACTAAACATTTTTTATATAAGATATGTTTAGTTTTAGTAAACACTTTTTTAACAAATTTCCACTAAACGTAAACTTTAAATATATTTTATATATTTATGGCTATACTTGTTAAATTTCTGAGCAGATGTAGCCAAATTAATACCGGATTTTTGTAGATTCCATTTCGTACAACTTTTGATTCTGCAAGCACTTTCTGTTAAGTTTTGGTAGTCTCGTAAATTGTTAGTTTCTTTAAAAACCTTACTTAATTTTCTTTTTAGTCAATTTAATTTCAAACACTTGCTCGCTACGCTACTATAGTAACAGAATATTACCACGCTTGATCGTCTGCTACTTTTTTAGTCGTTAGCCATAATAACTAGTTCGTTAATTTTACAAAAACAAAATACACATAAAAATTTACCAGCTAATGAAAAAACTCGTAAGATCTTCTTATCTCGTGTAATATTCTCATTATCTTATGAAACAAATTGCACTGCAATTGGAAATCTAGATCCAAGTAATTGAGCATTAGATTTTGATAGCCCTCAGTCTCGAACAAGGGCATTAAATTATTTTTGTGTACTAGAAAGCGCAGCCAAAGTAAACGAAGATGAGGATTATATTTAAAAAGGTAGCCCAATGAAGTCTATAGATCAGAAATATTTTCATTATGCATCTTCTCGTTATTTTTTTGGAGGTAGTGAAAGTGGAGCTTGTCTTTTCGCAGATGCGTTGTTGGGATATATAATTTTTTAAATATTTACTTTTTTCGAGAATCCTCGTCTTGATTTCCTGCAAGACTTCCAATCAATCCAAACGGTAAATGGCCTAGATTTGTGACTTCATTCAAGTCAAGATCTCAACGTTTTTGAGCGAGCGTTTTATCGATAAGAAATTCAAAATAAAGCTGATAGGCTTTCTTGTGTAGATCTGTTATTATATTTCATTGTGACTTGAGTGCAAATTCAACACAAATAATGCGCCAATCGTCTGCAGCATTTTAATTAGTTCGCGGCATTTTATTAAATAATATTTATTAGAGAAAAATTTGAAAATGTCTGTCATATATTTATTGACTCTGTTCATATATGTAACTATACATAAAATACTTAAATACATAAAATACTTAAACGGCGATCAACGGGAATATGTTATGGTGTTAATTATGAAATGCGAATTGTTTCATATGACTCTTACCGGCTAATGATTTAACGAGAAAAGTGTGAATTTATACTATTCATTCAAAAACTTACTCCTGATAATGGGCTACTAGTTTCGAAAAGCAATTATTATATCCCTTTTATATAAAAAATATTTAATAGCATATCTTTTCCAATGTATTTATACATTTTTTAAAGTAATAGTAACCATGAAAATAACCAGAAAAATAATTTTGAAAAATCAGTGCACTGAAAAGGAATTTTAAAAATTAAATTTATATGCTCATTTTCAAAAAAATATGCTATAAAAATAAATTTCCAAGGTATAAAATAATTAGATAGGGAAATATAAAATGCAATTTTTTCAAATGCAATAGTGTTTATTCTTTCTGAAGAAAAACTAAAGAAGCTTTGAAGAAAGACTAAAGAAGCCTTAAGTTAGAGGTCGGAAGAAATAAAAAATTTCATTATTTAATATCATTCATTATAAAATAATAATACTAATAAGCAAAACCGCAAAAAGTTGTAAAAAAACCTTTAAATAATATTGCTTTGGCATTTCAAGAGAGAAGATTCCGAAAAGGCAGAGGTCAAGGAAATCGTTAAAAACTATTAAATAAAATATACAAGATGTACATAAATATGTATGTAATCTGCTAAAAGTTTTAAAAAATAAAAATGTTTCAAAAATGTTAGTCGCCAAAAATACCAATGCTGCTTAGGAAAGATTTTTGTGTGTTAAGTGTAGAAAAAAATGTTGCTTATTTATTTGGGGAGTAAGTTATTTATACTACAAAATCATTCTAATGTGAGAACATTTTGACGCAACATATCGTCTGATTTTCTTAACCAACCTATATCATTTCCATTACTTTGCACCACATATCTTAAATATATGAGTTGATAGTTCATAGTCTGAGAACTAGCTACGCGAAAAATATTACTTCATTTTGACCAGCAGTTATTATTTAAAATATTTTGAGAGTACTTATTGTATTTTTTCTTTACAGAGCCTAAGTTAGTTTTAACTTTTTTCATAATTACGATAGCTTTATTTAACCCTTTGTCTACCAGCCGAGTCCAATGGATTCGAATCAGATTTTAATGTGCTGCCATATCCAAATCTCAAACTTTTGAATAAAGAAACTCGTTGATATTGTTTATTTCCCATTATTTTCTAACCTCATAAAGAACTTTAAATAATTTCTACTGCTATACAAAATTTCCTAGTGGTTCGTTGGACGCAAAATATTACTTTATACAAAAATTGAATATTCTTCTGAATTTGTAAATATGGGTTGAGCTTGTTAGTGGCAAATGTTATTTCTAGCGGGAAATTAAACATCATCTTTATAAGAGCTGTTCCAGAATGTTGCCCAAACAAAAATTTTGCTGCCTTATGGCGATTAAAGATAGTTAACATTGAAAAATAAATATAAAAAGTGAAGTGGGTAATTTTTATTGGCAATGAGATGATTTTATAAAACAGAAGTGCTTTCCTGTAAAAACAAGACCTTAGAAAAGTGTTGACCAATACTTATTTCAAGATACAGCAAGCAATTATTTGTCTATTTTCAGCGTTTCTAATTTATTTTAGAAAACCGGTTTTCGGAGACTATCAAATTATGAAATGGACAAATACTGGAGGCTGTTGTGTTTTTGAAAATATATAAAAACCAATTAAACACAATGAGCTTGAAAAGTTTATTGGACTTCGAACACTTAACGGGGCTTACCACCAAAAAAACGAAGATATGTCCCAAACTGTGGAGTAGAAAAAATGGACGTAAAAATTTTCAATAACATTAAAAGCCATACTAAATTTCAAATCATACTAAGAGAAAGGGAAGTAAGATCGGTTGATAAACTGCAATCAAGTAGCCAGTGTTTCGGAATTCAGAATGGGTAATTGAAATGACGATTCATACCAGATTGAAGTATGGCAGTCGAATAATAATTGGTAGTTTTTAGAGGAGGGCGCCCATTCGGCAGTACGTCTTATCAAAACCAGAAGGACATGACACCAAGTTTTTAGCAATTTGTGTTAGTTCCACATAATATGCTTGCAAGTTAGAAATTTACGTTGGAAAAGTTGTAGAAGAAAAAAAATTGAAGATTGAAAAAATATTAGTAAATGAGATAGAAAACTCTGAACGAAACATAACATGTGATTAATTATTTTACTTCATGTTCATTTTCAACTTATTTACAATACAAAAAACTGAGTATTATAGCAAAAAAAAAAAAAAAAACCGAACTCTCCGACCTGCTTTATCAATCTCCATCCATGTTATTAGGGTTTCTTAGCAAAAAAAAATGATTAGGAGATGCAGTAAAAAAACGCAAAAGAAGATATTTGATTACATATATTGGAAAACAGCGTGTGTGAAAAATTCAAATCAAGTATCAGTACAGCAACCTCCAAAGAAAAATAAGCTATGCGGTATATGCGAAGTCCGAAAAGATCGGAAAACGAAAACAAGATGTTGTAAATTTAACCAACAAGTGTGTGGAAAACCTTTGGTTTCAGTATGTAAAAAACTATTTAAAAAATATGTTTAAAATACATACTATATAAATTTAAAAACAGAAACTAATGCCTACAAATACCCCAGGGGTCTAATGTACCCTAACGGTAGGTAATGCTAGTTTTGTTTTTTCGGTAGACAAAGGACTAAAGAGATATAATGTATTTTTACAAAAAAAAAATATATATATGTACGCATTCCACTCTACACCTTTTAGGGAATTTCTTTACCTGACGATAGGTAATGCTATGTTTTTCACTAGACAAAGGGTTAAAGAGATACTATATTGTATTTTACAAAGAAAAAAAATAAACAATCATACTACGAATTAAACTCCTTGCTTTTTAGGAAATTTCATAAATTACCACTTTCAGTCTCGGATGTGACACATTTACTAAAGGTTATTAAAAGCTAAATGTGCCTTTCGAATCAACATATATTTTACAAAATTGAATTACTCTGTCTTAATACGAAGGCGCGCATAAATATCTGAGTATTAAACCATGGCAGTGCCATTAAAAATTTACGCTGTGCGCGTTCAAGCCAAAGTGTTAGTGTTATTAATGGAAGGAAACACCAGAGGATGTTATTTTTAATTAACACTAATTGGCTTAGTTTTGTACGTACATACCATCTCATCTGTCTAAACACGCACGGGCATTGCTGCATAGATTTATTTGAATAATATATGTATGTAAATATGTACAGCAATAGCATTTTACAAAAAAATGCGAAAATAATGATAAACTTATTAAAGCCAAACAAATAAACAAACAAAAACACATAGAACAACCTGAACTGATGTTGACCCATCCCAAACAAATGTAATCAAAGGCTTATCTTCAAAGCGTGCCACATCTCTCAATCAACCGCAATTCCCAAAGTCACGCACACGAAAGCAAATACTCGCACACGCATGTAAAAAAAAAAACACAAAACTGATCGGCATATCAACTTTAGAGCCACAGTAAGTGGGTATTGCTCCAACATCAGCTGAACTTCCTGCAGTGCTGCTGCTATCAATCTTAGTGTCTTTTACGCGGCTTGGAAGTGCCTTGTGGCAGCTCACACACACACCCACTCACATACTCACACACATATGCATACATCAATGAAAGTTTATGGGGTTTATTTGCCCACCACAAGCCTACTTGCATATGGCGTGCGTGCTTGCTGCTTGTTGTCGCATTTTGTTGTTGTTCCACGATATTTATCTAATTGTTTGTTTGACTTTTCCACTCAACCAGCCGTCGCGTCGTGTAAGTCAATGTACCTAGGTATGTACATCATATTCGTACTACATGTATGTGTGTGTGTGTTCATAGTCATCAAACGGTACTTCCTCCCAGCTCGGCTTGTTTATGAGGCGTGAATGGATTTGTTTGTTAGTGTTGTTTACTTTTTATTGGCATTTACATAGCGTATATTTACACGAAAGGCTTCAAAGCGTCATCTGTCAAAGTGAATTAAAAAGAGGTGAAGCGAAATTGTCATAATTTCTGCTAATATCTCAAACGATTTAAAATCAGTTGGGGAAAATTCGTGAAAAGCATAAAGAGTAAACTTCTGCTCGTAGAGTTAAGTAACTGTAAATATATTTTGCAATTAACCTTTTTAGATCCGCAAAGCTTTTAAGTAAGTGAAAAAAATATGCTTTGATATTTACACAGAGCTAAAAAGTTCGCCCATAATTAAAAAGATCGGCGTCTAAAATAGCTTGATGGCCAAGGAGCGTGAGTGGGAACAAAACCGAAGAAATTTTCACTAGAAAGTCTTCTTAATATTGGTTAGAATTTCCTCTCAAATTAATTGAAATAAGGAGTTAATTTTTGTTTAATAATTTTTATGGAATTTCGTTCAAAAATATATAACTGTAAGAAGAAATTTCCTTGCTTTTAAGTTAGAAGTCATATAAAGTGAATTAATAAAGAGATTCCCACATTTTCCCTACAATCTTATTGAATGTATGAATAAGGAAAACTTTTATTTTTAAAAGAGTCCTTTTTAATTAAAATTTTGCTTTTAATGACTTAACATACATATGTATTTTGTGAAAAAACTACTTTAAATTATTTCTAGTTTAATATTATAAATATTGTGCGATGGATTTTTATATCTTCAAAACGAAAATTTTTGATTTTCTGATTTATTGTTCCAGAAGTTTTTAATGAATAGAGTTTCAAAAATTTCAAAAATAAAATATCATTTGAAAAATAAAATATGATTTCTGAATAAATGTTTTCAAAAATAATTAGCTTTATCTGTCTAAACTTGGTTCAAGAAATGGTACGTGCCTTACTACTTACATGCATAATTTGGCAACACTAGTTAAATTATAATAACTTTTTTTAATTGCTTTTTATCTTATAAATACAAATATGTTAAGCCTTTTATTATAATAAATAAATGTCTACTTAGTATTATTATAATTATTTATAAACCACTTAAAAAAATTCAGTTGAAAATAATTTTAAATCGATAAGATCTTCGGCTTATTAAAGTTAAGGAAAAAAAAGGATTTCATCTTCATTCAACGTGTCACCTCCTTAATTATATTGAAAAGTAATTTTAGAGATTATCTTCTTGATTTTATTGAAAAGATATACCCAGCCGTAATAGCAAGGGTTTCTTTTTGAGACAAATCATAGAGAAATCCGCTAAATTTTGTTCTGATTTATAGTGCATTTTAGGTGGTATTTTCGCTCTGTGTAAATTTTTTAAATTTAGTTGCAATTGTTTTGAATGGGGGGAAGCTCTAAGGCATCGGCGTCGGCAAGCGCACAGTTGCACCTTTGGCCCAAAATTGGTCCCATTATTTTTCGTTGATCTCTGGGTTCAATTTTTGCAAAATGGTCTGTTTGCTGGCAGTAAGTAAATTACTTTAATTTGCACACAAGCATAGTTAATAAAACCAAATGAAAATGAATCACTTTTAAGAAATATTTTTTTTATTAAAATATGAAAGAAATAATGAAGTTATTCGCTTCTCCAAAACTACCGCACCTTTTCCTATACCCCCTTTATCAATTTTCGGACAGCATCTTTAATGTGTGCACTTTAGATTTTTTCTACTTCAGCTCTCTTTTCATTTCAGCCCAAAAAGTTTCGTAGAGCCGTAACTCGGGGCAATTCGGAGGGCTGACTTCCTTTCGCACCGCACCAAAAGCCACATAGCATTTTTGAATAGTGGCAAGTGACGAAATCATGCTAGAAGAAAGCATGGTATCCTATTGTTAGGAATTCTTCATAGATCTCATCGTCCAAGATAGAGCATTGAAATTTTGTAAGGAAATCGGTGTACAAATTTTTCACTCTTGTTTTACATAGAAACAATTTTTCGGTTCCTACAGTTGTAGCGTAGCTACATACGGGCCGATTCCTTTTAAACCCAAATTCCCTAATTTTGCTTCAATTTCTTTACTAATTATGCCAAATCTTTTCTACGATCCATGCTTTCTGTCAAATCTTTTAGTTTTCTTTAAATTTGCAAACCAAATTTTGAATACTCGCTAATGGAATTTTTAACTTTTCTGCTAACTGTGTTTGATGAAGTTGTGGGTTTTGCAAATAATTACCCACATTAAACTTTCTATTAGCCAATTATTTTCCTTCCATTTTAAACAGATATTACTTTAAGCACAAACTCGCTAAATAGTTTCTATAAATACCGGGGTTATTAGAAGGGCAATGCTACCAGATTTTAATTGAAATACCCTTTATTTCTTCATAACTATGGAGGTGGTCGTGTTTCCGACCTTTTGTTTGCGACCCAGTCTAATGGGCATGCCGGCATTTTTGTAATGCCATAGGCTGAGGTGGCAAAAAAGCGGTGTGTCTCGGATTCAAATCTTGACCAAAAACTGTTGGAAAAGTTTTTGTCGAATAGCGGTCGCCATTCGGCAGGCAACGGCAACGACAAAGCGCCTAGTATAATTTGTCATGAAAAAAATTTCATACAAATCATTTGCGGTCCAGAGTCGATGACAGCGCCAAATTATTATACTTTATATTGCATGTAAGTTATTTAAATAAGAACATTTTGTTTATAAGTTTAATTGACACTTCTCTGTAGAACATTTAAGGCTTTCACTTTCTGCTTGCACTCGAGTATTTCGATGCTTGAAAGAAACGAGAGAGTTCATTTCATTGTTAGATCATACATTGTCACTGTATATATTGTGGGTTAGAAAAAGTAATGCGAAATTAGTGTAAGTAATGCAGTTCTCTTATGGCAAACTGAGAGGCTCACGAGCCTTACAAGCTTTTCAAACTTTTCGATACACGAGAAGCTCGCGAGAAATTGCTTCTCGCGCAATGCCGAGAAATCGAAGGCTGTAGTAGCATTCATGGTTTTCGATTAACAATTAATAATTTAAAAATATTAAAAACTAAAACTTTTCAAGCGAAATATTCACTTTCCATGCTAACATACTGCGACTCTCAATCGGAAAAAAAGTCCATTGTTCAAAGGTTCATACCTGCTAAATATGAAAAATAATTAAGTGCTGAAGCATTTTTATGCTTTTCAAATTTAGTACGATTTTCTAGAGCTGGACACAATAGTTCAGTGTTGGTCGCACATGCCTTAAACAAAAAAAAAATGCAGTTCAAGCGTACATGTATTAACTTATATTTTGTCATATTTATGCTTAAATGAAATATTTGAATGCGAATTTCGAGATTTAAATGAAATACCAAAAGCTGAAAGCGGATTTTATCCTCAATATGACTACATACATACATACATACATACAGTGGCGCGCATAAAGAAGCTTTTGCGGTTGACGCGAAAAATTAAGTGATTTGAATTTTTTCTGTAATTCTTTTATTTTTTTGAAAATTTTGAGAAAATAAAATTGGGGAAAAAATTTAAACAAATACAATATCCTATTTTATAAAATTCTATATTTTTATTTTTTAATCATTTCCTTTAATTCATGACATACTTCTTGGGCCTTGTTTTTCAAAATGGATTGATTATTGACTTGTTTTCTCTAATAATTGGATATGTATTTAATAAGTTTAATTTACGCACCTATCTTTCCACTTTAATAAGTAGTTAAACTGATAATTTATTTTAACATCAAACATTGTTTTATTGCAATCAAAAATTAAAATTCACAAAAATATTTCATAAACTTCACCAGCCGCTGTGTTTGAAATTTACGAAAAAGCCTTTTCGGCAAAAAATGCCATATTTCTTAAGCCCAATTTTTAAATAAGTTCTGCACGATGTGTAGAGAAAGTCATAATTACGTAAATTATAAAACTTTTTGTACATAATAAGAGAAATTTAGCGAAAACTTTTCTTTACCCTATGACTCTCCAATTGTGAAGGAGTATATCAAATTATATGCCAAAACATTTGTCTTTATATATTTATGTATATAAATATTTGGTCATTTTACAAATATTTTTCGAAATAATATACACTGTTAACTTGTGACTGAAAACTCCTAATTTCGTTTAGAGTTTTAGAATATTTTCCAAACTATTGAACTAGCACATGCAATTTTAAAAATTCGAGAAAACTAGATGCCATTGTTATTCCATTATCAAACTATGCTCAAAAGCTTTTGTACAAAATTTTCAAGAAAATTTATTAAGTAGGTGTTTTTTTGGAAATTGACATTTTGAATTAAATTTTTCTTTTTAAATTTATAGGTACGGTTTTACATTTTGTCAATTTTGTATGTGGTAAGTCTTCTGCAAAACAAGAATTATAAAAAAAAAAAAAATTAAAAAAAAAAAAAAGGAACATTGTTTTTCAAAAATCGATATCTCGAAAACGGTTTTACCAAAAAAAAAAAAAAAATTCAAAAGCAAAAATTCGTCTCTCAATTCGCACTTTTACATACAAAATATGAAAAAGTCGGAAATACAAAAGTCAAATGGTGTCTGATTTGGCGCGGAATGTCCCATATAAACTTGCAAAAATATATTCAGATATTTGTAGCGCATTTTCAATATTCTTTAGTGATAAATATATGGAAGTTTAAAACTCACCCAAAAATATTTTACTGTATGGCGCGCCACTGCATAAATTTGTTTGTTTGGTTTGTTTGTGTATGAAGTATTTTTTTCAATAACAAAGGTTTAACTTCTCTTGCACGCACATTAAAATGAATATACACATACTTTCTGAACGACAAATGAATAAACAATGAAATTTTGATAACTTAATCACATTTGAATTGTCAAAAGTCATCCCTAAGGGGATTAATTGTAGAGTTGCACAGTTGGTTGCGCCCAGATTATTATTGATTGGAAAAAATCGTTTTTATGACTAGGTGTTAGACAAAAAGCTAAAATTTCAATGTAAAAATCTATTTTAATATAGAGGTTCACATTTCTTTATATCCGAGTTTTAGTAAACCACAATTTATTTATTTTTTATATTTTTCATTTAGCTTTAGTGTGAAAGGATAGAAGGCTATGAAAAACTAAATGCATTTTAATCTCTTTATTATGTAAAGAGCTTCCAAAGCAACACAAAATCAGAAAAGCAAATATGGCAGTTTTGTATTGTACAAATGTACCTTCAAAAATAAATATTCATAAAAACGAATGGAGGGTGTTCAAAAATTGGGCACTTAATTTCTGAGATAAGAAAGAGGTTACAATTGCGATTCGAAAGTTCATGTTCAACTTTACTGGATAAATTCTATATAAAATCATTTATCCAAAGCATCCATTTGCGGAAAATCTAATGGCGACAAACAACTATTTCTAATGATTAAAAATGTTAGTACCTGAAAAATTCACAAAATAATGATTAGATTATAATTTTTATTATAAAAACCATATAGATTACAATTTTTGCTATTTCTGGTTCAATTAATTGTAGAATTGTCTATTTCACAGTTCCTAGAAATTTCACTATTTTGTCACTGTAGCAATATGATATTGCAATAAAAGAATGTTCAGTAGAGGCTATGCTATATTTCTGTGATAATAAAATTCGCACATAAAAAAGCGCAGTGTTTAGACTACTGCAAATATAAAGATGACAATAATGATGGACTTAATAAAATCGACAAAGAGAATGAATATTGAATATTGAAAAAAAGAACTAAATATCGAAAATTACTACGATAACGATTAAAGTCAACGATAACAGTAATAACGACAAAGCCAATAGTAAATAGAAATGCGAATAAAAATAATAAAATTTGCACAGACAAAAGTGAAGAGTTTCAACAAATAATTTTAAAGATTTCGGTAGCCATAAATTAACCAAAATGGACAAAGCTATCGATGATGATAATATGACAGTAACGATATTTACTATATAATAACGATAAAAAGTAACTATAGCAATAATAATAACCAACTCAAATGCTATTTGCATCAGATAATGTAAGTAAATATTGAGCCTTTGATTTGGTACTGAAAATGAATGAAATTAGATTTAGTGAAAGTTCAAAATCAGCGGTATTTCAAAAAATTAAAAAGAAAGTTTACCCTAATGTGAAATACGCCATTGGATTAAAGAAGGGAATACGTGGCTTGGTTTTGCAAAGGGGAGGAGCCACCGAACGATTTAGAGCCTATAGGTAAATAATGATACGAGTATAATTTAATTAAAATCGGATAATAAATACAATTTTTTTTAATAACTTGACTCCAGCGCCATCTAGCAGGCCCATTTTTTTACACACAGTTCGAAGTTGATCAAAAATATGACTTTTTGTATAATAACTCGAGCGACATCTAGCGATTTTTCCAATAGTCTAAAATATAACCTAATATCCTAGAAACAACCTACGGAATTTTAATGAAATCAATATTGTAGTTTATATATGTGAATGGATATAGATATAGATATAGATGTAATAGATATAGATAAAGATAAAGACAAAGATATAGATATAGATAAAGATATAGATATAGATATAGATAAAGATATAGATATAGATATAGATATAGATAAAGATATAGATATGGATATAGATATACATAGATATAGATATAGATATAGATAGATATAGATATAGATATAGATATAGATAAAGATATAGATATAGATATAGATATAGATATAGATAAAGATAAAGATAAAGATAAAGATAAAGATATATATATAGCTATAGATATAGATATAGATATATATATATAGCTACAGATATAGATATAGATATAGATATAGATATAGACAATAGGAAAATAGTATACGCATTTATTACAGTGAGCAAAAATAACTGCAATCTCGAACGAAAGCGTTGTTTCAAACCAGTTGCTGTATGAAAAATGTTTTAGAAGTTATTTTTCAAAGTTCATTTTTGACTTTGCTTAAAAACTGTTACATAGAAGAAATATTTTCTTTATACTTAACAGTTATCGGAGAACAAAACATGTACAAATTTGAATATAACTCCTATTGGTCAAATAAAAAATTGTTCTCATCCTTTAGCTGTTATGGAGCTACGTGTTTGCGTTGAAACTTATAACTGTTATACTCGTATCCCTTATATAATTATATATTTTTTAACTACTCCATTTTCATAGATTTAAAAAATTTTTTTTTTTAAATAAAAACGCTTTTGTATAATGATATGACACTGGACATAGTTGAAATTTTTACTTTGAGATTTGGTGACTGATTTTCCAAGAGTTTTACAGAAATCCAATGATTAAAAAAACCTCCAAATTAAGTTCCTCTAAAGCAGCAAAATTCTGCACTTTTTGCTAAGTAATTTAAACGCTGTATCTATCAAACTTGCCTGAACTTCGCGTTTACCATAAAAAATTTGTGAATAGTAAACTAATAAATTCAAAATTAAAAGCTTTAAAGAAACTTCTGTGTACGCTCGCCCGTGACATATTTTAACGCAATTATTTGACCGTGTGTCTGCATAAAATTAGCGTTCAAAGTTTAATTCTAACACCCCTGCACACCAGCTAACTTCAATTTTAATAATTTATGAAATTCTTCTTTCTCTATATCTCATATTTATTAGTGTTCTTAAATTAATTTCCTTGTCTGGATAAAAATTTTTCAGTCATATGAAATTCTTTCATTATGACCAATTTTTCTTTAGGATCCACCAGTGCGTATACGCAACGTTCATATATGTATATATATATATATGTATATATGTGTATGAGTAGGTAGCCAACAGGAATTTCTCAATTAACATTTTTGTCTTTATTAATTCTTGGCTTTGTGAGTTTGTGTTTTTTTTTCTGTGCTAAGCAGCAACAAAAGCGCAGCGTACATGAAAGCAGCTTATGCTATAAACTTTAATGGCATACAATCAAAAAATCACAAAATCATCATGCGATGGAATAACGCAAATAATGAAAAGCTGTATATATTGTTAAGTACATGAAAATTCAAACACATAAACAGGAGCGCATTTATTTGGAAATTTCTGAATTGCATTATTACTATTTTCGTTGTGCCTTAAGTGAAAGCGCTTTATATGCGAGTATTTTTCTAATGCCAGTACTTAGCAGCAGGCAAATTAATTATTAATAAGTATACTTGCTTACCCTGCTACTTGTTGGAAGTAATTGTTATAAAATTCACATAGGTGGACCACAGAGGGTAGTGGGTGTTGGGGTTCAAGGAATCATGAAACAATTTTTTTCATATAAGGTAACTAATATGGCAAATAGCAGCAAAAATTTAATACATATATTTATGCAAATCCCCCCTTGAAAATTTTTCCAGATACGCGCCTGTTCATATTCACTTACATGAGTATGTGTGTATATTCATCTTACATTTGCTTCCATTAATTTGTTATGTAAAGCCAAAGGGCATTTATACTTGAGCATTTCATGTATCTTTTTTCACTTGTTTTTTTTTTGCCAGCAACAAGAGATTTTATTTTAAGTATATACACGATAATTTCTAAGTATTTTGTATTCAAACTTTGGAAATTTAAATACTCTTGTACCACTTAAGAATTGATGTTTCTTGTTAAGATTAAGCTAAAGCTGAGTAAGAATTTGTAACTTAATGTGCTTTTCTTTGATATATATTTCATTTCGCTTGAAAGAAATTTGTTATGTTAAGTTCAACCCTTATTAACTCATTGATGTGATTATCCCCTTGCAAGGTATGACCCAAATCATTTATCATTCTTGTGACTCCGATTTGTAGCTCATTAAACGTCAACAGCTGTAAAGAAGAGTAAGAGTATTCCTTCTTTGACTTGAACTAATAACTGTTATTTTAAAATTCGGTATTGGCGTTTTCATAATTTTAATAATTGTAAGTTGCGAGTGCAGCACAGCTGATAGTTGAATTCGTAAACAATTTAATACTTTTATTGTTGATTGAGCGGTTGCCACTTATTTCAAAAGTCGAATTTAATTTAACACATTTACATGCCAAACGATTAGTTTCGGCGATGAGTAGCTTCATTGGCGCAACCAAGAGCGAGTTTTGGGGTTCGAACCACTATCTGAAATATATTTCCTTTATTTGAATTAAGTTAGCCTAAAAGCTCCCCAAAATATTTTTCTGTATGCGTTACTGAGTATGTTCATACATATTTTTTGGAGAGAGTTGCCAGCAGTTTAAAAAGTCAATTTTAATTGAGTTTTACAAAAGTTATATAAATATCAAAATTTCAATGTCAAAGGCTTCATTAAATTTTATTAAACACAAGTTATATGAAATAGTTAAATGTGAGTTTTAACTATTCATTTTACCAGGGTACTTATATCCTGAAGGAAATTGCCACCTTTTCTTAAATTCACTTTAATTATACAGAAGGTTATAAAATATTAAAATATGTATGTTAACCTGTTAATCCCGGGCAAGGACAAGGTTTGTATACCTTTATTTTTGAGAGGATTGCCACCGGTTCTTTGTGAATTGCGTTTTCTGGTTTCATATACAAAGGAAAATTAATAAAGATATACATATATATATAGACGTTTATAAAAAATTTTCAGAACTTGGCTCAACGGCTTGAACGGATAAATATATAGAAATCTATATTTAGAACTCGATTTTGATGCAATGCCACCATAAAGAAAACTATTTGTAAGTTAAATAATTCCGCTCGGTGACACTAAATTAAATATGTTTATAAAATCACTATTTACTACCCGATTTTAAATAAATTCAGAACGTATACTGTATATGTAGTTAAAAATACTTTTTCGCCACTAGATGGCGACAGAGTCGAGCAGAATGTCTGTATTCAGAATCCGATTTTGATGATAATAAAAGAATTAGGAAATTCATATGCATAGTCCGATTTAGCTAAAGTTAAAAACGCATACACCATACGTACATATATTGATAAAAAGCAAAGTGTATGAAGAAAATTTGCTAAAAAGAGTCATTCGACAGTTATGTTAATTTCCTCTTACAATGTTTAACCTTGAATGAAATAATGATTTTGAATTTAAAAAAACAAAATTGGGATGTATGCGATACGGCCACATCTTTCAATCATAATAACAACCACTACAATTCCAAGCAAGCTTTGTAGTGGTTTTGATAAAAACCAAAATTCGTGATTACTTTTTAAATATGTATGCTCACATTCATTTCGTGTGTGTCAAATAAAGGGTGACAGAGTTTAATGCGCATACAAAATTAAGCTGTGCACTATATTTTGCTTTGAAAGGCTCAAAATTGTCAAAACACAAATAGCTTAAATCAATAAAAATAAACAAATAAATCATCCTAAATGTGAATTTGAAGTTAATGTTCAACAAAATCGACTTTTCTTATAAATTTTATACACATCTTTTGTGACTCCGGACAAAAACGCTGCGACGGCGATTGCCCAGCTGTGGGAACTTCACTGTATTTTGTTTTATTTTTGAGTCGCTATGGTAAAGCTGGATTCGTCCTAGATAAATTAAATTTAAAAGAAGAAAAATTCAATTAAGCTACTTGAACTTGGACCAATAAACTTGGAGGGTAAACCTAATATAAAACTTTTTGCCCAATATTAGCTATATGCTTTAGAAATAGGATTTAATTTAGTTAAGGGGGAGCTAGGAAAAAGTAAAAAAAATATTTCTAAAGATTAAAATACTTTTTCGCTTTGAGTTAAAAAAAAAAAAACTTAAATACCACTAAGTACGCGAACAACTACTGCGAAGCAAAAAAATTTAAGTGTTGACCTATAAGAAAATTTCGATTTATATCGAGATTTCCAAAAAATCCTATTTTATGTTTCGGCCTAGTTTAAATTAAAAAGCGGTGTGAATTTCAAATGCACATATATTCTCTGTATATGTGTCATATAGTTGAGATGTACATTTAAATGTTGATGCAAATCTTTAAATTGAGTTAGAACTCTGTGAAGCGATTGAAAATTATACATGCTCAAAATATGTAAAAAAAACAAAGCTTTAAAGAGTCACAAGCTTTAATGGGATGGCACTCATTTGCTAGTAGCGTAAAGCATGCAAAAAATCAAACTTCGATTTCACTATGCGTAGCTCAAAGCATATTTCCCGACTAAAACTAGCGATGAGGGTCAAACAAGTGGTGTGACACCTCTTAAATGTAGATTAAAAATTTGAAATCAGTTTATTACTTCCATGTAAATTAAAACAATTATTTACTTTTCCTTGAGCGTTATTTGATTAGAGGAGAAATACAGGGGTTTTCAATAGGAACGCTACAAAAGTTTTTTTTTTAAATAAAACAAAAACGGTTTGGGATATGACTTAAATTCTTTATTCCTGTGAAAGTAAATGTGATGCCATTATGTATGGAACTCGATTTCTTTTGTATGGGCACCACGGGCACGCTTGCAGAAGTCCAGACGCTGAAACCAATTTTCGACGGTTTTCAAGCATAAATCGACCGATACTGCTGCAATTTCACGTTCGATATTCGCACGAAGTTCATCAATCGTCGCTGGCTTTTTGACCATAGACTTGACGTAGCCCCACAGGAAATAGTCTAACGGCGTCAAATCGCACGACCGAGGCGGCCAATTGACTAGGCCAGTTCGTGAGATAACACGTTCACCACACTTGGTTTAAAATAAAAATAGATTGTGACATTCGCTGTGTGGCTTGTGGTGCCGTCCTGTTGGAACCACATTTTGTCCAAGTCCATATCATAAAATTCGGGGCAAAAATATTCGGCTATCTTTGAGCGGTAGCGATTCCAATTTACAGTAACGTGCCGGTCTTGATCATCACGGAAGAAGTACGGCCCAATGACGCCACCGGCCTATAAACCGCATCAAACCGTAATTCTTTCGGGATGCAATGTTGACTCATCGAGTACGTGTGGATTGCTGCCTGTCCAATAACGCATATTTTGCGTATTGGCGAAGCCATTTAGCCAGAAATGACGACGACCATAAATTGGACGTAGCGCTCTTAAAGTTGAGGTCATTGACTCCGAATTTCGGTAGTAAATTTTAATAATTTCGACTCGTTGTTGGATCGTATAACTTTTCATGATGAAATGGCAAACCTTACTGAAGAGAAATGTCAAAAGAGCGGGAAAAATATGGCGTCGTCTGCTGTCACTATCGGTCTACTTTTGTAGCGTCCCTATCGCAAGACCCTATAGTTAAAAAAAAAAACATTTCCAATTTTAGTAATTAGCAAATCCACTTCCATCGTTAGTTTTCACACTTTCATGCTTCGGAATATCGTC
This sequence comes from Anomoia purmunda, assembly GCA_951828415.1. Classification (NCBI taxonomy): domain Eukaryota; kingdom Metazoa; phylum Arthropoda; class Insecta; order Diptera; family Tephritidae; genus Anomoia; species Anomoia purmunda. The sequence continues at coordinate 32,784,157 of OX639996.1, forward strand.
GAGCAAGCCAATTTGTGGTCTTAGATTATTAGCTATATTTGTCTTTGCTTTTCCATTACAATTTTTCACTGATACCACAAACTTGCCATTTCTTTTTGGCAAACCTATAAGATATTTAAAAAAACACATTCGAAACATCTTATTTAAGTGTGTAATGAATACAGACCGTATTCCGGAGTTATTTGTTTTCTTAAATTTTAGTTTTCAATTTCATGCGCATATATCATTTATAATTTTCGGAAAAATTCAACCATTTTTGGCTTACATTTTCAACTCCAATATTGATGTGGCTACAAAATGCCGTCGATTTTTGAAAATATTTTTTTTCTCGAATTTTTTTCATATAGCCAATAAGGAAAATGTATTTTTATATAGAAGAAAAATATACGGCAAAAAAACTTTTAAAATTCAACTGTAATTCCTAGCTACTCAAAACTAGCAACTGATTACATTAATTTTTAAGTCTGAAAATATGGTGAAAATTTTTAAAATTGTTTTAAATATTGTTTAGCGATTGCAACTTGGGTTAGTAATATAGTTTTGGTATGAGAATTACCCGTGGGTGCATTGAAAATTGATGGAAATGAAACTAAAAAATAAACAAATTATAAACAATTTGTCAATATATAGTGACCTTATAAATAACAACAAAGTGTACAAATATTGATAACAAATATTTTGTTCGGTTCTGTTAAATTATTGGGTATGAGTTCGTGTCCTTTAGACATATTATTAGCTTCTCTAAATTATTTGGGCGGCAAGAAAATGTGAAGGTGAAGTTTAGGAAATATTTTAATCTAGAGAATTAGAATGTGGCACGAATGAAAATCAAATGTTTAACATTGACACTGGCGAGTGGACTACAGAAAGGACAAACGGGTTGTGAAATGATGATCATTGTAATTTTTGTGTGTTCCATGTTTTAAAATATACATATGTTTAAAATGGCAATCAACAAATTATAGTACAGGTTGAAATACACCCTTCAATTAAATGTACAATTTTGTGTGAGGAATTAATAATTGCCTTTTATTTTGTTCTTATATTTGTCTTACATATCGCTAAGCTTCAATTATATACAATCACCGATATACATATATATATATATATACATATATCTATATTTTGGAAATGTACTCTTTTTCCATCAATAATAGTTAAATAGCTATAATTAACTAGGTATATCAATTTTGCTTCATAAGTCTTTATTAAGTCATTCGTTGTTATTAGACGAGAACTTTGAAAATATAGAATGAAAAAATATTTACTTCCATGAATTTCCAGGTATGTATGCAAGGGTAATGCATATACATAGTTATTATATTTTACTACAAATAGCCTCATATTATATTACAAGGCCACTAGGTGAACTCTACAAAACGTACAAATTGTATGTTTAGCTGCCCACTTGGTGTATGCTCAATTTTTAATTAGCTATTAATTAGTCAACAATTTTCCGACTAGAATTCTACCTACTGTTCATATTTAATATAAAGCGTGCGTAGGACACATGAAACGCGCACAATAATTACGCTCCAGTTATGGGAGAAACCTACACAATTGGTGTCTGTAATTAAAAATTAATTGCTTTGAAGGCAAAGCCCAATTGCCAGTCGACAATGGTGACTGGCCGAATTGCATCAACAGGAACAAAAAAAACATCAAATTCTAGTTGAAAATTTGGAACAACCTTTGACCGAAAATGAAATGCACCACTTGTTTCTATGATGTTTGATGTATGTCGAAAAAGCTTTGAAATATTCGCTTACTAAAATATTGTTTGCATTTATTTAATGATTATGTGAATAGTTTTTTTTTTACTGAATGACGGCTTTATTTATTTATTATGCTGCATTTGAAGTAGCCGAATATGATTGGTGTGTTGAAAACATTAATGCTGATCCTTTGGGTGTAAATGTTGGTCGACCGCGAAATCCGCTACTCTGTGGTCACTTTGTGTAACAGATGTTACAGCGCTAGTTAACATTAGCAGTGATGTTAGCTGTAATTAGTGTTGCATGCCTGGTTTCGCACTAGTACTGGCTGTTGCTGTTGACGCTGTTGTTTTCGTTGTTGTTGTTAAGCAAATGAGTAGTCAGTGTGCAGCCTCAAATAACTACAGGAAATGCAGCATTCCTCGCAATCTACTATGTGGGTTTTCCTCACAAGTTTGACATGTTGATTTGTGTAAGCCGCCGTAAGAGCGGAAATCATGGTTTGTTTGTTCCAACCATAAATGAAATATAGGCATACGTGTGCCCAAAGTTACACAAACATTGCGACTAACATACGGTGTACAATGTATTTCACGCTAAGTATTTTTGGTTCATTTTTTTTAAATCTTTGTTTCGTCAAATAACATACAGCATGGAAATCATAACTACAAAAATGAAAATGTTCCATAAAAATCACACTATATTAGGAACTCTACACAATACTGAGGTTATAAAAATTTGGGCTTGTTCTACCGCATAATTTCAAAACATAAGTCAGGTAACATTTCTTTCGATTTCGTGATACTAATTACTTCACAGCGAGTAATCGTATTCGTAGCTTCTCTAAAATCGATTCAAAGACGAGTAGGGCTTTCTACCCAGACCGTCATAATTTATGCCCATACATACCTGGTAACTTGTTGTTCCTGATTCTATAACTTTCAATTTATTACCACTCTTTTGCCAGCGACAGTTTAATTGCAGCAACAAATTTTCTTTATTCACTTTCCAAGAATGAAATATGACTCGTTAAAAGACACGCATGGAAATTCATCATACGCCATGGTTGTCCAAGCACCCAAAGCTCTGCATCGTACTTGATGTTTACAAGGTGACCCAAAATAAATGAATAGAAGTAATCAAACGTGTGTTATCAACTGTGATACAAAACGACCTAGAAACGGGTTTGGAGGAGTACACCATTCCAGGGTTTTTGACCACAAATCCTAAATATGTTCACTTTAGAATTGTCATAAATGAACTGACATTCGATGCCATTTAGATAAGCCATTCCATATTTCCATTTATTTTGAATCACCCTGCGTACTTATTTTAAATATATTTTTATTACGAAATTATTCAAATGTCACTCTTACATACACTGGCAACAAATCTTTGTATATTAATTTTGATGACAAGTTGAATATGCTATAGAAAAATAAAAGATAAAACTGTGAGACAAGCCAACGGGAAGAGTGTGGGGGCGGGGGGAGTGCAAACGAATGAGTATGTGATATATGTTTTTACTACAACAAAAAATATCCAGACAAATATGAGTAAGTGGCACACTTCACTCAATAGAAGCTGACTGAGCGTAAAAAAACATGCAGAGGATTTTCATGAAATAAGGCAATTTGGCGCGTGAGCATTTATCTTTGCACGTATTTATGTATGTGCGTATGTAGTTAATAAGTTTAATTTGAATTCAACATACAAAAACACGCAAGAACGTCATGTCAACTCATTTGTCATGCATACAGATAGCACACTGTGCTACAAAGAAAATAAAAACAAAACTTTATTCTAAAAAAAATCGAATGCACAATCGTATAAAAAATAGTGTTTACTAAAAAATTTGAGTATTTTCTATGTTATCTACATATAACTGTAATAAAAATGTGGTACAGTTGTGGCTGTAAATAGAAAGTTCCTTTAAAAGAATTACCGAAATTGATGTAGGGAACGCAATATAATATATTTTGATCATTTTCTATTTGAACTCACTAATCACCGATCACTATTGAATGAATTTTTATAAGGCTTTAAAAAGTGAAAAATAATTTTTCGTAGAAATGGTTTAGAACCACTTCACATATGGCGGTGTTAATTTTTAGTTCCTTATTTTTTTTATAAAGTGGAGCGGCGCCTGCTAGTTATAGGTAGTTTGAAATAAAAATCTGCAATCGCTTGAAAAGTTATGTTTACAAAAATGAAAGCAATCGATATCCATAGCAACTTCGGTAAGCTATCGATGACGATACTTTACAATAGGGTAGCATATCAGAAAATAAAATGAGGACGAAATCGATGAGATATATATTGGGAGTTATTTTGTAAAACATACACCATGTTTGACAACTTAATTTGGATTAAGCTCAAAATTTTTAAAATTGGTTGTATGCAGGAAATTAAGAAATGGTTTTTCTGCTAGATAACTGCGAGCAACTCGTACTTCAATTTAATAATGTACAAAAATTAAAAGCAACTGAATTTGTTAAACAAATATTCTATACTCGCCCTTAAAACGGATTTAAACGAAAATATTTATAATTTCCGCTTTACTTTTAGCTAAACAACTCATTTATTTTCCAACTTGTAGTACCTGATTTAAAAAAAAAGTTATTGAATACTGTGCTCAAGTGTTCAAGCTTAGAACCGTGTTAATTTTTGAGTTACTTTAGTTTTACAACTTTTTAGTAATATTATTGGTCGCTATTTTGATCTCAATCGACCAGGCACAGTCTAGAGTTCCTGCAGATGAAAAAAATTATTAAAATCACTGTACAGTTGTTTTACTCAACACGGCCTTCAGCTCCAAAATTTAAATGCAGTATCTATCTGGAGACCGAATAATAATTTGCATCAAAAATATTAAATGATTTTTGAAGTAAATTATGAGCTACGCGTCCGTTCATTATGCAGTTCTCTAGCAAATATTTTCTACTTTAAAATAAATCAGAAATTGATACGATACGATTATCGTAATTGAAGGCAAATTTAGAATCTGGCAAAGTCTGGTGAGACATTTGTATTCAAAACCTTCGTATCTTCATACTTTCTGATTTTCTAGATATACAAAAGTTCCCAGTAATTTTCCGAAAAGGCCAAAATAATTTTTTGTTTTATAAAAGTGCAATTTTTTTTTCAATTCGTGGAGAAGCCTTAAGGCTATTTTCTCGACTGCCTTCTAAGACTTATCTCCATTTTAACCACGTTTTGGTTTTCTCAAGTGCCTGCTTTGTCTATCTCGCCGAGAAATTTAGCACCAGTCAATTATCCGGTTAAAATTTTATCGGCTCGACAAATCCATCGGTTTTGTTTGTAAACATAAAACAGTTGATTGACATGCTTTATGTCCTCGTCGGAAGTTCACGTTTTATCTTAATTTTTTGTTTATATTTAAAAATGGTTTTTATTTTAAAATATTTGCAATACAAGAAAACTTTCTGTTTTTGGTTCTTATTTTTAAGCAACCGAGTTCGTTTTTTTCCTTGTCTTATTCTTGGGTGCTGTCAAGTATTATCCACCGTTAAGTAAATATTTAACCGGTTGTTAGGAAAATGAAATCGAGTTTTTTGGATCAAAAAATTTAATTTCCGGTTTTTTTATTCTCATAACAACAGCCAGTCGAGAAAACAGCTCTTAGTTCTGAATATTTCAATTTTATTTCAAACAAGATGATCGACAACATTTTCAAATATGATGTAGTTTTTGCATTTAATTTTTGCGATAAAAAGGCACATAAATATTTATCTATATTTATTGTAAATAATTAAGTATTTTTCCTTGACATCCGATCTCTTGAATTTTTTTTTGTCAGACATCTAAAATCCATTTATGGAGTGCTGCTTTATTTCATATTTTTGATGTTTGGGTTTTCAACAAATTGCAGTTTTCGTTTAAAAAAAGCTCCTGTTAAAATATCAATATTTGTTACTTTACCTTTTGAAATCAATGAACGATTTCAAATTGCATGTTGCCGCCAAATATTTTATTCGTGTCTGTTCGCCATTTGTCAACATTCATAATGTCAAGTCCGCAAAAAAAAAAATTATTTTGTAAACAGCATAGTGTAACAAGCAGACGAGCGTATGAGACGCTTGATTTCGCGTTTTAATTAGATATGATTTAGCATTTCATACATTCCCATACAGAGCAATAAAATGTAAACAGCAAATCGCAAAATAACGCAAGCACGCATTCATATAAAAAGCTTAACTGACATCTGAGCTGCCACACATTCAGCTACATACTCGTAGTATATGCACAGAAAAAAAAATACTTCTAGTTCATCTGCGCCCCCTTTAACCAACTGACGGGGTCTGTTTCAATGTTTGACGGCGCGCGGGAGCTTAACCTTTATGGTTATGCTTTTGTGACAAAACTTGCTTTTGATAGCGTGTGTGTATTTACATATATGAGTTTATACAATCTTATACGTATGTATGTATGTGCACTTAAATGTTTTTGTAGCGTGCGTGTATGCGCCCTCGTCCAAGCTATAAATAAAATAAATCTCTTTGAAATAAAATGTTGACATAATTAAATTGGCGAGGAAATGGTTGGAAAAATTGTTTACATGCGTTTTTCTTTCACAGTTACTAGCAGTTCAATGCCAATGTTTTCTATTTTTGCGCTATTACCATTAATAATGCATTTATATTTAAGTTATGATTAGCATGCTTAATTGTTGGAAAAAAATTTTGCTTTTGTGCTATCGCGTCGCGAATTAAAAAAAATATTTATTCGTTTATTAAGACTTGATTTCATTTTATGCTTTACTTCGAGCAGTGGTGAACATTTTCAATTTCAAGACTCGCGAATAATTGATGGATGTGGGAAAATATATTAAATAAGCGCAATGAACGTAAATTTTGCAATCGGCTAAGAAAATATCGTTTTGATTTACACTAAGTCGAATCATAAATTTGGGTTTTTTGAAAATCTCGCCTACAAAGCTATCCAATGTATTTTATACATGTTTCATTGCAAATATAGAAAACGCATACAGTATAAACATTTAGGTGCGTTCTCAATGCCACCTATCGGATTCATTTTCATTCGCCGTTATCCTTTTCTAATTTTATCGAAAAAGGATGAAAAATATAGATTTTCAGATTAGCTTGCCCCTAGCACCATCTAGCGCATTTATTTCTCTTAAAATTACTTTTATTGCACCAGCACCATACCTTTCTAATATCATCAATACCCATTTTTTGTAAAAGTACTCCTCGTCGCAACCCTTTATATTTTTCTCAATCTATTAAAAACGGATCAAAAACATTTGCTGAATAACTCGCCTTTAGGGCCATCTATCACCTCAATATTTCGTAAAAGTATTTTTATTGCACCAGCACCATTTCTTTCTAATGCCATCAAAGTCGGAATAACTCAATTATAAAATGTTTTCCGTTGCATCACCGTTATACGTTTCATTAAAATCGGATCACAAATACAGACTTTCGGATTAACTCGCCGCAAGCGCCACCGAGCGTATTTATTTCTCATAAAAATATTTATATCGCACCAGCACCATAACTTTCTAATATCATCAATATCAGACCATAAATACGGATTTGCTGAATATCTCGACCTGCGGTCATGATTTTGTTAATAGTTTTTATTAACATTAGTAGCAGGCTTACGAACTGTGTTTTTACTTTTTTTGGATTGGCTCTAGTTCTTGAGATAAACGAAACTTAAGAAATTAATGAAAAAAAAGTATATGACCCAGTTTCAGTTGTATTAATTTAATTATTCCTCAATAAGTTTTGTTATATTAATTATTAAAACAAGTAGTTCGTTGATTTAAATATTTTATTTCCCTTGCAAGAGAGCAAGGGCAGCCGGTTAAGTCGGGTGAGTTAATACAACTAAACATTAATTCGACGACTTCACCTAAATACCTGAAAACTCTAACAGTTCCTGCTAGCCGCTGCACGTTATCGACCGCGTGACTTGTAAATGCAATTCGTCAATTTACCGCTTGTAAAAGTGCAATGCTTTCGCTGCTGCTGCGGCGATCACTTGTTAGTGTTAACTGTTGTTGTCATACGCAAACCTGTAGACGCGCCGTCAGCAATATCGGTGGGAACAGAGTTTTGGCCGGATGCGAGTTTGCTGGTGTTAACTTATATTCACGTGTTTAGTTATTTCTTTTTCATTTATCTGCTTTTTGACCTTAACGTTATCAGTTTGTGTCTTATTTCGAGTATTATAGCTCGTTTTTTCTTGAAAAATATGAGTTCGAAACGTAAACCTTGTGTTAACGACTCAAACAATTTTTGCTGTATATGTGGGAAATTTTGCCTTAAAACGCAAAGAAAACCATCACAGAGTTTGTGAAAAATACCTATGAAGCATATTTTGGGAGAAACCTTGCACAAAAGAATTGGGTGCCCAGTATCGTCTGTAAATCTTGTGTAGAATCTTTACGATACTGGAGCCAAGGAGGACGTAAAGGTCTTCATTTTGGAGTTCCGATGATATGGACTGAGCCAACTAATCATTTAAATGATTGCTACTTTTGTGCAGTTAATGTGAAAGTTTCAACATGCATTAAAAACGTACTTGGGTTTATCATAATGTAAACTCGGCTAAACCCCCCGTATTGCACAGTCATGATTTGCCAATTCCAGTATTTTTAGAATCATCTGCTGCAAACTGTGATGATGTTGAAATGTCAGAGACATCAGAAAATCCGACAAATAGCAGTGAAAGTGGGTTTGAAGAAAGTAGTTGTACGAAACAGGGATTTTCCACAGAAGAGCTCAATGACTTGGCAACGACATCATAGGAGGTCCTACAGAAAAAGTTTTTTGTAATTTTTTTTAAATTAATTAATGAAAATTTTTTTTTTTTGTATTATTTTTATACAGGCGCGCAATAAAAATATAATTTAAATCCATATTGGTATTTTTAATTAGGTTTTTTCGTGAAATATTTAAAAGTCTTTATCTGAAAAACTAGAGCCAATTCGACAAAACTGTTATTATTTTCGTAATCAGCGACCCCAAATTACCCTAAATCGACTTAAAAATCTCCGACCGCAAAATTTTGTTCCGCAGTGTTTATCAAAACAGTTTCATAAATTCAGTTTGAGAATAATATTTATTGATGTCTTGAAAAATTTCTATTGATTGCATTTCACTCTTTTCTCTTGTGTTTCTTTTTTAAATATCTAATCAGAAACTAGTTCACTTTTCGTGAATTTTTTACAAAGTTTGAAACACTTATTTATGTGCATTTATTTATGAATAAAAATACCGTGTCATATATTTAAAATGCTTGCGTGAGGGTTGCCACTTGTTTAAAAACTCAAATTGAATTTAAATATATACAAGTTATATGAAATATTTAAATATAGATGTCGAGCGGTTCGTCTCGGGAAGAAGGGTAAAAGTTTACTTTTATATGGGTTTGCCACCTATTTGAAAAGAGAGATTTAATTAAATTATACCCGAGTTATAAGAAACATAAAAATATGGATGCCATACGGTTCGTTTCGGCGAGGAGAACGTTCTTTCCTATAATTTGGAGAGAGTTGCCATCTGTTTAAAAAGTCGAATTTAATTTAACTATACACAAGCTGTATAAAACATTCAAATAATGACGTCAAACGGGTCGTATAGGTCGTACGGGTCAATAAGGCTCATAGCTTACTTTATAAGGGTTTAAAAAGTCGAATTTAATTAAACTATTCACATCTTATATGGAATATTAAAAGAGAGTGTCAAACTGTTTGCTTCGCTCAGGAGAAGGTTTTGAGCATACAGAGCGTTTTGCCATCTGCTTGAAAATTCGAATGCAATAAAATTTTGCAGTTATATGAAATAGTTAAGTGGGGGTGTCAAACTATTTCTTTCGAAAGGAGAGTGTTTATAGGTATATTTGGATGAGGGTTGCCACCATTTTTAAAAGTAAAATTTATCTAAAATGTTAAAATATGTGCGTCAAACTTTTTATATCGGCGAGGACATAGTGTATATCTATAGTATTGGAAAGTGCAATAAATAAATAAATAAATTTAGGCAGGCCAACGTCCGCCAAGGTTTTGTAGTATACTTATAAAAAATGAACGAAAAAAATTTAAGATGAAAAATATTGTGAATATTGTAGAAAATCTCGCAGGGCCTACACTTTTACGGTACTATGTACATATTAATGCTTGTTAAGCCTAATCTAGTCCATATATAAATGCTTTGTGTCAATTTATAAACCATTTAAACATATTCTCTGGGCGTAATAACTGAATACATATTAATGTGGTAAAACTTTATTCCATTCTTTATGACGTACGTACAATTAACAGTTACGTATACGCCCCACTGCACATGGCTGGAAAAAGTATGCGCAGAACAGTAATTATGACATACATAAATAAATTCATGACATGAGGAGCCATTAAATATTATTTAACCCTCGAATGGTCACATAGCCAACATTTTTTGAACCAATACGATATCTACGATAATGTACCAATTCTTTTTTGAAATAGAACGAATAGGTGTGATGAATTTGAATGATAATGTAGCGAAACAAATATTTTTTGAAAACCATGGGTTAGATAGATTATGAGGTGAAATATTTTTAAATTTCAAAAAAAAAAACAAGAAAAAGTAGCATCCATTTTCTATTAATATTTTTAATATCGTAACATGTGACTATTTTTATTTGCTAATAATGACAAAATAAATAGTTCTTACTCGTTACGAAACAACAAGATAATTAACCTGAAAAACAAAAGCGAAATTCTATAGAAAACTAAATTTAATACATGTCGTTGGCACTACGAAAATAATATTAAAACAAAATACGCAGTATTGCTCAAGTGCATTTCCCAAGCAAATTTTTAAAAATTTAATTTATTGTATTAGCATCATAAGTATGAAAAACTAATAAAATAATTCTATCAAAATAATGAATGTTAAATTTGACATTGTGTAGAAAACTATTACGATAATGGCCACAACATTTCTGACAAATTTCGACCATTAAAATCATCATCTGTTTCGTACTAGTATGAGTTACTATGGATGCATTTCCCAAGCAGAATACATTACGAGAAACTTCTCAGCATTACTACTTAAGCCCAAATGTGAAAAGGGTCAAAACTAAGTTAGTTCATTTTCAGCAGCGATTTTTTGCTTATTGTGTTCCTCTGATCTTGTATCTCTGTCCAAATATTGATTGCTGAACTAGAGTTTACCAAATAAAAGAAATACGTTTTTTTTTCAATTGCTGTCTTCAACACTACAGTACCTTGTTATTTCTTTAAATCTATTAAATAGTAAATAACTTAATAATTTAAAGTTTCCTGAATTAAATGAATAAAAGAAGTGTAACAAGTTTTACGTAAAAGCAGCCTGAACGTCCCCCCTATTGTATTGTTTTCCAATCCAAGCTAACAGCTGCAAAGAAGCCCGCCTTTCGGCTAATAATGACCCCATTCTCGTACTTTTTAATCTAGAAGTCAAGCAGCGTTCATACCGGTACAGTGCCGCAGCAACTCTTTGAAGGTAACGGCCGGAAGGACTCTAAACTAGTTAGCCGTGAAAGTTACCCATAACGGGGTTTAGGTACTAAGGCACACCGACATTCCTGTAAACTGCGCTGCAGACTTCCTTGCAAGGGTAGCGACCGACTTGTGCACAGAATGGTCTTCAACGACATTCACCGTGAGACAATCACCATTTTCCACACATCTCGCTCCGAGCTCCAGCTGCCAGTCAGGCTCACCAACGACCCAGATATATTAGCAGGCTCAACCCCTGCTTATGCAGAATTAACCTAAACTTCAGACCAATCACCTTTTTACTTGTCCTCTCTAATCGACTCATCTAACACTCACTCCTCTTCCTTTGGCCTGAACCTGTCGAAAGTCCGCATTTTTTGGGTCTCTCCTAAGAAGAGTTTGATGATACCGTCCATAGTTAGGCCGATCTTGCCGGGTCAGCCTAACCGCGGCAACAAAAACAACCTGCTCACAGTTTACACAGCTTGCGTTAGAAAATCTGCATGAATGCAAACGTTTTGGATATCAAAAGTTGCATATTTTCATGATAAATATAGATTAATTTTTTAAATTGCGATTTGTAAAATAACGCCGGAAAACATTGAGAAAAAGTAAACTTATGCTGGAACGAACTTATGAAAAACTTTCAACACCCTTTATTTAAAAATATATAGACTTTGTGGAAAAGTATTCGGTGCCATTTTCAGAACCAGTGTGATATGAAATCAAATAACATTCTGATTGCTGCATCGTGAAATGCAAAGTTGTCGGTAGATTTTCAACTGAAATTGTAAATGCAGCAAAAATATAAATTGAGCGCTATTATTTAATTTGTAATAACTTTAAGATTTTCTGACCAATTTAGGCGTTCTTATACTCGAGATTTTTATCATGAAAATTTCTTTTAACAAAATATTTTCAATTATTTTTTTTACAAATCTTATCCATCACAAATAATGCAAAAAAATTTAGAATATTCACACAGGCACACAGATGTTTTTATTTTACCATTTATGCGGCAGCAATTAAAAAAGTGAGAATTTTCGAAAAAGCTCACAAATTTTCTTATTTTTTCATTTCGACGCCCATAATTAAAAAAAAAATGTACGTAAATATGTTTAAAAAAACTAACTTATTTTCGTAATCAGCGACCCATGCTTCGTCTGAAAAACACTCTTTCAACGAGTTACCACTTATTTATTAAATATTTGTTAACTAGTGTACATATTTTTGCATTAATTTTATAGTAAAAAAGTGAGGTAGAAAATAAAGTTAGTAAGCTAAATGTAGCTGCAAAATACTTTATTAGGAACTAATTCTAAGGACCGCAACTATGCTAGGAGAGAAAATTAGGAGATCATTACAGGGTTAATTAATGCATATCATTTTCACTGCACACACAATCTAACAACTTAACAGCCAGTCAGTCACAACTGCAGGCGTTACAAAGCGTGCCATGTACAAATGAGAAAATGATATCAGCATATGTTAACCACGGAATGTGAGTACATTGTATTTTATGCCTGCAAACAAACATGGGAGAATTACTGCACGTGCCGTACAAACTTCAAGATAAATACTTAATACGCTGGCAATAGAAAGACAGTTGGCAAAAGTAAAATAATATATTTGTAAAATTTGATTACTCACTTAAATATGTATATATGTATGTGTAGCCGGAGGGGAGCGAAGTGTGCATGACATATGTAAGACATCCAGATATGCTGTCTCGCGCCTCATTATTATCAACAACATCGATCAAACGCACATTGAGGTTAACGTGTATGAGGGTATTAAAGGGTATACATTCAGACGCGCATACATATACAATATAACTGTAACTGTACATGAGTTTTAACACATTACAAGCATAAACTACCATCAAAACATCATTAAAAAAAAGTTGCACTCAACTTTTTCTTGTAAATCTGTAAAGCGGCAGTGATTTTCTGGGTTAAATAAAGGCAGCAAAAAACCAAAACGAGGGGCAAAGTAGAAAATAGAAAATTAAAAAAAAAAGTTAACGCAACTTGTAGGGTGCAAAAATTCTTAACGCCAACGGCAAGCGAATTATTAAAATCATAACAACCAAGCATACCAAAATTGTCAAGTAAAAAACGTGCAGAATAGCTTATAGAGAGATGGTGTTGGCATTGGTGAGATTTTTGCCCATTTATGCTCCCAAACTTTAAGTAGAAAATAATAGCAGGAACGAAAGCTGCCTTGTGGCAAATGCAAAACAAACAAAGTGAAAGTATACCCGCTCGCGTTCGCCTTAATGCCAAACCACACAAAAATTAAGGCAGCGGAGAACGCGAAAACTTTTCAACTTTGTGGAAGATTTACTACTTTCGTTTCTTATAACTGCGCTGGAAGTGCAGCGCGCGCCTTATTATTTAGCTGATATTGCGGCAGTCGCGTTCACATTTTTGATTATGACAGCGCGCTGTAAACTTGGCCATTATAAAATAATAAAATCATTTATTTTATTATAAGATAATCATCTTTGTCATTATCTCCATTAAGTGTAGGCGTAAGCCTGCAAGCGAAATGGCAAAACAAAAGCGGAGTAGGGGGCGTGACATGTATGGAGTGAGTTTTTTTTTCTAAAAACCCTGTCCTTGATCCTAACCAATTATGTATTGTACGCAATTTAATGCTTGTTTATGGCGCAAAATACACTCTAATTTTAGGGTTACTATGTGTGTATATATTTTTAAAAATTTCCATCATCTTTTGCTTTAACTACTAGCCTTTTAAACACCAGTACTACCCGCAATATTTTCTTTCTTTTTTTTTTTGCTTTGCCTTCTTGACACAAAGTCATTACTCATTTCGCGCACTTCATTTTGGCGTTAAAGTTTTGCGTTTATTCTTATCTTACAAAAAAAAATACACCCGTTTGAAGTCGTTCGGTATGGATGTATATATGTATGCGTCGGTGGTATGTGTTTGTGTGTAGGCAAATCTTTGGCGTTGGCGCAGCGCTTTCGCTAAAGTAAAAGTAAAAGTAGATAATTTCATTATAAGCTTGGAAGCTTGTCAAAGTTTGAGTAGCTGTACAAAGTGAAAAGACAACGTCAACAAAAAGGAAAGCGGTGGTAGAATTTAAAATAAGAGAGACACGTGGGTTCACTAAAAAATCTGTAAGCCTACCATGAGCGCAGGATTCTGGCAAAAAGTGAGATTGAATTACTTTAAGTTATTTAAAAAAAAAATTATTACGAATACGAATTCAAACTACCCATCGATGAAGTGATTTGATATGAATATTATAATATTTGTCATTTTCATTGCAATTATCAACATCTACACATATCGATGGCGATAACGCTATTAATACCATCAACGATTACTGGACGTTAGGCTACATTTAAAAAATTTTTAATTCCAACCTGATGCTTATACCTTCACTACCACCGCTATCGATATTGTTATTTATCATAATTTTTTGGCCTTTTCGGTATCGTAATCATCTGAGAACATGTCCTTAAAATAATAAAAACAATTTTCGTTTTCGTCATATAAGTATCAAAATTTTCTCAAATTGATTTATTAAAACTAATTTCAAATTTGAGCAAGCAGTCTGATCTGCCATAAGTAGAGAACTAGACTCAGTAAAAAACAAGTAAAAACAGCGCTGTCTTCGGCTATGCCGAAGGCTTCATACCTTTCATGAATGGAAGAATAGTAAAAAACGTGTTATTGTATTACAATTTCGTATTACCTATAGTTAAAAGCGAAAATTTCCTTCAAATCAATAAAAATAATTCTAGTAAAGGCATTGTTATAAATTATTTAATGCTTTTCCTTATGTAATTAAAAAGAACTATGTTTTAAGAAGGGAATGGTTTTTGAATATTTTTAATATCGTATCGACGCTTGATATTCAACATTTAAAAAATACAAATAATTAAGTATTAATATGTAAGACCTACATATGTCGGTCTTTGGAAACAGTTATCAGATCCGTAAATAGTTCCCAAACGTTTAACGCTATGATTCATGTGATATTGCGCTGAGCTTATTACTTTTCGCAATAAATATTTGTCCTGAATTTATCTTGCCGATTTACACCGTGAACTCTGATCTTGATGAATACTAATATATAGCTAATAATGGTTGATGTTTGTGCAAAATTTCAAGCCTTTAGCTGTTTAAATGGAGGAGTTATGGTGCAAAATGCAATATCTGAACAATCGGTTGTATGGGAGCTATATGTTATATTTCTCCGATCTTCATGATTTTCAACACTGATACGTAGCTAATAATGGCTGATATTTCTGCAAAATTTCAAGCCTTTAGCTGTTTAAATGGAGGAGTTATGGTGCAAAATGCAATATCTGAACAATCGGTTGTATGGGAGCTATATGTTATATTTCTCCGATCTTCATGATTTTCAATACTGATACGTAGCTAATAATGGCTGATATTTCTGCAAAATTTCAAGCCTGTAGCTGTTTAAATGGAGGAGTTATGGTGCAAAATGCAATATCTGAACAATCGGTTGTATGGGAGCTATATGTTATATTTCTCCGATCTTCATGATTTTCAATACTGATACGTAGCTAATAATGGCTGATATTTCTGCAAAATTTCAAGCCTTTAGCTGTTTAAATGGAGGAGTTATGGTGCAAAATGCAATATCTGAACAATCGGTTGTATGGGAGCTATATGTTATATTTCTCCGATCTTCATGATTTTCAATACTGATACGTAGCTAATAATGGCTGATATTTCTGCAAAATTTCAAGCCTTTAGCTGTTTAAATGGAGGAGTTATGGTGCAAAATGCAATATCTGAACAATCGGTTGTATGGGAGCTATATGTTATATTTCTCCGATCTTCATGATTTTCAACACTGATACGTAGCTAATAATGGCTGATATTTCTGCAAAATTTCAAGCCTTTAGCTGTTTAAATGGAGGAGTTATGGTGCAAAATGCAATATCTGAACAATCGGTTGTATGGGAGCTATATGTTATATTTCTCCGATCTTCATGATTTTCAATACTGATACGTAGCTAATAATGGCTGATATTTCTGCAAAATTTCAAGCCTTTAGATGCTTAAATGGAGGAGTTATGGCGCAAAATTCAATATCTGAATAATCGGTTGTATTATATGTTATAGTCACCCGATCTGGCCGATTCCGACAAATGTTTAATCATTTGCACAACGACACCTGCTCACCAAATTTCATCAAAATAGCTCTAAAATTGAGGGACTAGTTTGCGTTCAAACAGACGGACAGACGGACAGACGGACAGACGGACAGACGGACAGACAGACGGACATGGCTAAATCGACTCAGCTCATCGTCCTGATCATTTAGGTATACTTTTTGATGGGTCTATCTCTTCTCCTTCTGGCACTTACAAACATCGGACCAAACTTAATATACCATTTCATTCTCATGAAAGGTATAAATATGTACATTTGTATGGTGGTATCGCGACCTTCCATCAATGAACAATTGGCGCCATAACCGCCCAGGCGATTTTGGCCGGTTCTAGTACAGCACGCCCGTCGTTCATTGTTTTTTTTTTTTGCTAACTGGCGCCAGTAAGAGATACCAAGTCAAAGCAAGTCCTTCTCCAGCTGGTCCATTCCACATAGAGGAGATCTCCTCATCCTCTGCCATCACCAGCGGGAATCGCTTCGTATACTTTCAAGGCCGGAGCATTTTCTTTCCATACATACTACATACATGACTAGGCCACGTCGCTGCATCTTCTTACAAAATTTTCCTGGCTACTCAAGCTCTTCGTACTTAAATATTTCGGCCTCTCGTTTCTTTCTTAATAGCTCATGTTGCCCCCGGCTTTTAGCGTGCTCTGTAGGAAGCGCTTTTCTTTTCTGCGGAGGCGCGATATTCCTCATTGTACCAGTTGTTCTTTTAGGCTCGCTGGAGTTCAAGAACTTCTTTAACGACGGTACGTATATAATGAGTAACGTGTTCCCAATGTAAATTCTGGATTGTTACAAAGTCCTCTCAATGAGCGGGTGTGAGAGTTGACTAGGTAAGTTAGTTTTTTGCGATTGCAGCTTTCTGATGTCGATCTTCCCTTATTTGTTTCCAAACCAGTTAATGCTGCCCAGAGGCGTATGCGCGTCTTAGCGGCGACAAGACAATGATTCGCGTCAATATTCGGTCATCGGAGTGTACGTACGTCTAATATACTAGAAGCATGTCTTCCGCCTATCGCAATATGATCGATTTTGTTTCGCATTTTTCGTTTTGGAGACAGTCACGTTGTTTGTTGTATTTTCTTGTGGGGACAACTAGTGCTACAGACTACCATGTTTCGAGCCACGGATAAGTCGATTAGTCTCAGTCCGTTTGCAGAGGCTTCGTCATGGTTATTGAATTTTTCGACAGTGTGACCAAAAATGTCTTCCTTACCCACCCTGGCATTAAAGTCAGCGAAATGTTGTCGAATCTCACTTTGATGAGAATTGAGGCAAGATCCACTTCTTACGAAAAGCATTTATTTAATTTCCTGAAGTTTTCGACTTAAAATTGGCCATTTTCTCAAGGAAAAGAGCTTGAAAACTTACGTGACCCGCGGTGGGAAATATTTTTCTCAGGTTTAATAAAATAATTTATAAGAAAGTTATTAAATATTTAATTTAAATAACTGAAATAGCTTGTATTATTTACCGAACCGCTTTTTAATTTATATAGTAACGTAGTGTATATAATTTTCATATCAATATATATGAAAGATCATGGCGCCACCTTAATATATTAAGTGTAAGTTTTTGTTAGTTGTGCAGAGTGGCGAATGAGAATTATGATAACTTTCAGGTTTTCATAAAACTACATACATATATAGGTATGGCATTACATTTACATTTGTGATCTGTGATGCGAGTGATTGGGACAGTTAAGTTATTAGATACATAAGTAAAAAATTAAAAGTACCAAGCAATTTATGTGCTTGACGCAATACTGAAGAATTTATATGTTTTATCTTCACCTAAATGTTAAAGTTCACTTAAATACCAATTTTAGTCAAACCACTTAATTTACTAGTTTAATTTCTCAGTGTTAGTTAAAAAATTAAACCTTCGCAGAAATACTAAAACTATTTGAAATTGTTTAAGTCAGTTTTCTTATGGGCTTGAATCTTTTTGTTGCAGTTAATTATAAAGTTTACTATGTATTGTTTAAAAAACGTTTACATTTGTACATATTTCTATACATCTAGAGCTATTTTTATGCCAAAGACTAGTTAAAAAATCGATCATGTTTTGTTCATAGTACAAAAATGTGGTGCATAAGGTGGAGTTTTTTGGCAATAACTGCAAAATAACCACGCAATAGGAGGTTTTATTTACATTTAAAAAAGGTTAATCTAAAAACCTTTATTTCAACGAATTTTTGTTATTGTTATTAAGAAAGTACATTAGTTTAATCCTCCATCCATTTAAATCTACAACATACGTACATATATTTTTATTACTCGGTATTTAATCATTTATATAATAAATTTATAGTGGAATGTAAAAATAAAAGCCTGTCGGAATTGCGTCCTTTCTACTGAGTCAGCCAATTGGCATACAGCTGATCTGCAGCACTAAACAATTGCTCAATAGACACTCTTCAGGGAGAAGTAGAGAGAGGCACATTTTACAGCAATTTTTTTTTAACAGAAAATGTGGTTTGATGCTTTGGTTTTTAAAATGAAAAAAGAAAAACACAGGATAACACATATAAAATAATATTTTGTACAATTTTTAAATTAATAAAAATTGAGAAATATTCGGCATAAGATTTGATTTTTTTTTTATCGAAGTCGAGCCAACACCGAACCGAATATTGGTGGCGAAATATGGCCAAAGCCGAAGCGAGATCGTTTTCTAGCTATAATGTTCAAATGTTTAATTGCCAATAACAACTGCAAACAATTCACAGTCTAGAACTCCATTCACATTAGGTTACATCTTTTGACTTTGAAAATCTTAGTATCAGCCATTAAATAAATAGACAAATTCTTGACCAGGCTGCGTAACGCAGAATCAAAAACGAGAGACACCCATTGGCGGCAACCCAAAATCATTTGTACTAATAAATATTGATGGATGTGTATTGAGTACGTTGAAAAAGGTTAAGATGTGATGAAGCCTAATTAAATAGCAATCGCCCTTAAATTGGTTGATTGACACAGATATATTGCACAGCTGCTTTTGATGTCTTGTAATTGACTCAATTATGCACTGTACAAATGTATTCTTTAGACCTCGTCTTAAATATATATTCTACTGCTTCGGAAATGTGGTACAATCTCACACACACGCCATGGTCATCATCTGTATATGCAAATTTACCACAAACTTTACCAGCGAACGCAAATGTGTCTTCGTGTGTGGGGCGTATGAGTAACTTAACTTCCAATTCGCGACTCGCTGCACAATGGAACGCACAGAAAGTTGTTCGTTGTAACTTTTATACATTTTCCGCCCAATATGTGCAAGAGAAAGTAAAACAAATGTAAAGTACAACAACAATAAAGAGGGTTGGAAAAAAATCACAATAAATAAACCAAAAAAAAAAAAAAGAAATTGAATTGACAGCAATGAGAACGATGTAGTAGTCCCTTCAACCAATAACTGCACGAGCTACTACTGTTTTTACTTATACTATACGTGAAAAAGTCAGCGGGTGGTATGTGCGTGTAAACAAGCTGAAATAAAGTTAAAGCAGCAGGCATACTGGCATACCGCTGACACACTGACGCACTGCCGCGAGGTACTACGGACCCGGTTTATGCTTTTCAACTTCCTCTCCTCCCTTTTACTTCTCGTTTTTGATATGCACGCATTGGATTTCATATGGTATTTTGTATGTGTTTGTATGCTAAGGCCCTATATGAAATGTAATCAAAATAAACGCCGCGTAACGTGAAATGGGCGTAAAGTATGAGGGATGTTTAAATGTTGTTTCGATATTTACATGACTACATACCCCGCAGGACGTGAAGGTAGCTTAAACTAAATTTTAATCTGTTTACGAAAATACTGGTGCTGACTATTTGTTGTATATATTCTTTGAGAAAATCTAACTACTTTTGTTTGGCGACGATGGAAAATAAGACACCCCTGGTTTCCTCTGCTTTAGTTGGCAGCTAACTACTAGCTAACTATTGTTTGACACAATCTAGTCTTTGGTAACTAGCTTTTTGCTAAAAGTAAACTTATTATTTATTAAATATTTGTATGCCTATTAGTAGTTAATAAAAAATTGTACTTATGTCTTGCCTATTTTAAAATAAATTAAAAATCGAAACAACGCATTTAATAAAATCAATTTCAGTGATAGTATTTAATTATTCAAATATTTCATAACAATTTATTTCCCTCAAAATGTTATGGTTATTATTATAATTTAATTAGACTTTCCCGCAGAAAAAACACACGCCCTTAAATGTTTTCTTTTTGTGATTTGATGAACGAACGAACGTCAAACTTTTGACAGCTGCTTTTTGGCAATATAATTAGCTCCCCTTCTTCTGCATGACTTGCCAACTAATTACAAATGTGTTTCTGAGGGTTTTTTTAAAATCACTACAAAATAGTTAGTAAAAAGTCATCTAGTTTTAGTAATTGATAATTTTTTTACAGCAGGGCACCTATGTACACACACACACACATACACACATATATTTATACAATTTGCGCGTACTGGTATATGTTTTTGAAATAGCGTAAAACTCTATCGAATTGTTGTTGCCGCAGCGACTTTCAATAACAAACAGTGGACATATAACCATTGCCATTGCACCGCCACCTGGCTCATGTGGCAAACGAATTGTAGTTTATACTGGTGGCATTGCCTTTTACCTGTGCTTTTGTTGTTGTTGCACTCTGTTATGAAAGGTTTAAATATTTTCGTATTTGCTTTAAACTTTCTGCTGTTACATTTAATAAGTTTTCTCTTTCTGTTGTATTAATACTTTTGAAACTTTTTGATGATTATAATGGGTTGCCAATTTACCCAATTCATAGAGTAGTTTAAAAGAAGCATTTGCTTTGATAAAAATATGTTTTTTTTTTAAACTGATTTTGTTTTAATCACATTAAAGTAAAGGTATTGGTATAAGGTTTTAAGTGTGAAACTGAAAGTATAAATTTACAAATACTATACAGTAGCTCACACTCAACATGAGCCATTTTTCATTTTTTTTTTCAGAATATGTAGTAATAAATAATTTTTATGGTAAAACCTTTTTAGAACGTTTTTTGTAGAAGAAAAATTGAAACTATTGCATAAAGCATAAAAAACAAACATTACATTTGTTTTAGAAAATTTACGAAATTTGACAGATTTCAATAAATTTACATAAATAATTATTTTTTCTAGATTTCCTATATTGAAGAAAGCGGTAATTCCCAATAAAAATAACCAAATATAAACGTATCGCTTACATTTGATCGTACTTAAATTAAATGATATAAAAACTTATAAAATATACCACTAATGTATAAACAAATTAACCAAAAAGATGTAAGATTAATAAATTCAATAAATTTTGAATATCTTGAAAAAGAGAACATTGGTTCATTTTGTCTATTTTTGGATTTATAACATAATTTTTTTAAGTACACACACAGAGCGAAAATACCACCTAAAATACTCTATAAGTCAGAACCAAATTCAGCGGATTTCTTTATGATTTTTTTTTTCCAATAAGAAGACGTTCTTATTACGATCGTGTATGTCTTTCCAATAAAATCACAAATATATGCTGTAAAGCTAAGTTGAAAAATTTTCAATGTAATTAAGAAGGAGTTCCATTGAATTAAGACGTAAAATTTTCAATAAAATCCAGTAAATTAATATGAAAACTTTTTCAATAAAATTACGAAGGGAATTTTTGTTTTCATTATAATCTCTTCTTAATTTTAATAAAGATAATAGTTAATGATAATAATTTTAAGTCCTAAGGTATTATTATAAATGTTTTTGTATATTTGTTTATAAAATATAGGAACAAAATAGGTATCTATAATAATTAGTAATACCAAATTATGCATTTCTTAAACATTAAAATAAGTTTAGACAGATGACGATATTTATTTTTGAAAACATTTATTTATAAATTATATTTTATTTTTGAAATTTTTGAAACTCCATCCATTGAAAACTTCTGGAATAATAAATATATAAACCAAAAAATTTTTATTTTGAAAACGCTAAAATCCTATCAACAATATTCATAATATTAAACTAAAAACAACATAAAATAGATTATTCACAAATTACAAACATTTTTTGACGTTAAAATAAAAATTTGAATTAAAAAGGGCTCTCTCGAAAATAAAAAGTTTTCTTTATTAATAAATTCAATAAAGTTCTAGTGAAAATGGGGGTACCCCTTTATTAATTTCCTTTATACTTTTATATGATTTTTATCATAAAAGCGACGAGATTTCTTCCTACAAATTTAGTCTTTTTGAACAAAATTCCAAAAAAATTAATAAACCAGAAGTGATATCCTTATATCCAGCTATTTTCCTTTACAGTAAATGTGAAAAAAAAAAAATTTTAATGAATATTGGGAAGATATTCTAAAGAAAATTTCTTCGATTTTGTCCCCTCTCGCACTACTTGGCCATCAAGCCACTCTTTGCACAACGGAAAACTTTATTCATCAAAATCGAAACAATAAATATATCGAACAATACCAAATACTGACTGGATGGTTTTTATCAGATTAACTATGCAGTTAGGTTTTCACTTTCATTCTCAGCTCACCTTTTCGCTAATAAATAACTCAAAGGTTGGTTGAAATAATTTCCGTTAAGATTCTGCAGCTGGTTGTAAAAAGAACGTTGTAATAAGATTTGAAAAACTTGTATTAGAAAAAGAAAGATAATCGCTTAAATTATTCTAAAATTAATACATAAAACAAATTTTTGCAGTAAAACCTTTGAAATTCCTGCATATTCCAGGCAAGTGTGATTGACAAAATTTAAACAAATACTCATACAACAAAAGTGCCTGCATCTTCTGTTCCATTTCGCTGAACGTCTTAGGAATTTAGTCATACAGTAGAAATCAATGCTTCACAATATTCAAATGACACAAGTTTGTAAACGTTATTAAGTAACTGTGCAATAAATGATTTTTTCTGAATACCTGTAAAAACGAAAAAATAAGTTTCAAATTTTTTTTATTAATTTCACCAGGACATTTCCTGTGACAGTACGTTGATCTATGCATCATCAGTTCATTCGGATACCCGAAAAATTTACACTTCTCAAGCTTAGCATACACTGTTGCCAAACGCACAAAATTTCAAAGGATCGTTAAAGATAATGTAAATAACCCATTTTAATTTACCTATGTTCATAACTCTTTTTAATATTTTTTTGTAAAATCAACTTTATTCATCATAACTTCTTTTATCTTAAACTTCGATTTTTCTATACCAAAATCGACAAGGGATGACTGAGGTTCATTCCAAAGTACATCAACAAAATTACAAAAAAACTTATAAACTGATACATTTAAACTTGATATTATAGTTTTAAAAAGCAACGCATTCCTTAAATAAATTAGTATTTAAGAAAAATGATAATTAAAAATAACTATGTGCAGAATATGGAGTTCCATATTATTGGCTTACTATTTTTCTTAAAGCGATACGGAAAAAAAATTACTCGAATATTTCTTATGTTTTTTCAAAAAGTTACAATTTATTTTGTCCACATTTTCAGTTATTAGTAACACGCATATCTACATATATTATTTTATAAATTTCAGCTAGAAGCTAAAAACTAATTCTAAACAAATTTCACATAGGAAGAAACTTGCTAAATTATGTATTAAAAGCCTGGTAAAACTTCAGCTGCTCCTGTCTTCCGTGTTGTCATAAAACCTTAAAATAGTAACCTTATGGAAAGTTTTCAGAAATTTGTTAATTAATTCAAAATAGTTTTAGTATATTTGTAAAGCTTCATATATAAACTTAATAAATTTTTATTTATTTTTTTCTTTTCTTTTGGAGTATTCTAGAAATTTTAGTAAACATTTCAGAAAAATTGGGTGTCGTAATTGGCTCAACAAATTTCGGCCAGTATTAGCGACAAACTTAAATATAAAATACCACAAAGGAATAAAAAGTTTACACAATTAAAACATAAAAAACGTTAATAAATATTCGATTACCAAGGGAATGCAAATTGTTTTAATTCCACGGAACACTCCCATTTTCGATATGCTCAATTCGTTGCTATGGCTTTGAAAACATTAGAAGAAAAATAATTTGTTGATTTTTACTTCAGAACAATTATACCGTAAAAGCTTGATAGACTTAGCTTCTATTATTCCGACAGCTCAATTTTACCTATGTTTATTGGTCCTACATTGTCACATAAACCATGGTATTCTGATCCCAAGGAAAACATATAAAAATTCGCTCAAGAAATGAAAAATAAATTTCTTCTATCAAACTTTCTTAAATCATTACTTCTTCACATATCCAATGATTTTTTTTTTTGAAAGCTGGGTACTTGCTTTAAACGCGAAACTATTATTTATGATAAAATTAAGGGAGATTATATAATCATATTACACAAAATGTGTATCCAATGGGGTTTTGAAAACGACATATCTAAAACAACAATTTCTTTAGAATCTAACTAATATAAATATTGGAACATTTCAATAACATACATCACTGCGAAATATGCTTTGAGTTAACAAGTATTTGCTTAATAGAATCAGAATTATAAATTGTGTTAATTATTTAAGTGGACCATTTCCCACGTGTAGGAAAAATCCACAACTTTAAGGTTCAGTTAGTATTCATTTTTTTATAAATTATTGAATTAAAAAAGAAGCTAGTGGACATGCTCTTTCATTAATTTTTCAATTAAGGAATATTCACAGATATTTGACTGCTTTAGATTAGGGAAGAGCCATGCTATCCGGTACAATCAAATAGTGGCTCTTGTCTTTCTTCTCCGTTTGTTTGATTGACCTTGGGTGTTTCGCTAGACTAAGTACACAAATAATCAACGAAATTAAGGGGGAAAAAGCAGCGGAAGAAATTATACATTTCTATGAAATT
Organism: Anomoia purmunda; assembly: GCA_951828415.1. Taxonomy (NCBI): domain Eukaryota; kingdom Metazoa; phylum Arthropoda; class Insecta; order Diptera; family Tephritidae; genus Anomoia; species Anomoia purmunda. The sequence continues at coordinate 32,809,467 of OX639996.1, forward strand.
TATAATTCATTATTACACCTAACGGCACTGGCGCCATTCTCAAACAATCTAATCAGTAGCGCAAACAAAAATTAAATGAAAAACGGTAACGACATAACTAAATTTTTCCTATTTTTTTGTTGCCACAGGCAACATCTCTAGGCGGGAAATTTCAAATTTTTGCGCAAACATGGTAACGAAAAATTGCTGTTTGCACTGAAAAATAGGAGAAGAAAATGTTTTGATTAATAATTTTTGGTTATGCCAAAAGGAATGTAGAATGTGTGTGTGTACAAATGCAGTGATTTTGGCATTGGAAATTGGAGGGATTGCAAAAAAAAGAAACAAATTGGCAAATGTTTAAAATAAATATTAGATAACTGTTATTAGAAACAATATCATAGGACGAACGATTGTTGTTTATTGTGATGATTATTATTATTTTTCCGGGTACATGTAATTGAAATATTTAAAAAATTTAACATGGTTTCTAGTTTGTTTAAAAACAAAATAAAAGCCTTCCTTAAATATCGGGTAGGTTAGATATTATTAAGTTTGACGTGTTTAGCATTAAAGACCCAGTTTGGTTAAGAGCAGAATTCTCAAAATAAGGATTATTATTTAATTTTATGAATAAAATGACCTCTGATGGCTTAGCAATAAAATTTCTACCTTATAAAACCTATTTGCTTACTAAACGATTATAGAAAAATTCCGAAAAGTATGGGGAGGCGATTGCTTGGATATTTGTATAGTTTTCCTCTGAAAATGTATACTTTACTTACGCAGGGTATTGGCTTTTTAATCTTTTCTAAAAACATTCCATAATTTTAATGAAGAAGGAAATGCGAATGCTACTGTCAACGAGTATTTTCCAACAGTGTTTGAGGACTTTACTACTTTCATTATTACCTTATCTTTTTGTTTTTGAGCCACCGACGCATTTTGTGAACCTAAGAAATTACATAAACAATTTATGCTTTCGTTATGAAAATGCCGTGAAATTCTACCGAAAGTTTCCGAAAAAATAAACATATTTCCATTCTTCGTTTGTATTTTGATTCATCAAAGGCAATACAACAAATTACTACGCCACAATAAATGAAATTTTGTTTGAAGCATACTTTTAGGCGCAAAACTAAAACTGCTCTCTCAAACCATACACACTTCATTAAATGGAGGTATAAAAGTGCCACTTTGAACTGGAAAAACAAAAATCGCGTAATCGCTATATTGCATACAGACTAATTCACAAATATTTGTGTTGTCAAGTATAAAAAGGATAACTCTGTTTTTGATAGTTTTGAGATTTTTGCTCTAAATGAGTTTAATTAAATTATATTTTGATTAAAATTTGTTACCGCATGAATCCATTCTATTCCCTTATGTAAAAAAATAAAATCGTGTTATAATTGCTATACCTGACATCACAGATACATACTTATTATATAAGTAATTATTTTTTATCAAACAGCTTTGTTCTTCCCATCAAACAGCAACGCATATCAATTACAATAAGTAACCCGAAAATCATATCAAATTCAAAATAAGGTTACAATCTGCAATTAGAAAATAATTATGAAAATTCTATAACGAGCTAAATATTTTATTATCAGAAAATGTGCAACAAAATATCAACAAAAGTGAAAAATATATATAAATAAATGTGTAATTAGTAAAAGTCAAACCCAAGTGTCTATTACCCACAAAGATTATCAAATATTTAAAAAATGCAAACTTAACCAACGAAATTTGTCGCGTTTCTTTTTCCAATATAATAACAAAGTTCAAAAGTGCGCCCAAAAGTATGTTCAATTTATTCGAACATCAAGCGTAAATCAATTAATTAAGACAGTTTATTTTAATTAAATAAGTAAATCGACCACAAAAAAGAAGCGGGAAAATACAAAATTATGAATTATAATTTATTAGGAAAAAATATTTAAGGAAATTCTTTTTGCATCGAAATATAATACATAAATAAAAAAATAAGAAATATACGAAAATGGCGATGGTTATATCGACGCGCGCGAAATTGCTTATAACCGCGTTAATTCTATTCTTTTGCCTCGGAATTGTGTTAGTTACCGGCTCGACGAAGGGATGGTTTATACCGAATCGGTATAACGGCGAGCGAGTTGCTGCTAGGATACAGGTAAATATGACACTGCATATTAGCTACGTTACTGTATATGAAATTCGAAGCAATCAGCGATTGAGTTATCATAATTTTTTAAACAAATATAGTATTTGATAATTATTGTATTTGTTAATTATTGTACATACGTTTTTCAACCTATACAAATATACGCGTGAAAATATTTTTACATGCCTTATTTTCAGCGCCATTAAGTTGCGATAAAACAAAAGTTACAGAGCCAAACCCTCATTATAATATTAACATATTAGATATGCATTTATTTATTTTATAGTTGTTGAATGTATAAAGGTAATTTTGCCTTTAGGTATCTAAATATTTATTGTATCAAATATGAAATTAAAGCAATACTGTATTTTACATATATTAAGGGCGTTTTCTTAATTTGAGTAATCAAAAATGTATCAGGCGATTGACCCTACCATAACATTTTTATGCATCTCATTTTTTATTTTTGAGGTTTTGACAAAATTAAATTAAAATTTAAAATGAAATGTTACTAAATTTAACAAAACAAAAATGGGTAAGAAAACAATTTTAATACAATTAGAATGAGTCTGATACCTGATAGGACTCAGCCTACCTAGCATATGTATCTTGCCCAGGTTTTTTGTTTGTTTTATTTCGCCCATCTCTAACCTTTCGACTATTTCCAAACTGATCGAGTGTATTGTCCATGACATATTGTATTTTGCCGTTAAATCTTAAATTAGTCTTAATCAGCCTGGGTTTGTTTCCAATAGCTCCACTGTCTCGAATCCGTCTGAGTTCACAAATTCCTGCATTGATGCCTCCTCTGCAGGCCACCAGGTTGACTGCATTTATACGGACTTTCCTAAAGCGTTTGGTACAGTGACACATAAAATACTTATTAAAATGCTTTTCTGTCTGGAATTTAATTCATTTGATTAAGTTCTATCTCTTCAATAGGCGTTGTGTAGTCACAGTGGATAATACGACTTCAGACCCATTTATCGCTACATCAGGAGCCCCTCAAGGGAGCATTTTAGGTCCATTGCTATTAATTTTTTTCTTTACTGACATATGCCACTGATTTTCTTATGCCAATTTCTTACTTTATGCGAAATATCTTGAAATATTTTCAATTATCAAAGATCCATCCGATGTTTTGAAAACTTTAACGTGCCATTAATGTTCTTCATTTATGGTGTATGAAGTCCCCGTTCATCTCATTGTATCTCTAATAATGTCCGGGAAAATGCTATTGGAACCAAAGAGTTGGGTACTACTATTTACAGTAAGCTCAGCTTTAATAGGCACATTGACTTTATTATAATGAAGTCTTACTCAATTCTTGGCTTTGTTCGTCGTAATGATATGAAATTTTCTGATCCATATACGTTAAAAACTTTGTTTACCAATTTCGGCCGTTCTCATCTAGGATATTCTGTCTTCGTGCGCAGGCCATAAACTCAACTAACGATAGCAAGAATAGAGCGAATACAAAAAGTATTTCTCAAATTTGCTCTACTGTCCCTGACATTTGATAACCCTACTCCATCGTACAAGAGATGTCTCTTTGATAAACCTGAAAACTCTCGAAAGTCGAAGGTCCACTTTAACACCAACCGTGTCATACAATGCCATTCAAAGAATAATTGATTCCTCTTATATTTTAGAAAGGATTGGTTTTAATATTCCAAAATGCAGTTTACTTCTCTCTTATACCTTTTATTGGGCTGATGTTCAAGTTAAATTGCAATTAATGCTCCCTTATTTAGAGCTATGCGAAAACACAAAATCATATTCCAAAATATTGCATTTACTTTGTGCTATAACAAAAATCATATACATAACTTAAAATTTCGAACTGTAAAAAATTTTTAAAAATTGAACAAATTTTCAAACTTTTTAATCAGGATTTTTAGATGAATTTTGGATATGGAGTTTCTGTGGATTATTTGATTTTAACAAATCTGAAGTAGCTTGAAATTCCCGTTAGTTTTTGAAAATATTTTGAAATTTTAATTATGACACCTTTTCTCAACGCATTCAGCTTATATGGCAGAAGACATGCAAAAAATTCTGATTGAAAAGTTTCCAAATTTTGTTTAATTTTTATAACTTATTTAGTTTTCGCGGTTGTCCAAACCAGTTCCTAGCAAGATCCAAGTCAGTCCTTAACTAGTCTAAACTAGTACTGAGTTGGTGCCGAACTTATCTTGAAGTAGTCTTCAAGTGATCGTAAAAAAGATTGCGAAATAATTCCGAAATGATCTTGAAGTGGACTCGTGATAGTCCTTAAATGTTTTCGAAATAGTCTTGAAAAAGTACAGTTAGGCGTCGACCACAGAAAAGCCAAACTTTGGCCGAACGTTTGTAAGTTTATATTTATAAAAAAATATATAAAATTGTGCTTTTAATATGTTTCTCTTTGGACTTAACTTTGCAATACATTTTTCGAATTTGTATGATAGCGATATAATATATTCTCTCAGATAACCGGTATTTTCATAAGTAAGCAATATATAGACATAGACATAGCAAATTTTATGTGCCCAAAATAATACTAGTGTAATATTAGTGTTTAGTTCATGCTCCTAAGGAAGATGACATCTATCTTTCTGCGGCGAACATAATGCAAACCATTTCTTTTTCATGACCCGATTGGGAATTGCATGTCGACTATAAATGTTGTTCACTTTTCGCCACTCTATTCACTAATCTAACCACCATAAGCATGCTACTCTGAATGGATGGAAACTGAGTTTTATTTCATTCAAATTAGCTTTCATTATTAAATTAGATTCAATTGTTCGTTCATTGACCGTAGCCGGTATGCATGTTGCTATTCCCTATTTAATACTTTTTCAGATTTTTACGGCTAATTTAGGACACCACTTTATTATAAACAAAATATGCCCTAGCGAACAATTACCATTTGAAATACGAAATTACTCGGAATTTGTACTTTAACTAGCACAAAATTAAGAATATAAATGCTACATGCTATCGGTATATAATTTTCAATCCCAAAGGATAAATCAAATCAAGTACATATAGAAATTAGGGTTATGTGGTTTTGAAGTTTTGTGGTAGAAAACCAACCTGTAATAGATGCAAGAAACTACTTTTTTTCGAGAAAAAATATATATTTAACCGCATAAAATAGAAATCTTCCTCTTTTTAATTTATTCGAAAGTTATTCAAATTTAAAATATTATACATGTGTAAACACTTTAAAATATATTAATATCGCCGAACCGCATAACTCAAAAGCACCCACGCTAACTGGCACGCCTCAGTGACAAATTGGTGTACGAAACAGAAGGCGCTCATTTTAATTACCCACTTTGGCAGCTTCAAGTGGCTGTATGGCATGCCACTCACCGCCATCACCGCCATCACCATCATCATCCCCCCTCCTCAACATTTACTACAGCGTTGGCAAGCCAAATCGTTGAGGTGTAGATGGTGATTGGTCAACCAACAGCAACAACAATAACAACAACAATTGCAATAGGTTGCCAAGCTTTGCCACTTGTGCGCCAAAGCAACAACCAACAAACTCGTCGTTGGTAGCGTTCAGACTCGTAAAAATACCAAATGATGGTCTGAGAAAAAAAAACAAAAAAAAAAAAATATGTGCGTAAAAATTTGTAATATTTTTATAGCTGTTAATTTAGGATACAGTCAAAATATTGTGCAGCATACTAAGGATAGGGATGAGCACATTGATATTATATAGAAGGCGAGTATTTCGGGCGATAACTTTATGTAAATATTTGTTTATGTTGAACTCTTGACATGTGAAATATTGCAAAACAAGGCATTAGAATGATTACAAGTACAAATTGTGTAAATCGTTATAAATTCTCATTAGCGTACCAGCGGCATAATAAGTACTGACCAATGGTCTGTTGTTGGTCATGGCTGTTGGCGTTTTTTGTTGTTTCCAAAAGTAAGCGGTAATTATTCGCATTGTTTTGCGTGACGCATATAAAGAGAAAAGCAGAAGAGGAAGAAGAAAAAAAAAACGACGAAACAGTGTGGGTTCCGAGGAACCTCATTCCCGCTGGCTGCCACTAAATACTTTTTTGGTTGAAAAAACTTCTTTTTTTCTCTAATCGTACAACCACAAATTACTCAAATAATTTTCCCGGCTTAACTTAGAATTACGTACATTTTCTTGTTTGGCTAAGCGTGTATTTGCGATTAGTTGTAATTCGGTATAATGCGCTTATAAATATGTACATAGTTATAGATATTTCTTTGAGCATACATATTAATTGGCACGCTGGTTGCCGGCCGGTCGGTGAACATAAAGTGTTAAAAGGCGGAAGCGTGGCAGGCATTCTTGAGTGACATAAATCACAGTTTTCTTTTTTTTTTTTGTTTTTGTTCTGGTGGAAAATTAGAAATTTTCCTCGGCTTGTTGGTAATTGGTATTTAAATTAGCTAATGGCTAACAGTATAGCATTAATTGAAGCCAAACGAGTTCAACGGGGCATACGCTTGGCAATTAATTTCCCATTGCCGCAGTTGAAAGTGAAAGTTAAGAAGTTAGAAAGGATTGGATTACTAAGTGGAAAGGGAAAAAGTGAGAAGAGTAAATATGGTTCAAGGCCATTGCAAAGTTGCTGAAGAGAAAATATTGGTTAGTGAAATATTAAATAAACTAAAGCTTCAAATCGAATAATCTTTACCATTTACTAATAGCGTTTTCTCTTTTCGAAATAATGCTGCCCTGTCGAAAGGCTATATCATTTTTCTGGTTTTTTCTCAGTATATTCATGCGAATGGGTGTTCTTTTCTCGAAACAACTCAAATTTCACTCTGATGTGACAAAAGTGCCCAATTTTCTGTACCGCGCAAAAGTTGATTTAATTTTTTTTGGTTTAATAAATTATAATTTACTTTAGTTGGAAAATTAAATGTATTTGAATTGAAAAGTAGGGTAAATTGAATAAAATAAAAATAAATAATATAAAATTTGTTAATATTTGGTTACCTTATGATTTCCAACAAGTGTGTGAGTGTAGAATATAAAAAAGTTTGAGAGTTATAACCCTAAACCTCATATCTGAAGATTCAGTTGTATGTGAGTTATAAGTTCGAGTGACCCGAAAATGAATGTAGTGCAAAATGTCATGTTCATACCCGAACTACTAACAGTAGTAGTACTATTTACTTATTTAGCAATTTCCCTATTTTCACAACAGTAAAGTAAGTAAGTAAGTAAGTATTTATAATTACATTTTGGATTTTAGTTATAATTTTCCTTAATAAATTCAATTATCTTTCGTTTAAAGCTCGACATATTTGATTGTTTGACTGTTTTCATTTCTATCGGTAGAGAGTTAAATTAATTAGTTCCTTTATAAAATGAATTAATCTGTGCCACATTTGTCACCAAAGGCGGTCTTCTAAAATCTTCTTTGTTTCTTAGTCGATATGGTTGTACAATATGTTTATTAATATAAATTGGTTACTTAAAAAGATGATGGTTGAAAAATTTTCAAAATGCGGTTTCACCATCGTATTATAAATATTTATGACACACATAGTTGAAACTTTTTTTCGAATTCTTCTAAGAAAATTAAACTCTTTTGCAATTTTTTTCGAAACAAAATGAATCTGCAGATCAAATTTAGGTTTGGAATCGAGGATAACTCCTAGATACTTAATTTGTTCTACTTTCAGTCAATATCTGCATTCCATTTGCTTATCACCAAATTTATTAGCGTTTTATAACTGTGTTTTTGTCTGAACCCAGATTGATATTCGGAGAAGAGTTTGTTTCTTTCAAAATAATGCTCCAGTTGCTCGAGAACAATTTGCTCACGAGTTCTACTTTCTGTTACCAATGTGTGACTAGAAGATCGGTCTAAAAAATACCTTTCAGGGCCAAGCTTGCTCCCACAAAATCAAATGACTGTAATAATATAGGCGCTGATAGAGCATTGTAATATTTCTTTTTATTCATTTTTACAATTGTTAGTTAGAATGTTTCACTCTGCTTCTGTATCCATTCAACAAATGTTATTGATGGTATAGCTTCATTAATGCATTTAATGCTGTCCATGAAAAAATTGTTTAACCGAGTCGATAGTTCTTTTTTTCAGCTATCACTATCACTTCAGCTATTTTTTAACACCTATTTCTTTATTGCCTGCCACATTGACTTTTCATCCCACGTTTGTTCTCAATACACTTATTTTTCTCTGAATCTAGATTTACAGAGTACTCGTTTCTAACTTGTTTATATTCAAACTAAAGGAATTGTCACTCCCGATTTCTATTTGTTTCTCATTACAAATGTTACCTAAAACTATAAAATAATTAGCTTCACATCATTACTATTGAACCCCTGAACGTACAATTTTTGTTTGGCATGAATGATGACGCGGTATTTATCGATAGAGAAAAAAAATAATCCTTAAATATCACTATGAACTTCAGATTCTCAGAAAGGTTGTAGCAGCTTACTGGGAATTGCTGATGGTTCAAACCGCTAACAGGTATTCTTTGAAGAATTACCGAATTGGGAAGGCGCTAAAGAAATCTGCTGGTCAGACATTTTTCTATTAACCGGAAAAATTGGACTAATAAAGCTCCTACCCTAGACCACGATGAAAAACAAATGAGAAATCATTTCGCGCACGGTCAGGCAATGAAGAAATCTTCCATTAATCTCCTTGAGCCTGAAGCTTCTGCAATCTCAGCTGGTCTGCATCCCGAGTCCTATAAAGGACTGGGGTTTCTTTACGTCACAACTATTTGATTTGTCATGAAATTCGTCAAATTTTTTTAATAGTTCGCCAAATTTTATTTAAATTATAGTCGAAACGCCTATTGATATTGTTGTGTAATTATCAAATGTGCCCGGGCTTTTGCGCAGTTCTCTGAAAAGAGTACTAAATTCAGTTTTAATCCTCTTTATAGATTAATTGAATGCACTCCAGTTGCGGTTTCTTTAAAAAAAAAGTGTTAAACACCCAACTTCTCTTGAAATCCGTTCTTATCAATCTGTCGTTCATATTGAAACTGCAATTGCATTCTTAAACCTAATCTCCTCAATCACATTCGAGCAAATTACCTTGTGTAGTTTTGAATTTTTTACATTTTTGTATTTGTTATAGGTGAGGTAAGCGTGGTTTCTGTAATTTTTGAAATCTCGCTTATTGATTTAAAATGCAATGTGCACTAAATTTGGTAGAGTTTGTGGGCATAGTTTTTGTGATATACTTATTTACTCGAAAGTGGGCGGTGCTAAGCCTATTGAAAAAATTTGCGTATTTTCTGTGTTTGCTTATGCAACCTTAAATTCTCACATTCTGCATTTTAAATTAAAATTACACGCATTTTCCTTTCTTCAACCGAATCCAATGTGTACAATTGGAGCAAATGATCCTTACTGGTTATCGACAAATCGCATATCTTTGATTTTGACAAAACACCGATTTCACCCAATTGCAAAAGCAAATTCCCTTGGGTTCAAGGCAATGTGTATACTAAGCTTTGTCGAGGTAGCTCAAAATTTACTCGAGTTATCAGAGTCCCCTACGGACGGACGGATAGACGGCAGACAGACATTATTTAATCGATTTCGCTATTAATTCTAAGAATTTTGTTATATATGTATAAATGTCTAAAATTTTTTTACTCCGCGTCTGTTCGGTCCAAATTAAATTACACTGCTTTTATTTGAATGCCTAATCATGCAGTTCATGCAGTGAGGGAGTAAATAATTTTTTTACGTTTTGTTCTGCATTCTTTTAATTTCTCAGATCCGTCTCCTCCGTATGACTCTCGCTGTCGTTTAATTAGTATTTTTCCATTAAGGGTTAGAGGAACTCTTTTGCCACTATCATTTATCTTAGACATTGTCAATGATAAAATTCATTGGCCTGTTATACTATAACGATTAATTTTTAATATTCCTTGCAGAAATTTTTATTGTTTTAACATCTTTCGTATCGGCTTTTACAAGATAGCATATAATGTCAATGCTCTTATCGTTTGATTGTTATCTGACTTCGAACGGAGAATGTGTTTGTGTTTTTTCATGGCAGAAATAAGTATACTCGGAGTTTAGCCGATTTCTGATGTTACTTGCCCCGACCAGGATTTGAACCCATTCAAATGTTATCGCTTCAACCTTCAATTCATTTATAGCAACTACACTGACATCTAGCAAAGATTTTTTATGAAACCATTTCCAGCATTTTATCTGGCTTGTTTGTCCTTTTCTCAAAATGTTGCATTCTGCCCCGACAAATGTGCAACATTTTGTACACCCTATCAATAGCGAGGGAGGACGTTGTGCTGCTGATTTTAATTGCATCGTTTGTTTGTTGGTAAAATAGTTTTGTTAGAAAGTCTCAATTTCGATATTAAATTCAAGTTATTTGTTTAATTTCATTGCGTTCGATGAATCGAATTGATGATCTAAGTGATAGGGTGAATTTTTTTTTGTCTTTTTCTCATATGAAAAGGGCAAAATTTTCGCAGGGCCCGTAGCAAAATTACGAAAATGAATACTCCAGAATCACGATTTTAAGCAACCATAATTTTTTGCCTTTCACTTCATTGCTTCACATTCTCTCATCTAAAGAATTTGGGCCACCAATATTTAAAAGCCGTAAACGACATCGCAAAATATTAATAGTTGACACACTTTTCCGTATCACTTTCATTTAGCGCCACTAAGAGCATAAATATATACTATACATATGTATATACATGGTAATTACAAAATTTTTGACACCCATACAACAACGATCCAATATAAACATCGATACGGAAACATCGAAGAAACTCGGCAGCAGCAAGCAATCAGTAGAGTAAAAAAAAAACAAAAAAAAAGGTTGAAGAGAAGGTGCCAGATGTAGGAAATGTCGTGCTGAACGTTTGCCTGTCAATGTTGTCAACATTGACGTTGACACGACTAATAGTCGCCAAAAAGCAAGTTATCGACTGCTGCATATTCTAACCAAACATTAAAATGCGAATACACACACACACATACAGATACATAGAAAACAAATGTGTTTGAAAGTGTTTGTGTACACTGAAATTCGTGCTAAATATTTACATACATATATAATAATAGTAATTATTCAAATAACATGCATAGCAATTGTAAGTGTAGGCGGGAAGGAGGGAGTTGCTAAAAGGTGCGGAAAAAAGAAACGCTATGTGTAAGCAATAAGTTTTTGAAAGAAAAAAAGAGTAAAGTTAGTTGATTGTAATTACTATTTTTGCTCTTTGATTGCTGGCCCGCCGTCACTAATGAAGTGTTTTTGGTGCGCCTTTTTTTCTCGCAACAGGGCCACGCATTCGAGAAAGAAGAAAAAAAACAAAAAAACGGAACAAATTGTCCGCACTTTCGTTCGTGTTAATTTTGGTTGAAATGTATTTAGTATTAGTTGGATTTTCGTTATTCCACTTTCAAGGTTGTTTGCAAAACAACGTTATCGCCGGCTAATGTGTTATTACTATTTTGCCACTTTTGCCACTTTTGCCACCTCTAAGGCTCCCACGTTGACGTGTTTGCTTAATAAGCAGTAAGTCGGCATTTAATGACTTAATGTTTTTTTTTTTTGTTGCAAATATTAGCTCTAAATAGTGGCTGTGGGCTTTTGAGATGTAATTACAGTTAGCATTTCTCAACCACAAAGATTCCAATGGCAAGGTTCCAAGCTGACATTCTCTTTAATAATAACACTGATCAACAAAAAAAATTCTTTAGCGGAAGAGATTTTTACAACGCGTCACGTAAGTCGCGTCAGAATTGCGTTACGACGCTTATATTAGAAAAAAAAGCGTGCATACTAAGGTAGCGACATATCAATGTGTATGTATCAATGCGTATGTGTTAGAGACAATTTCGACACTATTTCAGGACCATTTGGGGACAAGTTCTGGATCGTTCCAGTACCACTTTCGGACTAGATATTTCGGGACCATTTCAAGACGTTTCAGTAGTACGGGTCATACCAACTACTACTACTACTACTTCAGCTACTAATTACTATCACTACAAGTCCTAGTTACTAGTACTACTACTATTTCTACAAATTCTACTACTACTGTTAACTGCCACTACTAATAATTACTACTACTACTACTACTACTACTAATTACTATTACTTCCAATTTCTATTAATATCACTACGTCTACTACCGCTACTACTTTTAATAATGCTACTACTATTTTAACTTATGCTACTACTAGTAAGACTACTCCTTTTAATAATTTCTACTACTAATTTAATTAATTTTTACTACTGTTTTGACTTATTTTACTATTATTTTTACTAATGCTACTATTAGTTTCTACTTCTATGTTAACTAATTACTCCCACTATTTTTACTATTTTTGTTTATGCTGCTACTAATTACTATTATGGCTTTTACAAATTTCTGCTACTGTTTTTACTAACTACAACTATTTTTACCAATGCTACTACTAATTCCTATTACTATTTTTTTTAATGCTACTACTAGTTTTACTAATATTTACTAATACTAGTAATTTGCTAAAACTAAAAAAAAAATAAAAAGATTGTCATATAAAATCTCCCCCATATTTAATTCTATATCCCTTTGTAGAGTCGGCACAGAAGTTTTACTTCCATGTCGCGTATTTTTTTGTTGTTTCTCTCTCTAATTGACGGGTATTTTTTAAATATGATAACAGTTTTTCTCTAGCAGTATTTATTTTTGAGTTGTAACTAACTTCCCTTATTTAATATTTTAAATTAGGTTTGCGTTTTTTATTGTACACTAAAATTTATTTTTTATTGCTATTTTCGATATGGCTTTAGCAAGGGGATATTGTATGCTTAATCCCAATTATTTTTGTTATATTTATGGTGAATATATAATTGCAACACATCCAAAACCTTATCGGACTTCGACATCATGAATATTTTAAAATAAAATTCTGTATTCAGGACAATCCGTATGTTCCTCATATTGTATGCTAAAAATATGTGGTATGTCTACGGTAATGGTCTAGTGGAAAAAGGGATACAGCCATGTTCGTAACACCCATGATTTGGCGAGAACTTCGAAACCATAATGATGGCCGCAACTTCTGCGGTTGCGTGGTAAAAATTTAATGGAATTAACCCTGGAAATAGAAATAAGTGGTCATACCCTAACTTGTCATCTGCCCAACGACCTCAATTAAATTCAGGAGGGATACAACACAGCACATCTAAATCTGTTGACGATCCAAATAACTCTGAACTCAAACGAAATTTTTACATCAATTGAAATATCTGATTCAGACTACAAATCTACCCAAGAACCTCCACCATTTAATCAGAAAGAAATAAATGACTTAGTAAGAGATCTGAACTTACCAAAAGAAGCTTCTAAAATTTTAGCATCTCGTTTAAAATAAAACAAAAATATGCTTACTACGGAAATCAACATTACGTTTTATCATACCAGAGAAAAAAATCTTTTACCATATTTTTCTGTAGAGGAGGATTTAATTGTTTGTAACGATGTTGGTGGTATTTTGCAACAGATATGATTAAAAAAGTACCAACCCAGTGCTTGACGTCTTTTCCTAGATATCAGCAAAAGAAGTTTAAAGTGTTTTTTCTTTCATAAAGATAATTATTAAATAGATTATTGTCAATTGCGCCTATTTGCAAAATGTAGAAGAAATTGATTCTTATCACATGATTAGAAAAGCTAGAAAAGTTGTTAACAACAAATGAAATTACAGTTCACCAGATCTGAATTTCGCGGCATCCACTTGATGAAAATGTTCAAAATCTTATTTTTTCTTAATTCGAAAAACAATTTTTCAAACAAATTTTTACATAGTTCGACTATTATTGAACGAGTAGATCAAAATCTTCTTCAGCGATGTTATATCATAATCGTGTTTTTTCCAAAAACTGCACATTTCCAATTTCCATTATTTTCTTTCGTTTCTTTGCTGCGTACTCAATGCGGCGTCCAGTGTCAAATTCAGTGATATTTTTTAAGGGTGAAATGGTTGATGCATCAAGCCTAAGTTTCTAATAAACTTTTTGAAAATTACTTGGCTCGCGCACATTAGATTTGCCTGAAACGTTGCTACCGAGAAGTGATGATCTGCTACTTGATGCTGACAAAACTAATGGCGTATCTTCTTTTCTTTCTGATGAAATTACCTTGATTTCAGAAATTCTGTGGAACAATCTTGAGTAGCAATATGGAGTGAGCTTCGTTTTCACTTTATATAGTCGTAATTTTCTAAATTTTGTTTCCCTTGCAATTCTTCTTTTGGAAAAATGCTGCTGACATTTTGCTATTAATTGAAACAAAAATCTGAAAGACAAGAAATTACAAGAAATATTAAAAATACATATAATACCGGAAATGAAACGGAAATACAGAAAATTGAATGACAGTTTGAAATATCGTGAATATAACGGGGAAAACAGGTTATGTTAATTATCTGTCAAGCCTTGGTCACGTAGAAAAAATAAAGTGAATGATTGACGCCGCCGCCTTCACAACACTAAGAAATGGGCGAAAAATTTGATTTGTCACAGAAATACTTTTTTGAATAATTTTTTTTTTTTATTTAAAAGAGAAAGAACTATAAATAATTATTCCACTTACTAACTAAAGCACTGGATACCAGGGCCTTCGGCTTGAGTAAAACATTTAATTTCCTTTCATTACGTGATATACATATATACATACATACATATGCACATACAAGTATAAAGGAATTATTAGATATGAGCTAAGGGAGTGTAGTAAAGTAAAAAGGAATAATAATAATACATGCAAATAAGGTATTGTATTATTCTAATATTAATGAATGTATTAATTTGCTGTATTTTGTGTCAAAATAATAAAACTGTACACTACAAAAAGTAAAGCTGCTAGCAAACTCACAGTATTTTTTTCATAGTCAGGACCATAGAAATAGCCAATAATAGAAAAAATAAAGGAGACAAAAATTGTGTAGAACTGTGTACAACGTCTAGCTTAATTGCAGCTAATACTTTAAGCTGAAGAGGTAAACTTCAATGGTAGATAATTCTTACATTAGAATGCTACTAATCAACTCACAAATTCCGCCAATATTTTTTCACGCTTTCTCACTCTACTTAGTATACCTCGACTTGGCTTCATTAGTGCCTATAGTTCACAAACTTGCAACGCTATTTCTCAAACTTGCTCTATCTCTCACCTGCACTCCATTTAAATACAAAAGTGTGCAGAAGTCACATACATACACCCACCTAGTTATGTTAGTCTAGTCATAGGTACGGTACATGCATGCCTGCACGTTCCAGCATATTAGCGGCGCATTCATTCGATTTAATTACTAAAATTGAATTTGACTTTTTGGCCATAAATTTACTGGCTTTTTGCCATTTTCAATGCAATTATCACATACACTTAACTAAGCATAGTTGTGAACATAATTGCCGGCATATGTTTGTTTTTGTGCCTGTGTTTATTTACCTTGCGCTCACCAGCTGCCAACTACTACTACTCTACTCTATAAATGAGTGAATTTATTTGCGCTCGAATGGAAGACAAATGCTTTCAACTAGATAATTGGCTTAGTTTATACACAATTGTGTGAATATATACATATAGAATGAAATAGAATATAATACTTGTTTGCTCAAAAGGCATTAACGGCTTGAAGTTGCTTGTTAGACAATCAATTATTGAAGGAGTAGAATAAGTTGTAATCAGACGATGATGGGTTGGGATAGATAGATAATCAATGTATTTTTTATGTCCGATGGATGGTTTCTTGTTTAGTCACCTGATTGGCAGGGAAGCGTAAAATAAACTAGTCTAAACATTGGTTTTGTAAAAACTCAAATAAATTATACGGATTTGAAAATGTTACGAATCAAAGTGGGCCAAAAACGGCTAAATGCCTACTGCTGTAAAATTGTATAATAACAGTTATTCATACAATATTAAATATGCTCAACATTATATAGCATGGGCAGTGATAAAATTATATAAAATTTGCATCATCACTACTCAAGTGCTAGAGTGAAAATGAAGTTTCCAAGTGCCCTAGTAGAGGCCATAGATCTGGGTCGAGTGGTTCATAGAAATGTGTTTGAAAATTAAAAAATTCTGAACTTATTCATAAAAAAAATAACTTAGCATGACTAAGTCACCAAACAAATTTTCTTTCTTATCATTTTTTTTAAGTTTGTGTTCTGATCTAAAGTATTTGTTGAAACACTTTGAGGTTACTTATACGTCGTGGTATACAGAAGTTGATGTATTACTTATAAAGGGGTTTCCAATAGGGACTCTACAAAAGTAGACCGATAGTGACAGCAAACGACGCCATATTTTTCCCCGCTCTTTTGACATTTATCTTCATTAAGGTTTGCCATTTTATCATGGAAATTATTAAACTTTACTACCGAAATTCGGAGTCAATGGCCTCAACTTTAAGAGCGCTACGTCCAATTTATGGTCGTCGTCATTTTTGGCTGAATGGCTTCGTCAATAAGCAAAATATGCAATATTGGACAGGCAGCAATCCACACGTACTCCATGAGTCAACATTCCATCCCAAAAAAATTACGGTTTGGTGCGGTTTATAGGCCGGCGACGTCATTGGGCCGTACTTCTTCCATGATGATCAAGACCGGCACGTTACTGTGAATGGGAGACGCTACCGCTCAATGATAACCGAATATATTTGGCCCGAATTGGATGATATGGACTTGGACAATATGTGGTTCCAACAGGACGGTGCCACAAGCCACACAGCGAATGTCGCAATCGATTTATTGAAAACCAAGTTTGGTGAACGTCTTAACTATCTCACGAAATGGCCCAGTTAATTGACCGCCTCCGTCGTGCGGTTTGATACCGTTAGACTATTTCCTGTGGGGCTACGTCAAGTCTGTGGTCTATGCCAACAATCCAGCGACGATTGATGAACTTCGTTCGAATATCGAACGTGAAATTGCAGCAGTCTCGGCCGATTTATGCTTGAAAGCCGTCGAAAATTGGGTTCAGCGTCTGGACTTCTGCAAGCGGCCCGTGGTGCCCATGCAAAAGAAATCGAGATCCATACATAATGGCAGCGAATGTACTTTCAAAGGAATAAAGAATTTAATTCATATCCAAAACCGTTTTTGTTTTATTTTAAAAAACTTTTGTATCGTTCCTATTGCTAGACCCGATACAGTGCTACGAAATCAAAAAAAAAAAAAATTCTCGAGCTTTTCAAGTGATCTGGTCGAAGTCATAGATTTAGTAGGGAGTTCACAAAAATTTGTTTAAACTTTTCCAAACATCCCCGAATTCTTAACTTACATATTTATAAATAACCAATTTAGCATGACTCGTCTGCAAAGCACACTTTCTCTCTTTCAATTTTTGAACAATTTTAGGTTTTGACATATCTTTTAAAAGAAAAATGTTGGCACTTTTTAGATCAATGATGACTTTGGCGAAAATACGTTGAGTCTGTGGAAAATATTTGCAGTCAATCTAAAATTTACATACTTTTTTTTTATAGTTTCAACTTAGGTAGCTCTTTTTTCACAATTTTACAAGAAAGGATTTACATTTAAGACGCTTGTAGTCAAGCACGTTTTAGTGTGAACTGAAAAAGGGATCAGTCTTATAATTCAGTTCAGAATTTTAGAAGTTATGATGTTTTATGAAAAGTTGCTTCCGAGTCCTATTATTTTGAGACATCGTATTTACATTATTGAAGGCTAGTTACGTTACTAAAGGAATTTCTTGCAGGATTTGAAATAAATTGAAACAAAATGTCAATAAAATTCAGTTATTGTATTTGGATAATTTTCATGAAAATTTAGCTAGGAAACTACTGCTGGTCCCTCATGCGTGAAACACCAGATAATTGACTGAATAATGTTGTTGAGTAATTCATATAATATAAACCCTCAATTACCGCTTCAAAATTTTTAATGAAGCCCAGAACTTTCATTGCACTTAAGATTTTTATTTTATTTTCTCTCTTTGCAGTAAATATCATACCTTCATAATCCTTCCATTAATTTTGAACAGTGGCACCTTATTTTCTTCAAAATAAAACGTTCATGACAGAAAGTGTTTTAACCGTTGTGTCGATCATAGAGCCCACGGGTACATTTGCATCTTTAATTTTGCTGTATCTTCCAAACGGTTAGTCCGATTGACCTGAAATTTCATGATATCCTCAACCATACACTTTTGCATCATGTGGAAAAGTTTCATCAAGATGGAGCAGGAGTTCAGTCGATACAGCCCAAATTCAAGTTAGTGGAATGGCGTCGACAGCTGATGTACCCGGGTACTTGTATGAAAATTCATACAAATATATAGAAATAAATGGCAAAGTTCACTTTATATTGCTATATCTTCCAAGCGGCTGGTCCAATCTTGATGAAACTTCGTATCTGCCATTTTATTTTCACTTTTTATATATTTGCCGCACAAAATAAATTTTTAGGTCTTTACACTTCAAAAATCGCACATAAACTGACTTATGCGGGCATGTGCTGCAAATCGTTTTCGCATGAAATTGCCAGCGAAACAATACGACACATACGTGTTTGTGTGTCACTTTCATGCGAAAACGATTTGCAGTACATGCCCGATGCATACAAAACTACTCAAAACGAAACCTGCGCAAAAAATCATGTTTCTGCCTGCAAAACTGGTTGTACAAGGGTAGGTAGGCAAGATATTCCCAAATACCCTTTTGTTCCTGTTAGTAGACGTGTTTTCCTACACATTCAAAAAAAAAATGTTTACATTGAACAAATATTTTATGAGTTATAATTATTCTGCGCAGGTACTAAAAATAGCACTATGAGCAAGAGGGGTTGATTTTAAATTCAAATATAACGGAATTCTGCGAATGAAAATTCAATGTTAATTATTTTTCTTGGTAAAAAGGGATCAAATTACAAGGATTAAAAAAGAATTTGGAAATTGTTAAATTTTTATGGATTTTGGCAATTCCCATTTTTGGTAAAAATGGATTATTTAGGTACCAAAAATTTTTTTTTCCAAATTATGATAAAAGTTTTGTTAACTAGACAATATTTCCAAGAAATTCAAAAAAAAAAATAACCAGAAAATCACAAGAAACCAGGTAGTAGTTAATATTTGTATATCAAAAGCAACTATCTGCCATACAAAACGTATGAAGTACCCGGGTACATCTACTGTCGATGTGGATAAAACCCAACAGCTGTTGACACAACGGTTAAGTGTAAATACTTTCTTGTTAAGTTTAAGAAAAAAGAGCTACCAAATTTATAAATAAAACAAAAAACCGTGTAAATGTTATATTGATCGCAAATTTTTTCACGTAATCAAACTGTTTTCACAAAAGTCATCACTGATCTAAAAAGATATATTAAAACCTGAAATTTCTAAAAATATTAATAGGATGCAATTTTTTGTAGACATAATCATGACGTATTGAATTTTTATGATTAAGTTGAGAATTCGAGGGCTTTTTGAAAATTTCAAACATATTTTTGTGAACCCTTCGACTAGATTTACAACTGCTACTAATCACTTGAAACCACGACGTATAAGTAACCTAAAAGGGGAAATTAGGGCTTCTTAGAAAGAAGTTTGCGATAATTGCATAATGTGACGATGGCTGACCGTTAATGTGAAATATTTTTCATTTCAGTAGGATTAATATGCATAATAAAAGATTAAATTATTTATTTCTTTCCATCCACCCGTGCCACGCACAGAGGTCGCCTTTGTAGGAAGAGGTGGACAAAATTCAATTTCTTAGATTTCTTAATTTCCCACATTAGTGCTCCACTAGAAGACTCACCTTTTAGGTTAGCAAGAAGGTAATATGATGTAAGCAAAGGTTTTTCTCAAATATATTTATTTGATGTATGTGAATAAAATGCGTGTATAGTAAAAGGTTTTAACGCAATATAAACCCTAAACCGTGTTTGTTCAAAAGGAAATCAATTTTTTATGCTTTTTTTGTATTAACTTTTCATTAAAAAATAAAATTGCGATAATAAAACAGTCTTAGTCTGACCATACAGAAGTTTTTTCATTACATCCTCGTTTGGCATTGCTTGCAAATTGCGTTTTGGAAAGTATCAAGATTTAGTTATCTTTACTTTTACTAAAAATTAAGTATGCTTGTTATTTTCTTTAGTAAGATTGTAGAAAATACCTGTTTTTTGTATTACCATTATTATGGGGATATTTTTTAGCGCCTAAACTCAAAATATCGCGAAATTCGAATTTGGCTTAATTTACATACACTTTTCACATCAAATAGATTTTTTTACTTAAGCCAACTTTGACAGAGAAAAAGTAGCATGCCAAATGACTATAAATGTCCATTGGCCATAAAATTTCATCCTAATTGTTATTAAAACTTCATTACAAAAATATATAGGGAGGTTTGTGTTGAAAATAGGCCAGTCAATAAGCAAATTTTTGAAAATTAAAGAAATCGGAAAAGCAACAAAAGATAACGATATAAAAATTACTTTTTCTCAGAGCAAAATAATTAAACTAAAAAATTCATATATTTATTAAGAACTTATAATAAAGACATAAAGAGTTTTAATAGAGTATTATATAAAAGTGTCCTATATGTAATATAAAATTTTGTACATACTCAACTGACAGATTAGACTTTTTTTTTAAAGATTTTTACAAAAACTTGCAAGTTTCTTGCAATTGAGATTTGAATTCGTTTTCCTTGCTGTTCAATTACCGCGCATTTTGCAAAACTAGTTATTGTTCATATATAGCTCAAACCTTTTACCAAAATTGTCTTAAGAAAAACTGCATAAAAATATCATCAAAAATACATAGAAGCACTTCAAGTAAAACGACCGCGTTGTCTCGACTGTTGCAAAGTAATTCCAATGCACTCAAGTTTGATGCTTTTTCTCCGCCATACTTGAGAGAAAAAAAAAATTTTAAGTACCTTTAAAAGTAGCGCAATATGCACATACATTTAAAAAATATGATGGAGATGCATGTAAAGATAGTATATATATATATACATATACATATATAGCCACTTATGTACTTATGTTTACGTATTTGCGAGTATATTTCTTACTTGGCTTTACTTATTTGGCGCTCAGGCATGAAATTTGACTGTCGCTGACTGCAAATAGCTGAAGAAGCCGACAAAAGTGCCGTTGTATGAAGTCAACCAAGAAGTTTTTAGAAAATGGAATTGCACATAAATTGTATGCAATTGCACTTGAGTGAACAGGCAGCAGTGACACAAACACACCACACTGGCACAAAAATTCATCTACAAGTTTTGTATAAGTTCACATTTTTTGTCTATATTCCGTAAGAGAAAGGATATGGAGGTAATATAAATGACTGCAGATAAAAACAATAAACAGGAGGGACTTGAAATCAAGAAAAAGTAAAAACAAATATGTTTTGGGGGAGGAAGAGTGTTCGAGCGTTATTTTTAAATTTCTGTTGAAATTTTGTTTGGAGACGGATTGCATTCGTCTTTTTAAAATTCACATTCATTACAACTAACTATCTGTCATTAGTTCATTTAAAAATTAAATAATTATTGAGTAATTTGGAAATATCGGTCCTTGATGAATGTGTCTGGGCTTAGGTTGTTTAAAAAGTTTAAAAAATAGTTAAAATGTGTGTTTGATCAAAATTATCACCTACCTAAAGACGCCGTTTTCAAAATTACTTCAAGAAACTACTCAAACAAATAACTTGGATAGCCGTGAAAGTACTAAAATTTTTAAGAAACTTATTCATTCAAAAATTTCCCTAGAGGTATTTTCAAAGAAGATATGTATACAAAAAACATAATAGTTGAAAGTAAATGCAAACAATAATGCCCCACGAAATAGGCAGGATTTATTAAAGGTCTCCCGCTTTAACCACTTACTTATTGGAAGAGAAACTCTTTAGCAAAATTTTTATTTATGGGGGGGGGAAGGGGGGAGAAGGGGTGGGCACTGTTCGGTTAAAGCTGTCTGCGAAACTAATTCGCGTGAATTTGTACCGTGTATATCTATCATTTTATAATCTATACACTGTATATCTTTCATTTTATAATAATATAATAATTTGGCGCTTACATCATGTAGCTTAATGTTTAACCGAACTTATTGTACAATTTGTGGTATGCGACCTGTGGTTAACACAAATTGAGGGAGCTTCTAATTTAAGTTAGCTTCAAACGGCAAATGAATTATGTGAGCAGTTTTTTCATGGCAGGAATTTACTCGGATGTTTGTCATTACTTGTCGAGAGGAGAAAAAAGCTTTTCTATAATTCTCGATGTTGCTCGCCCCGGACAGTGGGCATACGCTATACTCAATACAGCTGCTTAACTTGTATTTATAATGAATTCAATTTAGCATATATGTATGTATTGTGTAAGTTGTATATGTCACCATTTTCCTTAAAATAAAGTAACAGCTAAGGCAAGTGGTTTGATTTTATTTGATTGAAGATTAAAAAAGTTGATAGTATTTCTTTTAATAAGAAAAAAGTTTCTCTGTAAAAACAAATTTTCAACTATTGTTACGCATTTTTCGCAAAAATCGACCCCATTGTTTTTTTTTATTAAACGGATAAATATACACCTTTTCTTGAATAATTCATAAATCTCTATGGAACGGAAACAATTAGATAATAAATGTTAATTCTCACATGCAATAACATCAAATGGGAGTATAATCTCTTGTAATAGAATAGGATTGAAGTAGGCCGAACATCCGACTCTTTGATAAATCGGAGAAGCTTGTCGAGAGATAGAAAAATAACGTTTCCCATTCTCAATTTTATCCGATCAAAATATGCTCCATGATATTCTCATCCTTCAGGTGAGATGTGCTCTTCGGATTATCGATTACATCTAAGGTGACCATGATTTGCCCACACGGAACGTGTTTTGTAATAGACCCAAATAAAACTCATAACTCCTTTCTTCTCTGTCGAAGAAGAAATAATGCCACCACCCAGTCCGATCTTTTCAGGAAGCACTTGGTTCTTTTGCAGGTATCGGTAGTGCACTAATTGTTCTCATCCATCTTGTTCCTGAAATCCCTTATGTACTTGACCGTTCCTGCTATGCTTGACCCTATAATTCGCAGCGGTCAAATAATAATGTTGTACTGAATCTGAAAGTTTATTGTCAGATTAGTTTTAAAAATAAACTCTGAAAAACTACTTCAACACCTCGACACAATTTGACGTTTTCGAGAAAAGCATGTTAGTTCATAAGATGTTGTAAAAATAGTCTCCCAATTGCTGTCGATTTTGTGCGAAGCTCAACGTAAAATGGTGTCCATGTTCATATGGGTAACTCCATGCCAAATCGACTAATGCTAAAAACCTTACGTTTGTTATTTTAGTGAAATTAGGCCGGAAGTTTTTTCCATTCAATAACGAAGTTCCACCAACCGGAAAAAATTAAGAACCTTGTTTAAAAAAATTATGCACATTTCTAAATTTCAAAAATTTTTCATTCTCTTAAGTTTATTGTTTTAATATCTCAAAAGCATATAAAATATTTTATGATTTTAAGGCCATTTACTTTTTAGGAATTACAATAACATTAACAATAAATGCCCTTGAGCTCATACAAATTATTGTTGATATTTAAAAAAAAAAACTGTTATCGCTACAACAAAATTTTGAAACTTTCTTTTATTTTAAATTCAAGTTCATATTTTACTAAAACAGCTGTTTGAAAATTTTAGGTTCCTTTAAGAAGATAAATACATATGTATTTTAAGAAACTGTTTAGCCTAAAAAATATAAAATTTGAAAGTTCATAATTTGGCAAGTTTTTTTAATTAATTTTTTTTTTAAATATAATTTTTTTTAGCCCTTATAGTAAGTATTCTCGCAAAGTTTAATAAAAAAAATTTAAAAACTGAAAAATTAGTAAAATCTTGACTTTGCACAATTTTAGGTAAGAAATAAATTTTTTGGGTTGATAGAATTTCGTTATACATTGAATAAAAAAAAATTCCACCTAAACTTCGGCAAAATCAAAAATTGTCAATTCCGACCGTTGGTTGATTTAGCCTGGAGTTACCCATGTACCTATATGTAAGCGTGTTTGTGGAATTTAATTCCAGCTGTAGCTATAACAGAATCTGTATCACTAGCCGTATAACTTGAATGCTCGTAGCGAAGCACTTTGGCACTACAGGAAAAGGATATACAAAAAATTCGCTCAAGCGTAAATGCACAACGCTAGCTTCTGGAGTGTGTCATCAGTTAAGGTTGCTCGCAGCATTTGCATTTACATACAGCACAATATGTATATACATGTATCTTCATTTATATACACTCCACATACATATGTACATAGATATGATCTCGGACTGGCAATTTGGAAGGATGGATGGCGGTGGTTATTGGCAAAGATTTTATGCGCTTCTACTTTTATGCTTAGCACATGTGAATATGAAATGCTTTTGAGAACTTACTTACGAATATACTATATGGATAATAATAATATACATATGTACATATCCAAGTACATGCATGTGCGTATATATTAATGGAGTGCAATAGGTTACGAAAAAAAGAGCTCTTGAAAGTTTGGTGGAGTAGATGTGAAGGGTGTATAGAGAATCATTCACAGGAAATTGCATTTTTGAGTGGATAATTTTCTACATATCTTTTGCTTCTACTCAGATGTAAGCATATAAAAATATACACATACTTATGTGACAACCCTGTCGGAAAAAACCAATTTGAAAAGTACTTTTTTTACCATCTACAAGTGGTTGAAATTCTTTCGTTTTCCTTGTAAGCAACTAACTTTTTTAACATGGCGATGTTCTAGGAGCAAGTCCATTGTCTGCATCTGCATTTGGCAGAAAGTACATCAAAATTAGTTTATTTTTCAGACGCAATAAAACTTTTTTACAGGGTTAACACACCAAACACTTTGGAAAACTTATAACTTACCCAAAAATATTTGAATATTTTGAAGCTCAAAATGTCAACCCAGTTAGCAGTAAAGTTGCACCACTCGAAAGTTTCCAGAGTTTTAAATCGATACAGAGAAGGACTCTCAATTACTAAAAAGCCTGGTAGCGGAGGCAAGCATGGTCAAAGCGATCAAAGCAGCGCTCGGAAAGTTCTCTGGACATTTTCGAAAAATCCGTCGCGTACTGTGGCAAACTCTGTACGTAAATCGCAGTTTTTTGTACAAAAAATAAAGCGGCAAGCTTCATCGAGAAGTTTCAAAGTTCAAACAGTGCCACATCGAGACGCGAAGCAAAATCTTACAGCAAAACCCCGCAGCCGGAAGCTTTATGAATAACAAATTACAAAATACCAATGCGTTGTTATGATTCACAAAACCTACTACTTTCAAAACTTCAAATATATTGCTGAACATAATTTTTATACTGCTGGAAGTCACCAAGATGCTCCTGCAAACTGTAAATGGAAAATCTAGTCCAAGTTCCAAAAAAAAATCCATGGTTTGGTAAGCCATTTGCTCCTGGGGTCGTAAAATCAACCCTTTTATCACAGCCGAGACAATGAATGCCATTTATTAAGATTCATGGTAGCAAACCACTGCTCTGATTGGATCTGGTAAGCCGCCACTATGCCAAGGCCACATTGCAGTGATGCAAATCACATTAGTTTTGCACCTCGCGACTGCGATCCACCAAATAGCCCACAGCTGCGTCCAATTGAGAAATATTGGTTAATCGGGAACGGAATATGAAAGAAGGCAGATGATCAAGTAAAAGATATTGGAGAATTTAAAACAAATGGCTATGGGTATCACGCAAAGTCGACGACGCACTTGTGCAAAAGATGATGAAGTGAAAAGTTCGATCACTTGAATATCACACAAATATGAACTAATGTTTTAACATTTTAATTATGTTCAAAATCCAAAGTATTATAATTTAAAAAAAATCTGATTTCAAAGCCTTCCAGATTTTCTTTTTTTGTAGTAATTTTTGGTGTGTTCAGCCTTTATTTCCAACTATTTGGAATTCCGCTTGTTTCAAACTTTTTAAAACTAAACTAAGTAATAGTAGTTTGGATCTGGCTTTTCCAATTATTAAAAAAAATATGTGCATATGTCTACTTTATAGTACTTATAAAATATTTTCGTTTTCGTTTGAACAAAATAACATATTAATTATAATTCAGTATACAAATTAAGAATAATAACACCACTATTTCCCACATCAATCCTTTTGAAAGTAATGTGAGTGTTGATTTCTCACTGCAAAAAATTTCAAAAAATTTTGGTATAGTGGATTTTAGTTCTGAACACATATTTTTTTAGTTTTCTGTATGGGTAGAGTTTTGAGATAACGGCAATTTTGGTTTTTGGGTATCACTTCATTAACAATTTTGTATTGCTTAACTGTCAGGTATCCGGGAGACAATCCAATTGCGCTTTTAGCGACAGAAAACTATAAAACATGCTGCGTTATAGCTGATCAAAATTGTTATTTTCTTCATTTTGGTTTTAAAACTTTTTTGTTTTGTAATTTTGGACACTTTTTTTTTAATTTTACGGAACTTCGTACAAAGTTTGAAACTCAATTTAAACCATACCAGTTTTGGTTTCATATTGGGAAAGTTTACTATTTTAAACTACTAAATAGCACAATAGTTAAGTAGCTAAGCGATATTTTTCTTCTAAAATAAATAAATGACTTTTGACATTCTGCTTTTTTCCGACTGGGAATATATAAAACTACATACGTATAAGTGTAGTACATACATACATGTACGAGTAAATATGTGTTTTCGAATGTTAAGGCGTTCGCGCAGACATTTTGGAACATAACAAGGTTTACTTAAGGTCTCCAATACCAAAGCCTTTCGTAACACTAGATTTATATGATTTTCCATATAATGTCTTTTTGCTAGTAATTGTGTAATGATGTGTTAAAAATGATTGGGTGTTGGACTCTTAGCGAGCAACTTATTATTGTTGTAGAAGGTAGCACGGCTCGAAGCGTTAGACAAAAACGGCGCTTGTTAAAACAAAAATGTAAATTCTTTAATACACAGCGTGGATAAAATATCAATAAAAGGCAATTTTTGCGTTCGGGCGCTAGTGCGTATTATGAAAAGTAAGTTTTTATTATTGCTCGCTGAGTATGTATAAATTTAAATAAATTGAACTCGATTCGTTTGGTGTTGGTTACTCAATCGTTTCAAAATTAAAAAAAAATTGGAACCGAGAACTTTTTTTTTAATATTTCTTAAACAAAAATCTCTTAAAAGCGATACCTAAATAGGAAATCGTATTTGTGACTTTTTACTTGGATCCTTCCATGCGAAACACTTTTAATACTTTGAAGCTTCAGCACAAACGCGGTGCTTGCATAACCTACTGCAACTATACCACCATCTACACACACACACACATGCATCTAACCAAGTTGCCTTGTCTTGCCTCAAAGTCCGTAACAAATCAGCTTTTCGCCACTTGTAAATCCATCGCTGAGTTTCGACGAAGTTGCCGATGACTGCGTTGAAACCCATCAGCATCAAGTAATGCAGCGCTTAGAATGCAAAATGCCAAGCGTCTGATGGATGATGGTCACTATGCCTGACGCACGGACATACACACACACACACAGCCATACATACATACATAGCAAGCTAGCTCGAAGTTGCCACGAACGAAAGCAATCTACTTTTTATTACGCCAACGTTGCAAATTGCAACATACCACAAACCAAGAAGGAGGCAACCAAGTTGTCCCGCAGTACTGCACTCGGAAGAAGCACGAAATGTATAGAGAAGATGGGCAAGTTAGTGAAATTGAATGCGGCGCCTGAAAAAACGCTGCACAGTTCGAAGAGATAGAGCAAGAGAGAGAGACGAGGACTAAAAAGTGAAAGGCAACTTTATAGATAGTGAGGTTGTGGGGTAAATGTTGCTGATTATATTGCAGCGAAATTGAAGTTTTTGTATTATGAAAGGCGGTGTAGATGTACAGTACAGTTTTTGGCTTTGTTCGCCAATGCAACTTTGACTCATTTTGTATTATCATACACGCGTGTGTATGTGTATGTGTATATGTGTGTGTAAACACGTGAAGAGTATTGATGTTCGTGCTGCTACTGCGTTGTTTGGCAACTTCGAACCATCGTTATCAATGAGCTGCCGGTTGTAGTTGACACCGCCACTGCTGTTGTTGTTGTTGTTGTTGTCGTTGGTGCTGTTGCTGTTGCAACTACTGTGTCTGGAGGCGCTGTTGTCATGGCATCATCACGGGCATGGACATGGCAGCAACACCGCCTCACAAAAACCATGGTGTTTTGCGTTTACTTTGCGCTAAGTTTGTCCTGCTTTTGTTAAGTGTTTTCCTCACTGAATGTTCTAAGTTTTTGAGTTGAGCTTGTACTTTTGCTGCCTATAGGTTATCAATCTTTTTGTGTGTATAAAGTCTTCGAGCGCACACGTTTTATGTGGTGGCAAACAAATACGAAACACAACAGATATGTACACCCCTAGTACGCTGGTACAAGCCCTGCAGGAATGAGTTTAGAACTATAGTAGAGAAATGCAGGGTTTAGTATAAACTTTCCAATTCAAGACAACCGGCCCATTCGGATCATGTTTTTCTATTTGTTTCTTGGACAAGATGGTCAGGCAAGTATTTTTTTTTTTACCGAAAAAAATTTGTTCTGATATTTTTCCGCGATTTTAAGTGCGATGAAAAAATCGTATTTTTCGGTCTTTAAATTTTTATTTTATTTTTTTATATTCACATGACTTCTCTAAAACTGACTGATTCTGATAGTTGAACTTGGGCTTTTTTTTTTTGTAATTAGTTGCAAGGAAATTGCCGATTCATTTCCAAAAACTTTTTTTCGGAGTATTTAATTTTTTTTTTAATTTTATTTATAGAGAAGACATTTCAAATGTATTTTGTCCAGACATCTGTTGATCAAAACCTTTGGTTTAAGAGATACAGTTCGATCCCGAACTAATTTCAAACTAGTCCCATATTATCAGGAAATCAACCTCCAATAGTTTCGATGGCAATGAACTAGTCCTTAAATGGAAAGAAAAAACTATGAACTGGCCCAAAATAGTCCAAAAAATGGCCTATTCTCCAAATGGTTGTGAATCTTTGCCGAAATAGTCTCGAGCTTCGTTTATTTATTATATATAGACACATATATTCACACATACTGGAATGTTTCATCTCACAAAAGCGTCGGTTTGTGGCGAAAAAATGTGACGCTACCCTTCAAAATCACGCACGTGGTGCGAAAGAAGTTTTACTTCAAAAAGCGACATTATTTTTGTTATTTGGAAAGTATTGGAAAACAATCAGAGCATTAGAAATTGTAGCTGGTATTTTGGAGACATTACATCTCTTCATCTGATTTTTTCTAGATTTTGCTCAGGCTTGATTCCCGCATTCATTGTGAATGAACACAAATGAGAACTAGTTACGAAGTGATTCGTCTTCGTCTGAGAAGTCTGGCGGCGGCTGATATTAAATGTCACAATTGGCTATTATTAATTATCAGACATAGAAATTCTCCTAGTGAATGACACAAAAATGGTGAGGGTTGCTACATCAGGTGATCTCAGCTGTGCCGAGTTTTGAAGTCTATGGACTAAAATTTTTACCTGTATTTATTTACGCAACCGTTGTATTAAATCGATATGTGAACTGTTGTTGCTTTCCACTTTCCTAATTCCAAGCACAATTCAAATGTATTTATTACAAATTAAAATATTATTTTTAGAAACTGTTTTTGTTTGGTGTGCTCATCAGTTTTGTACATATGTATATTAATTCTTTAGACTGATATTATTAATACTAGCAATCATTTCGAGGTCAAAGGTAGTTTTGTCTTTGGAAAGCAACGGTATCACTAGCGGCGCCATCTTCTGCATTCAGTACACACTGAGTTTATATAATATGAAACAGCAACAGCAAGTACAAGAAATATTCATATGTGGTATAATGCGAGCTTATACAATGAGCTACATTAGAAATAATTTGCCAATTAAATAAATATCGTTTTAACCGCTAGTTAAAATGTCATCGAGTTCGGCATATACATACATATATATATATATATATATTGCTTATACTACTGATTGTTCAGGCGCGAGGTTTTGCACTATAACTCCTTCAATACATCAGCCAAGGATATGAAATCCTGCGTTCTTTTATTTGTTAAATTTTTCATTGGATGAATTACCAAGCCGCCGGTACTACGACTAGGTTCTTCGTCGGGAGGTGATTTGAGCACTAAGCTCTACATTCGCTACAATTCTGATTCGTGCGGCTTTTTATTGCTTTATATCTTGACCATTTTACTACCTTTGCACTTCAAGCTAAATAATCTCTTATTATCCTCGTTCGATTATGTAAGTATACTATAAAATACTAGTTTTTTGACGCATTCCGCATGGGGCGGGATTACGAGGCGACCACTCGCTAGACTTCGCGTTGTCTAGGCGATCTGAAATTCATTGTTTCAACGCAGTGCTGCTTGGACGGTGCGAATGCACTGAGTTCCACGCCATACATACGTACGCGTCAATTTATACTCGGCGCAGCGGTCAAGTAGCTGGGTGAAAAAGCGACTCATTTGCCGTTGTTGTTGACTGTGCTGTCTTATTGTTGTCCGAATGAAATAACTGATAACTCGTTACTTTTGTTCTTTGCCGTCGATCAGCCAAAACGCAAACATTCTTGAGTAAAAAGAGATGGTGGTTGCTGAATGGCAAAAAAACAACAGTAACGAGCTCTCAATTTTATATTACTATTTTTTTTTTGATACTGCATTCCAAGTGGTCTACTCGTATGCTTATATGCAACCAGATTTTCCTACAGGAATATAGCATACACACCCACACAAATGCAAATGAAAACCCATCAGTGAACACCACTATATGTATATTTGTATGTATGTACATAGTTCGCTCTTAATTTTCGTCGTCTTACTCCTTCCGTCAATCACATAGCGCCAACCGCAAACGACATTGTGTCGCGCAAGCAAAATGAGCAAAATGTAGATAGACGGACGGGCTGTCACTTGGTAATTGTGTGCTGATTTTGTTGCGTTGGTATAGGTGATAGTGGACAGAGCGGGGTCATGTATCGTAAATGCTTTCCAAGCACGTACAACGATTGAATTAGTGAGGGATTTGAAAAGATTTAGCTACAATAATTCCACCTCACCGCCTTCACATCAACCAAAAGGAACTGGATGGATGGCAGAGTAAACTAAATAACAAAGTAAGCATTCAAAGTCGCTCATGCTATGCCCACTTCTCATCATCTACTGCTATGAACTTGAGCGATACGGTAATCTTTAGATCTTAAGTATTACCATGGCGATACGCACAAAAGTTGGCTTGAAGTTAAGAAAAAGAATAATACCAGAAGGAGGGAAAAAATCCTTGTAAGCGAGCTTTATTGCGACTATGGATGAATTCATGTGGCCGTTTTTTTGTTGTAGTCTCATCGATGGATTATTGATTTCAAGTTGCGTGGGAGGCTTTGATTACTTATTTTTTTATTTGTACGCAAAATCACTTTAATGTTATCAGATATTTGTGCTTAGACTTTGAATTAGTTATACCTTTCAATTAGTGGTCGCTTTTTAGTATTTGGTAATCAGTTCAGAGCGTAAGTTTTTTTTTTCAGCAAAAATATATACATTTTTTATCTTCTTCTCCTATTAAAAAGTCTTAATTATGTTAGAAGTTATCTAGTCTTTTATCTGCCATAATTTTAACAATTTGGAACTGTACCAAAAAAGAAATTTTTTTTTCGAAAACTGGATTTTAAAACGACTAACAAATTAGTCAGCATTTGTAACTAATGCTCGAAATTTTTGTATGTCATCTGATTCAAGAGTTTGAAATTTTGATGAATGTGTTTTGAATCTCATACAAATTTGCACACAATTTGAAGCATGGCGAATGAACTGCATATTTACGAAAAATTAATTAAAAGTTTCAAAACTTCTCAATAAGTCTCCAAACGACAGTTTTGGGTCTCGAGAGGAGAAAGGTGGGGAAGTTATTATCATTATAGCATCCCCACTTCAAGCGAATATCATCTGAAAACTGACCTTTAAACCCTCGCTAAGTCCTCAGCGAAATCTCTTGCGTGTAAGAACTTTGCTCTGCGTGCCTTCTACGATATCGACGGTTTCTTGATAATGTGTTACCCAGACCTCCCATTAAATTTTTAGGCATGTTGTGGGCCAAAACCTCTCTCACAAGTTACTCAGCAGTAGTACCGGAATTGCGCAATGTGACAGAGAAAGGTGAATAGAGGCAATCTCCAAAGGCGAGAGAAGAAGCAGACGATTTGGTCCGCATCGATAAATAATGGGGTTTGGGTAGCTTGAGACAGTTAATGCAGGGGCATATAGATATGAGACCGCATCTAACTGTAAGTCCTGGAAAACTGAGCGCGTCCTATTTACCAGAAAGTACAAGATTCCTAGCGCTCTCCTCTGCCCTAATACAAGATAGGAAACTTGACAAGAAACTGAGTATTGAGGAAAAAGTGAAGAAGACGCTGGTACCTTTTACGATGAAGCTCATCGGCAAATGCTTGGACCTATCACCTAGAGCTATGTTTGTTTGAAGTAATATAGCTGATGAAATATAAAACTGATACAGCTCAGAATATAATCAGTAGGACCCTTATGACTACGTCAATACTTGCGCTGAACATCAAGTTAAATATATCACTCCAATAGATACCACTGAGAAAAGTCTAACAGCCCAGCACGCGGTTAGTCTGCGAGATATTGGACACAAACTTAAGTCGGACCATGGCCATTCGAGGGTTTTGGAAAGTTTCGATTTCATATGTTCACGGTTGGATCAACACTTCTTGGAGGGGTTGGAGGTGTAGTTTACTGCCCAGAAATTTATCAGTGTATTTCAGACGTAATTAGCTGCCGTCGGGGAAGCGATTGAGTGACAGCTTACTAGCCCACCAATGGAAGGGAATTAAATATCTATTCTTAAAGTGCAAGCGTAGAGCTCTTGGTTCTACAATGGCGCTTATCCCGAGAGCCGCCTACATTTTTTTCGTCAATTTCGAGGTTGATCAACATCTCAGAGAATTGTAAAACAGATGAGTTAGCCCG
Source organism: Anomoia purmunda (assembly GCA_951828415.1). Classification (NCBI taxonomy): domain Eukaryota; kingdom Metazoa; phylum Arthropoda; class Insecta; order Diptera; family Tephritidae; genus Anomoia; species Anomoia purmunda. The sequence continues at coordinate 32,842,701 of OX639996.1, forward strand.
GGCAGGGTACGCTTAAAAATTGCTACTTCACCTAGGATATTTTCGGAGTTTCTCTGCCCATCTGTCAGCCGGTGTTGAGCGAAGGAGCTGGGAAGTCACAAAGCTTTTCAGATTATGAATAGAAAGTTGCCGTTTTATTTTCGGATGTACTATAGCATCACAGTGGTCTGCTAGGAGCTAGGTCTGCCTAACATAATTTAATTCTGACGTAGAGTCATGTAATTGCATTGCCAGCGGATGCTCCTATGAGAACCAACTATTTTTAAAGATAATCCTTTTAGAAAAATTAAATTTTTTGTACATATAATGCGAATTCAATTAGATTTCATAATATACCAAAGAATAAAAATGAACTTGACGAGGAGAAGTGCTCTGCCAGTTAGCTAAACATATCGCCAGCTCTTCCTCGCTTTTTAAATTGCTTTATTAATTTTTAAATATTTTAGAAGTAAATTTGTTAGCAAGAATAAATTCAATGTATCTATGCGCCAACAATGCCAATTTAAAAGTTTGTATCAAATTTTCTAAACTTTCCAAACTTCACCCCACTAGTTTCCCATTTCGTTGTACAAGTGGCCCGAAAAACGTTTTAGTAATGTAAATAAAATAACTGAAGTACAACATGCGTGGCAACAAATTAGTGTTGTAATAATTTTAGTTGCTCTCATAGTTTAATTGTTCCCAGGTGTTTTTGGTGAACTGTTAGCATATTTTTTTTTTTTTTTTGCCTGAATTTTGTGCTCTTATCCCAATTTTACTATGCTGACCAAAAATTTTACAATGTTCAACTTTTAATTGAATTTTTGAGTCCTACCAATTCAGTATGAATGTATGTGTGTTTTCTGCCGCCGCACGCAAAGCTGTGTGTGTTTGTGTGGACTTTGAGTACATAATTGTACAAAGTTAGATATTTGGTTTTAACTAAACGAATATGTGACCAATTTAACAATGGGTTTTTTTTTTGTCTGGAATGCAGTACATATCTCTATGCGTATGTATAGTAAAAATGATGAGCAATAAAATTTAATTTATGTTTATATTTATGTAAAAAACTGTATATGGTAGTTTATAAAAAAAAATGGGAAAAAGTCGAATATACCACATTTATTTCTCTTAAACAAAAAGTTTACAATTTGAAGTGTCTACTGCGGATGTGGAAAAATAAACGAACATTTTGCTAGTCGAGTTATCAAAATCAGTGAGTGTTTAGCGAAGTTATATGCATTTAAGGAAAAACAAAAATTTTAACGATAGAAAACTAAGATTTTCATAGCAAAATTAAAATCGCCGAAAAAAATCGGGGGCATTTTTTTCGGTCAAAAGAAAGAATACTTGTCTAATCATTTTGACCAAGAACAAGACATTTTTTTTTTGTTTTTAATCAAAGTACAGATTGTTAGTTCAGAAATAAGGCAATCATCAACAAATATGGAAAAATAAGACTCCGGAGGTTCAAAGTGGGCCTTATCTAAACGATACCTCCTGTTTATTGGTAATATTAAATGTCACGCACCTGAAGTGTACAAATTTAACATTTTGTGATCGGGATCGCATCTGCTATAAGATGAATTACAATCACACTTATCCGATGACCATTTCTCAGTAATAATGACGAAAAAAAGGTAATTTTATTTACGCTATTAAAGCTTTGGCGCGGCTCAATACATCAGTTGTGCGATTCGCTAACTTATTTTAACGATATTCGCATGGTTAACTGATCTTAACGAAAATTTTAATGATGCTGCTATTTAACAGCAATTTTTTTAACGATTTTCGCTATCGCCGAATCAGCTGTTGTCGTTAGTTAGTCGATTACTGAAAACTAAACGACAACAAATTTGATGTTGTTAACTCAATCGAGAAAATAAAAATTCGCGATTTCAATTGAAATAAAAGATAAATTTTGAATTCGGTGATTTCTTTTCTTGAAATTAAAAACGAAACATGAAATAATGCCGTTTGAATATCTGGAATATGATTTATAACGAGGGGACGAAGCAGTAAGCGCTCCAACAGTGGATCGACGTTTACTCCGGGAGATGGAAAATCCCTTTCATTTAAATGCAACAGAAGTTCAGAAGCTGTATCGGTTAACTGAAGACTTGGCTAAATAGCTAATTTCTCAGCTTAACAGGATTTCTATATAACATATTTTAGATATAAAACCTAAATAACCTGGAGTTCAATACGGGTCATAATGGAGCGAATTTTAAATTTTGGAGTGAAGTTGATGAGTATTCTACCAAATCACTTAGAGGAGAGTCAATATTTAAAAACCATTTAAAATATTTGAAGTTTGAAACAAACTAGTAACTTATTTCACAGATGCCACTACTTAGTACTTTGAATAAATACAACGAGACAAATCTTAAGTGTCGTTAAGAATAAGTTAGTGAATCGCATAATCGTTACTGCAAACGACAAAGATTGTGGACCAAAAATTGCGATTGCGGTTGTCGGATCGTTTAAAGTTAGTGAATTGCACTACAGGTGTACGGTTGGGTCAAAAGGTGGACATCTCCATAATTAAATATTGCAACATATATTTTAATCGTTTTTTCCAATGGTCAAAATGCTAATGCTAATTTTTTCACATGACTGTATGTGTTTACTTTACGGTAGCCAAGACTGCAGGGGTTTCCAATAGCACAGATTAAACTTAATTGAATTGGAATATTAATACATAACTTTGATTTTAAGATTTTAAAGTGAATTTGAAGAGTTTTCGGGAAATCAATTTTGCTTGAATTTTAATCATTCAATGATTCATTTCAATTAGGGCTATTTAATTTACAGGATGCCTTAACTCTTTTGAGCACACACATTTATTGGAAATTAAGCTGTTAAGGATAAGCTGTTTCATGTTTACCACTTTAATGTGCAATATGCGATAAGCCGGGAGAAATACAAAAAGTTTTTTTTTTAAATCATTATAAATAATACTTATCGAATTGCTCAGCCTCTCCGAGCTCAATTAGTTGCGAACAATAATTAAAAGTTAACAACTTTTCATTAAAATTATTCAATATCAAATTTTCTTTTGAAGTTTTCTTTAGCTTATCATATCGCTGCCATTTAATATTTCAGTTCGTCCATTTTCATTAAATCCTCTTACAAATTTCCTTCACTCTCTTCACACACTTTCAATTCCAATTATTTTCGGTTATTTCATTTTCATACGAAAACTGTCCCATTTCCCATTTCTTTTTCAACAACGCAACGAACGCAGAGATTTTGGGTACGCGCGTACTTTCTGTCTGCCAGCCCTCTATATCACTTAATTTTTCCCTATTTCACTTTCGTCCTTCCTGCAGCAGCTTCGCTTTACTTTCTTTAAGTTTTCTTTGGTCACTCATACGCAACGTTGAACGCGTTTCACATTATTGTCCGCCTCATATTTATTATGGCCACAGAGTCAATCGAATTTAAATCCTTTATTGTTATAACAGCCACAAAAAGAGACCTTTTTCAATTTTTTATAGCGCTCATATATCTACATGCAACATACACACACACACATACATAAGTACATCGTATAAGATTTTACGAGTATGTGTAGTCCAAATGTTTTTATAGTACATGCATGGTATTTTGCTATGGTATTGCAAAATATATTCACTAACAAAAAAAAAAAAAAAAATAAAATAAAAAATACGGCAGAATACAAAGCATGAAATCCAGAAAATTTCGAAAAGTAAATATCATTCAAACAGGACATCTATGCATACATTAGCGCATATCCTGTGCCTTCGTTAAGCATTTGTCAAAATTTTTATTTGAGTGTAGCTCCTATACCAAATTTGAATTAAGCAAACCTGACGATTGTGAAGTGAAATATAGCGAATCTGCTTGAAAGGCAAACAAAAAAAAAAAGTAAAAAGTCTCGAATTAAAATAAATAAAGTACTTTAAGGACTGCAGACAGTGTATGAAATAAAAAGAAATAGCCGCAATATGCAAATCGCTGCAAAATTCATTTTAACCGGTCCTTTGGGAAACATTTCATTTCATCATTTCTTTTCAATAAATTTCATAGCGCTTCGTTATATTCATATTCGACTCGCCGCGTCGTCTCGTTTTTTTTTTTTGTTTTTTTTTTTTAGTTTTTCTTTGACGTGGGCGAGCAGTTTGTTTTTTCGCCTTAGTAAATTTTGTAGAATTTATTTCAGAAGTAACTTATGCGCACATATTTATATGTACATATATTTTTAATACTTTTTCGATTTATACCTTTTTTATTTGCTGTGTGTTGGAGCGAAATTTTTATTTTCAAGCATTTGAAATTATGAACAGCTAAGCCAAGTGGAGAAGAATATTCGGAAGTTTAGCATTGAAAGATATTTGTGTGTAAGCACAAGCACAAATACCGCAATAAATATACATCTATATATACATATTTACACAACAGTAAAATTATTCAGTAACCGTTTCGTAATGTATTTGAGTAACTGAAATTGATTCGAAACCACCATTAGTCAGTGATTTAGCTTTGCCCTATAAATGCCGATTTTTACAGGGCAATGTCGTACGACATTCAAATTTTCCCTGGGTTGCTGGGGCTGGTACTAAATATATTAAACATTAAGTAGTAATTGGAAAGGCTTTGCAACACATTTTTGAATTGATATCTACTTAGTGCAAGGAACGGGATTGCGAGAGTATTTTTTGGCAACACTTGTCAAGAGCTAGAGCTACTCATCAAAGTTGCTTTGAAAATTAAAAATTAAATCTGTATTTTATATGCCATGGTACACGCCATATGATAAGAGACGAAAACTGAAAGTAATTGCAATAATAATTTGAGACACATATCACTTCAACCTATATTTGGACGAACTTCTTCTGCAATTTTTTTCCGGAGAATCCGGATTATTTACTAACGATCGCAATCGACGTTTAAAAAGCAATAATTTTAGGGGATAAATAGTTTCCAGTTGTGAAGTTCACATATGTGAACTCATAATCCAACAGTTAAATAGGGACGCTCAAATGATTTTGGAAATACGCAAAAAATGATTTCCAATTTTTTCCCATTACATGGGTGGACGAGGTTTATGCCCAGATTTATATGCCAATTAAATCTTATGGAATAGTTTAACGATTCATCGGTTCTATCAAAATAAGCCAGTAGTGGTGTTTTTTTTTTGTTTTCAGATTTTTGTTTCTAGTTGTGGGTGTAAATTATCGATGGTACATTTAAGCGAAAAGAAAATTATGGTAGAGTTTATAATTTTATCTTGACGTTTCCTTCAACTATTCAACGACTCTCTCAAAATAAGAAGTATTTTACTGGCTAATATTTCATTCAACAAAAATGTTAAACGTCGTCCATTTTCGATGAAATTTTTCCACTCAGAAAATACAACATATAGAATGTGTACAATATTATCTTATTGCTATTCTGTGCACTCAATACATTTCAAAATTAAAAAATTGAAATTATAAGAACTTCCTAAACAAGAACAAATAACAAAATAGAGTTTCTCCATTGCATTTCGATGGCATTTATTACGTTACTCGTGAATTTACACTTTTAAGAAAAGGTTAAATAAAAAGGAAAATAAAAAAGGCCAAAATGGCAATACTGCATACCATAGACGAGTTGTTAAAGCATTGGAAAAGAACCTAATATAACTCTTATTTAAAAAAATGAACAAGTTGACGTTGGATTTGTGGAGAAGACAGGATTCGGAAAAACATTTTTTTGCTCATCATGTAGTGCCAAAAAATATCGAACAAACTAATAAATACTTATTTTTGGAAAACTAATGTAAAGAAAATCAAAGAAAATATACTATGGACCAAATGGTCCCTTAACCTAAGATTCGTAATTTTCAATTTATCTTAGTCCAGTTTTAAGTCAGAGAATTAAATTTTCGCACATAATATTGTTTTATAAAAAGACCACCTGACCTGAAAAATTTTGACAGTATATATCACCGTTCCAAAGTTACAAAGAAAACAAAAAAAAAATTGGACCAAATGGTCTTATCCTAACAGCAGGGTTAAGTCATATTCGGTATTTTGTTTGACGGCTATTTTGGGATATAATGAGTTTTTCCATTGAACTTGCTAGTTTTTTTTTTTTTTGGTTAGCTCCGGTGATGTTTTATACCATTTTTCCAGTAGTGTAGGCTTAGGGTTTCTTTGTTAAAAATGTTACAGTTTCCGATTTTTTTCTATAACTGGCTAGAAATTAGCGACGAAGTTCAGCACTTTGTAGGAAATTATTTTTTTTAAGTGTGAAGGTATATAGGTACCATAACACTTTCCCTACAATGTTTCAGCGTCGGTCGTAATTAATCCAATTCCGGTTATTTATTCGGCTTCTGCCAAACTATGTACATACCTTATTTCAGAGTCAAATACATTAGATGGGTGTTTGTCAAAAAAAAATTACGTCATGCCAAAATGTTGAGTCCTTTGAACTATGATTTTTGACGAATATCAGACTACTAACATTATTCGTTTCAATAATGAATGGTTTCTTGCCGCGAACTAGCCCATAAAAATAATGTGATTTTATAATGTAGCGAATCGCCAATGACTAGCATCCTTAAGCTGCAGTTGTACTTACATTGCATTACCGCACATGAGGAGAAAAATTAGTTAATTCAAAGGCAGCTAGGACTTCCTTGCAATTGTTTACTAAATCCTGTTCGTGAAAAACTCAGTAAGTTTCTGTCTTTAAGAGAGTAAGATGAAATATTTCTAAATTATTTTACTGGCTAATTTTTACTCGGCTTTTGTAATGAATTGCATTGTGTGAAATATAATCAACTCTGTGTTCCACATACAGTATCTGCAATGCAATGCAATGTAAGTATAACTGAGGTTATGTCCAGGCAGGTTTGTATTTCATCAGCTAATTTTTGCGGCGGCAATTTTTAAGTTTTCACAAATTTCATTTATTTGATTCATTATCGAACTTTCTTTACTTTGTCTTAATTATTTATTTTGCATATTTCGGCTCTTGTCATTCACTTGATTTCCCATCAAGGATCAGTCTATATTATATGCTTGACTTTGGGCGGTGGGATATTTACTACTTCAGTTATTGAAAGCTGGCTTTTCCCATACTTAATTCCCATTGTTCTCTTATGCGTCGGCCCGCCAAAACTAAACTGTCCTCAGTTCACAACTAACAGAGCTCTGTGAACGGCTGCTTCAAGAAATTTAAATTTCATGGCCAAACCGCAAATAAGTATTAGCTTCAAGTATACTTCTCCTAAGCACGAATTATGTTGATATGTTTCTGGCATCAGATGCTACTATACAACTCTAAATAGTTCTCAGATTTTCTTTCTACCTACTGACCTAAAATTGTCTAGAACCGCTTCTTCCTTTCAGTCTACCGTGAAATACGAAACGTGCATCTAGTTGTAAAAATTTTCGAAGTCTCAAATAAGTTGGCACATTCGACTGCTTTCTGAAAACGTTACTTGCAAACTGAAAATGTGAAAGGTGCCATAATCCAGCAGATAGCGTATAGTTTTAGTTAAGAAAAAAGCTTCAAAGGTACATTAAGATTTTGGACTTCAATACTGATTTCTTCAAATAATTTTTTAACTACACTTTCAGTAAAATAAACTAAACAATGACCGAGCTATCCTCCACTAACTTATATAACCTCTTGCATAGCTAGTTTTGAGCTTCCTGAGGTTTAGACTAAGTCAACTTTGAGAGCATAAAATAATAATATGCTATCATTCAATATTCTCTGAAGATTTAACAGATATTTGGTGACTGCTTTTTAAAATAAAATATGTTGTATTTTAATCCTTACGGTTATACGTTTTTCATGTAATTTGCCATAGTATTTACACATCGAAATAGTGCTAGTACCGCACCAGCTATTTATTTCACTAGTTTTCCCACAGGGACACACACTATATGCACTATAATCTCTATTTTTCGCTTCCATTTCTATTTCGACATTCTCTTTTTTATTGAAATCGAATTTCGTTGAAAGATTTTAGACTTCACTGTCGCATATTGAAAGCTATCCTTCTCTACACTACCCTCTCTAAATCCAGCATCTATAGTCGCCACAGTATCTATGTTATGTATGCATTAAAAAGGTAAAATCGAGATTTACAGCGACTGAAAGAGTTGAAATTATTGCTGCTATCCGGATTTATTTTATTTTTTTGTTTGCCACTATTGACATAGTAGCTTAAAAGCTGCCGACTGCATTGGTGGTGTTGTTGTTCTTGTTGTTACCACTGCTGCTGCTACTGTCGCTATGGGTTGTGTGAAATCCTGGCACTGCACCACTGGTTTGGTTGTATTTCCGCTCACTTCCCGCCGAGTGCCTGTCTCGTTTGCGGCGCTGTCAGACGAATGCGCGAATGTCTGGTTGTCCAGTCGATGGTTTTTGAATTTGGGTTTCTTGCATTCGCATTTTTTTCGGCATAAAGTTTACTGATTTTTATTTGAGCGTTTGTCAGTTTGTGACAATTTCATTTTTGTTTTCACTTCTGCAAGTTGCGGTACATATTGGGATAAGCAATATTTTTACATTTTAATAAATCTAAGTGTTCGTCCTTTTTTTTTGTTTTCTTATACTTACGGCGTAAAATGTATTGAGCGTGAAAATGTTAAAAGAAATAACGGGCAAAAAATTAAAAAATGAATATATGCAGACAATTCATTCTGCTGATTGGAAAACTTTTAATATCTGAATCCTTTTACAATACGAGTATCTAATGAAAAATGTGAAATTATATCTCTTTAAAATGAGCAGACAGACAGATGTGCGTTACGAGAAAAAGTAGGATATTATATTATTAGTATTAGGATATTATACTGTGATTTGAAAAACTCCCTTACTTTTGTAGAATTGTAGGTACGCGCTTGGTTTATTATTTGACAATTACTTTCATTTGCATATACAAAGCATTATTAGATTTTTAAGAAAAATATATAAATAGGTGATAACCTGGGCTTAGATATTTCAGTAGGTACCCTTTCATTTGTTTTTTTTTAGTGCGGATAAGCGGTTTGTTTATTATTAGGAAAGGACTATTTACTATTACGGTTTTAAAAAATATTTAGTCAAGTTAAACTGAATTACTGAACTAAAAAAATAAAAGTGCGAATTTTGCAGATATAATAGGACTTTTTCCCAAATAGTTGAAGAAATAAAAGGAGTCCAGAATTCTTGTTCCCTAACTCCTGTGATAACTTTTTCTGCTACCATATTTTGAACCGGACTTTTATGACGATCAAAATTATTAATTACTGCTAAATTTTTGTAAAAAATTAAATTGTGTGATTTTTATGGCCAATGAGATCGTTATCGAGGCATAAGTGATTGCCTGTGGAATTACGGGCTCAGAAAAGTGATAACCAATACCTATTTCGAGACACGGCAAATAATCGTTTGCACTTTGTTTAGCATCCCGAGAAATTGATAGCCTTATTTATTGCGTTTTTACAATATTTTTAAACATCCATTTTGGATATTTTATCAAATTGGTAAATTTGAAAGGGAGTCAGATTTTTGGAAATTAATGAAAGCCAATTAAAGACTTTCGGAAGTTGATTGGATTGCTAATACTTATCGGCGTCGGTAAATCGAATAGTAAAGGCATGCCCCAAGTGTAGGGTAGAAAAGATGGGCGAAAAATTTTCAAAGGCATAATTACCAGAACTAGATAGCAAAACAAATTGCGAGTTGTACGATTTTATAATGCAGCTGCAAGTGTTTCGAAATCTGGTTGTAATATGGCAGTGGCCGAAAAATATTTAGTTTTTAGAGGAAGGCACCCATTTCGGGAGTGCACCCTATCAAAACTTGGCATCAAGTTTGGAAATATAGGGACAGCGCTGCATCATACGGTTGGAAGTTGGAAACTTACGCTGGAAAAGTAGAACAAGTGAGGGAAAAAATTATGGTAAAAATATCAGAAATTGAAATGAAAAAAATTTTGGACGAAACACAACAAGTGATAATTTGTTTACTTCATTTTCTAAAAAACTGTGTATTATAGAAGCAATCAGAAAAAACATACCGGATTTGCCGAATTGGTTTAGATATCTTAAGAATAGCGAAATATTTTCCATGTGATTTTGATTTCAAACCGATAAAATGATAGCCTTATACTGTCCAAAAGAGGAAAAATTATGACATTACTAAGTACGCTAAGCCAAAAGAGAAACCAGAGATAATTTGGGACTACAAAACAACCAAAGCCGGACCAAATGGCGAAGATGTTTAAAAGGGGAACTAGAAGTTGGCCTTTGAGAGGTTTTTACACCATGATCGATATAAATGGTATAAATGCGTAAATTGTGCGGGTTTTCCTTAATGGAAACTGTGAAAAAAAAACTACACAAGAGAACAAATTGTATTAGGGAAATGGAAAACCAGCTGACTCAATACAACGTAGATTGTGAAAGGCCGGCCGGAATAAAGTACCAGCAGAGTATGTTAAACTCAAAGGAAAAATAAATGATGCGGTAAATGCGAAATCCCAAAATATCGCTAAACGAAAAAAATATGCTGTAAATGTAAACAACATGTGTGTGGAGAAAATTCTGTTTCAGTATGTAGACAATTCTTTCGATAAATTTGTCTAAAATACACGGTATATAAATTTGAAAACAGAAGCATATGTCTATGGTTTACATTAGGTTCCAGTCGATCCGAGCGGTTCGTACTGCCAATTTTTTTTCTGGTATACAAAGCGATATACATCAAGTAAGTTTTAAGTAGTTCATAGTATCACCTACTTCGTGTCGTTCTGCCCCGAGTCATTCCTACAATTTTTTTTAGTTTGTAATGTAGTAAAAATCATACAAAACAGAATTTCAGACCCTTTTCCATACTGAAGAAGTTTTGTTAAAATTTCAAACTTTTTAATACGAATTTTCGTAAAGCTGCGTACTCAGCTTTATAGTTCATTCTATTTTATAATAACAAAAGTAACAATAATTTGGCGCTTACTCCATATGCTTGACGATTGGCCAAATTTCTGCTACAATTTGGAATGCGCGTCTTGATGTTGTGCCACACATTGAGGGACCTACAATTTTACGACGACTCCGAACGGCAGACGATTTTTGTATGAAGTTTTTTTATGGTAGAAATGTGCTCGAAAATTTGTCATTGCCTGTCGAGAGCCGACCGCAATTAGAAACAACTTTTCCAATAATTTATGATGTTACTTGCCCCAAAGAGGATTTGAATCCGGGGCCCACCGGATGAAGCGTGCCCATGGTCTACGGCAGCCATCTTCCTATAAACAAAAAAGAAACAAAATCAAAAATTAACCGGATTGTTTAACTGCTTCCAAATTTGCGGAGTAGTATAAAATATGTGCTATTTGTGTAAAGGGCTTTCCACACAAATTTGCGCTTTTAAAGGCGCATCATTACTCGTTTGAATTTTAATAATTTTAGGTGCCTTAGGAGTTAGAGAAAGTGAGGTGTTTGTGAATTCAGTTAAAGCTATTTTTAAACTTGTGAAACTGTTTTATATTTATAATACTGATTTTCGAGTATTTACTTATTGACATGCAACTTTATGATATGCCTATCAAAATAGCCTTGAATTCGTTTACGAGCAGAGCTGGTAACTGGTTGAGTGTCTCCCCAAAAAAAAAAAAAAAAAATTTAAATAACTCGTAGTGCTTTTGGATATTCCAGTTGTATGCTAGACAAGAATAAATTTAAAAAAAACATGATGTGGGCGATTTAAATAAGTAACACAAGCCGTTCTAGGTCAGCAAATACGTGAGCCAAATTCTGTGAGTATAAAATTTGAACGCAAGCAAATTGACACGAAATGCAAATTTTCAAATGACACAGTTGGCAGACAAATTTCTCACATATCAACACAGGTATAAAACAACAACAATTTGAAGTATCACAGTAGCAGCAACAAATGAATAAATGAAATTTTTCAGCATAAGATGAGCTAAGAATAAGAGCAGAATGCGGAAATGAAAACATTAATAGATATATGTGTGTGAGTACGTAAAAGGTGAATTCGCCAACTCAAATTGAGACGGTGTAACGAAAATTGTGCAATGACGAAAAACATTTGTAAAATCGATTATGCTTAATCGAGTATTTCCATGCTTACATTTGCCTACATTGAGGCGCTTAAGCTTGCTAAACTGATCTAAGCTAAAAGCTCACTTAGCCAAAGTATAACACATATAGGTATGTATGTATGTATGTAAGTAGATAGGTAGGTATGAAATTATTTGACGGCAAGTGAGTTTATATATCATGCATTTGTTTATTATAATGAGACCTGCGTAGAAACCACACACACACCTACACACACCTACATGTAAACAAATAAACGAACACAGCCACACACACAAAACGAACTCAAGCCAAAGTCAAAAGAATGAGCCTGCTCGGGAATGTACTTACATATATAAGCAGCCAGACAGACAAATTGTGGAGCGTGCGAAAACTACAAAAAGCAGTAAAGGAAAGTTTACACATCCTTATGCCAGAAAATGCATAGATACATGCAGAGTATGATACAAATATACGAACATACATACATATATGCAAATTTAGATACTTTTCCAACGCTGCAGTCAGGCGTAAGCGAATTGTGTCTACAATGTATAAGTATGTAGACTTACATATATGTAGGGAGCCTATTCGTTTTATGTAGTATGAATGTATGCATATAAATATCGGCAAATAAAAAGCGATGGGTATTCCCATGCGAGGCGGATTTGTTCGGGATTTGTTTGCTTACACGCAAACCAAAACACACACACATACACTCGCACACACTCGCATAGACGAATGCTAACTGCCTGAAAATCGCTCACTTATGGCATATAAGCGAGTGGTTGTTTTCATATGCAAGCATTTCAATTTAAATTCAGCTAGAAAATTTCTTATTTCCTCAAATGTTTTTCGTTCCTTCTATACTCTATGCTCTATTCCACGCTCCCTCGACTGTTTGGTTAAACGTTCATTAGTGCATGCGGTTGAAGAATTTAGCCACATATTTGAATTTCTCTCTGCATGTGTGTGTGTGTGTACGCTGGCGTTTGTGAGCGCTTTAGCAAATTTGCGTTTGTTGTGCCGCTAATCAAATCAAAATTTATTGATGCGTTGTAATATGTTTTGTAAGTCGAAAATTTCCATTAGCGTAAACATGTGTATATGTGTGTGTGTGTGTGTGTGTGTGTAGTTGTGGTGCGTAGCTAAATGAATGCCATGGTTAGGCGGTGTTAAGGGTTGTCAATTTTCGTAAGCATATGGGTTCATGGGTTCAGCAGAAGCAGACTGATATATACTGAGGATATATGTATATAAATGTACATATGTATATAAATAGTTGCATGCAGTGTTGCCACGAGTTTAAAGAAAAAATGTATCATCGAAAGTGCAAAAAGTTATCAAACGCATTATTTTATTAATTTTTAACCTTCTTCTTCTCCCCTAGAAAAAAAACAAGTCATAATAATAGTAGAAATTAATAACAATAGTCGTGATAATTAGTAGTAACACTAGCAAAAATAGTGGTAGTAATAAATAAAAATAGTGGTAGAAATTAGTAAAACGAGTGGTAACAAGTAGTAAAAATGAAGGAAGGAATTTGAAAAAATCGTGAAAGAAATGAAAAAAATAGAGTAGGAATTAGTAAAAGTAGTGGAAAAAATTTGTAAAAACAAAGGAGAAGAATTAATAAAAATAGTGGTAGAAGTTAGCAAAAGCAATGGTAGTAATTAGTAGTAGCATTAGTACAAATAGTAGTAGAAATTAGTAAGAGTGGTGGTGGAAATGAGTAAAAATAGTAGTAGAATGTAGTAAAAATAATGGTAGTAATTAATAAAAACATTGGTAGAAATTAGTAGTAGCATTAGTTAAAATACTGGTTTAAATTAGTAAATATAGTGATAGAAATTAGTAAATCAATTCTGATGTAACTTTCGTTCCACGATGTAAAAAATCACTGCCGCTAAAGAAGTTTCACTTCACAAACTTACGTTTCCTGCCCTCGTGTGTGACTTTTCACTTAGTAGGAAAAAAATGTTTTTTTTTTTTTTTTTATGACAAACACAATTTTGGTAGAAGCTAACCATAGTTTTATGAGCATAGTTTCTATGCCGATGCCGATGACTGTAACCTAAGTATGTGGCGTCTAGCCTTTCCTTAAGTAGCCTGTGGAGCGATTTTACAGCTTTGTCGAGTAGCTTCGAACGATGGTAGTGCCATGTTGCGAAGTTCTCGGGATTTTCAAGGTTTTGTTGATGTTGTAATCTGTTCTAACGAATTTTAAATTAAGTCTTTTTGTGAATGCCTCCTGATGCTGAGAAATAAATATACTGATGAGTCAATTGCTGAAGATATTTCAAGTTCTCGCCGGATCGTCCCTTTTTTTTTTCGTTTGCCAATTTGGAACCATATCTCTGAAGATAATGACGCGTTCGATACTGAAGTGTCGATCATGTTTTAGAATCAGCCTGCGGCCATCGATTTTTTTACCTTTTACAGCTGTAAGACAATACAATATTTTGCCAACTGTATCCACCCCACTTAAGAGGAATTTTATGCAAAGCCATTAATGCTTGTTATTTTCTTTTATTGCTGAAATAAATTGAACATTGTTGATAACGAATAAAAATTAGCTAGAACAAAAAAAAAAAAATTTAATAAATAAATGATGACTTAATTACTAAAATTTGTAAAAGAACTGGTACAGAATGTATTGAAAATTAATAAAAAGATTCTCACTAAGTGTGCATTATTGGTTTGTTTTTATTAATATAAAACTACATATTTTTAGTGACTCTAGAAAAGAAATTATTTCAATTTATTCTTTGCTGTCTTTCTAGAGAGGCCGCCATCAAGTTTTGTAAAACGGTTTTGTCCACTTTTAGCGATGCTGTCCGCTATATTTTTTTATTTCTGTAATTGTTTTGGTTGATTTCCCAACTTTCAAAAGTCTGGCTTTCATGACAGTCCATTATCGCCCAATTGGTCGCAACTCTGGATCTTTGCGAGAATTCAAGTCTTTACTTACCTAATGCACATTGATATCTTCGAAACACTTTTAGGTGATATTAGCGTAATATGCTGAGCCGAAATCTGTCCAAAATATATTTGAACCATGCTAATGACGTAGGAAGGGCAGAAGATGTTTTAGGAGACACTCTTTCACGTAAATTTCAGTGTTGATGGTTCCCATAGTAAAGAACGGCTTGCCGAATAACAATTTTGATGCCAATTTTCCCATTTGAATGGTACTTTCCAATTCAGAAATATATTTCCCAGACTACAAGCAGTCAAATCGTTTACCTTTCGATGCCTTTAAAGACGATATTCAAATAAAGTTCGTTATCCATAGATAACCACACAAATATTTGTACTTGCCATTTGTGTCTTATACAACTTACCCGCAATGGAAATGTTTTTTTAGTTTGTTTTTCGTTCCGTTTTGTAACTTTTTACTTTTGTTAATTGTTGTTATACCATTTATTTTGTTAATTCGATTGACTTGCATGGGTATGGTTTAGCATTTTGGCGACATCCTTTGTCGACATGTAGCAGTTCTTCCTTATTAGGGTTATAACTTTCTTCTCCAACTGGACGTCTGCTGATCCATTTGGGCGGCTACTTCTTGGATTTTCCTTTGCTGATCCATCTTCCTTAATACGGACAATCGTTCTTCGTGCAGTGCCATATGTTGATTCATTGAGTTCCACCTATTTTTTGTAACTAATATTGGGGTTATTCGGTCATATGCATTTTTGTCGTTGTTGGTGTCTTGACTGCAGCAACTAATTAGGATTCAAAAAGGTAATTAAATTTAAAAACATTCTTTTCAAAACGTACTATGTTATTGCTAAAAATTTTGCAGCGAGTTTCAAATTTGCTGAACTTTCTCTACAGGCCCTTATTTACATCCTCCCAAAATCACGTTTTTTCGATCCATTTCTGAAAGTCCGTAATAAACCTTTAATGCATTTTCAGTTTTGACTTATATTATGAGTATTTTAACGCTTTCCGCAAAGGATATAGAAAGGTTCTGCCAAGACTTGGATGCTTAAGATATTTCCTGTCATATTTATCATGGAAGACTTCATATATATTATAGAAGGATTGCATTGTTTCCAATGCCGACATACTATAAGAATGTGCAAATGAGACAAGCTTAAATTATTTAGTTACAAAAGCAATAAAAAATATAGGTTTTAGTAAAAAAAAAATTCAAATAAACTACAAATGACATCAACACACTGAACTTGTCACTAATTAATATCATAATAATATTCTCCGCTTTTTAGATGATCTTACTAGGACCCAAGGCACATTTAAAAGGTAAAAGCACAGTGTAGCTTTTTAAATTGGTTTCATTCGAAGGAGGTGCATGGTCTGTCAACCGATAAGTAGATATGTAATTGTGTGACATGCGAGCCCACAGTTTGAGCATTTTTAATCAGATAATTCAGACCGTAAATGTGAATTTTTCAAATATCTGGATGACTGCGACACCTAGCGGATAATTTTTGTTGGATATTACATTACCCATGAGATTTGAGCTTTTCTGAAAACTCCAAGTTTCTAGCTCACAAAAAAGCCAGTTTCAAATTGGTTAAACAATTTTACCCAAATGGGTAATAACGGAACCTCCCCCCTCACCATTTTCTGACATTAAATAATGCTATTTTGAAATGTTGTACAATGACGTAGTTTAGTAAATTCATAAATACAGTCCATTTAACATAAGCGACAATTTGAAATGTATTTGCTGAACTTTTATTGTAACATAATTTTTTCCGATAAATTGTGTACTTTATATTTCAGAATTCTGAAAATTTATCCATTTCATTCAAATGTTGCTAATTGAAAATGCCTTTAGAAAAAGATAACTGAAGTATTAAGTAAGTGAGTGGCCAGAAAAGTTTAAACGATTTTTATATGAAACTAAACTTAAACAAAATATAATTCTTATAATGCGTAACAAAAGTTATACTAAACGTAAAAAGGTATTTATCTTTAAAATTTCCCATAAGTTATACCACTTTTGGTTTATTTAGATCAAAATGGCACCACTGTTTTCATGTAGACACACATACATACATATAATAACTTGCTTTACTACACAAACTCATAAAAATTTGTGCATTTCACTGCAACCTACCAATTGTGCATTCAACTATAAAATTGAAAATCAATTTGGCATATTTATTTTTTTGGCTTGGAAATTTTAGAAAATAATATCAAATTATTTTTCATGCTCAATTGGATGCGTCAAAGCAAACATAGTATGTATGTATGTACATAGCTGCGTGGAATGAAAAAAAACATATAAAATTAAATTATAATATTTTTGTGAGGAACATATTAGATATGTTGATCAAATTGTACGGCGCTGAAAAAATGTTCATAGAATCATCGCGATTCTGATACTATGTATCGTAGAAAACATACATCTAAAATAAATTTCAAGTCTGCGGATTTTGTTGGCAGTTATTTTCAAAAATATTAAAAAGTCGGTTTATTAAACACTGCATCTTATACAATAATCATCCAAAAACCAAGAAATATTTAGAAAATTAAATAAAAATTCATTAATAAATTAAATTAAATGATACAATTGGCGTGAAATGAAAGAGGATTGTAGGAAAGCGAATGCAATTTGAAAACGTCTAATTACGAAAATATTTTTGAATTTGTTGTCATTCTGCGATTTTCCCAGGCAAATTATTTTCATTTGCTTTATTCACTAAACTGTGATTAATTTCTCAATCAAAGTAGACTGAACTAAATTTTGCTATACCAAAGTTATTGGAATTGGGCAATCCATTTCATTGAACCATGCCTTTTTTTATCGATGGATTTCACCAGGCTCGCTCATCAGCATTTTTTTTCAAGAAAACGAATTTTAAAAAAATATAGTGGACTATGAAATTACGCTCTGCATAATCAAAAATCCTAAAATCATTTTTTGATTCTGGTTCATCTCATTACTAATTTTCCATAGGACATAATATCCCAATAGATATTTTAACACATAACATATTTACACATTTGATCAATAAACAATATATTAGTGGATTAGTTATAACTAAATAATGCGTATGTAATACAGGGGCGGACTGGCCTCCCCCCCCCCCCCCCCCCCTTTTGCCAGCAAAAATTTTTCCAAATACAAGAAAAAACTCCGTAAAGGCCCTGCAGTACTAGTTAACTGTAAATATACTCTCGTATAGTTGTTTCCAAATTTTTATATAAGGCCTCACCCTTTAACTTGATAATTGAAAATAAAACCCTGATCAGCACCTTATATTTTAACCCGAGATATTCTAGATATGACTACAGGTTTTACATATACATATATTGAGTTATTGAATAGGAAGCAATTGGGGCCTAAGAATAGAGGCCCCCGAAAAACTCTGAGATAATTCAAACTGAATATTCCGTCAAAATGTATATATTCTAGTATTTTTGAGTTTCGAACCTCTGAGGTCCTAAGATGTTTGGGGCCCCACTCTTGTAGAAACTTTTTCGAATTTTGAAATGAGATTTCCGTCGTGACTGTTTCGTGGCCTTAAAGATAAAATTATATAGAGTTTTCGAACACTGATTTGTCTAGGCTTCAAACTCTTAGGGCCCCCATAGAACTTTTGGATAATTGAAAATTTCACTCTGATGAAACTTTTAAGAAGATAAACATGAGTTTGTAGTGATGACCACGGTTTTTAGGTTTTCGAATATGTGACTCTTGGGGCCGCAATATGTCAGGCCCTCCTAGTAATCTTAAGTAATTGAAACGAAACTTTTTATCGCATTTTTCAAAATTACCATACATCGTTTAACTCTTGCTCATGCATCGATAGTTCTTGCTTGAAGTTTTGGTATTTATATTATAAATAGTTCTTTTATATTGAGTTGTAAAGTTCCATGATAATTCATTAATTTTAGGGCCCCCTGCTGTATCGAGCTGCAGCAGATAAAGTTTGGGGGCCCTTTTTCCAAAAGCCCGGGGGGCCCTTTGACGCCCAGTCCGCCCCTGATGTAATATAACTATTAGTATGATTTTCTGAATGATCCAAAATATTTTTACTGCAACGCTTTGCCACAGTCTCATCACATAAATTTAGTATGATTTCAAATGCTCTCTGGTTTTCAGATCTTGAAGTCACATTATCATTTGTAAGCGTCGTTTGGTGACAATCCGAATTAATCCTCATTAAAATATAGCTTATAATGATAATGTAAGGTCAGGTAAATGGAAATCCATTCAATTTTGCCTTGAATTGAATGTTTTATTTAGCGTAGTGAAAATGATCCGATTTAGGTCAAGTATGCATCGTTTTGTTCATTGAAAGTATTTCATTTAATAATATAACTCTTACAGAAACCCTGGCAAAAAACTGAGACAGTCGATTTGCATAAGCTTCTCTTGAGGCGAATTTTTCACCAGCAATATCATTCGCGATACACAGAAACAGATAATAATCACTTGGTATCAGTTTCGGACTAAAAGGTCGTTGCAAAAGAACCTTCCAACCAAGCTCCCGGAACTTCTCAGAGCGAGTCACAATCGATGTGTGTGGCCCAGCGTGTCTTGATGGAGCACAATTTCTCTCCTATTGGTAACGCTGGTCGCTTCTAGGTGATAGCTTCCTTCAGATGCTCCAATTGGTGTTAGTACAGCTGCAAATTAAAAACTTGGCTCTAGGGGAGCAGCTCATAGTTGTTGATAAACTGCCAATCCCACCAATCACATTGTAAAAACCTTTCTGACCGTCAAATCTGCTTTGGTTACCGTTTGGGTCGGCTCACCGCCATTAGATCACAGCAGGTTTCGCTTGATATTATCGTAAGTTACCCATATTTCATCTTCAGTAACCATTCGCTTCAGGAGTGGATCGATTTTCTTGCGTTCAGCAACGATTCGTAGATTGCAATTCGGCCCATGGTTTTTTTATGTTATCTCGAGTGGCACCCATATATCGAGGTTTTGATGCAATTTTAGCTCTTGCACAATTAAAATAGTTTTTACATGACGGTCGTACTGGACAATATTCATTATTTTATCTATATCTTCGATAATTGGCTTTCCAGAGCGTGGCGCATCTTTAATATCAAAATTACCGGAACGAAAGCAACAAAACCGAAATTTTTCTTGATTGGATATCGCAGTATCAGAATCATAACTGCTTTTCAGAAACCTGCCTTGTGTTTTCGCCTTAATCGAAAAAAAACCTGTAAAATATGACGTATTTTCCTTTTGCTGGTACCCATCTCAAACAATACTGAGTCAAGTAATCATAAAACTGTCAGAGAAATTTTTTGAGTACAACATCTAATTTTTCTAACGTTATATAGCATATACCCGATCGCGCTTATACAACCCGAGATACATACTACTAAAGCCACCTATTGGAAATATATTTTTCTTACTTGACTTTATTATTGGATGTTTGGTCAAACTTCTCGTAAAATTTGTAGTGTGCACATTCTTCTAGAATTACAAACTGAGAGACTTGGAGCTATATCCCGATTTCGCAGGGCAATTGATTTCCATAGCAGAAATACTCTGACGAAAATTTTGACGTCAATAGCTATGTGCTTGCAATTCTGATAGCAATGTGTATAGTGAAATTTATTTCTACTTTTCTACATATAATTGAACTCTGACAATCATCATCCAACCAGGGGTTACATGATTTTACGTGCAGACGAATTATGTTACATTTTCTAAGCTCATTCGAGCATTTGTAAAACAATAAATTAATATATACCAATACTCCTAAAGGAATTCGAACTATCCTTAATATAATTGGGCTCAGTTGATGGCGTTTGAAATGCAATGCCCAGCGGCAGCGATATGCAAGCACACGCATATAACTACTATGTCAGAATGTCTGTGTGTGTACACTTTAAATGTCCGACAGCTAAACACGGTATTATAATCGTAGTATTTAACATGGAAATAATAAGCATATACATACATACATACAATAAACGAACTTTTAATTGAAAGTATATACTCATAGTATATATATAGCTGATAAATTACAAATTTCAACGTATCGTATGACATACATAACTATGTGCACATGTGTTAATAGGGAGAAATATTCAATACACTATTTAAGTACATACATATGTACATATTAACATACTCGTGCATATCAAGTATACACCAATGACAAATTGACTATGGAAATAAATTTATTTGCTTCGTTTAAGTTGATACAACTGTCTGTTTGTATAGACAAATATTAACAGTAATAAATCAAATGTGTTTAGGCGCATATTCACATTCATTACAATGAATATGAACATATGTACATACGTACATATTAACTTTGCATATGTTTCTCACATATTTCACTTAATGTATGGGTATGCATGTAAATCTTTGGGATATGCCCAAATATAAGTTAGTTTGCTCATATTTACATATAAGGAATTTTTGAGTATAATATATATATTTAATACCCGTTAATATAAAGCGTTTCATGCTTACATGAGCAGAAAGTATGCCTTCAAATAAATGCGATTGCAAATACTATAAATCCCAAATTAATGCCTATTTGCATAAACTTATTGCTAATGTTTGGAAATAACTTATCATTAGAATAATTTTGTAATTGCTTGCATCTGTTAGGTTATCAGTTTATGCAAAGCGAGTTGCCAATTTAAGTTTTGTAAATCGCTAGTACTCTAATTATAAATGTAACTTTAAGTAGAGAAATTGGAAAATGAGTACTTGTCGTTTCTATTCGGAACAGTCAATATCGGTATTTTTTTCTTGCATATAACTTGCGAAACATTTTATTTGAATAGCATGTTACGAAAACCTTCATATATATCTCTGCTGTGTCTCACAAAATTCATCTGCCTTTCGGAGTCAGCCTAAAACTGCAGGTCCATAGAGTCTATTTGTAATACTACAACCTAAACTTATTATAAGAATATTTTGAGAAAATAAAGTAAGTAAGTTTGCCAAATATCCGCAACTGTTGAACGGTTTAAAATTTGGTGAACACCGCTTTCATTCGCGGAAACCCGCTCTATATTCTTTTTTGTATAACAAATATTAGCTTGTTAAAACCAAATTACTCATACGCCCTGCTGGACAAAATCATATCAGGATAGCAATACGCTTTTAGAGCAAAAATTTAAACAAATTCACCTTTTTTCAATGCGAATTAAAAAAAATTAAATATGGTGTGCTTGACAAAACTATTTATAACCCCACAATTTCTTGTCAACACTTTTATTTTTTCTTATTGCTTTCGTAGTGATTATATTGGCCGCTATGACTGTCCGTATTCTACGAACCGTATTTATTTTTATAGCTATCGAGGTTTTAATTTTCATTGATATTTTTGCACAATTCACATTTTCATAATTATCAAAAATTTATACTTTTCACTATCTATATTGAACTCGTTATCTCTTGTTTATTCACTATCGATATTTTTTTTATTATTGGTGGTACTCTTTGTTACTTACTGATATTAGGTTGACAACAATTTTTTGAGCTCAAGGCCAGTATTTTATTTGGAAAGTAGTGGAAATGGCAACTACAGTCACAGCGGAAATATTATCGCTGCTCTTTCGGATGTCGCCGCATCTCCTTATAAGATTTCTTTCTAGAATCTGCCTGGGTTCGAATTCCCAACCTCCGCCTTGCTAGGTAAATACGCATTCGGTAATCCAAAGCGGGCGTGCGAACTGTTGTAGCTTTATCTCTTTTCCAATATTCCGGCACATTTCAACAATGAATATGCGGTTGTTGTTATTGGTTATAACAATTAAATTTGTTTCTTATTAGCGATAATAATTTTTTGAAGTCATCAATAAATTTAATTTACACAACATATTTTAACATAGAATAACTCCTACACAAATTGTTTTTTACGGGTTTTTTACCGAAGAGAGTTTTCAAATATTTTTCGACCATTACGACGAGTGCCACAGACGATGGAACGAGTAGCTGTATGGGATTTGCGGCTACGTTGGCTAAGTCAGGTCGTACGTAAAGAAGAAAATGCTCCAGCCCTGAAAGTATTCAGTGCGGGGTACCCGCTGGTGGTGGCTGATGAAGAGGAAGGCTTCTTCGATGTTAGAAAGACCTGGTAGGGAAGGACTTTGTTTATGTTTGAATCAGCATTAAATCCGCTAAAAATGTTAGCCGCGAAATTTAATGGAGAATCTTTCTTCCAGGAAATGCCAAATTGGGGTGGGAAGGCTATTGCGAAGCATCCCTGAATCTTAGTTGGATCGGCCAAAATCGCTTAGGCGGCCATAGCGCTAAAAAAAACTTTTGCGGAGAAAGCGGTAAACTCTGCCAAATTTATGTACAAACAAAGTAACATTACGTAATTTCCTGTCGTTTATTATCGCAACAAATATGAACTTATGGTTTTCTAATATTTCTGTCCATAGGAATTTCAATCATCTCAAATCTCTGAAGTTACAGTTACCTTATGCAATCTCGAAAATGTTTTGATCCATATAAGCAAAATGACTTATCACGTCAGTTTCCCGTCACTGTCGTCTTAAAGATGGCGTCTTACGTGAGCGGTTTTACTTTGAGAAGTGAAAACATTTTTTTAGTTAATCGGAAAACATAGAAATTGGTTGATTCAGAAAATACATATGGGCCTAACCTTTCTGCGTCTAATCGTCCACATACTTGCAATACACATTTTTTTGTTTTCAAATCTACGAAAAATGAAGAAATTTACACGTTCCTGGTTATTTGCTTACTTCCAGGCTTAAGTTAAGGTCCTTTATACTACCTTCCTGTATTTAAGCACACAATGACTATTCGCAGAGTAGAATATACATTAATTAAGATGGCTAAAGAATTAATCGTACAAACTCATTATATTTTTTTTTCTAATTGGAATTTAGAAGTTTATAATGTAGTATTTTGAATTTATTTTCTAAACAAGCTTTGCAATCTTTTGTAGTTTTAGCCAGGCTTAGCTAGCTCCGAAAGAAATGCTCCACACAAAGCATTAATACTGGATGATTATGTGTATGAGTAAATATACGCGTATATGTACTTAATTCCGCTTATGTTCATTTAAAATTTTTTGGTTTTCTACAGCCTATTTTAGACCCATTTATCTGCCATTTTGAAAATGTATAAACTTTTCGAGTTTACCTATAGTTGAATGCACACACATATTAAATCCAACAACAACTTGCTTATCTGAAGTTCACTTTCCTATACAGACATATACACATATATATTTACATAGGCGCACATAAATACCAGACGAATCGATTTATGTCTGGTTTTGTTAATATTCTTGTTTCGGTTATTCTTTTTGGGGTTTTCCATTCATCGATATTTTTCGTTTAATAATTTGTTGTCAACATTTATGCGTTCGACACTTTCATTCATGAATGGATTTAAATGTGGAATTATGTATTATTGTGTGTATTTTCAATCACACATTTGTGCAAATTTTGACTTAGGACTAGTGTGTTTAGAATGTGTGTTCGATTGCTAAAATAAATTTTGGTTATGCTTTTTAGCTTTATATATATATTTGTTGTACTGTTTTGCCCTGTGATTCGATATGCATGTGAGCGATGAAGCAGACTATGTCTAGCTTGTTTAAAATCTAGTTAGTTATTGAATCATACTAGTCCATGATTAGAAAAATGTTCAGAAAATGTTATAAATCATCTTGCTTTGATCATACAGTTTCGGTGTAAAATGTTCAGTAATAATTCTGGCTATACTCATTTACATAAATTTAAATTTATTCGTCAGTTGTCACTTAAAAGAAAAATCATTCCAATGACTTTTTAACTAATCTATGAACAGTTTTTTTGCATTCTACGAAAAACTAAGTTTCTGATAGCAAAATAATGATATTAAAAAATAATATATTGCCTACAGGAAGTTCGAGAGGGCCATGACTATAGGACGTGGAGTAATTTCTAGAGTAAGGGTTTATCATTTACCATTATAAAGAAAATAACTGTTTGGAAAAAAATTGCTTTGCAGCCTACTACGTACACCTGCTTTTTGGCGTAGAATACGCCTTACCTTACGGTATGGGCACCAATGTCAGGTTTTTATTGTTGTAATCCCTATTTCTTTAATTATAAGGAAACGGCTCGATTAATTTTTTTTTTTTTTTGTAGTCAAATGAAGATGTTAGCTTTCGTTTGACATATGTACATTTCATGTTGGTTGATATCTTCCTAATATTTAAATTTCTCAAATGAAAATTGTATAAACACATGCACACAAATATGTGTGTGGTGTTTGGTTGAGTGTTTGCTGTTGGGCGATTTAAATGTACTCGTGCAGCCCTTACTTTGTATTGCATAATTTTAGGCGGGCAAGTTAAAGCAGAGTAAAAGAAGAGAAAATGCTGCCAAGCACTGCAAAAAAAATAATAAAATTGATTCGCGTATGTTATTTATCATTCATCTTTACTATTGATAACAGCCATTGACTTCGTTTTTGCGAGAAATTTAATTGATAATTTAAAAACATTTTTATCCTATTTTTCCTATCATAAGCTTATGTATGTATATCATCCAAAGTAACTATCAAATAAAGAAATTCATTTGCTTGCATTATTTATCATTTATTGTTACATACATATGTTTTCTGTCTTATCGGATGGCGTATTCTACGTTAAACTTAATGGCCGTGTCTCTGACACAGCCTGCTTCTTTTTTGCATTTCTTGAATACTCTTGTAGTTTTATAAGCACGTTTTTATTTTCTGTAGCCAACTTCTAGTTAAAAAAATAAACGATCTAGTCTAAAAAAAAGTTGGCATTTCAAAGCACCATTTTTTTTGGGAAGCAATTCTTTTTAATTTTTATTTTTAAATTTTAAAAATCGTCAGAGATAATATTAATAAAAAATTGTGACTAATAAAATTTAAAAGAAAAAAAAATTAATTATGGATGTAATATAAAACCAACCGAAGCGATTTAAAAAACTCAGTAAAAACATTTTGAAAAAAATTTAGTCCCATTTTTTCTTACAATGGGAAAAAATTTTAGTACTTGTATTAATTTTACTATTCGTAAATGATCAGCTTCTTCATCTGATTCGATAAAGTTATGTAATTTCTTATCGTTATCGATTCTTATAATTTTTCGCAGTCCTTGCTATTACCGCTAAAAACATCAGATTACGCATTGCTTTCAATGCGCTTATCTTTATAGTGACTTTTGCGGATACATTTGCAACAAAATTAAACGCAGGTCATATTTCACTATATTTGAGTTATTGTTCGTGGAGAAAACTATATCGCGAATCGCTTACTCTTGACCTGAGTTAACGGGGAAGAAATGACGCAGGCATTTGCCAGGCAAAAGTTCTGGGTATCGGCGTGATTTGTAAGATCTTTCGTAAAGTATAATGGAATTTGTTTGTATGTCTCGGTCTCTAGTCATCTTCCTCCTTTAGAACTGTGGTCACAGAAATATAGATATAGCCGGTAGAACGCACGAAATGGCCATGGCATGGACTTCATGATGTTTTCAAGCCACTTGTGTATCATTGTAACCATCCAAACTTTTATTGAAAGTAAAAGCGCCATTTTTGAGGTTGGAAAGTAAGAGTTATTTTATATAAAGTCGACACTAATAATCTTCAACATCGATACATTAAAAACAATAAAGTATGCAGCCATTTCCTCGTAACGTTGAAGATTCTTAGAACAATTTTTAACTTACACAGAGCCACTGTGACCTAACATATCCCTGGTATACTTGCAATAAATTTCTGTACACGATTGCCGTTCACTCTATCTAGCAACGTTGGCTTAGACTTCATAGAATAATTATTGATATATTCAGACCAGAAATAGGCCACATAAAACTCTCTCACAGATTTCACAGTCAACCGAAAAAAGGTGCAATCCTCGATTTCCTGAGATAAATTCTTCAAGATAACCCTTAAACTACTCGATATTAGCCTGGCTAATTCCGGATATACCATAAGACAGTCCTTCAATCATTCATTATATTAAGTTTGAGCGCTGGAACCTTATAAAAACTTAAGATCTAAAATTCTGCATACCTGTATCTACTTCTAACTCTGCAGATATTTTTGTGATCAAACATTTTTTAAGTAAATCCCAAGAATTGTGTACCAAATTTTGTGTAGCATATGCTCGTATGAAAATGCAAACTATATATGTACATATTGCTTAGGAATTCAGTGTAACTACTTAAACTGGGTATACGGAAAGTGCCGCTTGATTAGAATAGAGCCTTAAAAGATCAAATTTGCCATCACTGGTTTCCATTAAAAAAAAAAAGTTCGTTGTATTTGCTGTTACTAGGCTCGTTTTATTTCAATCGACTTGCAAAAGAAGGCTTTAACTCGAATAAAATTTCCTTTAGTTGCAAAAGCAACCCTGTTGTTCATGAAAACTGAAATTTCCCATGCATTTGCTCAGAGCTCATTCACAATATCGCAGTTTTTTCACTTCCCTACACTACATCTCAGATCGGATATCATTTTACCAAGTTAGCTCAACTCTCGATTTTTTTCGAGTTAGTGTTGTTGCTTTACATGCAATTTTTTATCCTACTCGGTTACAAAGAAACGGGCCTATTGTAAACGTAAATGTCAGTGTATTAACGCGAGTTTTTCTATATGAAATCGCATTCATTATTCTACGTACCATAGCAACTGTAATACTTTGTAGTTATTTGGTTTTTAAACCTTTTGATATATGGTTAGGATATGCTATGTTTGTTTGTAGAATACATGCAACTTCATTTTGCTTCTAAAAAAAATACGAACTATGGATTTATTCGACTCACCATATCTAATTGACCTCCGCAAGCATGCATGGACTTTCAAATCAATATTTTTGTTGTTAAATCCTATACCGAACTTGGCAGAGCTCAGCGATTTAATAGTTGCTGTTTTTTTTTTTATTTAACAGAGAGTCATGGAAGCATTAAAACG
This sequence comes from Anomoia purmunda, assembly GCA_951828415.1. NCBI lineage: Eukaryota > Metazoa > Arthropoda > Insecta > Diptera > Tephritidae > Anomoia > Anomoia purmunda. Next base: position 32,870,624 of record OX639996.1, read on the forward strand.
TCACAATAGATAAGTTTCGCACATACTTAGAGAAAAAATATGTAAAATTCAATATGTTTATCCTTTTCCCAAACTAATTTGCATAGAGATGTTATCGATTGCGCACAAATCATTCCACCTAACTTTTTACCACAAAATGTTTTTGAGTTGAATTTCGGTTAGTTTGCAGGGTTGTGCATTATTTGTAGGTAGTTAATAATAAAAGGTCTCAGGTGTATGTGGCAAGTAGAAAAAAGCTAACAGGTGATTTTTATGTACAACCAATGAGTACGTGTCGAGAATGCTGATAAGGTGCCACTTACTACATGCCGTTATGTTTCATCACGCAAACTTGTATTGCATACATTTACTCACACACATGCAATGAGTTTTGTATGTATGTATGTAGGTATTAACTTGCATGTAGGCGTAGTTGTTTGTTTGTTGAATTGATCGATTTCTTGCCACACTCTCTCTCGATGTAATTGAACAGCAGTGAAGAGTTATTTACGACCAGTTAGCCGCAGGTCATACTATGTACGCTTTTTGTCGAAATAGTAGGTGAAAGTTCAATGTCTGAATACGTGCGTTGCAAGTAAAATGGCACAGCTGTAGTTGCGAATGAAATATAGGGAAGAAAAAAAAAGTGGAAAACAATAAATTGTATATATTTATAATAACGAGCGTTGATGTGCATTACATACATACGTATGACTCCTTACATACCCAGTAAACAATTTATGGAATAACTACTAGTTGATACCCGCGACTTCGTCTGCATTGTTTACCACATTTGCATATATTTACTTGACAAAGATTTTTTAAAACTAAAATTGCAGCTTCGATTAATTTAAAAACAATGCCCCGTAGTCACAGTGAAGATGAAATCGACTCTCGAGTTAGTAGCAAATTTTTGACATCACTCTGACTAAGGGACAAAGTTTTTAATGGCACAACGCTTATTAGATTTGGACTAAGTCGAAAAGTAAATAAGGAGTTTCGAATCTAGCGAATCCATTTTTAGTAAAAGTACTTTTCGTCGCACCCACATTTCGTTTCTAATTTCATCAAAATCGGATAAAAAACTGAGATTTTCTGTATAATTCGCATCTAGCGACACCTAGAGGTACTTCCTTTGCACCGGCTTCAAACTGTTCTAATATCATCAGTAATATCATCATGTCTAGCGCCATCTAACGGATACAATTTTCATAAACATATTTTTCTAATTTTATCGAAATCGGATTATAAGTACAGGTTTTCTGAGTGACTCGTCTCTAGAGCCACCTATCGCATTTAATCTCCATAAAAGTATTTCTTATTTAGTTCTGTTAAAAAAAAAGCATTATAATGAGAAAAATATTTATGTTAATTGCTTTATGAGAAAAAGTAGCATTCCTATAGAGAAAATGATTTTCTTAATCGCCTCTAGAACCGATAGATCCAAGTTCTAACATTTCAAATATTGTTGACACAGAGAAATACAAACAAATATTTATACACCAAACAAAGGTCCATGTTTCATCACTGGGCTGAAAATGAGGGAGATGCCTGGAGTGCTGAAAAAGTGTTTGTTTGTTTGCATCGCCGCTGTGAAGTAGGGTTAGTCTTCCTTATGTTCCTGTACACTTCTGGCAACTAATGCTGGTGTACAATTTTGGTGATCTTGCATCGTCAGTTTACGCACATCATCCTTCTTTCCTGTTACAACAGCCGTCCTTGGACAAGCTTCACGAAATTCGTTCTGCAGAGAAGTGCAACGATTGAATTCCCAAAAACAGCGCAGTACATTGACTTGAGATGATGCATCCTTAGTAAAAGTCGCAGCCAGTTGATCGACCTAGTACTGTTGGTACGAAAATCGACGTGAGCGAGGAGAGTGGTTATTTTCGCCCTGCTTTCGCCTTCGAAACTTTCGCACCCGAAAAGAAACAGTTCGCAAATCACGTGTGTTTTTTTTGTTTACTGGCTGGTTAGTTACGAGTACATTGGTGTTTGTATTTACTTTTCAATTTTTTTAGGTTAAAATTTAAACAGTTGCCATCAGTTGAAAAACATAATCGTTTATTGTGCACATATATTTTGTAAACGGTTATGCTATAAATCACGTAGCACGCAGTTGCAAGCCAAAGTATGCCCAGTCGGTAAGAGCTGGAGTAAAATGGCCAGGTATGAGCTTTTATATGTAGCTTGAAAGCGGTAGACTTTAAATTCAATAATATTTTGTTACTTCCTAGTGTCAAGGGTTTTTAATACAGCAGCAACAAAAAGCTTAAATTTTTCACCTGACGCTAAGCACACGAGTTTAACCGCTACAACAGCAACAACAACAGATTTTTTCTTTTACAACAACATTCCATTTAACCCTTGTGAAAATACCCAGGTATCGGAATACCCACAACATTCGCTCTTGTAAGTTGAGAGTTTGCTGCTACTTTTCTGTCTCGTCCTGGGTTCAATTAAATAAAAAAAGAACACGTGTGCAACTAAGTGCGCGAGCCAGAAGTGAAAATCCTTTACCGTAGAAAAATTAATAAAAGTAGTCGTAGTAATTAGATTGTGATAGATATTATTAGTACAGTTAGTAGTAATAGTGGAAAAATTAATAAAAATAGTGTTAGCAATTTTTATAAATAGTTGTAGAAAGTAGTGAGAATAATAGTTGAGTTAGTAAAAAAATAGTGAAAGAAATGAATTAAAATGGTAGTAAAAATTAGTAAGCATAGTGGCACAAATTAGTAGTACCATTAATAAAAATATTGGTGGAAATAAATAAAAATAGTGGCAAAAATTATTAAAAATTGTGGTTGAAATTAGTAATTATAAGGTAGATATTAGTAAAATATTGGAAGAAAGTAGTAAAAATAGTGGTAGAAACTAGTAAAAATAGTAGAAGAAAATAATAAAAATAGTGACAGAAATTAGTAAAAATACTGGTAGTAATTAGTAGTAGCATTAGTGTTTGAAATTTGCAATTATAGTGCTATAAATTAGTCAACCGATTCTACGGAACTTTCGTTATGCGATATTCTGGCGCGACTTTCGTTACGTAATATAAAAAATCGCTACCGTTAAGAACGTATTACTTGAATAACCTGGAGAACTTGGAGAATTGAAAGGCAGACAATTTTTTTTATTCGTAAATTAGGATCTACGGTATCTAATTATTCCGGTGGCATATTTTTGGATAGATTTTTATTATTTTGTATTTATATAATGCGTAATAAGAAAGAAATACTATACAATAATCGCCATTTTTATAGCACTGAAAAATGGTCAGTGATTGACGACGTGATATCAGTTATAGCGAATTTTTTTGATTGAAGTTTTGTATTTAATGAAATTAAGGGACTCGCTTCGAAATGTGTAGAAGCATTCATTTAGTTTATACTAACAATAAATGTTAATCCGCAAAAGGATATTTGTAAGAAAAGCAAAAATAAATTGGTGCGGTATACCGGGCGCTTCACAACTTAAGATAATTGGTTGTAATAGCACAGGGGTTATATGTAAAGGCTATTTGAAGACTTTGCATTACACTTTCGTAGTAGAAAGTTTATTAAAAAAAACTGTTGGCTTACTAAAATGTCTATCTAAATTTCCGACCGGGCAGCTATGCTTGCCTAATATGAACATGGAGTAAAAGTAAATTTTTAATGACAATAAAAAGTTTTTTTTTTACACTCGCATACATATGCATAATATGAGTAAGTATTCGTATATGTACATATACAAATTTGATAGAAGCAAATTCCTGTGCACACATTTGCACACCTACATACATTTGTTTTTGTACTTTGCAGTAAATTTTGATAAATCATCCAGCGCAAAATTTTTAAATATTTTTTTGTTTTCTTTTTTTACACACTTTTAGCAATTGCATTTTCAATATTATTTTGTTCATCATTTGCAAACTTGACCGCTGTTAACTAAATGTGTATGCATGTAAATGCATTTTAAGCATTTTATATTTACATTTTTCAAAGGAATGGAAAGCACGCAAACTGTGACAGCAAACAATCAAATACTCCATTAATGGAAAATTGTGAAAAATTTATTCGTCTGAACTAAAATATGTGATTTGTCACTTCATGGCTATTAATTGCAGTACAAAATATGACATCCATACAAATACTATCATAAAGAGTAGTAAAAATAACAATAATAGCAATAATTAAGGCTATAGGTTTTAATTTACAATCTACTCGAATAAGCGTAGAGTAACCATAAACAAACGAAAATGAATTGGTTTTTTAATGTCTATAATGAATTGTGGCATAGGCAATCACTCACAGACAAATAAATTTTTCAGACGTATTGTTTGAAATTAAAGATTATAAAGTTAAGTTAAATAGAGCCATATTTATTTGTAAACTGTAATTAAACATGCATATAAGTTGATTGTGGCTTTCGTCTAGCGTGATTTTACGTCAGAGATTTGAAATAGACGAAAGCCTTTTATCGAGAATATATTGCCGGTTAGATCACATGTTTAGAGACTTTTTTAAAGGATGGTACTAATATTAAATATTAGCCCCGAATATAAGTTAAAGAAAATATTATACAGTCCTATTTTCGCAACCCCTCAACGTTCTGTAATACAATATTTACAAAAATTTGAAAACCAAATAATAATTAGTTTGCCAAGGAAAAAGGAAAAATTAATTTCAAAGCTAAAAATTGTAGATAGTAAAACAAAACAAAACATAGTGAAATAAACACTTGCTGCCAACAATAATTAGGTGGGTATATTTTGTGTGCCTACGGATGCGGCAAAAAAGGGAATGGATGAATGCGTTTGATATCCCACTTATAGCATCAAACAAATTGACTTCTTGTTGACCTGCTATTTTATTATTGAACCAGCAAAATCCACCGTGCGCTACTGCACTTTAAATAAAGATTGATGTTATTGAAAAAATACAATTATATTCAAAACAAAATGATTCTAAGCAACTTCTACGAAAAATGATTTCCCGCATTTCATATTTTGAAAAAAATATACCCTATATTCTGCTTGAGATTACAGTCTAGTTACCTAGAAAGCCCTGTGAAAATCCATTCAGTAATTTTGAAGATTATTAACCTCAAATTGACAAACGTTTGCGCATACGAAAAATATAAAAGAGCTTATACAAATCCGTTCTACTTATTGCATTCTCGGTATCATCTAGAATCATTATTTTAAAGAAATTTTCATTATTCAGACGATTTTCTACAATTGTATTATAGTATGGAAGAAGAGAGTAAAATATAAGCATAATAAAGAAATATGTCTACCAAACAATGATACAAATATTAAAAGGTAAAACTGTTCACTCAATTCGTATGACATGGTTTTTCTGTTGAAGTTTGCCAACATTATGAAATTGTATGTGTGAGAATATGAGTTTGAAAATTTTTATTTTATTTTTATTTTTTATATTTTTAGCAAACTTCAAAAATATTCAGACTAGCTCTCAGCGGTTTTACCTTATAAATATTTGTACAATATATGAGTCCCTTGAGGTGAGTATTTCGTTATATAAGGTCTGTGCCAAACGATAGCAAAGTTCTATGGTGAGATATCATTTTAGCAAGGTGAGGGAGTTTCCTTGTTCTGCTGTGCCAATCGGTATCTTTTTACTATAGGAAAATTTTGACCACGACGTAGTTACAAAGAAGGAGAAAACAAAGTTCATAAAAGAAAAATATAGTAAAAATATAAAACGAACTATTCTTTTAGAATTAAAGGCAATGCATTAAATATACCTATTAACTTAAATTTTACAGCGAACAGTTCGCTTGCTCAGAAAATCTTCAAAACCGTAATCGTTTTAATTATTTTTAATTTTTAATTTCTAACTAGTTATTAAGCTCTGCATTATTTCACTTTCGCTTCAATTGCCTACGTATTATACATACTAATTTCGGTCTTCTTCTTTGCACAGCTCATTTAGTTCAACGTGTCGTACACGAACAAAAAAAGAGTTAATAAAAACAAATATTTGAATTGTATACGTTTTGATTAACAAATAAACGTATGCCAGATATTGATTTCATTTTGTTTTACACATTTTGGTCTTGAACTCAAAAAATATTGTAGACATAAATTTTGAGTAATTCTGCAAATTTCGTTAAATTTCAAAACTTCTTTTAGAATGCTTAGAAATTTTTTGGATATACACTTTAGTATCCATTTCTCATAAAGCTCGAAATTTACGTAAATTTTTGAAAGTTTGCCTTGAAAAGTTTTTTCATTTAACATATGCAGTGTATATTACAGAAAATGTGCAAAACTGTCACCGCACAAAATATTTGAAAGCAACTGAAATTCATATAACATCTGACCGTTATTTGGTAAAAATTGCGAGGTGCCAAAATTAAAATAAAACATTTTAGCTATTTGAAGTCTAAAAAACTGCATACTGAAAAGTTTAAAAAAAATTCAATTGAAAAATGTATAAATGATATAAATTTGTTAGGATTTTATAATTTTTCACGATTTTAGCGATTTTTTGATCTGAATCTGTGATTTATGGGCGAGCAACTCTATCGGCTGAACTATGGCAATTCATTAAAAATGTTTTGCAGAAACCGAAACAAATATCGGTCGAATAGCGTGAAATGTGTACTGTACGGCATGCGATCAAAGATACGCGAGATCATTCATTGTCATCATAGAATACATTTTCTATTGGCCATCTCTTGTCACTCTCTGTCGATTGGTTTATTCAGTCGGTCAAACTGTGGTCAGCGAAAATAAAGGTTGGATATTTAATAAGATTGTATCTATCATTATCACCTAATCTGCTGCCAATTCAGGTTCTGATGGCGTTGGCGGTGTGCCTCCTTTGATCACGATTTATTTAAATTTAATATACTCGTATGTGATCCACATTTGCCATCGATCGTGATTGCAGATGTGAAAGTCAAAAATAGCCCGAAAATGTATGACAGTTTTCTCGATTTCTCACTCATTTTTTGGCATACAACTTTTTGTAACACTTAGATATCTAAAAAAAATCGCAAAATTATGCTAAACTCCAATCGTAAAACAGTGTTGAAAGTATTGAGAAAAACTGAACCTATGTTGTGGCAAACCTATGCAAAAACTTCAACACCCTGTTTCTCAAACTGTAGATGTGGGCGGTAAATGTGTGTGCCATTTTCCAAATCAGCAGGCCCAAATCCAATGAAATATTAAATCAAATGAACATCACTTCTACTACTTTAAAAAATCGTTGTTTTCTCATATTAATTCCTAATAAAAACCTGGCCTCAAGCTCAATAAATTACTGAACGTTCTGGTTGTTGCACCAAGAAATGAAAAGTTTTTGGCAGATTTTCATTTATAGTTCCACTATATCAAATATTTGCAAACTACTGTTATTAAGATGCCAAATGCTCTAGACAAATGAAATATCCGTTTTACTGTTTGTTTAAAATTTAGAAAAGCTCTGCCCACTGAAATTTTAAGTTCTATCAAGATTTGTACAGAATAACCAAAAGCTTTTTCTTCATGAAAATTATGATAAATAAATATATTTTGTTTATTTTTAAAATGACCAGAATAGGGGTTTGTTGTTAAATAACTTTTTTTATTTAATTTCTTCTGTTAAGTATGTTTTCCAAAGCGGTACCGTTGATTATATTTTTTAATCAAAAATTTACTGCATTAAAGTTTTAAGAGAATAGGCAGCAAACCGAAAGATTTCAAATTAGTTATCATACCACAGATGCAAAAATATAAATCTCAATTAAATGCAGCCACAATAAAATAATGGTTTAACATTAATTGCAAAAAAAAAAAAACAAAAACAAAATAGTGTAACTAACCAAGGAATTCTAAATCGTTATAGTATAAGTATAGAAAATATTGATTTTCAAACCAAAAATGCGCACTCAGCAGCACTAGCACCTCTTATTTTGGTATGCAAAACTCGTAAGAAATTCATCAAGTTTAGCCTTCAAAATTTATCAAGACTTTCAGGGATTTCCTTCGTTACCACAAATAAATGAATGGCCTACGATTCAAACTAAAGTTTTATGCGGTACTTTTTTCCCTCCCTTCCTATTTAATTCATTTATGTATTCATACGCATTGAGTTGGGTTATTATACAGGGTGCTCCAAGCGATTTGCTTTCTTAGACATCATGGAAAGAACGCGCAGAATTAGTGACTATGGACATTGAAAATAGTCGTTCAATTATGGATACAAATTTCAATGGCCGATTAATGGCAGTGTTAATAAATAAAATTGCCGAATTTGGGGGACTGAAAATCCTCAAGAGATTTACAAAACACCACTACATAATCAAAAATTTACCGTTTGGTCGGCGGGTGCGCAAAAACATCTTTGGGCCATTTTTCTTCAAGGAAGATGAAGCATTCGATGGTAAACGATATCAGTAGCTATTGGCAAATTTTGTGTGCCCGAAATGCGTGGAAAATGTCTAACTGACATCTGGCTTCAGCAAGAGGGGTCGCCGTGCCACCCAACAATCCAAACAATGCGGTTTTTGCAACAAAAATTCCCTTGATGTGTGATATCGAAAAGAGGCGAGATTGACTGGCCACCAAGATCTCCCGATTTAACTAAATCGTACTTTATTTTAAGGGGTTATTGAAAGCGTAGAGTTAACGCCAGAAAACCGAAGAGCATTGTCGAGCTCAAAGTAGCTACTTTACCGAGCGAGATGCTGATGAAAAATGCCTGAAACGGAGCACAGTTTGCGGTGGTCATTTAATTCATGTTATTTTTTAGAAAATAGTGCAAATCAATTGTAAAGGATTGAAATAAATAAAAAAAACACCTTTGTTTGCAATACAGTAGATTCTTTTAAAAGTTGTTCAACATTCTCATACCTAATAACGCACCCGGTAGACTTTCCAAATATTTGATAGGCACGATTATTGGTCTTTTAATGCTACACTCAATCTAAATTCACTGACTGCCAAATGCAGGCAACATCCATAATGAGCACTTTGACCACATCAAAGCTTTAATTTGTATGTATGTATGTATTTATATATATATATATATATTACTTCGGAGGTATTGCTGTAAGTGCTGATAGCAGACCAAAAGCAATAATGAACTGATTTAGCAACAAGAGCACACACAATACGCACACACACACAAACAACTATGCCCAATTGAAGCCATTGTAACATTGGTTGGTTTGAAGTTGGTTTGATGGTCAGCTGACAGGCAGTCAGTTTGTTGTTGAATATTGCTCCGTGCCCTGTCTATATGCCATTTGCAGAAATCGGACGCACTTTGTAGGCTGTCGAATTTGGTTTGTTATAATGCGAACATTAATCTATATTAAACGTATACAGTTACGTATACGCCATGTAGGCCAATAACAGTTTATAAAACCAAAAATGGTCATGTCATAGAATGGCTTGGCAAACGCAGTTGATTGTCGGTTTAGTGTGTATTTGATGTATAGTTGGGTTAAGGCTAAAGCAATAGACCGAATTTCTCAAGAATTTTGATTTCTGGTAAGGGATTGTGTGAAGCCAAAACTACGCAAAATTAATGCCACCCGCCGTACGTACGTACCACTCGTTTAAAAGGGTAATAATTTTCTTCTTCAACGCATTTTGCTTTGCATTCAAGCCCTTTCGCTTTCAATTCATCAAAATATACCGATGAGCCCTGCAGCATCCGAACGAATGAGTTATGGCCTTAAAAAAAAAACTTGAGTGTAGTTTCACCAAAAAAAAACCATGTAGTTGCATTGGTAGGAATAATTTTGCCTCTTCAAGCAGCAACTATCTAACTGCATCTAACATATTTTGTTTTCCACATATTTTGCAAACCACCTAGGCCATTATTTTTACCTCAGTCATCGGCCGACATTTCAGAATAAAATAAGATCTAAACATCAGAGACATAACTATTATAAGAGAAAAGAGTAAAAGTTAATTTATTATTATTATAGTGAAGTTCAAATTCTTCGAGTAATCTATAATTATTATTCAAAGACTTATATTTAAAAGGTATTTTCATAACATTTATTAGCGAGATAAACAGTTTTTAGTATCCAAGGATTTTTATTTTGGGGCTTATATTATAAAAGTCTTTTAATAACAGTTATCAGCGAGATAAATATTTTTAAGTCTTCAAAGACTTTTATTTTAGGATTTATATTATAGAAGTCTTACCATAATAAATATCAGTAAGAAAAAAATTTGTAAACCTTCAAAGACTTTTATTTTGAGATTTATATACTGAAAGCCCTCCCATTATAATTATGCGTAAAAAAAAATGTTTTAAGTGTTAAAGGACGGAAATTTTTTTAAATTATTTCGGAATTACTTCAGGGGTCATTCGGAATTACTGCGAAATAATGTCTGGACCAGGTCGGGATCCCTGCTGGACTATTTCGATGTTATTTTGGGCCCCGAAATGGTTTCGTCTTTCAACATTTAAAAAAAAGTTATCTACGTCATAATTGATATGCGAAGACTTTTTTTTTATATAAATTTCAAAATAAAAGTCTTGGGAAGACGTAAACAAATTTTGTTGCTGTTAAATTTTTATGGAAAGACTTTTATAATATACGTTCCAAAACGATAGTTATTGCTAAGTTAAGAAATTATTCTCATTCATAATTATTATAAAAAACCGTTTCAAAATAATAAATATGAGAACTTTAAAAATTTGTCGGACAACGAAATTCAGGATGTTTTAAAAGTTGAAGAAATATCTCAATCGCTCTAATCGATGCTAGTATTCATCTCTATGTACACGGATTGTACAATATTTTATTTCTATTTACGTTATTTGCCTCTTCATCCAGCTAGTTGTAAATTACTATTATATTTTCCTGCTGGGTTTCGATTCTTATGTTGCGTCTTAGCGTAGGTCTCTTACATATTAAATTTGTATGTATGCACAAAGTTTGCGGAAGCCAAAGTGGAAGAGAATTGCGGTGTGGTGGTAAAGCTTGTACGCTTGCAGGCAAGTGAGTGGAAACATATTTCATTTTCAATGAATTTACGCTTCATTTGATATGGGTACTGCTCAGGAAGTTATAGGCCAGAAATCGTAGCAATTATTAATGAAATTATTCATAGCTACCTAACTACGTAAATGATACTAAGCGTAAAGGGCCAGCGTTATATATTATTGAATTACGGCAATAAGGCGTTCGAACGTGGTTTTTATTACTTTTGGTTTGCTTCAATTAACTTACGGTTTATTGGATTATTGTTCGGTGAAAAGGACATTAATTTGATATGGTATAGAAAATGCTATAAAAGGTATTATCATATAAATTCAATTCTAATTGGTCGATACATTTTTTAGAAGCTAAATTTTTTGGTAGATATTTGCTTATTTTAATTTTATTAACCGCATTTTATTCATTTAATTAACCGTTCAGGTTTGAAAGTATAACAGCTCTAACTTTTATATTATTTTAAAGAGATTTAGTTTTCTTTCCGTAATAGTTTTAATGATTAACCTAAAGTAGGAGTTTGCATATCAAAAATTACATTCAATTTTCTATTGGTATGATAGTCATATTTTGGGCCAAAATTATTTATGCGAAAATTGGATATGTTTTTTGTCGCAACTTACAAATAAAACCAAATATATAATAGCTTGATCTGAGATAGCAGAAAGTTAATGCTAATTATAAAAACAAACGCACTGATAGTTTTCTTACTTACTTACTTAATTGGCGCGGTAACCGCTTAAGCAATTTGGGGGAGCTTCTCCTACAATTTGTGGTGTGCATCTTAATGTTGTAATACAAATTGAGAGATCTAGAGTTTTATGCCGACTTCGAACGGCGAATGTGTTTTTTTTTTTCAAACAGAAATGCACACGGAGGTTACCAATTGCCTGCCGAGGGGCGATCGTTAGTAGAAAAAAACTTTTTCTATATTTTTTGATGTTACTTGCCACCGCCAGGATTCGAACCCGGGACCCACCGAATGAAGAGCGCACACTCTACACTCTCGGCTGATAGTTTTCTAGTTGAAGAAAAAAAATATGTTGATAATAAGGATATATTCGTGAATTAATTTACATTCGTTAAATAAAGGCAACTTAAATTTTTTTTTTTTTTTTTAGTTTTAGGTAGTAATGCATGCGTTTAATTTTCATCTGACTGGACTAAATGTGTAAGTTAATATCGGGCCGTAGCTGTGCCTATAGAGATATTTTAAAAGAATAGCAAAGCTGAAGCTAAAGCCAGTTAGCCTAGTTGCTATTTGGATCAGCAGCGTTTAACCGGTTTTTAAAATTTCAACTGCTACAAATTTTTAAATAAATAGGAAAATAGGTTTTCGTTATATCCCTCTTAATATATAAAATAAAACTAAATTAAAATAAAATTAACCCGAAATAGAGTAAAGTTAAAAAAATTATAATAACAAAATAAAATAAAAAAGTAAAAAAATTAAATTAAAAATATAAAAATTCATAAAATTGTTGATAAAAATAGTAATACAATGTTAATCAATAATATAATATTAAACAAATTTTTTTTAAATAAATAGCAATGAAATAAATTAAAATAAAATAAAGTAAATAAGAACAAACCAAAGACAAAAAATGAAAATTGAATTTTTAGAAATGAAATTAGTTTCAAAAAAATTAAGTAAATAAAATATAGTAAAACAAATAAAATGTAATGTAATTATAACATATAATATGTTTCACTTTGTTGTGGTTTTTTGTGTGAGAATTGTTGTTGGTATTGAGCATTTGTTTCTCTTTTATTTATTTTTTGCCAACATAAATTCTGTCAAAATAAAAAGAGCAAGCGAAAGAGGTTATATTTGCCAGTATAACGGTATTTTACTCTGGATCGATTTCTAACAGTTAATTTCTATTGCAAGCCGAAGTTCCTTATGTTCCAAAAATTAAAAATGCAAGGCAATGAAGATGTTGCTTAATTTTTTATAAAACAAGTAGTAGAAGTAAAACTTTTGTGCCGACTCTACAAAGAGTTAAATATGGGGTAAAGTTTTATAAGACTTCCTTTTTAATTTTATTAGTTTAAGCATGACGTAAAAAAATGGTAGTAGAAATTATTAAAAATAGAAGTAGTAATTAGTAGTGACATCAGTCAAAATAGTAGTAGAACTTGTCCTCAAATAAACATACATAGCACATACACATTGATATATCGCTACCACAGTATGTATGTTTGTTTTTTCTCATACAACCGTCATGTCGTGACTTTGTGACGTGATTCAAATAATACTCCCAAAATTAATAGAAAATTAAATTACTGACAATAGGATGCTGACCATTGTAGTGTTTGAATTTCAACCACTGGATGAACACTAGGAGTTATAAAAAGTTTTAAAAAGTTATAGATAAAAAAAAACAAATTATCTTGCATAACGAAATAAGAGAATAACATGAAATCATTAACCCTTAAATTCATGAAAAATTAAAAAAAAATTATATGGAAGACAAAAGTACGTAATATACGAAAATTAAAACGATAACGAAATTTTTTTTAAAGACTTCATTTAAAAAAAAAATATGTTATGAAAAAAAAAATTTTGTATATACTTTTTTTTAAATTAAAAAATTACACTGGACACAAAATGACAATATCCATATGTCCACACTGACTATACGTAAGATTAAAGGAAAAGTGTGATATGTTGCAGTTGTGCAACAGTATGCATTTAAGGGTTAAACCATTTTAGACCTATTCGCGAATCAAACATTCAAAATTATTATTTCAAGCTTGAGATATTTTCTAACTAATTTATTATTGCTTTTATGCCATTATCCATGCAGCGGGAAAATGCATTTTTTAGTACTTTGTACATTTGGCAGAATTCATTCGCAATAAATTGAATATTTTCACCTACATCCTGCATTCAACGTTTTTACCGAATTATAATAGAGGAGAGTGCACGATATCCAACTAAACTTTCACAAGCTCACTCATGTGAATTTTTTCTGCTAGTGTTTCATTGTTATTGCTACTGGTTTTTTGTTTTTTTTTTTTTTTGCCCAAAGTGTCCGGTGTTATGTGTGCTATGTTTTGTTTTCAGTGTGAGGGCGCAAAAAATTAACTGCCTTTGAAGGCAATGGAGTTGAATGTGCTTATAGCTTTGGTTTTACAGTTGGCGGTTAAGGTGTGGATAGTTCATGTATGTATAGTATGTATGTGTGTGTGTGTGTGTGTGTGTGTTTCTATGTACGAATATCTGTTTTTTACCGATTCCCTTCCACCAGATTGTTTTTACGTGTTATTGTGTTAGATATTGACTTTAACGGCAGCTACTAACGGCGCTTTTGTAGTAGGTGCTTTACAATGTGCAGTGTTTTTTTTCACTTAGAGGCTCACAGCACTATCGAACATTCTTTTCTGACCGGTGATTTTACATAGTGACTCGAGATTTAACTAGGTATGTGATTTCGTTTTTGTGTTTTCATATAAGCACACACACACACATACAAACATATGAAAAGCACACGTACCGCGTAAAGAGTGTTGCACGTTTTGTGTGAAAACGGTGGTAAAACTAAAAAAAAAAAAATGCTGCAGTTGTGTGGTTTCTTTGCCATTTTGCGCATTGAAAATTTAACAAATCGCCATTTCATTTAGATTGCATGATCGAGACTTGTGTTTTCTTTTGCTGTTCATTTGACTTTGTTGAAATGCCAGTAAGGCGACTGTATGTAAATGGCGAATTGATGAAGCGAAGAGAGTGGCGTAAAAAGTCGATTTTTAATTTACAGTTAGCTTGGAAGTAGAAACCAAATGACCGCAGCGCGCTCATTGTGCCACTTAGTGGCGATAAAACGCCAATCGAATCCCAATCCCAGCAATGCATTGGTTTACTTTTAAGGTATCGTTAAAGTAACTGCATATTGAAAATGACATAGCACTTTTAATTGAAGGTGTTTTTTTTTTCAACAGCAACTTTAATAAAAATCAATGTGCATTTAATACTGCACTTCTTCTTTAATACACCCTTTCTCTTTTCAAGGCCGTTTTTGCTTCAAAAGCTGCCTTTTGCTTTTTCTATTACAACCAATGTTAATGTGGCTTAAAGTTGCTATTGTTGTTGTTAATGCCATTTGTATACTCTTACTATTTCTTACTCTTGCTTTTTTTACCTACAACAATACAATTGCTTTTGCCTTGCTATTCTCGAAGACGTTAATGGGTGTTGTAAAACCTTCCCTTCGAGACCACTTCAGCGGCAGCGTAGCCAGGCTACTTAAAAGGCTGAAAAGTAACAAAGTCGTTAATGAGAATTATTACTGTGTGCTAGCAAAATCGTTGGTTGGACGCTTTGCTATTTGTTGGTGGGTGGGTGGTGGTGGTGGTGTTGGTGGTGGTGATATGGCAGGCCAGGCAGTTCGGTAAAAGTAAACTATTGGAGTATTTCTCGTTGCATTATTCGTTGCAGCTAATTTCTTTGAGTTTATGGTAAAAGGAAGCTGCAGTTTCCCGGCAATCATTTCCTGTGCGGCTTGAGTTGTTTTAAGTGCCAATGAAGTGTAACGGTTAGCTAGATTTTTATTTTTTGTGTTTTTTAAACCACTGCATTGCAGGTGATGCAGAAATTTGATAATGTAATGAAAATGGAAATGAAATTTGGAAAAATACAGTTCGCGTCAAGAGAAAAATTTAAATAATTTTCGTCGTATTACATTGCAGCAAGGTTTTTTTTCCGAAAATGATTAATAACCCAAGCAACAAAAGTATTAAGTAAAACAGCTAGCTCAAAGCGATTTGAACGACAATAGTATTTAAAAACTATTAATAGCTTTTACCTAGAAGATTTTATTATTCATAATCATATCTTTGGATGAGATTTTTAATTTTTTTTTTGGAGATGGAGAATACATTTTTTTATAACCTCAAAACAAGTATTTTTTTTATTATATAGGATATCAAGAGTCGTGCGAAATATTATAAGAAATTATACTAGTTTATAAGTTAAATGTCGTAAAGCTTTTTAAATCACGCAAATAACACTAGTGGTTGTGGAGATATTTAAATTTAAACCAAATGATGGACAAAACTTTACTTAAAAAAAAAGTTAAAAAAAAAAATTTAGGATAACTAGGAAAAATTGCGGATGTCATATGGTTACCGATTTAGAGTGAACTCATTAAAAAAGCTTTTTTTTTCTGTGCGATTTCACGAATTCTGACCCCCTTTTTTCATCGTTTTGTATTAGCAAAAATCTATTTCACAAAAAAAGTCCGAGCTTTGAAAAAATGTTTGTCCACTTTATAAATTTTGATTCTCTGCTCCAAATTGCCTTTAAAGAGTTGTCTTTCGCAATGCCGTTGTTGATATTTTGATATTGTTGGATATACTGTTTAACTTATAAAACTAAGTGACCCGACATTCATTTTTTCTGTATCTATTTTTCAAGTTAGATGATAACATGCGGAAAACGTAAAACAGGGAGAAAAATATATTTATAACTGATATGGTCTTAGTCTGCACCAACTGAGGTACTAAAAAAATCATTATTTTTAACGACGACTGTTATTGCATTGCCTACAACCCAAACAATCTGAATACTTAAAAAAGTCCACACTATTTCAGGTTTTCAATAAAATCTACAAATTTCGAATATCAAACACAACAACCGGGAAGGTAAAGGTTTAATCGCCCTCACAGATACATTTAGAAAAAAAAACAACAAATATGATTTTTGCAAATATCTCGACTCCAGCGTCATCTCTCGAGTAAATCTTTAAATTAAAATACTTCTTATCCATTAATAAATCTCCGTTTCACTTTCATTTAAGTCAAACCGGTCCATAAAAAAGATGTCTAAAAATATGCCGACTTCAGCGCCACCTATTGAATATACTTTTCGCAATAACGTTTGCCTTTGCACATCCAATCCACATTCTGAATACGAACTAAATCAATCCATAAACACGATTCTCGACTCCAGCGCCACCTATTACCCTTTTGGTTTGCATAGACAACTTACATACTGAATATGAACCAAATCGTTCCATAAATACGGGTTTTAGGCATATCTCCATTCCAGCGCCGTCTACCGGGCCCCAGTAAAAATAAGAGCAAAAAATTTGCCTAATCGGTTCAGCCGTTTTCGCGTGAAGCGATGCTCAACGAACGTCATTTCATTTTTATATATATGTAAGATTAATTGGTCTGTCTTCAGCTTCCCTCTTTTTCTTGAGATGCAGTACGGACTACTATGAAATGGTGTAAATTTTTTTTAGTATTAAGGTGAGGTGATAATTTCATTTCCAATAGCTTCTTTCTCATCCACTGTACAAATCCACTGCACTCATGTACAAACTCGTTAATTGTGTAGGAATTTTGGATTGAAACTTAATGCTAAAGTAGATTTTCATAGACACTGGATCAGAAAGAATTAGAAGTCTTTCAAGATATACGAATCCACAACTCCGCTTCTTATTAAAAAAAACAACATTTTGTAATACTGCCAAGAGAAAGTTAAGGAGTGGGAAAAATTCCTTACTATTGACGGAGAAGATTTTTTTTTTTTAATTTTGGCTACTTCAACTGCCGATTAAAAGAAATACGCAACGATAACGATGTTTAAAAAACTTGCCTACTATCACTGTAATAAAAAATTTTAACTCGTTTCCTTTTTTCATTACATTTCTAACACTCCAGAAATGCCCTTTGCCTGCCACATTCCTACTACATATTGCCATTCAAGCCACATCCCCTGCTATACTAGTTTAGCATCTTTTTGCAGCTTCATGGAAAATCCTGCTGGAACGATTTACTTCATTGCACTCGTCTGTGTTTGCCGCAAAAAAAATTTACAATTTTTATTTTCTACGGTTTTTAAGAGCATATTTGTTTATTTTTTTTTTACTATCGTATATTTTATTGCCTTCATCACATTCGCCGCGCTGCGATTTGGAATAGATTTTTTTTATGCAACACAAATAAAAATAAAAAAAAACTAGCATTCGAGTCGTATAAAATTCATTCACCGAATGAGGAATTGCGAGAGCAATCGTAAAAAAAAAAGCTGACGGTTTCGAAAAATCAGATGGGTACCATGAGGTCGCTAGCTAGTTGGGCTTTATTTGATATAGTGTACATTTACACACATACATACAGATTTATACCTTGTATGCATAGCTGGAACGGGTTGTTTATATTTAGGTGTAAATGGGATATGTTACCTGTGTCGAAGGTTGGTAAAGTGGTAGTTGGTGGGAGCTTAAAGTATTTAATGGCTGACTGGCTCACCGCAAACATATTAGAGGGTAATTCCATGTAAAGTCACCAAATAGTGGAATCGACCCTCTCGATTGGGATGAAAATTGGTCAGAAGTTCGCTTTTGTCCTATAAAAAATTTGTTTATTTTTTCCGTCAAAGTTTTTTTTTCAAAAGTTTTAAAAATTCAAAGTTTTTAAAGTATATATTTTTTTAATTTCCCCAAAACAGTTATAGCTATAGCTATCTAATTTTTTTTAATTCAAAATTTTTAGATTGAACAAATTAAAAGTTAAAATTTTCTTGAAACAAATTTTTTCAACAAAGTACTTTTGTTTACTATTACAATTTCAAAAGAGATTTTTTTTTATTTGCTAAGATATGAATTTAACAATTAAAAAAAGAATTTTTTTCTTTTACCTGAAATTTGATACTTGTTGCTCAAAATTGTTACTAAATATTTTATTAGGAGTAGTGAGTGAAAAAATTTCATAAATTTAAATTTTACCTAAAATTAGGTCTTAAATACCTATAATGAAAAATATTGGCCTAAAAAAAATATTAGTTTTTGTTTTCGAACATGTTAAAAATTTTTGATTTTTCAAATTTCAATAAACTAATCAAAAGTGTCTTTTGTAGCAATAATAGTTTGCGAATTATTAAAAATATAAAACTGAAAAACTGGAAAAATAGTAAAATTTTAATTTTAGACATTTTATGGAAGCAGAGCTTTTAATTTTTTTCCTTTGGTAGAACATCATTATGGAATGAAGGAAAACTGCTAACAAAATTTCATTCAATTCAAAAGCGCTCACTTCAAATCATTTGTTGATTTTACATGGAATTACCCGTTTGTGCTGTCGACAAACTATCTACGCGCAAGCAACAACAAAAACCAGCAGTTATACCGCGGCCACTTCAGTCATTGCTTTCTTCGCTTTTGCTACTGGAATTTGTGGTTTTACAAAACTACTGGCTATCTGCTCGGTTATTTCACTTACATATAAAGTTGAGGTTTTGTAACTTCTTATTTTATTGGTTATTTCAAGAGTTTACGTCGTTGCATAGAAATATCGTTTTGTTGTAAAAGAACTTACAGGTTTGTTGTTGACAGATTGATATTGCTCGTTGGGCATACTAGTAAAGCAGAACCGCAAACAAAAGTGGTTGGTAAGTTATGAGGAATATCGACTCTGAAGCTTTGGGCTTTTCTGCGGATAATGTCTGCTCTGTGTACTTATTGACGTAGTTTTGTATGTGTTGAAAATGCAAAATTATTGCAGTTATTTTACATTTGTATTTGTACTTTTCTTGGCTTTCAAATGCACGGAATTGCCGTAAGATACAAAAGCCGATAAGTAAACACTGTAATATTTATTTAAACCTTGAGATATTCTTCTGTATTTGCCACTAAATAACTTATGTTAGTTCCTCTGCTTTTCTCAGCCGTTTAATAAAAAGTGAGCGGCCAATATAGATTTATAACATTGTTTAGTATATTAAAGAAATTATTGAATATTTTCGTTGTTTCAAACACAGATTTAAAAATCAGTCCTCTTTAATTGACTTTTGCTTTGCGATAATTATAAGTATGAAAACATTTTTGTATTTACCCACATCTACCATTTAAACGTCTGAACAATACCGGGCAGAGGGAAATTTAGGAAAAGTCAACTCTTGGGGAAAAATCTTGAAAAGCTTGTAGCATTCTGTATCTCGAAATCTATAATAGAAAAATGTCGGTGTCACTTTCGGAATCATCCATATATAAAGTGATATTTTATCAAATGCAAACAGAGACAATTTTTTTATTTTTTTTTTATTTTACCATGTTTTCCATCCTTTCTCCGTTTGCAATGGATTTTTCGACGTTTGAACCACGGTATGGTTATTTGAAAACTAATATATGAAACAAAATGTATGTGTAGGAGTTTTCCGTTATTAACTCGTTGAAAATGACTTCCTCAAACATTTATTTGCTATACTTGAAATGTGAATTTAAACCAGGGACTGAAAATAAAGATTATTTTCCATAAGGAATAAGTCCACATACTTCTTGTAACAAGGACTTACCTTAGCGATATTGACCTTATTTTTTGAGATTTATTAAAAAAAGAAAAGTTCAATAGTTTTTTTTAGTTTTGTATTTTGCTCAGAAAATAGCGGCTATTTGTCTAATTTTATTTATTGCTAAAAAAATAAACGTTTTTTCTTGAGCTTTTTTTTTATCACTCAGAAAGTATGTAAAAAAGAGCTAATGCAAAAAATCGATCATTTGACTATTCGACTAGTCGATTAGAAACTTTCTTGGTGGTCGATAGTCGAATAGCAACTATTCCATTAACCGCTCACTTTCGACTAACCATCGCGTAGTCCGAAAATCTACTAATCGAAATTAAAAACTCCTTAATAGTGGAAAAAGAGTTTTGTTCACAAGCATAAGTATTCAAACGTGTACACAGAATAATTACTTATTGAAAGAAAACTATTAGTCGAAAAATCGAAAACGGACGTTTATTTGACTAGTTTTTTATGAGTGGTTAGTAGATAAAGGCGAAAAAAAGACGTTTAGTCGATTAAGTGAATTCGACTTATTTTTTAAACAAAGTTTGTCAATCGATGAACCGATAAATCGACTAGTCGATTGACAAGAGTTCTACAGCGAAAATATACCACCTAAAATGCACTATAAATCAGAACAAAATTTGGCGGACTTCTCTCTGATTTTTTGCCAATAAGAAGTCTTTGTTATTACGACTGGTTATATCTTTTTAATAAAATCTAGAAGATAATCTGTAAAACTGAGATGACAACTTTTCAATGTAATTAAGAAGGTGACCCGTTGAATTAAGATGAAAACATTTTCGTAGAATCTAGTAGATAATATTTAAAATTAACATTACTACTTTTTCAAAAAAATTAAGAAGGAAATCTTAGTTTTCATTAGAATCTTCTCTTAATTTTAATAAGCCAAAAAATTTATCAATTTGAAATAGTGGCACCAACATTTTTTTTTTAGTAGATTATAGATAATTATAATAATTTTAAATACTGATAAATTATTAAAAAAGGTTTTGCATATTTGTTTATAAGATAAAAGAACCATTAAAGCCAGTATTTATAATAACTAGTAATTGCCACATTATGCGTATAAGTAGTATGGCACGTGCCCTTTCTGGAACATTAATACAAGTTTAAACAGTAAAAGATACTTATTTTTAAGAAACATTTTCTCATAATGCTTATTTTATTTCTTAAATAATTTTTTTGTTTTGAAATTTTTTAAAATCTATTCATTGAGAACGTCTGGAATAATAGATAAGTAAATCAAAAATTTTAATTTTGAAAATACAAAAACCCAATGAACAATATTCATAATCTTAAGCTTAACAAATATAAAATAAACTATTCACATAGTTCATATGAATGTTAAAACGCTTAAAGCAAATTTTGAATTAAAAAGGCTCTTTTAAAAATAAAAAGTTTACCTTATTAATAAATTCAATAAGATTATAGTGAGATTTATGATTTTTAACATAAAAACGATTTCTTTTTACAATTGCAGAATTTTAAAAAAAATTCCATAAAAATTTTAAACAAAAAGTTTTCGCCTTCTTTTCAGCCGTTAAAACAATATTAACAAGATTTTTTAGTGAAAATTTCTTCGATTTTTGGATATATGGATATATCGAGTGTCATAATTAGATACTGTATGCCTAACGCTCGTATATTATTTTTGAAAAAAAGCGGTATATTTCTGGAAGAATTAATAAAAAAGCGGTATTTTTCTGGAAGAATTAATAAAAAAGCGGTATTTTTTTTCTAAAAAAACAGTATAAAAAGCGATATCAGTATTTTAAAAAAAAAAAAAGGAAACGCTGTTTTTTAATGCTTTTTATTAAAGAACTTCATATTCTTCCTCACTTTCTGTGGTTGGGGAATATTTTTCTTTTGCGCCTATTTGGCGAAGCAAGTTAGTCTGTGTCAGCAAGTAAGAGTAAAAATTTATACAGGTATATTTAAGATTGCATTTCACAGCCATTATTGCAGCCAAAGTGTCAACGCTTAATTTTGTTTTGTCTTATGTCCATGTTTTATTGACGGCAGAAAAAATTCTTTCCACCGAAGCCGTGGTCCCTGGCAAAGCTAAAATGTACTCGACAATGGTACTCATTTCCTGAAATTGGCATTCAACTTTGTCGAGATGCGTAAAAACTTCAACCCAACGACTCACGACTGTAATTTTTTCTTCTCTCCACTGTTAAATTTTATCTGAAGTGCAATTTCTTTAACATATCGAAATTGAGCATGAAGATGTACTGCTTTTTCGTCAGCGTTGTACAAATTATTTTCTTCGAGACTCCTCATTACGGCCTCAACATCTTGCCATTTTAGAGTGTCATTTAATCTTATCCAACCAAACATTTTAAATGATCGAAATTGTGAGGTCCAAGTTTTTAAATAATGCAAAGCACCATCTACAGAAGAAAATTTTAAATAAGTTTTGTTTTTAATAACAACAAAGCGAAATACCAAAAAAATCGTCGCAAATAGAATTAATTTCATCCAAACTACAATGCTGATTAACAATTTTTTCTCTCTCTCTAGCTGCAGATGGAGATAAAAACCGATCTTCCTTTCTCAGCTTAATGGTTTCCTCTAGGTCGTTCAAAGCATATGCAACCTCAACTGCAGAAACATCATCCCCTTCAATTTTCAACACATATTGAGCAAATAATTCAGCCTGAAAATAATAATTTAATTTCATTAATCTAAAATGTTATTGTGATAGATTTTCTTACTTGATCAAGAACGAATAACAGCCAAAACTTGGAAGATGGGTAGTCAAAAAAGTCTTTCAGCTTTTTTTCTCCCTTTTTGATGGAACGAAAATATGTTTGTAAAGCATCAAATATTTTTAAAATTCGTTGAACGGCTGGTGCAAGAGCTAAGAATCTTGTTTTGGCATATCCTAGCAGTTTCTCATACTCTACATCAGATTCTTCACAAAATGCTTTTAGTTTCGTGTCACGCGCTGTATTGAGGTAGAAGTGAGAATATATTTTTACAACCACCCATTCGACGTCGAAAGGTATTTCTTCACATGCAAACTTTAATGCATTGTGTGTTACGTGGGCGACACAGCCGACACCTAACAAATTTGGGTAGACCTGTTTTAGTCGGTAAAAAACATTGTTTTGTCCACCACGAGTTTCTCCGCCGAAATTTACTTTCGCATTATCTCCACAAAAACAAATTACTTTCGTCGACAAATCAAATTTTTCAACTGCTTTCATTATTTTATTAAATATTAGTTCCGATGTTTCACCATCTGCTCTGGTTAAATTTAAAAGTTTAACATGTACTCCGTCAGTAGGAAGAAAATAGCGCACAAGTACAGGAAAAATCTTGATATTTCCATGGTTCGAAGCGTCAGTATAAATCGACACATAAGAACATAATTTTAAATTAATTTTCAGCAACTCTTCCGCATGTGGTGCGAACACATTTTTTACAATGGCCTGACATTTCTTTTGCGAACATGAAAACTTTTTTAATTGAAAGCATGTCTTAAATATATTGCTCGCACAGTCTGAGGATTGAAAACTGTGATTTGAATTTATGACATGGTAAGCCCAAACACCTTCCATGGCCGCCACATGTTTGTCAAGCGCTGAATGAAAATTACAACTGATGTCTTTGGAACCGCTGCGGCAAGAAGTGCGTCCTCGTGTTTTTTCGTTTTGATGTGCCGTGTAATATCTGAATTACCGCCAGAACTTATTGAAAAGGTTGTTCTGCATTTTGTGCAAAACACAACACTATCGCTATTCGATTTTGCAAGAAAAGGATACTTTTCTTTTAATTTATCACTGAAAATATTTTTTCCTCTTTGCTTTATCATCTTTTTCACTTAAAATCAGAACTGTCAATGACAAACTAGGGATGTCGAAAAAACATCGATGCATCGAAAACATCGATGTTTGCCCTCCGATGCATCGACAATTTTCCACTCGATGCACAAATAGTCGATGCATCGATGCATCGATGTTTGCCCTCCGATGCATCGACAAATATCGATGTAAGTTTCGATGCATCGATACGAGGAAAAACATCGATGTATTTTTGCCACTGACATCCCTATGACAAACACAATTAACTATTAAAACACCATGACAAGTGATCTCAGTGATGTACATCTGTTTGTCCCACTCTTTCTTGTTAATTTGTAGCCAAATGTATACTTTGTACGCAAGTGAAGTTTTCGAATCAGTGGTGTCACTTACAAAAAGGCAAATATAATTCTTATACCAAAAAAAACAGTAATTTTTTAGAAAAAACAGTACTTTGGTTGAAAAAACAGTATTTTTCAATCAAAATGCGGTATGCGGTATTTCGGGGGAAAAAACAGTATAATACCGCGAAAAACAGTACAGATACGAGCGTTATGTATGCCAAATGGCTAGCATTGGTGGTGGTTTTGAATACTGCGCAACCTAGCCGCTATTGTATGCTTTTTCTATAATATGTATCTACTTGATGCAAGGTTAAAACGTTTAGCTTCCTTATCCAGTTAAGAAAATGTATAACTAGCCAACATTGCGATTATTGGGACCAATCAATTTTATCAGTACATTTTTAATATTTGCAGTTCGCTGATATTTTCGCGCCCTGTTTCATTCCTAGCATGCTCTCGCTGCATCAAATAGCTACTCTTTAAACTTTTTATATTTGCATAACAACACAATATTACACTACTGATATCATGAAAAGCTATTGCAGGAAAAATGTGTACAAAAAAAACCCCAAGACGCTGAATTGACGGTAACATTTTTTGTGAAATTCCATCTGATTTTCTTTGCAAATAATATAATTTACACCTTTAACTACGTTGTAGCTATTTTATCACACTTCCCAACAGTTGACTATCAACTAACAACCAACAGTAAAGATATCAAATGAAATGTTAATAATAAGAAAAGGAAATAAAAAAAAGAAAAAAAAACTGGCATGGTGCTGATAGAACGAGGGAAAATTTAAATCGAAAAAGTTTCGCATGTTGTAAACTTACAAAACAGGAAACGTTTACAAATACACCCACACAACAACACACCCACCCACACATTTAACTACATTCACACAATCAAGATGTTTGGTTGCGTATTCAAACCGCGTGCTGTCGTTAGTCGCTGAGGTAATGATTACTCGACTAAATGTTGTGACAGGAAAGGGGAGGAGTGGCAGATGGATGCAATTGTAAGCATTTTGTAGCAACAATAACATGTACTCATTGTCATATTAATTTCACAAGTTTTTGCCAATCTTTATACTGCAGCGGCAGAGATGATGCAAAATCGCCGAGCGGCTATTTGAGTGTGGAACACGTGAATGAAATTAAATGCGCAAAAAACTACAAGCAAACAATGTCGGAGAACGCCAATTGCTTTGTACTTACCACACAGCATGCTGCGTGCACTTGCCGCTCCCCTTTTTCACAACTTTGTAACTTTCTGCCGTTGATTTTCATGCCGCAACATTTCACTACGCCATTCGGAGTGTTATTATTGTTATTGTTGTTGCTGCAGGTGCAGTTTGAACCAGCATTCTTGTTGCTGTCACTCCTTGTTAGTGTTTCACCGGCTTTGTGGCTATAGCAAATTGTTGTTTACCTTCCCAAAGCTGCTTGCCTGCCTGCAAGTGTGAGTCTTCGTTGCAGCATAGAAAATGATATTGTGTGCGGGGGAGGAGAGGGGGGGGGGGTAAGAAATAAAATGAAACACTGTTAAGTCGTTGGCACAAACAGCCCCATCCCCCCATTCGCGTTCTGCTCGGTATGATATCAGTGACAAGTCAGCGCATTGCAAAACCAACTGCAGCCAAACAAAACCCACAAGAAAAACCCACTAAGGCTTTGGTGTCAGCAAAGAAATTGTCAGCAGCAAACGTTGCCTCAGTAGACCACAAATCGAGTTTCTATGCCACCTATGTATTTCTTTTGAAACTTTCCTTTCATACTACTACTACTGCACTCGCGTCGCTTACGTCTGCCTGTCACAGACAGCTGTGGCTCAGCGACTCTCTACTTCTTCTACTGCAGTTGCATAAGGACTTGGGTGTAATTTTTTTTCCATTTTTTCCATTTACCTAATACTGTTGAGAAATTTTTCGCTTTCTTTAATTTTTTTCTTGACGTTTTTCAGTTGGAAGTACGTAGAGACGCAAATAGATACAGCAAAAGCACTCGCAAAAGGTGAAAAGGATAAAGTTGTTCAAAAGTAAATGTGTTTCAAGTTGAAAGGCATCACTGTGCGGTTGGCACATTATGCACGTGAATGGGATTTACTCCGAGTTTTTTTTTTTTAAAGGTTTACCTTTTAGAACTGTAAAACAGTATTTAGTAGTATAGGCTAATATCAAGAAGTTGGGTGAATTATGTTCTGGAAATATTGCCATTAAAAGACTATTAAGGATTGATTGAACTCAAGTGTATTACAGAAAAATTATTCAAATTGATAAATTTTTTAACGAAAACCTATAGTCATATTGAACATGTATTTATTTGCTAAACAAGTCAGAAGTTAAGCGGAATTCAAAAGCTTGATGAGAGAATCGATGATGGAAGTTCGAAGTTTTTAAAAAAGTGATAATTGAACCTTGATAAAGACGACAACGACGTGATTATTTTTCGTCTGAATGATGACTGGACTATGCTGAAAAATTACAATTCGAGACCACCTGTCAATACTTATAAGCACAACTTAAGACGGACTGGAGGTGCTACTTCAAAAGCAGCTGGAGATAGGCAGAGTGTCATCTCAAACCCTGTTGTCATACAAGTTGGAAGTGACGCACCTTCGAACTTGATCGGTGGCATCCATGTCCTCAGAAAAGCTGGTAGAAATTTCACAACTCCCGCTTTTGTAGGAGGACTTCGCTGGAATCTAGCCATAGACAACTGAGTGCCTCTGAGAGCTATTATCTACCGAAGGGCTAAGCCTTGATGATCCTCTAAAGAGGAGAACCCAACCGAAGAGCTGTTTGGCTGGATCCAAACACTAATTCGCCGACTTGACGAGAGAAACTCTATTGCGGGCTGTAACATGATGATCTCTCAGCAGAATTGCTACTTGGTAATCAGGAAGCTATGGACGGTGTACTGGGAGCCACTGCTCCGGACATTCACCGATTTGCTTGGATCCCGGATGGCAAAAGAGCATGAAGATAGTAAAGCTTTTAAGGCCATTAGAATGGTTGAGAGCTGTGGCTCGGAGCGCATTCGGATGTGGTTCGACGGAACGGAATTTCCAACAGACCCAAGGTCACGCTCTGACGTTGGGTAACCTAGAACTTCCCACCCATGACTGCAAGGTTGTTTAACTGGTTAACAAATCTATAAGGAAACGCAACGTTGGATTGTTGATTCTCAATTAAGAGTCACTTGCTGCCCTTGCAAAACTTAATTGGAGGGTAAACTATGGTTTCCAAGCCCAAACTCTCCACGTATACTGGCAAGACAAGCCGAAACAATCTCTCGTCACAAAACAGAAAGCAGAAAGCTATTTGATCGAATTACCGTGGAGGAAGATATAAATTTCTGACCTTCTCGGGTATAAACAAAGTTGAGGTCATTCCTCCGCTGTCAGACGAGAAGGACGGCCACTGAGCGGTCATTTGTTTCGTTAGTCTTATATTTACAAATCTTGTGCCATGGGGTTTATGGTCGATTTTTATGAATGTTATATATTTGGTAGGTACGAAAATAGGCGGTAAAGCATATTTTATGCTTGGGAAAAGGTTGCCACCAAGTCAAGTGCCAAGTGATACGAAATATTAAAACACGAGTGTCAAGTGGTTCGTCTCGAAGGTTCACAGCTTAGTTTTACTGGGGTTGCCACCTGTTTGAAAAATCGAATTTAATTAAATTATTACACAAGTTATATAAAATGGTAAAATGTAGGTGTCAAACCATTCGGTTTGCTAGGAGAAAATTTGCTACTACATATATTTTGGAGAAGGGTGCCACTTACTGATTAATTGAATTTAGTTTAATTATATACGGTATAATATAAAATATTGGTGTTAAACGGTGGGTTTTGCGAGGAGGAAATTCACACCTTTATTTTAGAAAAGATTGCCACCTGTTTGAACAGTCGAATTTAATTAAACTGTTCTCACGTTACATCAGACATGAAAGTATGAGTCCCATAATGTTTGATTCGCTTAACTAAATGCTTATAGCATAAAAGGTCTTGCCACCTGTTTGAAATTTGCGTTTTATTATGTGTCTCAAATCGTTCCTTTCGTTAGAAAGTCAAATTTAATTTAATTGCACACAAGGATATAAAACATTAAAATATAAGTTTCAAACTGTTCTTCTCGGCAAGGGCATGGCGTATACTTATAATTTCGAAAGGGTTATAACATAAACCGAAATGCGTTTTTAGGTTACATATGCAAAAGGCAATTAAAACATAAACATTTGCTGGAGTTTTCTAGTTTTTTATAAAAATATAGTTCGTTACGTAACAAAAAGCTATACTTTAATCAAAGCTTCACACTTTTTATTAAGTTAATAAAAATCAAAAATTTATTACAAATTTAAAACTTTCGAATTTTTTAATATGAATTTCAAAAAAAAAACTTTTGGGTATGCAATTCTGAAGCCAATTCAATTTGATTATAATAATATGCAAGTCTAAAAGCGCTAGAAATTCCTTTTGATTTTGCAAATTTGTAATGCTAGAGTAGGCTATAAAACTGCGTACCTCAAAAAATTTCGAAAATTCTCATAAAAAAAATTTAAAACTTTAACGTCGGTTCCTTAAAATTTGTTGAATTTTGTGTAAAATACTTACAGAGCTTGAAGTTTGGTTTTTATGATTTATGATTTATTTTTTGTAAACAAATTTATGGAAAACATTTAATATGGAAAATTTTGTCAACATTGCCAAAAAAAATTTGTCTGAACCATTTTCACTGCAAGCCACTTTGTTATACCATACACAGTGAACCACCAAGGTTTGTAATTGACTTTGGGTAATCACGTTTATTTCTTTTAAAATTTTTTTAAAATATTTTTTGTCGAAATGCACCAGAATTTGTCTACCTATCGCAGTGCTGTAATTTCGATTCCCTTTAAACACCTGCACAATAATTAATTAAATAAATTTAACATCACTTACATTCGTGTGAAGAAATTCGAAAATTAACAAGCAACAAATGATAACAATAACAACACTCAATCAAACAGTTGGCTATGTTCGTCTGCATTACCCATAAAAGTTCTGATAAGCAGTAACGCAGCCATGTCAGCAGGAAGGTGACAATTTTAAAGTTTGCACGACTATGACAAACCTGCTCCTGCTCTTGCCACCAATGCACATCATCTACTTTCACATACACATTGTTAGTTAGTTGGTGCACTTCGTCACTATTTGTTTACTCCACTTGCCACAAAGTGCAAACAAAGTGTGTGGCCACCGTGTGCTATTTACCACTCTGCGGCCAAGTGGGTGGCCAACATAGAGTGCCAGCTGTCACCTACCACCATCTACATACATACATCGCATTTCATGCGACCCTCTCCAATAGTCACTACACCTGGCTGCGCATTCGTATCCATCGTCGCTTACTGTACACTGTACGGAGTAGCGTCTGCTGTTGGCGCGTTGAATCGTGTGGCAAATGGCGTGCCAGCAATTATTTTCAAAGCAAACTTTTTCTTTGCGCTTTGCCACCAACTGTGCCAGCAATTGTTGCGGCTTCGATGTTACCCCGTTTTTTTTTGTTTTTTGTTTTTTTGCTGAACTATTACGTTCCGCGCTTATTTGCTTGCTTGCTACCTACCTACTAGGTTACGTCTCGTGCGCGCTGGTACTTTTTCATTGTTGATTTTCTTTGTTATTTGCCTTTATACTAAATCGCTATTTTTAACCACAGTCTTTTTTGTACATATTTACCATTTCGCTTCTTTTATTGCTTCAACTACCTGAAGGTAGTTGGGTAGCTCGTTGTTAGCTTGTTTTACCTACAAATTTCAAATGTCATGTCATCTGGAATTTATGTTGGTTTTTGCGATCAGCAGCAAAGGTTATTTCTTCTGAAATTTGTAAGAAATTGTATGCGCTCGGTGGCGTGAGCGAGGAAATTCTAGTTGTTGCAAGTTGTGTGTTTGTACCAATGTACCTTATCTCAACATAACCAAACCGGGGGCTGTTTAGTTAGGAGGAACAGCCGCCAACAGCATTTTCCTTAACTACGCTTGTGCCTTCAGTTTTTGCACTTATAACACGCCTTACTCTTAAACCTTTCATGTTAGTATTTCGCTCGCGCTCTCTCTCTCTCGCCTTCGCATTGTATTTGCTATGACTATGTTTTCCGACAATTTTTCATTTTAGCAGCCGCATAGCGTTCAACACCATTGCGATTGTGTGCAGTGTTGGTGCAGCTGTTAAAGTGTTTTTTTTTTTCATTGTTGTTGCTATTGTTGGCACATTTCCGTATGCTATATTATTTCTTGTCACCATCAATGAGTTGCTTCCGGCGATATGCGTTGGGTGCTTTTATCCACATTCAGATACATACATATGTATGTGTGCATTAGGGTGGGCCAATTAAAAATGTGCAGAGCATCATCGCAATTCTGGTACTATGAATCGTACCAAGTAAATGAATTCGAGTAAGCGGAATTTTTTTGGCAGTTATTTTCAAAAATACTAAAAAGTCGATCTATTTAGTGTATTTCAATTGAAAAAAATTATTGAAAATATTTTACTATTCATATATTATTTTTGGCCTGATTTTATTAAACAACAATATTAATTTTTGAGCTCAAGACTAGTGTAAGGAAAGTATTTTGGGGAAAAGGACAACAACAGTCTGGATTGGTAGAAGTTATAGCTATTTCGCAGATCACCACATCTCCTCATCAGATTTCTTTCATGATACCACCGGCATTTGAACCCATAACCTACGACCACGCAGCCAAAGGACCACAGTCGGTTTTACCACCCCTGACTGTTGTTGTCTTGCTTTTTTCAAAACACTTTCCTGATACTGGCCTTGAGTTCAAAAATTAATTTATTTCATTTATTTTTCATTTCATTTATTCGAATACACACAAATAAGACCTGGTCTTTTACAGTGCAAATGTATATTAAAACTTAAAAGTATGGGTACAATTTCTTAAAATTAAATTAAAAGTAGAACTAAAGTTAAGGTACATTTAGCTGAAAGGGAAAAGGAATACGTAAAGCGTTTAAAGTAGCACAGATTAGATGGTTAGGATAGAAAGAGAGAGTGAACTGCAAGTCTGAAGCGCCTAGGGTTACATTCCAATTTTAATCCATTTGGTAAGGAGTTCCATAATTTCACAGCTCTAACGAAAAACATTCCTGACGTTACTAAATACTTTGATTGTGGTACAATGAGGTTACATGTGTGACTGGACTGTGCAAACGTTAATTTCGAAAATATTTTAATTAATTTAATTATTGCAAATTTATTTTTGCTTTGACCTTTTTTTCAGCGCCATGCAATTTGACCCACCCTAACGTATGTGCATATCTAAATGCCTCAACAAATGCTCGCATGTGTGTACATATGTAGATTTCCATATGTAGGTAGAAGCACCGGCTTTGGCAATACACTGAATACTGATTTATGTCTTCTTCACCACAAGGCTCTTGTAGTTGTTTTTATGACATCAACTATTTTTACATTTTTTTTTGTGTTTTCGAAAAATTAAATATAAGACAGCACCATCGATTTGTACGCTTTCTTGTCTTCCTGCTTTCGTTCCGTCTATGTAGTTGATTCTCCGGCAATATGCATCGTTTCCTGTGCTATTTGCTTTTTCTTTGATTCCGCTTCCACCGCCATTCATCATCAAATATTTACCTCTGCTGACAAATGTATTTCATTGGTTAGAGTTTAACGAAAGGTGGTAAAAACAATAACAAAAAGTGTGAAGCGTCCTTTTAGCTTTTCGTTTTTTTTTTGTCATCTTGCCTAACCTACTGATACTGACTAGTGGCTTTTATGACTTATGCTAGCGGCAATCCAATACTACTTCGTGCGTTTTTGTAGTAAATTGTGCCAGTTGCCAGCAATCGTTATCTTTGGTGTAAATTAAGTTTATGTGCATACATATCCAATCAACCAAAAAAAAAAAAATTGGATGAGAGTACTATATAGTATATACTTATATGTCGACATTAAGCCGCCCCTCGCTGATTGTTTTCTGAAAAATATTTTATACTAACACCGGTCATCAGCTGTGAATCCACTTAAAAATCTAGTCTTTGGAAGACAGTATTATTATTGCTTAAAACTTTTAGTTTGACACTAATATTCGATAAATTTGATTTTGAATTTATTTACCTTTAAACTCGGTGGCAACCTAATTTTGAAAATCAAGTTTCCCGTCTGATACTCATAATGTAAAGTAGTTAATTAATTAAATTGAAGATACATTTTTAACAGGTGGAATATCTCTTTAAAATATACCTGTAGCCAAACATATTGGAGCGTGGTTTTATAAAACAAAAGTGCATTATTTAGCTACAAAAGCCAGAATGCAAATATTTTTTTGCTTATAAAAAGCTCAATTAAATAAAACCAACGAAACCGAAATTAAATATCCCTTCAAAACTACACGAAACTAATACTGGATCCTTTTTTACGCGATTAACCGAGGGCGGAAAATTTTCGCGTAAATAAACTGAATTAAAAAAATTGCAAAATAAATTATCAAGAAAATCTACGAAACCCTGCGCAAAAATAAAGTCCGTTTAAAAAATAACAAAACTTGTTTGCATAAGAAACTTCTAATTCGTACGACCTCAATATGTATGGCCATCTCTATAAAAATAAATACATATTTCAAATAAATTAAGATAAACCAAAACATACCGTCTTGTGCATATCATAAGCAACAAAATTCGAGATCATACAGTTGGCCACTTACATATGTTTATTAATTTTTTTTAAATAAAAATTTCAAAATTTTTTAAAAGTGCATAAAAATTCGACAAATTTAAAAATGTGATCGGCAAAGTTTTCAAATTTTTAGTCCTGATTTGTTGTTTATAATTTTCAGATATGCAGTTTTTGTAGTCCACTCAATCTTAATATAACAAAGATCAAGTTTCAAGTGAGTGAAAACTCGCGTTGATATTTGATATATGTTTTTTTTTTTGAGGGTGTTGGACGTTTTCCATCACAAAATGCATCGCTCTCCTTCTCCCTCTCTCTCTCTCTCTCTCTCTCTCTCTCTCTCTCGAGTAACAAGGTCAGACTATACTAAGCCTCTGTATAGCAAACTGGGATGAGCGATGTCCATTTAAATCGAGCAAACTATCCTAGGTGCGGAGTTTCATGAAACACCAATCGCCTTTGTACAGGTGAAGAATTTTGTTTTGGCTTTCTTAATGATTTCCATTGTGTTTGTAAACCAAGAATGGCTTTCCTTTGAAATTTACTCCAAGATCCTTGGCAGTAGATTAGCAATCGAGTTTTGGTGTCTAAGTAATTTAACCCTCATCCTGTAATAAAAAAAGTAACCAATCCTGTATTTTGGGCAAATTTTGTCCAATGCAATTTTATTATATTTCTGCACAAGTATTTCATGTGAATACTGTTTGTGAATGTCTTTTACAAACAAATGAGTTACAGCAGAAACGTCTAGCATATTAGCAGAGAGATCTACTGGCCATCTATTGGTATTTCTATTACAGGTGTATGTCCCGACAAGTTGGTCTAGTGTATCTACGCAGCGATGCCATTTTGGTACATAAAAAACAAGTGTAATTGATTTCGTATATTCATATAAGAATTGGGAATGAAAAACCGGTCTCTTTTTCATATCTAAAATACATGGAGGTAAAAATGTCTTATTTTTGCGAACCATTCCAACAATTGTTAGCTTATTTTTTATATTGTGGCATTTTAGACCCTCTTCCCGTATATACTCGTACTTGTATCTCCCAGGCAAAGTTGGTGGTGGAATCACACAAAGCGACTAGGCACTCGCGAAGAACAAAATCTTACTGCCATATGTCGTCTGTTATTCGCTTTCTATTCATTCAAATAAACTTACTCTTACTCTAAACTAATAACGGTTGATCATTATCGCACTTGCATAACATCGTACTATGCCCGTTATGTCCAACACTACACGTAGGCAAAGCAACAACAGCAGAAAATAAAAGCTTGTTGTTGGTTTTGGTTTCTAATACAAATGCGTAGCTCTCTATAGCTTGCACAGCACGGCACTATGCAAGCATTTTTCTAGAAATTGCAAAACACATTTTTATTCTTGCTATTTTTTGAGCACAAACCCATTGTTAAATACATTGGGCAAAATTTGCCCAAAATACAAGATTAGGTAGAGGTTCTCCTGGGAAAAGCACCGCTATCTAGCTAAATATCAGTAAATACATAAATAATTGTCAAAAAGTTTCACTTTGATATTATAGAAAAAGCCCACATTAACTGACTTTGAACATACAATTGGGCAAAATTTGCCCAAAGTACAGGATGAGGGTTAACCGCCTGGTAAAGAGGAGTGCTGCGGTTTAGTTGTGTATTGACATCCCGACTGCATTTGTTGGTTCAATTAATAGGAGTGAAGAGTCCAAAGAAATAAGACCGCCTCCCATGAGTTCACATAGGATTTGAGGGATTTTTTCCCTATACAATCCATACATCGATCCTCTTCCATGCGCGGCAACAATTGGCTGACTATCACTACCTAAAGGGGCGAAGAAAAGTGATACCCTCCATGCGAGTGCATCTAAAAATTGAGCTGTGAGTCTTTTTAATTTCCAATAGAATGAGGGTGTGTAAGAATTTTAAGTATACAAAAATGTTCGCGTTATGAAGGCTTCACAACTTTATTATTTATTATTTATATTACTTATATTATTTATATTCATAACATGTTTATTTTAGTTGTCTTGAATTATGAATTCGAATAATAAAATTTTTATTTTGAATAACATTACCGACCATATTATGGCATTTCGAATATGTCGGTATAAAACGGCATAAAAATATTTTCGTATTAAGACAGAATTAGTTGGAATAAATCAATCTATTATAGACCCATAGAATATAATGAAATTATGCTGTCGGAATATTTATTCCGGATAATTATTAAACTCTCTGATTATTCGGAAAAAATTTGTTATTGACGTTTGCAATTTTATTTACTTATTTGTTCAACTTTGTGGTTTTTTTTTTAATATTTACTGTTTTTCATAATTAATAAACTGTACCAATTGTACTATCATTTAACGCATGCAATTTATATGGAAAAAATGGACAAGACCGTCCACGAAAAAATTTTAAAAATTAACGCGAATTTATATAAAATCCTTACGTTATATGGCAGCGCCATTCGCGGATTTTTTTCTACACAGTTTTCTAGCTGCATTACCTAATCATGCATACAATTTTGTTTTTGCAATACGAATTGCAAGAGATTGTTAACAACCTATTACGATTTATTAATGATTAAATAAATACAATGTTCTATGGAAAAAGTACGTAAAACCGAAATTTCAAAAATCAACTGAAACTCTTAGCCATTTTAGACTTGCACATTATTATGCTAAAATTTTATGAGCCACAAAACTACTTACTCAAAAGTTTTCCAAAAATACAGCAGCCACACTCTTATAAGCTATTGAATAATTTCGCCGCATACCCAACGATAGCTACATTACCCAACATCTTTGCAATATCTCGTGTACCATAAAAAAATATTTTCCGCATTAAATTTCGTCAAGCATTGCTCCACACATATACGCGGAGCTACTCACTAGTGCAGTTGTGTAAAGAGGAAATCTTAAAAAATAAAATAAAAATTGCTAAGAGGACCTGCAGCGAAAGCGCCTAAGCAAATAATACGACATTTGAGACAGCTAGAAATTTTGCTGTCAACACGCACAACTACTTCCATCTACATATATTGAGTATACATATATAAAACCATTCCGGTGATTTTGTAATACTGTAAGTGTGCTCACTACATTCAGCAGACATAAGAATTTCCGCAATTAACTATGACAATCATTCGAAAATAGTTGATTGGCTTACTGACTGTCTAACTGACTGTATAAGTCGATTTAACTTCAAGTAACTGTATATATTACGTACCACGTCCGTTTGTATGAACCTAGATGCTACAAATACAAATAATTGTAGAGCTAGTTGAGATGGCAACTAAATGATTGGCTACATTGATTGCTTGCTGAGGTTTTGCAGATATTCGAGGCGGAATGGTATAAGAGGCTCGCTATAAGAAAATTTGTATGTATGTATGTAAGTGCATACCTTGCAGGAAGAACATTCACTTCCTAACTTCAATCTGTTGACGGGATGCTGGCTATTAATTGCATTTTTTCGAATTTTGAGAAAAGCTAAATTTTTTTATATGGCGATAGCCGTAAAAAAAGTCAGCCGTGGTTACCTCTGCATTAATTGACAGCTAACTACTATTTAACTGTAGTCAATGTAGCTTTTGAGGGCCACATTTTTGCTGAAGATAAACTAATTATTTATTAACTATTTTTATGCGGAATAAAGCTGGTCAGCTATTTCCCCCTACTTAAGTATTGCCTGCTTTTAAGTAAACTAAAAATCGAAACAATGTGTTTAATATGATCAAGTTAAATGCCAGTATTCATTTATTCAAACAAATTCATAAAAAATCATTTTCCTTAAATTATTATAATTATTAGTATTAATTAATTAAAATTTTCCGTGGAAATAACATACGACTCCAGCTTCTTCTGCTTGACTTGCCAACTAATTAGAAATGTATTTATCGGTGTTTGATAAAAATGATTTTTTTTTAAATTACTAAAAAATAGTTAGAAAAAAGTCATCTAGTTTTAGCAATTGATAACTTTTACTGCAGGGTATGTTCACATACATATGTCCAACTTTTCGATTGAATCTTATACATAATCGATTAAAACAATTAATTGTAAAAGGTACATTCGTGATTGCTAAAAATTCTTATAAAAAATTCTGTTTAAATCAAAATTAAAAAACAGGAATCGCAAAAATTCTACCAGCTATATGTAGCTCATCGAGTTTTAGGCTTACAAGGAATTGCTTACAATTATCGCACTTAATGGTTTACCAATAAAAATCCTACTTATATTATTTATTATATTATTAAATGTGAAAGTTTGGTTGCTTGTGAGTGAGTGTGTGAGACGGCTAGACGGAATTATACAAAATTTAGCACACAAATATATGGAGAGCTGCCACCTGTTAAAAAAGTTATAGTCAATTAAATAACTAAGTTATATAATAGGCTTTGGCACATACATAGTCCGTTATGCACATAGGATATCATTAAATTACTTTTTTAAAGAGAGTTGCCACCTGTGTAAAAAGTTACATTCAATTAAAGCAATGAATGAAATCAAATATTTCAATATGGGTGTCAAACGAAAGAATTTAAAAAAAGACTCATTTCCGAAATGTTTTCAAAAAAGGTAGCCACCGAGTCAAATCCTAATTAAGTTAATTTAAAAAAAAAGACTATGTCATTTTCCAACATAGTGCCAAGCTACAAATTTTAAAAAGGGGAAATGACGGAAATATCTTTGGTGAGGGTTGCCACCTGTTTAAAAATTTTATCAGAATTATAATAAGTTTAATAAAATTCATTTCATATTGTATGCAACAATGCAGCTTCACTTCCTAGGTTGCCACCTGTATATATGCAAATTAAGTTAAATAAAAAAATAAACGTCATTTTACAATAAGCGCGCCAAGCAAAAAATTTTAAAAATACGTAATTTCAAAAATAATTTTGGAGAGGGTTGCCACGGGTTTAAAATATTATTCAAAATTATAATAAGTTAAATCAAATATTGAAATATGGGTTTAATAAAAAGGAGTTTTAAGAAAGCTTTATTTTGAAAATACTTTGGAGAATTTTGCCACCTACTTCAAAGGGTAAGTAAAATTAGTTTATTAAGTTAAACGAAATATACGGCATGGGATTCAAAGGAATGACATGGCAAACTGCGCAGTTGGTAATGAGAAAAGTTTTCGCAACTAACCGTTATTGAAAATTATGTAGTATTGGTAGCCTTTGTTTTAGATAGTAAACAAATAATAACCTTAACTAAAAATGAATTTATGAATTGGTGAAATTATTTCTTTCCTTTTTCGTTACATTCGAATCCATAACCTTAAGCCGAATGCGATGAGAACGCAGCCGCGGGTAAAAGCTAGTTGTGAGTAAAGTGATATCCTTGAAACCACAAAATTACCGTTATTTTGAAATCCTGCCCATACAAAAAATTTAAAAAATATGTAAAGAAGTGTACACTCACATTATGGTAGGTGGCAATTGCCTGTCGAAGTAGGGTTATAAATATTTAAAATACATTAGTTGAAAAATATTTCGGTTTTAAAAGGAAAATAATAACTTCAAGTTACCTTAATCTAGACATATTTTGAAATACTTTTATACGCACAGGTACAAAAATGGTTAGAAGTATACTGAATTTAAAATAATTGAAAATGAAAACATATTATTGCAACTGGGAAAAAAATTGATGTGGATATTCTTTCAGTCAAATACATATATTGGAAAGTAGTTGAATTCAAATGTAGAGACGAATAGTTAATTTGCTTCTAGGACATCGCCATGTTAATAAAGTTAATTGCACACACGAAAATAGAGAAAGATTTTAAATCAGTTGCAGTTGGGGGAAAAAGTATTTTTCAATACTTGCATGTTCGATAAAAGATAATGCAAAATAATTCTAAAATACTTCAGTTAAAATCGTTACTAACTGAAATATTGCAAAGTTGAGTAATAATAGATAACTACAAGCTACAATATATTATTTTACTAGATTTAGTTAGAAAGTAAATGCATATGAAATTGAGTTATTCGAATCTTAATTTATGTTCTTACTTATAACACTGCACATACCATTTCTCATATTTCAAAGATATCAGTAATTAATTGTCAATAAATATTTGATAAACGGGTCTCTGAGAATCAGTTTTCATGCTAGCACACACAAATGAAAACCAAACAATTTAGTGTCTACAACATTAAATTTTAAAGTGTCTATACCCAATACTCCAGCATATAATTTAAGTTCATAATAGACATAACAAAACAACTTAGTTCAATTTAGTCAATACTTGCACATACGCACACATGCAAATGTATGTGTGTATTTTCGAGCAAATTTTATCGATCAACCGAAACTCAGGCACATTACTCTGCAGTTGCTTGATTAATAAGTTATTCATGACAATGAACTTTTCGGTTTAAAATACACCTGTAAGTGGTTAGGCAAACAAAATTTCAGTTAGTAATTTTTTTTTTGTGATTTCAATTGCTGCCACCCTATTTTAAATTCATTTTCTGTTGTTTTCTTTAAATAAATTATTCATGTATAGAAATCAATTAATATCAATTTATAAGGGTGTGTAGTAGGGAAGTACTCAAGCCTTTTATAGGCAAATAAAAATTTACGTTACACTAATACTGTTGCAACACAAAGGATATTTAGTAATATAATTACTTAATTGTATATACTCGTACAAAAGTTAAATTTAAAGTGTCACTGAAATATATGAGGTAATTATTAATCTATCTAGTTGTAATTAAATATACACTGATAATAAACTTATCTGGAGTGAAGAAAAAAGTAGTCAAAAGAAAGAAAAAAATTTTAATTCATTAGCTCTAAAGAACTATTTTTTTTTATTTAAAGAAAACATATATCATTTCATGTGGGTTTTACTTATTTTGAAGAAATATTTCTGCAATCGGGAGAAAATATCACAATTTGAGGTAGAACTTACGCAAGTAAAATAATTTAAAATACATTTTTTTCTGTTATTTTTCAGTGTATCAATCTAACATTTTTCACTCTGCCGGAATTCCTTTATTAATTAAATATACTGTTGGATCATGATTCAATTATTAAGGGTTTGATACTTTATGACAGCTAATTTCTAGCTCTGCCGCACAAAAGTTTGCATTTGCGAAGGAAGTAGAAAAGTGGAAGAATGCAATCCCATTTTGTAAAAAAAAAATTTAACAAGCACTCAAAATATGTAAGTAGTTGTAGAATTTAAATTGCATAAAATCCAAATATATTTCGTGGTCTACGAAATATTTGATGCATTCTTCTGATTGGAAACTCTTTCGTTAATAAAATTATGTTTTCTACATTTAGTGATAAATATATGAAATTGTTGGTACAATCAAATTTTTGTTGTGCAAAATTGAAAAAAAAAACATATGAAATAGTTATTTGTTCTTACAAAAACCAAGCAACACAAATTCCATTGAACTCCATGTAATATTATGAAGTGAGCCATATTAATTCATTCACCAAAACCCACACAAACTCTCCATGTTCAAATTGTCGAGACTTCTCAGGCAGAAAACCACTCCAAAACGACGACAGTGAGGTTCGGGAACACAAATTATTAGCAAGCTAAAAGGAAACAACTAAAATTTACACTAATATTGCACTCGGGCAGAAATGCTTAACATCTATTCTAATAGCATACACACTCTAAGGTCCTTATTAGAGATATGTATTAACTTTTATTTGAAATATTTGATTTTTTTTTTAATACTAATTAAAATTCTCGAAATTCGGAATGTCCACTCACTTTGGCAAGGAAGCGGTGGCACTGGGGTGGAGGTGAAAAAGAGTTGGGATAAGATCACAAGGAGCAATGAGCTTTGGAAACAAATGCCATAAAAAAGATCGGGAACATCAAAGGTCTTGCTAACTCACGCTCACACACGGGTGGAGATAAAAAGGAACACTAAGACACTGAGGTTAACGGGCTAAGATGCAAGGAAACGGTCACTCAGTATACCAATCACGATTTAGATGCACAAATTACCTAATGGATATTTTTATAAAATACTTGCTCAAATTGTCACAGTTTTCAGGAAAAATATCAGTTTTACTACAATTTAAAAATATTTGATAAGATTCATACATACATTTTCAAAGAAAAAACAGTTTTTTAGTTAACAGAGATGTCATGTGAAGAGTGAGGCGCAAAGCTGTTTATGTATCAAACCTTTCATTATTGATTTGATTTGAGTTCGAAATAGCTGATGATAAGAAATTATTTAAAATGAAATTATTTAACCCTTTCGACTCTACTCGGACAATATGTCCCAGACAACTTCATATATGTGTATAACTTTTATTTTTGATCCAATTAAGCATTGAAAGTATCCCAATAAAAACTCGAAGTCTTCTTTGATGAACAATAAATGCGTAATGCATCGTAATATTCCCAGTGTATAAGAATTAGGTTGAAATAAAGATTATTGCTTCGAAAGTGGAAATAAATCGAGGTGAAACATTTAATTTTTTTATATTTGTAACAACATTGGGACATATAATCCCAATAATCAATTAAATTGGGAATAATGGCCCAATATTTGGTTATACATTTAGATTTTGGGAAATCTAAATGCTGAAATTGCCGATTATTTCTTAGATCACGACAGTAATCTAGCTATGAACCATCAGATGATTACGACGAAGACGCGGTAGATCCTCTACCAAAATCTAAATAAATGTAAGTAATTCAGACGATGAGTCTTCTTCTGAATCGCAGCTGGACGGCGTTGAAGGTGATGAATTAAATTCGTTGGAGAGGAGTGAGGATCGAAAATTTTGTAATAAATGTAGTCGGACAAGGTTTGACGACAACCTATAGGGAATTGGTTAATCACTTTCCTTGCGGAGCTTCAGAGGTTGACATTTTTTGACAAAAAGTTTCCAAAAAGTTTTTGTAAAGTATTGCAGAGTGCACAAACCAAAGGATTCAAATACTAGAAGCCACTTTGGTAATATACTTTAACCACCATATAGCTTACGATCACATGCTGATTATTGGAGTAAAATTGTACACAACTTCAATGTTGTAAAATTCCGTTCATTCAATTTATTCTGTTTTCGTTGCACTTCACAAAATAAGGAAACTAGAAACAAATACGACTATTCTGAATATAAGAATACTCTATGCTATAAATGTTTTCCCCCTTATTTTCAAATGTATTATTATTAAATTTATTATTTTAAATTTTTGCAAATTTATTAGCTTTTTTGATCCTTTTGGCATTATTTGATCACATACGAGCCACTTTAAAACGTTATTAGAATTATATATCCCCGAATAACGGTAAGGATCTCAAAATTTGCATGCATGCCAAACATCTTAAATTTTAGTCTTATTACAGTATTCGCCGCCGAAATGATGAAAAGAGTTGGAAAAAAACTCAGGGTCAAAGGGTTAATATATAATAATATATCCAAACGCTGATTATTTGGAAAATATATGCTTTTATGTTATTTTAGTTTTTGGCACCTTTTGTTTTTGTTATGCTTCAACGTAAAATACGTAAAAATGTTGTTTTCAAAAAGTGTAATTTTTTTCTTAATTAAATGCCTGAGAGACAAATTGCAAGCTTGTAAAGTCGCTAAGATTTAAATTGATTTAGTTAATTATTCTTTGAGAACTCACTTGGAACTCTCTCAGACAAAATCTCTATGGGAGTAGAGTCGAACTTTACATGAAATGTTAATATTACATTTCAAAAATATTGGCAAACAGCTCGGCTTACATGCAATATCAAACTTAAAAATAAGAAGAATTTTTTGTGGACTTTTACGTTATTTGTGTAAGATATTGCAAGGGGTCTTCTCTGAAAAAAAAAATTAAAAACCCTTTCGAGGGATAATTTTCAGAAACATTGTAATCCTCTAAAGACTTTGAAACCATATTTTTGAGGGGTTTCTTGAAGTAGGTGTCAACACGAAACTTTTGGGTGGAAGCTTAAAAGATTAGAATGTTCTACGAAAATATTTCCTGTGAAATTTTCCATATAAAAAAATACTAGAAATATTAACAATGCCCGAGCTGGTTTCAATACATAAGATATTTAAAAATACTTATAAATGGTGTTACATTTGTAAAGGCGTTATTCTAAAAATTTTGT
This sequence comes from Anomoia purmunda, assembly GCA_951828415.1. NCBI lineage: Eukaryota > Metazoa > Arthropoda > Insecta > Diptera > Tephritidae > Anomoia > Anomoia purmunda. The sequence continues at coordinate 32,913,817 of OX639996.1, forward strand.
TAAATGTTGTCGGCACCTATAAAATACATTATAATATCTTTGATTAGTTATGTTTACTATCTGTGTGATATGTCATGGTGCTTTTAGGGTCCTGCTCTTTAAGGACATTTTATGGGACGGGAATGAAATATTTTATTTCATACTAAATCTATTTAAGACTTTAAACTTTTAATTAAACTTTTGATTTTCTTAGTCACAGTAATTGAAGAAAAAGCAAATAAAAAACGCAAATTTAATATAAAAAGTGTAAATGCATTTTTAAAAATTTTCACAATTCCCGCTTAAACAATTATTTGTATCGATTTCGCATGCGAAAGTAAAAAAAAATCAAACATGTGTGGATGAGTGAAAAATTACACCGTTCGCCAAAATGCAAACCCTAACTTACCGCTTTCATTAAAAAGCTCTGCAAAATACTTTGGTCTCTCCGGAGGTTAAGGAAGCCTTTGCTTCCTTCTATTCTCTTGCGATCCCCACTGCAGAATGACGCGGTAACTTGAGTTCCTGAATTTATTTTAACCAAAAAAAATTTTAGTTCAGTTGTTTATTATTTTCTTTCTTCGCTCTTCGAAAAAACCGGCATTACGCTTTACCTTCAGTTCATCAGTGATGTTCATAAGTTTTTTTTAATTTTTTTTAGAAACATTTTTTGTTTTAAGGTCTTTTTCTGCATGCCAAAAATTCAAGAAACTAAATCTCAGCAAATACACATTTTATGTGTCTCATATTTTTACCCAAAGAATACATGGGCTGCCCCATATTTTTTTTCTACCCAATTAGCTAGTGAAACATTAAAACATCTCCATAACCAGAGCATATCCCTCTTACGAAGGTATATTTGTTTGCGAAATAAAAAAAATAAAAACGAGTTAACAAGTTTTGACACGAAGAACACAATATTGCTTGCCAAATAAAATAACAGTCGAAGATTTTCAATGCTTCTGCTTTCACGTCACGTATACGCACAGGCGGTTATCAACACACGCTGATCGATTAATCATCTTTAAATTTGTGCTGCCCCAAAATGTAGTCAGCTTTATAATGCGCTTAGCAGCCTATTGAAGCAAAGCTTAGCAAATTATCACGAACAGCATTAGTTTATGTTAAAAGGAGTTTAATTAGTTGATAATAATTTAAATGAAGGATGAGTAATGTATCGCTGTCGCTGGCGGCTGCTAAGTAGAAGTTGCTAGAAAGCAGTCAAGACATTGAACGATGTATACAGACATACACATATAAGATATAAGATACACATAAGTTTGTTTTCATGTGAACAATGCTACGCATGTAGATATTTAGCTACATTTATGAAATCTTAGCAAACGCAAAGCATGCAATCTTGTCATTGTTGAAAAGTGTGAATATTGCAAATAAGTGCTGTGAAAAACATTCTTGCCGCTAGATGTTTATATTTCTATTGTTATTATTGCTATTATTTTTGTACTTGAATGCGTGCATTATAGCCGTTAATATATGTAGTTTGTACTATGTAGATATTTTTCCAAGTACCAGAGCAACATGCAGTATGTGAAAATTAGCAGTTCAAAGCAAATAGATGAGTGGGTTATTGTGTTCCATGCAGACGGCGTACATTAAAATGCAAACTGTGCACAGATTTTAAGCAACAAACTCGCAGAAGCATATACTTGATTGTAAAGGCATTGAGATACACTCTGAAATAACTTAACCCTTCGATGGGTGAGAAGGTCCCTGGGGACCTATTTCATTTTCAAACTTTAAATTACTCCTACTTCGGCCAGGACAAGGCAGCCCAAAACTTATCCTGTAATCCAAGAGAATTTTTGGAGAATCGTTTAAAAAATGTTTAAGGTGATTTACTTCTTCTTAATTGTCGCTATGATCGCTTAAGCGATTTTGGCCGAGTTCAACAAATTGCGGCAATCATGCCTTCTTCCTGCTAACTGGCGTCAATTGGAAATACCAAGCGGCCTCAAGTCCTTTTCTAATTGGTCTTTTCAACGCACTTCGTCCTCTTCCTCTTCAGGGTTGGAGCATTTTCGTCCATTCACACGACATTGCCAAGCCAACGTAGCCGCTGTATTTTAATTCGCTGGAATATTTCTATGTCGCGGTAAAGCTCATACAGCTCACCGTTCTATAGGGTCTAGAAATCTTTCGGAGAATCTTTCTCTCGAACACTCCAATGCTGACAGTGCCCATGCTTTAGCACCATACAACAGCACGGGCATGATGATGGACTTATAGAGTGTAGTTTTGGTTCGTCCAGAGAGAGCTTTACTGCGCAATTGCCTATTCAGCCCAAAGTAGCACTTGTAGGCAAACGAGATTCTACGTTAGATTTCCAGGCTGATATTACGTAGGTGTCTCCATTTTTTCCATATTGTAATGGTCAGCAATGATGCGGGAGCCAAGTTGCGAATGCGCTGACTCTTTATTTTATGACAAGAGACACTTAGTTTTGCTCTCATTCACCTCCAGACCCATACGTTTCACTTCTTTATTAAGTTTGGAAAAAGCAGAAGTAACGATGGGGTTGTTGAGGCCGATATCGATATCATCAGCATAAGCAAGAGGGTGCATGCTCTTGTACAACATGGTGCATGAACGGTAACATAAGGTTGAAGAAGTCGCACGAAAGAGAGTCACCCTAACCTGAAACCTCGTTTGGCTTCAAACGCCTCAGAGAGGTTTACTCTTTTTCCTGAGGTCATTTCTAAGATTTGAAGTAACGTTAATATTTGATCGAGGTCTAAAACCAAACTGATAAGGTCCAATCAGTTCGTTCGTGGTGCGCTTCAGTCGCTCGGGTAACAGTACTTCGACTCCGTTTTCATTGATTAGGGGTTCGGGTTCATCATCTTCCATATTTTCCGCGCCACTACCATTAAGCATAGGGAAGAAGTGTTCCCTGCACAGTTTGAGTATACTTGAAACCTTCAGCAAGTCGCGGTACCGTCAGATAAAATTTTTTCGGGCGTTTTTCCTAGGAGCACCCAAGGGTGCCAAAACGCTGCCATTTCCTATGCCGTTTTGAGCATGAACGGCATCAGTTGGAACACAATTGTCGTAATTATTTTTAGGCTTTTTTATTTTCACAATTAAATATAATATCAAACAAAAATTCCCATTTTTGAGCTGCCAAAGTTGAATGGTCAAACATAAGCTGAGTTGGAAAACTAACATCGAAGAGAGAGCGAAAAAAATTAGCATCGCGTTTTACTCCTCTAAGCGGCTTTTTGGGAAGACGTGGGGTCTACACCCGAAAATAGTCCATAGGATATACACAGCTGTAGGTTGCCCAATTTTATGCTATGGTTCCCTGGTCTGATTGACAGGCTAACGTAGCCAATATAACCAAGTCAAGCTAGGTAGAGTGCAAAGATCAGCGTGCATTGAGGTGACGGGGGCGTTGTAATTCATCTCCTGCTTATAGATCGTCATATAATGTAATCCGCGTCAATATCAGCTGTAAGGCTCCGAGAACTAGGCCTTTTAAAAGAAAGGATCAAAAACCATAGTAGATTTCTTTCTTGCCTTACCGCCACGATCGGACAGGGCACTAATTATATGCAGCCAGAAATAGACTTCAATAGGCCCTTTGGGGTTATAGTCCCGTCGAGATCTGAATGGGATGGAGGATTTGATATGTCCACCTAGAATAATCATATATGCTCTGACGGTTCCAAGATGGAAAAAGAGGTTGGGACTGGGATATTCGCATACTTCTTTAGATAGGGGAGATCTTACCGCCTGCCTCAATTCGCCAGTGTTTTTCAGGCGGAAGTTTTTGCTATCGCTTTAGGCTTTCGCACTTTACAGTGACGTAGCCATCTTCTTAAATAGCCCGCAGTCAGCTCTCAGTAGATTTGATTTGGATTCCTAGGTATTGCTATATAGCTGGAAACGAGGCAGCCAATATGCTAGCCAGAGAGCGTTCAGTAACAACCTCAAATGAGGTCCCAATTCCAGTTCCAATAGCTTTAATTAACAGGAGCATTTACTTTCACCATCTTCAGCAATCTGCTCAGAGATGACGAACAGCGCTAAGATGCAGAATCGCAAAATTAATATGGCCCGAATATGAACTCAAGAGATCATCAAGCCTTCTGACGAAGGGTACGCGTAACGTCGCGAGACTTGTGGCAGTTTTCACGGGATACTGACTGATCAAAGCCCACTCTGGGGGCCTTTGAGTATAATTCTCCCCAGAACTTGTGCCACTTTTAAGTAATAAAAAAACAGAAAATTTAATGAAATATTTTTCATATAAAAAACATACAAATAGAAATAGGTAACTCGACCAAAGACATCAGACCACTCACTCATTGAAGGGTTAAAGGAAGCATACAAATCTTTACAACCGCAAACTTTTACTATAACAGCGATTTCAGCAAAATTCAACCAAATTCTCTGCGGCAAATTGTCTTCTATATATGTATATACATACTTATTAAATACATATGTATGTATATACTTATGTTTACATATATTTGTTTGTGCTAAAATCTCATATTCGTTCGGTGTTGAGTATGAGTTAAAATTTATTTCAGTGTAAATTGACGCAATAAAATGTAAATATGTTAATTTCGAAGCTGATGTCAACATTAGATAACAAACATACGTATTTTGCCTAGCAGCGCTCAGTTCTCAAGTTGGCAAGATGGTGGCATAGACAATGTATGTAAGCAAGTGTGTTTGCATTATAGTTCGTTAATTTTTTTTTTTTAGTTTAGTTTTCAAACATAAGTGTTGCCTCTGCATGTGTCTATTTTATACATTTCATAACAAATTCTCATTAAATATTTGCAGTCAATTAAAAGATAATTTGCACATAACTACAACAACGTTTTTAGTAACACAGACATATCAAGGAATTAGGAGTGACTGTGCAGATGAAGAAATTATGAGAAGTTCGAAAAGGGAAAAATATGTAATTTTAATGTCTACAGATGTACGTTGGTCCAGAAGAAGAATAATGATTTCTAAGTATGGTATATTCTGTTATATAGGAAGGTAGGAGTAAAGAGCCACTCTTTTCTGTACTAACATTAACCGTTTGTGCGATTTGTTGTTTCATTTGTCCAAACCGTACCATTATAAGATGGTTTTGCGTATTGTCTTCAAAAACTCAATCACTCAAAAGTCGCTGCGGACATAATAGAACAATCTTATTCCGACCTGACTATCATAACACACAATATGGCAGTTTATGAGTTCGACATGCAGTTTGACAAATTAAAAGCCTTCAAAATAGACAGAACGAAAAATTACTCCGAAACCGGTTTGTCTCCTAACCAAACACGGCAAGAGGTGGCGGCAAATCATTTCCAATATACATACATTGACCTTTGACCTTGTCGGAAAAACAAAAGATAAAATGAAACTTCTGAATAACTTCATAATTGACTAAAAGTCGTGATGATAGTTATCTTTGGTTGTAACGGTGTTACACAATTAGAATCCTTGTGGCAAGGTGGTCGCGGATGATGTTTGAGAAAAATTGTTGCTAAGGTTAAAACGCAGAAATATATATTGTGTGTTTTATTGACACACTTCTGAATTTTTGAATTTTTTTTAGTTTTGTTTCCAATAGACGATATTTTTTGAAACGAACTTTCCTTAGCCCTTGCCGGTCCACTAATAATATACAAGTAAAAGTTTGAGTGTGTGTGTGTATGTGTATGTGTGTGAGTGGTTACCTATTCAGGCCCAAACGGTTTAACGGAATTGTATAAAATTTGGAACACAAATAGCAGAGAGATTTGCCACCTGTTAAAAAGTTATAGGCAATTCAACTAAATAAATAAGTAAAATCACATTTTGGTATGTAATTAATGACTAGACAGATTTTGATAAGATTTGGCACATACCGTTATGTTTGTTATAATATAAGTATGTCAAATTTTGAAAATCGTTTACACCTATTTAAAAGATAAAATTCATTTAAACGATAGGAGTTTAATTAGACTGCATTTCCAAAATGTTTTGAAGGAACGTTGCCATCTAGTTAAAGGTCATTTAAGTTCAATTATTGTATATTTTACAATATTAGAACCAAACTAAAAATACTGGCAAAGTTAAATTTTAACAATCTTTTTAAACGGGCTAGCCACTTGACTAAAACAGTAGCTAAAATTATAATAAAAATAAACCAAATTTTGATATGTGGGCTTTATATTTACGAAAGAGTTTTAAGAAAGATTTTTTTTTTTGGATATTACTTTGGGAGGGCTTACCGTCTGCTAAAAAAAAAAACAAGTAAATTCAATTATTAAGTACAAAGAAATAGTCAAACCGTTATATTCAAAGGAAAATAAGGCTTAAGAAAACTTAATCATGAAAATGAGACTAGTAGTAAATATTTATTTATTTTATTTCGTTAGCCCCATTTGATTCTCATTCTTCGTTGTTTTGATAGCTGTTTTTCTTCAATCTAACTAGATAGTATCTTTTTGAGTACATATAAAATACTATTGAAGTGACCATGCTATGAACGGTGAACGGTATTTTTTGCACCCCTCCGGGATAAATCCGAAATGCCTGTGCGGCAAATAATTAAATAATCAAAATGGCGTTCTTCAAGTTTTCATATAAAAAAATTTAAGACAAAGAAAAATATATAAAGAAATAAACCTAGCGCGAAGTTAAAACCGAAATTGATTTTCTTTATTCTAAAGCCACACATTCGTCGCTCAGCCGCTCAGCCGCTCAGCCGCTCATAGCTCAAATGCTCATTGTGTGGCCTAAGCCTTAAAAATTTAGAAATTTCAAACAAAAAAAAACAAACAATAAAATGAATAATGCAAACTGTAAATATTGTTTATGAAATCCGTAGTTTACTCTTTCTGATTCGCATCTAATCGAAACTCTTTAGATTATATTTATTTTATCGCTAATTTTAATTCTGGTTCTGCCCATTTTTTAAGAATTATGATAGTTTCGTTTTAATGATATTATCACTTTTTTTGAAATATTGCTGACACCTCAATCGCTTTTAAACCAAACCACTGTTTTCGCTCATACTGTAGTTCATTTGATTACAAATTTCTATCCCTTTGACATCTTTTGCGCTTTCCCATAAAAATACAAAAGTGTTGATTTCGACAAATTTTGAAACCGTATTGCATTTCAACCATTAAATATAAAATATTTGAAATTACCTTAAGCCCAGATGCATGGGAATAAATTTAAAGTGATTTAATCGAAAATATTAAGGTGACATTGAAAACAACAATGACGATCTCTGGAAATTAACACTCACTATTTGCGGCAGCACTTTTCGAAATGAATGCCATTATTATTATTTAAGATTAATGATATGTGTCTTAGTGAAGCAATTAAATGCTGCTTTTAAATAAGATAATTTGTTTATTCTTAACACTTCCTGCATTATTTGTTTAGCTACTCTTTTTCAGTAGGCAGAACTTTACATTTGTTTTTTATATTTGATTTTTTTTATCATTTAACGACATTTGATAACATTAGGTAATGAATTTTCAAAAGTTCTCTAAACCACAACATTTGATATATCAGTAGAATGCTATTTTTTCCACTGAATCTAAAAAAGAGGGGGTTTTTCCATATATGTGGTTTTCAATAAAAAATAGAATGCATGTAATTTAATGATATGGCTAAGAATTTAGCTTTATTATCCAGACAAGGGTTCACCATTATGTTTGAAAAATGATTTCGGGAAAGTGATCGCCTTGGCTGGTTCGAATAAATTCCAGCCGAGAGGCCCAATTTTCGACCACTTTCTGCAGCAGTTGGAGCCGTATGCCAGCAATAATGCGCCGAATATTCCCTCCCAATACGTCAATTGTCTCGCACTTATCTGCGCTTAGTCCAGCGGTGTTAAATCGCACGATCTTGGAGGCCACGCCACAGGCCCACGACGCGAGATTATCAGCTTACAAAGTTGGCTGCATGGCATCTAGCACCGTCTTGTTGGAACCAAAGGTCGTCGACATTAACATCCTTCAATTCAGGCACAAAAAAGTCATTAATCATGGATCTATAGCGTTCCACATTGACTGTAACATTATGGCCGAATAGATTTTTGAATAAATATGGACTAATGATTCCCTCTGCCCATAGAACACACCAAACATGGACTTTCTGAAGATGTAGCGGCGTCTCAACAATGGCTTCTGGATTATTAATTTTGTTTAATAATGCTCCCATTCAACCAAAGGTTAGCTTCATGGCTGAACAAAAATGTCGACCGAATATTGGACGCAGCGTGTGATGCATCGCGCGAACCGAACCATAATATTGGTAATAAATTTGCACGATTTGCAAACGTAAGTCTGTACATTATGAAATGGCAAACCAAATGTAGTATAAATCAAGTAACAGCTATCAGAAAGACAAACTCCGAAAAAGGTATTGTCTCATTGAAAATCACAAATCTAAAAAAAAAAACACCCTTATAACAGTTGCTTACCATGAGTGCAGAACAGTTTTCGAGTTATTTAAAATCGTTGAGAGCGCCAAGTATTTAAAAAGGTAAAATGTCGGAAATCTAAGACTTCAACAACAAAAATAAAAGTTAAAATATGTAGGTTTGATTAAAATGTTCAGGTTTGAATACCATGTCTTTACTTTTCTTAAAATGATTCATAAAAATGGTTTCCCTATATTCCACAATTACTTCTCTGATATGCTAAGCCTTGCCCCAAATAGGGAGCCTACGTTTACATACTTACATACCGTACAATAGGCATATAAATATATACCCTACAAGACATTGATGAGACTTATGCAAAAAATCTAAGACACATACAATTTGTATTCGCTTTTAATACATACGCATTTCCAAAATAGTTTTGTTTTTGTAATTTAAGTAAATTTTTAATATTAAGATGATTAATTGACTCCTTAAGGTTAGAGCTTATATAAAATTGCCGTTAGTAGAAAAGAGATAAAATATCATACCAATAAGAAAAAAGTACTCATTTTTGTCCCATGGTCTGAACAAAACTGTTTACTTTGCTAAGCACTTTTGTAATCAGGCATAATGATAATATTGACACTTATATGATATTCAGACTGTCTTGCAGGGTAGTAGCGGTGGCACTTCGGTTCTACACAAAAGATTTTCTGAGGCAGCCTAGTTTTTCGGAAAAAAAACTACTTGCCACAAGGGTATAAGTTATCCTTGAAATAGTTTCTTGCCATCAGCGACCAACACTAACAGAAGCTGTCAGAGAACTTTCACACTCAAAGTAGCTAAGAAGGCATGTTTAAGCTGACACTCGAGCATAGCGCTCTGAGCATAGAAGAAAATGAAAGAAAAGCCAAATATATATGTGCATATGTATGTATGTATGTACATATTGCAACTGCATAGCAGTAGTGAACCGGCAGCACTCAAGTTTCAGGTAGAAGCGGAAACTTTCGTTCTAAAACCAAAAGCATAGTACAATGCGGCTAACCCGTAAGCTTTGCAAGGTGCAAAGATAAATAGTAGTAGTAGTAGTAGTAGTAGTAGTGGTTGGTGAGAAAGGGTAGCAGAGACACCGAAAAGATGGTATAGTCAAGTGGCAAGAGGTTGGTGTTGAAATAAAACTAGAAACTTGTGCATGAAGCGACTCAAAGAAATGCTCAAGCAACTTTAAGACAAACGAATGCGTAAGTTGTTAAGCATATTTGCATATACAGCCAAACTTCCATAACTCGAACTCGTGTTACTTGAGGTTTGCATAACTTGAAGAAAATTTAGTATCAAAGGCGTTTAGAGAGCAATATGAAGTCATGTTTAAAGTCCGCACACACTATCGTAATATATGGCCTATTCCTAATTTTTTAGCAAATTGGTTTCATCGTAATAATTTGGAATTGTAAAATCTGACAATAAATTAAGATGATATGAGGTATTTAATTATAAATCAAGATCCAACTCACGAACAAATTTTATTGATAATAATAGAGGAAGACTTGTCTTATAACCAAACAGGGGATTCATTTTGAATTATAATCATTTCACTCAACTAATCCTTGAGTTTTACTGTCTCTAGAAAAAAGCTCTCTTTTATGATTTTTAATTTAAATAAAGATATTATTACCATAAAATTTAAAAATATTAAAAATCCACCTTGATCAATGCATTAAGCAACCCTGCGGCTACAAAGCTGTCAAGAAAATTTAGAGACGACTAGTGTGGGCACAATTGACTTATGTGCAGTAATTTGGAGGAAAGTAAGTAATTTATATTGTAGTGTGTCTGGGCTTTGAGTTTCATAACTCAAACTTCTCGAATAAATTGTTGTGTTTTGCTTCTGCTTTTTTTTTAGCAAACTTCTTTTTCGAAGAAGTGCCTTATGTTAAGCGCATGAGTTTTTTTCAGGAATTTCTTTGTGTAACGTTTGTTAACCAGTGTGATTAGCATTTTCGTGAAACAAGCGCTATTAGAATGGGATCAAAGCGTGTTTTAAAGTGTTTGTCCATTGAAAAAAAAAATAGACTAATCAAAAGGATAGAAAGTGAAGAGAAGGGTAAAATGACTGAAAGGTATGGAATTCCAGCAAACAGGGTATCCATACTTTTTAAAAATAAAACATCAATTATATAATTAGAAATCGAAACGTGCCAATATCCGGGCCAATACCAGATGGAGTTTGCAAAGCAAAACTTTGTTTTATTTTATGCCTACCGTGGGCGATAAAAAGGTGTGGGGTAAGAATAATGACGTTCCTGGCTTGGACTGCGAGGAATGAAAAACTAACCACCCTATGCTAGTGGCCTGACAAAACTTATCAACTTAACAGTGGTCAGGTTTACTGCGCCTAAAATTATGTCGCAGAATATAACGGCGTTGTCACATACTCGGTACGATATACCAACTATAACGACTGTTGTCATCATTAGATATATGAAATCCGTTTTTGCGGCATAGTTTAAGGCGCAGTGAACCTGACAACTGTCAGATTAATGGATTTTGTGAGGTTATCAGCATTGGGGGTAAAATTTTGCCCATTTTACTAGAAAAATTCAATGAATGCAATAGCTTTTTGCTTTAAATGTTTGCCAAACAAAAAAAAGTCCATTAGTTTTCAAAAATGAAAAATCTCATGGTGGCAAAAAATAGTAAGCAATGGCTTACATTAATGGCGGTAGCACATATGGAAGCTCTAAGTCGTATTAAGGAAACAGAACACGGGATGCTACTCTTATTGATTGCTTGCATCATATCCGAAATGCTTGGGGTTTTGACGTTAGTAGCCCAACATTCGTGAACTGCTTTAAGTGAACTGGGTTTGGTAAGTGTTTAGCATGGGAAGAAAAGGATGATTTACCTCTAATTTTGTTTACGAACACGATCAGCACGAAATCGCTCTGTCCTTGATTCCACTTCTGTTTCAATGTTTCATAATGCCATGCTTCACAAATAATTTTCGAACTTAAACTTTCATGTTCGTGGCATTTTTTATCGTTCCATATTCGTTCGAGCCTTAGCAAATGTTTGAAAAACATTATAAAAATACATTGGAGCTGTTAAATTAATGCGTTTCGCGGAAAATTTTTATTTCAATTACAGTTTTTGTTAAAAATAACTAAAACCAGCTGATTCTATTTGTAAACAAACCTCATTAATTAATTCGAAGCAAAACCAATGAAATCAAGATGGTTTTATAATTGGGTGATTCACAAGCTGTCATAATGTGGCATAAATCATAAAGTCATAAAATTAAAAAAAAAAAATTTTGCTTAGTTTTAATTATTTGTTTCTATGCAATCCGAAAACATAAATTTTGAAATTTAAAATTGTATGACTATGATTAATGTCACATTATGACATCTTAATATAATTCCCCACAGCTCTTCAAACTGATTAAAGACAAGGAATCTCAAGAGCACACCAAACCGCACCAAACCGAGTCCGAATTGCTGGAATTTTACTTTTTAAACCGTGCCGAAATGCAGAAAAGGCCTGATAATCATTTTTTGTACTGTAAACCACACTGTAACCAAAAAGAAAGCTGATGCCTCCCAATTTCTTACTATTTTCTTTTATTGTGACATTGGACAATGGTGATTCGAATTATAGAAGTTCGACTGTACTTCAACGAATATATTTGTGCATACTAACTTATGTGTATGTATTTGTGTATAAAAGTGTGAGTGCTTATGTAAACTTGGCATGCATTGATGCAATTGTAGTCCTTCTCAATACAACTAGCTCTACTTGAAGCTGGTCTGCTTGTTAGTAGCTGTGTTAGTGGAAATGCAATGCCAATGTTTCGTATACTACTGCTTACTAACGTGCAACAACAAAAGCCATGGCAAAGTCTATTTATTTATGCGCAGTGAGTGAGACCAGCGTCTTAAGTTAAACTTCAAAAGATTATATGTAAAGTATAAGATACATACGCATGTGCTTGTGGGTGGGGGGGCAGGTGGGCATATAAAGGGGCAAACTATGTAAGTTTTATGGCTCCATTGTGCTTTGCTGTCGATGAGCGCATACTTTATAGCTTGATTCTTTCATATGTGCATGTTTGCATTTTACTTATGCAAATTTTACTAGCGCACTTTTACAAGGCACCTGAGTCGTCAATTTCCATACAAGCTCACATTTGAAATCGGATACATCTCCTCGAAGAATCAGCGCAGATTAGAAAAATGTGGGAGATAGAAAATTTTTTGTTTTTCTGAAATCGAATATTTAAATCCGTACCACCGAAGCTAAAACAAATTTTTTATAATACTTATGTGGGAAAATATAAGTAAAGTAAAAATCGGATTAAGAGCCAATACATTGCTTTTGTTTGGAATGAATGCTTGGTGAGATTAGACATGTAGTGTTGGTTGTAAGTTTTGAACTTGAAGCAAATCGCGTTTTTCTTACAATCCTTATACAAACCGATATAAAAAAATGTTTGTTATTGTTATTTACGCTAAAGTTTCCGATTTTTTAAATAAATAAATGTATATAGGATATTATACGTAAGCAGTAAAACTTCCTGAAAAGATAAACTTATTTGTAGTAGTAGAAATTAATAAAAGCAGTAGTAATTAGTAGTAGCATAAGTAAAAATAGTGGTAGAAATTAATAGTACCATTAGTAAAAATAATGGTAAAAATTTGTAAAATAAGTTGTAGAAATTAGTAAAAATGGTGGTAGCATTAGAAAAAATATTGGTATAAATTATTAAAAAATAGTAGTAGAAAGTGGTAAAAATAATAGTAGAAATTAGTAAAAATAGTGGAAGAATTTAGTAAAAAATAGTGGTAGAATTTTGTATAAATAGTGTAAGAAATTAGTAAAAATAGTGGTAGAAATTAAACGACAATATATATATGAATAGTGGAAGAAATTAATAAAAATAGTGATAGAAATTAGTAAAATAGTGGCAGAAATTTGTAGTAGCATTAATAAAGATAGTGGTGGAAATTAGTTAAAATAGTAGTAGTAATTGGTAGTAGCAATACTAAAAATAGTGGTAGAAAGTAGTAAAAACAGTGGCAGAAATTAATAAAATTAGTGATAGCTTTTAGTAGTAAAGTTAGTAGAAATAGTGGTGGAAATGAGTAAAAGTAGTGGCACAAATGAGTAAAAATAGTGGCAGAAATTAATAAAGCGATTCTGACCCGACTTTAGTCACGCGATGTAAAAAATCACTGCCACTATAGAAGTTTTACTTGACAAAAAATACAACAGTCATTATGTTCGTGTTGTTGCGGTAGCTGATTTCGATTATGTTGAAGAATTTTTAAAATTTAAAACCGCTAAATTTTAAAGTATCATTTTCACATTGCGTCTGCGTACTCACCACTGCATGCTTGGGTAACCACGGGTCCGTACCACCATACAAAAAAATCGTAGCCCCTTTATTAAAGAGATACACCACACACCCACCTCGTCATTTTCACTTCATCCGCCGAACTAACCCCATCCTCACTCAACTGTGGCTTGAAGGTTCTTGTCGACTCCGAATCGTTTTCGCGATCCCCTTACGGCAATAAGCCATATATACAACATCTGGACTACCCAGTTTCAGCTAGCAAATAAATTCCTTTTTCAAATTACTCCTATTATTTATATAATACCTTTTGTAAGTTTAAACAATTATTATTTTTTTGAACAACTTATTGCAGTGACGGAAAACCATGAAAGTCTTGTCTCAAAATGTCACGTCGAAATCAGGACTAAATCCAACCACATAAAAAAGGGTATTTGAATGCAAAGGAAATGCCCACCACTCTTCGTTCTCGCGCCTGAAGTGAATAAAAGACAAATACCAAAGTATTCGTAAGATTACCCTACTGTCACGCTGACGACAGTTTTAATAAGAATTAGAGTAACTCCAAATACCTAGTGTGTTTGAAAATATTAGAATTATTGCCGCTTTCTTGTGTTCGTCTTCTTCTTCGATTCCAGATTGAAAATTACGTCCAAATTTCTAACCATAGAAGAGCCTACGGAGAAACTTTGTAGATTGTTTCGCACTTCTTCCTCCCAGTTGTGTCGGTAAGCGAAATTTCGCAGCTTAACTCCCCGGACAACAGTAAGAAAACAGAAACCGAAAGAGCTTCTCTCGCTTTAAAGATGGGAAATGTGAGCTGACTTGGAGATAATCGGTAACTTATCGGCGGAATTGGATTTGCCATGCGTGAATTTATTTTAAGTTTTCCTGTTACCAACATAGTTTACACTATATACGTTAATTAAATTTTTTTTGGAATTTTTAATTATAGTATATATTCTAAGCTCAATGACTAACTGACGGAACTGCCCGTAACTTTCTTTTCATTGAAACCCTGGCGGTCTACCTCTGACATAGCGGCGTTGGGCTTTGGAGACTACATAACCGAGGAGTAAACCATCCATAAATTTACACTGTATCTCCCAGTCTACAGTTGTAATATAAAGGTCCAAAAATTTTTCTCTCAAACACTATAAGGGCTCTCTCATCCGATATTGGCAGCTTTCATGCTTCTCGATCTACGTTAGCATCAATGACCTGCAGAGTTTAGTTTATTTTGACAATAGTTACCTCATTTTGCCTTCGTCTCTCTTTATACCCATTTACCTTGTATGTTTGCCCAGCTTTGAAAAGGCAAAGCCAAAGGCGCAGGGTTTGAGTGCGATATTTCGATTTCATCCGCGTAGCAAGTGAACACCCTTATAAAATCTGGGTAAGCTCGCGATATCTAATACATAGTAATAACAAAAAATGTATTTTCGTTGCAAAAGCAGCCCTGTTAGCTTATTTCATGAAACGTGCGATTTGTTTGGTGTTAGTGAAGCTGGGAAAGTTTTGATTAGTGCGATTTGTTTTTTATTTCATTTGATTTTAAACTAAATTTTCCCAAGGACATATTTGTCTTGTGCTCATTCACAATAGCTTAGTTTCCTTACAGTTCAATTCTGAATGTAAGGTCGGTTGTTATTTTAGTGGTTTGGTTCAACTCGTGCATTTCTTTGTGTAACTGTTGCTACTTTACATGAAATTCGCTGCCGTCCTTTGGTAACTGGGGTGGAAAAGAATGATCCAAATTTAGTAATTACCGTCACTGTAGAATGGGCGCTAACCGAATGCCGTTTTCTTTTCTCGAAATAATGTTGCTCTTGTTGCTTTTCTCAGCTCTTTCAGAGGGTTGCGTCTTTATTTCCCAAAATATTGCTCGCTGAACATTCAATGGGATGAAATGGTATTAGAACTGTTGTCCGATATTTTTTAAGTATTAGAAGAAGAAGAGATAGAATCATATTCAAGTATACCAAAATGATCAGCACCTTAAACTAATTAGATTTAGCTATGTCCGTCTGTCCGTCTGTCTGTTTGAACGCAAATTAGTCCGTTAGTTTTTGAGATATCTGTCTGAAACTAGGTGGGAGCTTTTCTATAATGTATTAATTATTTATCGGAATCGAAATAATGGGATATTATATAGCATCTATAAAACTGATTGTTCAGATAAGAGGTTTTCCATTATAACTACTGCACCAAAGCAACAAAGCACATCCCCTATTATGAGTGGAATATGTTTAGTGATAATCAACATCGGATTAACCGAGTATGTAACGTGTGTGCGATTCATTCGGTGTGACCCGAGTTCATATCCTGGCCGGGCAAGTAACATAAAAAATTATGGAGAAAAATTTGTTCTGCCATAAAAAAAAATTCTCACAAAAATCATTTGCCTTTCGAAGTCGACGTAAAATTGTAGGCCCCTCGATTTCTATTACAACATCCAGACGCAGGCCACAAATTGATGGAGACGTTCGGCCAAACATCAAGCTATGGTGTTTGCGCCAAATTATTATAATTATTGAAGCTTTTGGTTGGAGACTTTAACGTTTTTAGCATTCCTTGTAATGCGATTGACCCAACTTGCGCTACATTGGTTGCTAGAAAATTACCCTACTACAAAACAGCAAATTGTGCCACGACTAGATGCCTGCCTGGATGCCGTGCTATAAGGCCGTTTATCTATTACTAACTAAAAATTATTAACATTTTTTTATTTTTCTATTCAATACAAAAAATTTATACACTAAATTACATTGCGCGTCCGAAGCAATATTTAAATTTATATTTCTCCACATTCTCGGAAATTGTTACTTAGCCTTTGAAGGGCATATAACTGAATTAATTTTGTATAAATTTTTGTTTGTTAACCTCTTAATGATTTACTACAGATAATGTCTACCCCTCACATTTATGACTAAAAGCGTAATGTTTTGAGCAGAACAAAATAAATAATTTAGATTTCGTTAGTATTAAATTTTCGTTAACTCGATGTCCCCAAAAACTCTTTTGATCTATGCGTAATTGAATTATTTAGCAAATGTCTTCATCTCGTCATATCTTGCATAAGTGTTTTGACATCTCCACATTTGTTACCATAACTACACACTTACATAATTGCACAACTTACTATCCTTGCGAATATACAGCTACATACATACACACATATATTGTATGTGTATCTTAGCAATGCCTTATGAGCTGAACGCAATTTCAGCGTAGCACTCAACGCTCTAATCTTAGTCATAATTCAACTACAAAGCATATCCACTGAGAATACGTTTGCTTTGTTACAAACATAAATACTACATTCAGCCTTCTATTTAGCTGCTCGCCAACATTGCCGCCGCTTTGTGTGGCTACACGCAGAGATAGATTTGCTCATGAACCACCCCTCACATTTACAGTATGTTATTATATAGTACATACATATGTATGTATGTATGTGTGTATGTGTGTAGTATTAGTATGAAAATACATTCGCCAACAGTTCCAACTAATTGAATGGAACATTTTGAGGCGCACAATTGTATTGCGGCGGGAGAATCGCCACAGAACCATATACCAAATTCTACTGATGAAATTACTAAATCCATACTGGTTGTGTTAAAATAGTGAGGTTACCCTGCTGGGAAAAGCATTCATTTTGAGCTGGTGTGGCAGCAATGAATTGAGTGGAAATCTCCAGCTGGCATTAAATTCATATTTAAAGTACATATGTGCATTAAAAATTGGCGAATTTCAGAGTGCGAGATCCTGACTACCCAACCATGACCTGAATGGAAGCTTTGCACTTTCAAAGCAGTTCTGGCGTCCCTAATTCTCTTTTCGACAGTTTTGTGTTAGTTTTTTTCATCACATCTTGTTTTTTTTTTTAACTAGCGAAATTTTAATCGCTTCCCAATCGTCTAACTTATGTTATGGTGGCATTTGTGAAAGGACTTGGCTTCAGTTCTCTAGCTTGCGATAGTTGGCAAAGCAGAGGAGCGACTGGAATCGGCCACAATAGCCTAGGCAGTTATAGCGCCAAATAAGAAAAAGAAGTGCTGCAAATGTACTCGTAATATCAAGAAACAAAAAATGTGAACCTGAAATAAACGAACAGAAAGTTATATAACCGAAGACGGACAGCCATAGCCCTTCAAAACAGATATTTGCATTTTTATTGTGTGCGACTTGTTTGCGATTTTCCCGAAACACCTCTTCATTTAAAATGAGATTTAGAAGTCGTTAAGTGTTTCTTAGAGAGGAAGATATAAAAGGTTTCGATTGTCTTTTGACTTTTGTTTAGGCTAGTTAATTGCAAACAGAGATTCTTTCCCTCTTCTTATTAGTTTTGCAGTTGTAACCCTTTAAGTTTCACAGAAAGCGTCTGCACCATGAAGGCTTATTTGGGCCCCGGAACCCATCACAGCGTTATTGTGTTGCGGGTGGTCAGAAGCGTTTTTCAGTCATCCACAATCTTCGCAGTATTCTGACCTCATTTGCTCTTCTGCGAAGACATTCGCGGAGCCAGACTTCAATATCGTAAATCTTCGCTTGGCGGATGGTAGATTAGTATGGGTTGATAGAGTTTCCTGAATCCTAGGTTCAAATATTCCTGCCCTAGTACTGCTTACTATTCGGCCATAAGTTGTAGGAGAAGTTCGGCTAAACAACAAGCGCCAAATTATTATTATTATATTGTGCTATCAATCGGTGCTTCGATTTCTTGTGCTGCCAAAAAGTCGTGATTATTAAAAGTATGCCTATTAAAGGGACGATCGACCAAATAATGCAATCATGTCAAAATGTGTCAACGCTTTTGCTTTATTTATTACCCTTCACCTTATTTCCTTGGTCAAACTTCTTTCAACAACCCATAAAAGTTGTGTCAAGGAGTTGAATTTTTGACATGAATTCGAACCCATCCCGAGGGTTCATTTTCATTTATCGATCTCGCACGTGCTCCTCTCGTAAGAAGAGGATTGATCCTTTTTCTAGGGAAAATAAACTTGGTGGTTCGAACGATCCATCTACACTCCTACACAAAACAAGATCATCTTTCAGCTGAAGCAAACGTTCCTATCTGTCAGCGGCTTTTCAGCGCCAAAACCTACAGCGCAATGGATATTCCAGTTTCATCTACATTGCAGATGTTATTAGGGTCAAAATTGTATGTTGTTATCTCCTTTTCTAGTAGATCAAAAAAAAATTGTCACGTTTTCCTTCGAAAATTCTCTTGCACCGGCTTAAGATGTACCGGTTGGTTGACGGAACGGCAGGAGATAGATGACGTGTAACGAATAATCGCAAACAATCTCTTTCTACTCATTCTTTTATTACTGGAAATGGATTTGATAAACTATTTTTTACAGTCAATTAAAATGCCAAAGTTCTAATATCATTCTGTGTTATTTCAAACAGTTTTGCTTCCAGTATTTTTTACTCGACAAGAGAATCTGCGAGTTCGGTTTTCTTCCTGGTTTAAAGTGCAACCACTACATTTACAAGTCTTCCCTTCGATGCCACAACGTCGTTAAGATGCCTTCTAAAATCTCATTTTCGTACTTGATTTTGGAATGAAAAAAATGTAATACTACTGACTAATGGGCCAGTTCAAACACTATATATTTAACATTCCAAAACATATTTTAAAACTAAAATTAAACAAAACAAAAATTAAGCTGCATATGTATAACTTACTTACTTAATTAGTGCTCTATCTGCTTAAGCGATTTTGGCCGAACTTCTCCTACAATTTGTGGAGTGCGTCTTAATGTTGTAACAAAAATTGAGGGACCTACAGTTTTACGCCGATTCCGAGCGAGCGACAAATGTTTTTTTGTGAGAAGTTGTTTTCATGGCAGAAATTCATTGGGAGGTTTGCCATTGTCTGCCGAGCCACGACCGCTATTTGAAAAAAACTTTTGTGTATATAAACATTGTAATAATTATAATAATAGTATACACCCATAGACACAACTTTAAGTGTAAGGCATCAAACCCAGAATATAGGTGGCAGAATTAATTCTCGTTTTTGTTTTTGTTTTTCTTTGGTTTTTTTTTAGCGGTCTCGTGTCAAGGGGATGAAAATTGTGTCACTCGCGTCGTTCTCCCTACAGGGCTATATAAGTAGTTTTAGTTCTGAAATGGATCTATTAGTCACCTAGTATGTGTGCTATCAAACTCCAAGGCTCATTTACGTACACGCTGATATTCAAGCTGATTGCAATATCTATGTCCCCACACACACACACACACACAAGCCCATTTGCAGTTAGTATTTGAGTTTGAGTTTCGAGTTTCCATGATTATGATAGATATGGCTCTAATGCTGCGCCACAACAGTATGTCACTTCGTCAACCAAATAACTTTATGCGGTTGCTGCGCCATCTGCTCAGATGGATGGATGGATGAATGTGAGAGAGAGTTTCGTTGCTTGGTTGTAAGCGGCTTTGTCCGACTACATGTGGAGTGCCATACATAGTGGCTTATGTGACTTTCACTTTCACTTTTATTCTCTGTGACAGAATTTCTCTTCTTTTGTTTTTTTTTTTGCTTTGGTCATAATCGCTTTTACGTCTTATGTCATTATACATGGTCTGCCTTTATACCCACTATCCGTGGCTTATTGTTTCGAAAAGGCCTCATTGTAATAACAATAATAGTTACAATAATATATTTACAACACATAATTTGCGCTTAGCGGCAGAAACAATCTCTTAGTTTCAATATCGCACCAGGCTAGTAGTTTATTTATTTATTTTTTTTTTACAGGAGTAGCGCTTAGTCAAGTGTATTACAAAATTCAAATGAAAGGTTCTACTGCTTTATCCTTAATAGGTGACAGTATGCTTTTGTGTTGTTATCTAGATCTGACGCAATGTCTAATTCAATTTAGTAAAATTACAACTCTCAATTAACAATTTAATTTTATACTTGTTAACGTCAACCCTTTAATATTTAAACACTCCCGAGCTTTAGATCCACATACATAATAACTATGTAATAATTGAAATATTTTGTTTGTTTATTTTCTAGTTCAAACTTTCATGAAAATGTTCGCTAACAAGTTTGTGTTCATTTGTGTCGACTTTTTGCGGTACTAAAAAGTTTTAATTAGCATTTTGTGTTAGTCTAGCGAGACACATAAAAAAAAACTATAAAACATATAAACAAATGTGAATAATTGAAGCAACAAAAGTATGCAAAAAATAACAGCAAAATTATGTAATCAGTCCAGCATAGCAAATAGAAAATATGCATATGTACCTTACATAGTAGTCGGTTTCAAAAATGGCAAACAATGTAAACGCACACACATTTTAAATTAAGCACTAATTTTATTAGGAAAATAACTGTATGTCATTAATATTTGAATAGAACTGAGGCTTTAAATTATGCCCATATTCTGAAACTCAGTCTCATCTCAAATTTGAGACCTTCAATTAGAGACATTTTTTTGTGACTTGAGACGACGCTTTTGTTCAATACATTTACTATTTGTTTATTTTGTGGCTTGCTCAGGATCAGCTGACAAATTAATGTCTTTATTTTGAGAATAGAAACTTCAGACGGCTTACTGTATACCGAATTGTCTCAAAATTAATCTCTCGTCCGAAAAGTCTCAATTAGGGACTAGAGACCGCTTACGTAATACCGGCATTAGTTTTGTTTGGTTCACTTATTATTTGCAATCAAAGAATTTACTTTTTTTTACTTTATTTACTGATATTTTGTGAACTAAATGGAAGAGATTAAAACGTGGTAACTTTTTGAATGCAGCGGCTAATTTAGTGTCTGTTTTTTTTGTTGAAAATGGTAAGCCGCGACAATATCACATTGCATTTTTTTCGAAAGAGAAAGAGGTGTACAAAAAAAAATTGTAAGAAATGTGCGTGGCACCATTCACCTTAACCCTCGAAAACACGCTCTATATTAGGAGCGGTTTCTGTTCATTGGAGTATTTTTTTTTTTTCATATTTTTTGTTGAGGACTTGCGTTTTAACTTTAAAACTGTTTATTTTCACAATAACTATACTAATATTTCCAAGTATTGCTAAATTGTGACGGAAATACCGAGAATTTTTCTCAGAGGCGAATTTATCTGAAGGAAATTAAACTCGAGCTAATAAAGCCAAATATTTCAAAACGGCAGGTCATACAAATTTTATCAAATGATTGAAAGGACGCTTGGAAATACTTTGCACCGGCCAGCGATCTGAAAATCTAACCTGAAAATACTGGTTCTTATGAGCTTAGTCCGAGGAGTAAACACAGGAGTTTTTATGTGGCAAATTAAACTGTACGGAACATTTAAGGCATATGTGGTCAATTTGTTTCAAATAATAACAACATAAATAACAGTCTTAGCGCATACTGGCTTTTTTTGCATTTGATTTGTTTAGCTTATTGTAATAAATATTTTAGTTAAGGTACTGAACACGAATTTTTTGGTTATTTTTTATTTGAATGCATTAATATAATTTTTTAATTTGAATTCTTTTAATAAACACATATTATGAGCACTATGAACTTGGTGATATTACTACATAAACAACTAAATGAATAACAATTTAAATGCATCTAAAATTGCATTATATTTCAAATGAGCAAAATTCCGACGCGCGACAATGGGTACAATTCTATGAGAAACCAGTTCTCCAGGCTCAAAGCAAATAGATATAGCTCTAAAAGTACTTGATATACAGGATAGAGGAGAAGGGAATAGGATTACTAATATTTTGTAGTAAGCGAAGTTAAATAAATTTAATTAAAAAATAATTTAAATATAAATTAGTACATTCCAGTTAGCTGAAGTGCATAAGTTTGCACATTTATACATATAAAGTTTAAATTTAATCAGTAGTTCTAAGTAATTTTGCAAAAGGAAGAGTATTTTTAATATTACTTAGTTTTTACGAAAATTGTGGAATTCCACGAAGCAGTTTCGCAAAATAAGTACAGATATAAACTCAATGCACTTAACGCAAACAAAATTGGTCTCCTCTTACATTTAAGGTTTGGATAATAAAAAATTTTCCGGCTTTGTTAATAAGACAGTTTGATGAAGCTCTACTTTTTTTATGCAACTCTATATCTGTATTTAACAAAGCCTTACCAAATCGGTTAATACTTACTGTTCAAAATCTTGATTTTCCACAAATAACATAAATAACAACATAATAATTTTAATACACCAAGGATTGGGATTTTAGCTTTGGGAGACTTTGCATGAAAGTTTTCCTTTAAAGGTGATAATTTGTTCTGCTCTGTTGGTTATTGTACTAATTGCCGATGTTTATTTGCATTAATTAATGGAGGTACTTTTATAAATTTATCGCTACAATTTTTTCGTACACATAAAATGACAACTACGACAAATCGCAAAATAAAGGAAGCCTCCAATGTTGTGTCCGGCGCAATTTCATGCTCCTCATAGTAATTGGAAGTTCAATCAATATTTTATTGTCTTCTTTAGCGGCCGGACTAAAATTAGTAAGGTTTTTTCATGTTGCATAAAAATTTGTATAAAACGTGACTTTTTCAAAATTTTACGGCTAGATATTTCAATTGGAAGCTCTACTACTTCGTTTTCCTTTTCGATATACAATTATTTTTGTCCCAATTTTATATTTTGTTCTATTATTTTGCATTTATTCAATGTAGGGAACTCAACTTACATTTTGTGTGGTGGGAATCCCAAAAATCTTCATAAATATTAAACTCTACTTGGCAACTCAACATAACTTTTGTAAAAAACGCAAAGAAATATACGGATATTTTTGATACAATATACATATACTAGAAAAGTGTTAAAGACTTATATTTAAATTGTGGCCAGAGAAAAATTTGTGACACTGAGTTCATTCATCGAATCAATTTCTAAACATTCACTTTAAACAAAAATTTGCCTTGAGCCACTTGGCAAACAGAAACTAAATTCAACTTTATTGTTGTATTTTGCAATCACTATCAATCTTGCTATTGTTTTGAAAGTAAACACTTGAATTTCTCATAAAACTTCGTACTAGCAATTTGCTGAAGCTTAGTATTTGAAAAGACGTTTTTGATAAATAATTTTTTTTGTTATTATAATTGATGTACATAAATTTGTTATTAAAATAATTTTTAATAAGCTTTAGCAAACTTTTCACACAGCTGCTACTGGCTTTTAGCTCTCATCAAACTTTTATGGCTTAGTAAACCGCATTTGTAGAAAGGAAAACCTTTTATACTTTTTAGAATCTAACTATTAAAAGCAATAACAAATTTCCTATGCCATATGTATGTACATACATATATATTTATGTAGCTATTTATGTGTGTGTGCTCTTTCAAGGTTTTTTATAAAAGCTTTCTGCGAAATTTCTATACATTAAATGGCAGTTTATTTTGCATAATTTAAAAATTACTTTCGAATAGCCCACCGACCATAATTCTAGTGAATATTTAAGCCGTAAGTAGTGTATACTAATTTATTTAAATTATTTGTTCTTTATTTTAAAAATACATTGAGCAGGGTTGCAAAAATTAAGTTACTAGTAATTATCGAATACATGCATATACTTATATTGTAAATAATAAAATTCTTAAGAAAAATGTGGAAAATTCACCAATAGCTTCTTCCCCTTCTGCTTTTAACTTAACATGACAGCTAGGCCAAATTATCTAGCAATTCATATAAATTTTCAAATGCCCAAGGTTTATTTAAAAAAAAAACATATGTAAAGTTAATTTGCTCAAATTTTATTAATAGCATAGATTTGGGCAAAGGAATACGAGCGTAATTATTTTTTTGGCAAATGGGCGTAGCCTCTCTCGCTTTATAAGGAAAAGGTATATCTTACGAGATTACTCTACCAAATTTGCTACACAAATTGCATTTCAGGTCGAAAAAAAAATTTATAATCAGGCCAACACCACACCCTCCTTTCATATAACGGTAATTTTTAGAAATAAAAAAAGAAAGCGATACCGAATCAAAAAATAAAGTAAAAAATTAAAAAAATAGAAATGGGTGAGAACTGTGCCACCAAACACCACCAAATTTGGTACACATATAGCATTTTAAGTCATTAAGCAAAATATCGAAAATTGTGAAATAAAAAAAAATCGATATACATATATTAACTATAGAAAATAATTTGCTCAATTGTGATTGACAAGATTGGCTTTGAGAATGAAAAGCATGAAATCCGAAATGTTGGTAATGGCCATAGTATCGCCCACCTTAGAGCAAATGGGGCACTTTGCATTTCCAGTCAAAAAGCACAATTTCGAAAATTATAGAAATCAGGCTAAAACCACGCTCATCTCTCTTACAACGGTAATTTATAACAAATAATCAAAATACTCAACATATTACTAAATCTGGTATAAGGAATTTGATTGGGGAGAGAAATAATTGAAGAATCAAAATTTTGGAAAATGAATATGGCACGTTAAAATGATACTAATTTCCTTGTGTTGTTATTTAAATCAATAAACGTCGGTTAAGGTTTCAGAATGATGTTATTCTAGCGTACCCAGTAAACAGTGATTTTGGGATCATAATATTATGATTAATTAAAATTTTCTCTTCAATGGGGGCATGACATCGACCACTTTTCGAAATTTCTATATATCCTATATTGGGCCCGGAGACCACATGCACCTGCGGTAAAAATTTCACCAAGATCTGTTGAGTAATTTCGACGCCTACAATGGGCTCACATTAATTTCTATATATAAATAAAATTCACTTTTTTGATTGCATACAACAAATAACGTTTATTTCAAATAAAAACTTGTGATCGGTTTTTATAGTTCGGTTACAACCGAATTTAGACCCTTTCTCACTTGATCATCGACGTTGGTTATTTATTTTTGGGCAACTCGGTTATGTGGAGGCAAATAGAATAATTTCATTCACAATTCCAAATGTCATTTTGTCGATATGGCTGTAAAAACCAGGAAGGAATATTAAGAATTTTTTTGAAAGTGCAATATGTCAAAACAGGTAGAAAGTTTTACTGACGAAAATATTGGATAATATTGTCTGAAATAAGCCTATTACTAACTGAACAAATTTGATAAGCTAGTCACGGTACACCCTGTATTATGCATGAAAGCGAAGCTATAAAATTTGTTACATATTTACTTGGAAATAGTAAGGCAACTTTGTGCACTAACTTTGATTAAATTCGTCAAAGTCATGCCTATTTTTTTATGAAGCAATTAGAAGAAGTCTGCGTATGCCGTACATTTTTTATTAATCTATATAAAAACGTTATTTTTTCTTTATTACAACTTGGCTCAAAACCCGATAAACGGATTTTAATCAAACTCGAACAGTATATTTCTTAGACTCGATGAACTTACATAGGCTATATTTGAATCCGTTAGGCGCGTGAGTCGAGATATTTAGAAAATATATGTATGTTCCAATATTGATGATATTAGAGGGGTATGTTAGGGATACAACGAGTAATAATTTTACGAAAAAAAAATTTGCTGGGTGTAGCTCGATATAAAAAATCTATGGTGGTAGTTTCTTACTACCTCAAACTTGCTCTTTATATTAAAATAAAATAAAATGGGCTACAAAACTGCTAATCCAAAAAATTATAAAACATATGTAGGTTAAAAATTTAAAATTTTTACGGAAATTTGTAGAGTTTTTATAAATGATTTTTGTTATAGTATCAACTATGGTTTTATATAAAATTAGCGAAAAAAGGTCATGAAAAACTTTGCTAGTATTATAAATAGATCATCATCCGACCGGTTTACTAAACGAAAATTTGGTATACTAAAAAACATTTTTTTTAACAAAAACTTCCCTCTTTCTGAATTTTATACAAATTAGCAAAAAAAACAGTAAACCTAAAAAAGAAACTGTTGCGGTGGTTAAGTTTAATCAAATGCTAATATCTGTAATTAGATCTGGCGACAAATCACATATTCCACACCCTTCACACTCCTAATACCAATAATTTTTTAAGCTAACGATAAGCGTATTCAATAATGTATAAGGTGTGAAAAAAGAAAAAAAATTCCTTGTTTATGAAAAAAGGAAACATAAATATCTACCACTTATGCGAGAAAGACTTCCCTACTATCGCACGAGGGGGAAAAATATTAGCTACAAAACAGGAGGAAACCCAAATAATAATAATAAATATAATGCAAGAACAAAGTGTAAATGTGAGTGCAAAGCGAAAACAAAACGGAAAAAAATTCTAATTATGATTTTGCACGCAAAAACCACTTATGTATGCCGTCAAGTGCCAATGCTAGCTAAGTACTTATGATGATGATGATATTAACACCCGCCCATCCTGAGAAACACGCCTACATGCTCATAGCAAAAATAAAAAAAAACAAAACACCCACAACATAACAGCCTTAGATTGTCAACTAGTTAATGCTGATGTTGTTTGCGCGCTACTCTTGTCATTCTTGTTGTTGTTGCTGTTGTTGTTGTTGTTTGCCTATGTATTACTATTATGTATATACATACATATGTACTATATACATGCGTATATGTGCGACGATACTGCGCGTTTGTTGTTTACACATTTCCAAGTGGATTCGTTGGCGAGCGTTTCGCCATTGCGAGCACTCAAACTTAAACAAACAAACAACACGGATGCAGGCTTGCAATTATTAAAGATGTATGTATGTATGTGTTTGTGTGTGTGTGAGTGTGCTTATAGGTATTCACTGTTTTATTTTAATTTTTTTCATTTCAAAATCTCTTTTGTTTATTTTAATTTCATTCAAATTTAGCGAAACAAAATTGTAATGGCTTGCAAATGTATGCAAAAGCTTACATTTCCGCTTCCGTCCAGCTGTGATGCGTCATACGTAGCATTTGCAAACTCTTTTCGCTCAATTTTTCGTTTGCGTTTTTTTGTGCCATATTATACATACGTGCTTGCTGTAGAACTTCTATATATGGAATATGTACAATGCAAGTATTATGGAAATTTAATTTAAAAATTCCATTTTGTTTATAGATGCGAACATAAACAAAAAAGTAATATCATTGTATTTATTTACTTTATATATTTGTTGTTGCTCTTGTGGTTTTGCATATAATTTTTATTTGGTGTTGCGTAAAGCTGTTTTTTTTTTTTTTTGTATATGCGCTCACTCTATGAATTGGAAAAGTCACTTAGTTAAGCCTACTTTGTTGCTAAGTACAGTACAGATCACGAATTTGGCACACTTCGCCTTAGTATAATTAAATTTTGTTCTTTTACGTATGAATCGAAGTGCCACTAATTTGGTGTTCATATTTGTATAAAATTAAAACACTGGAGCCCAATCATAGTCCTGAGCTAGAGTATGCTTTACTTAGAGTAATATTAAAAAGATGAAGTTCCACTTTATTTTTATGTATATCATAGGCAGTTTAGCACCAAATTTCTACCAAGAGCCTACTTTATGCCAACTTCCATTACTTCACAAAACAATCTAATACTCAATACTGTCAAACACTCATTTTGACGTTTGCTCATGTCATTGTTTACTTGAAATTATTGACTTCGTTACGCTAAAAAGGGGAAAAAGTAAGTAATTCGATAGTAAATTTTTTAAATATTGTAGAACAAAAAAGTGGATAAAATTGGAGTTCTCAAGAAATGTCGCACTGATAGACATTCCTACCGAGCAATCGCAAAAAGCAAAGCACCTGTGTACGTGGTGCCACTGGAAGATCTCTGTTATTTCTCGATTCCTCTATATTTGAAATTTCAATGAAAAAGTGAACACTGGTTTTATCTAGCCTATAACGGCTATAGAAATCTTATTCTCCTAATTCGAACGGATCAATTCGTTCCTTATATATTTTTTGGCATTTTTATTAATCATTTATAATATCAAATCCCTTTCAATGGTTTCAAAATAGGTCGTATTCAATCAAAATGACAATTCAAACACTCCGAACACAGAAATTTAAATTGAGCAACAGCTTTAATAACAGTTTTCCGTTACTCTAACTTTAGCGCTAGCTTTGACCGCCTCTTAATTGACTTTGAATATGAAAAATTATACTTTTCACTAAAGCATGCTCTAACTTATTTAGTGCAGTGCTTCTACTAGAATACGACTATGCCGCATGCCTAAACAAGTTTCTATTGGAAAATATGCAATAGGATTTCCTACATATTTTTATATATAATAATAAGAATGGGCTCGAATTGCAAAAGAACGCCCCAACATGGGTAAAATTTTCTTTAGTTGCAAAAGCAACCGTGTTTGCATCTTTCATGGAAGATGTCATTCGGTTTAGTGCTATTTAAAAACGGAATAGTTATACAAACAAATTTTTGCCTGAGGTAGTTATATATTTCGAAATACTATGCAAATAAACATAAATTAGACCTTAAACTGCAATTTCCCATGTATTTTCTTCGATCTCATTCACAATAGCGCAGTTTTTTCCACTTCCAAACATTACACTGCACCATAGTTTATAGCGAGTTAGTGATTTGGCTTAACATGGAATTCGTTACCATACCTAGGGACCAATCATTACTGTTATCTCGAATTTATAAATTGAAAAAGTTGCCCAAATTTCTGATATTTAACGAAAAGGTTGTTTCATAAAAATCATTACAAGAAACAAATGTCTTTTGTTTCGAAAACACTAGTAGAGAGGTGTTTTTTAGATTAATTTTGACTCAGAAAATACAGGCAAAAATATCTCGAAAAAGTATGAGATCTTTTAAATTTTTTATCCATTTTTAGAATTGTGGTTCGTAAAACAGTGTTGAAAGGCATTGCGAAAAAGCCAAAATATTGGGAAAACTTATGAAAAAACTTTAGCATCCTGTATCTCAAAATCTAGATCTAATTTGGGTGTCATTTTCAGAATGAGCGGACTCAAATCCATAATGTGATATTTCATCAAATGAACATTCCCTCTGTTGCAACGTGAAAGTAAAAGGTTTTCTCAGATTTTTAATAAAAAATACATAGTAAATATAGCAAATGTATAAATTGCCACCTTGTGTCTGAAAACGTCGGCGGTCCAATGCTGGGCAGTGACATATAATATGTTCCACCGGTTTACCCTGCATTTTTTATCATTTGCCATATCCTGCCGCCAAGAGGCAATGACCTGACAATAGCCCCACTAATAGTCTGGAGGCCTCTCCTTTCAGAAAAAGTAAAAAGCTCATGAGCTTAGCATCATATAATTTACACATGATTTTTGTTAAGCTACAGCGCTGCGTTTGCTTCCGCGCCCTGTTTGCTTGCTGATATGCATACTTACAGTTCGTGCGATCGTTTGATTACTTGCAGTGAGATTGGCATTTCCTCACTGATTTAGTCTTCTAAATAGAAACCCTGTTTGGCAAGGTTTTCTGCGCTTTCATTTCTTTCTACACCCTTATGCCATGTGACCCTCTGACCTATGCTCAACCGTGGACGTTTTAAAGAGCTGAGGTCGCTAACAAAGCGGCAACGATCGATCCTCGTTGGAGTTCTGACTGGACATTGTCCGAAGGGTATTCATGCGGTTAGGCTGAATATAGTCCCTGCGGGACTTCATGCTTGGTACGCAGCGTTTCTCCAGTTAACCATTCCCGTATTTCCTAGTGAACAGAACTAGGACTGTCTTTTCTGCATTTTCGCTTAGCCCCAATTTCTTGGCCCATGATTTATGATCCAGAGCGTTCGATTCAATAGGGAGCTTGTTGTCGAGAGCCATGCATTTATCGCTCATTATGGCCGATACATCATCTGCATATGCAGTAATTGCCGCCGCTACTGCTTCCTATTAATTAAGAAGCCTGTTTACGATTACACAACAATAGTTATTTTTTGAATAACGTTCTTTTGCCTTATAATTCATTCACATCTTTCGGCAAACCATTCATTAACAGTTTTCCACATAACAATTGGTCATAGTTTCTTCCTCCTTTTATATGTAGCTTTTACTTAATAAAATAAATTTCCTGAGATCTGCATTACTCTATTTAGAGCTAAAATTAGTGTGAACATAACATGTTTTACATTATAGAAACTACCATCCTTCACTGCAGGCTCCAAAACCTCCGAAAGCGATACTGCTGTCATCTAATTCATTTCACATCACTCTCTAAATTCCTAGAATCCTTTTGTGGTTGAGTGTATCGTATGAGTTTTACTCGAAATTTATACCCATATGTATGTATGTAGATATGCATATGCATATGTAGTTAGAAGGATACTGCAAACTCGACGGATTGTCGCGTTGCCGCCGGCCACACTGCAGCAACTTTTCCACTCAGCTAATTGTGTTGCCCATCAACAACGATGAGTTGTTGTTTGTTGGTTATGCAGTCGGTAATGTTGCCGTTGCTGTCACTCACAATGGTAATTAAATACTTTAGTTGGTCGGTTGCGAGTTCTCGGACAGCGAGCGTTATTTTTGGCTACTATTTAATGCATTTTTTTTAGCAGCTATCTTAACTGTTGGATATTTATGTTTGTTTGCTTGGTTTGTTTGTTTTTATTCCCTTAATGGCGTATTCGAATGGCCAATGGACAGTGAGACAAAGTTCAGTGTCACTGGTAATTGTGGTTGACCGTCGACTTTCGAGCTCAATAGCTTTTGTTAAAATCCCTGCATGTTTATGTCTAATTAGCATAACCACATCAAAATAAATTCAATCAACCGTTGAAAAAAAGCAATTAAAAGTTCGAAAAGAAAAAATAAACTTTATGCTGTTCGAGAACTTTTTATTTATTTCAGGTGAGAGCGGAAACGATTTTGTTTTTTTCTTTGTTTATCCATTTCTATTTTGAATGCCGGTGGCTATGATTTATTATTTAGTTCTTTAGGAATTAAGTTGATTATAGAAATAAATTAAAGAAATTCTGAGCGAAATTACAAACAAGAAGTGAAAGCAAAAAACTTTCACGAATAGCATGGCTGCGCAAAGTTGCAGCAGATATTTATTTAATTACTTAAAGTAAAAATAAAATAGAAAACTGCCCCTAACTAAATGTGTGATGTATGGTGATTAGATTATACGCAATTTTATTTTTTTTATAATTTTAATTAGTTGAATCCTATCACTTTCTTTGCGTTGCTTTCTACGTTCATATATACGTACAGAAGATTCTTTAAAGCTCCGAAGAATTTAAAAACAATGCCCCGCAATCACAGTTATGATCAAGATGAAAAATTTTGGGCACAATTTTCGTTGGAACTTCTGCCAAAAATAACTGAAACTAACTTAAGAATCAATTTTATCTCGACTATGAGTAAGGGACATTGTTTTTAGCTGCCCAAAGCTTATTTGGTTTGATCTCAGGGGAACCATAAATATGGGTTTTCTGGAAATTTTGACTCCAGATCCATCTAATAAACTTTTATACATGTTTTTTTTTTTTAAATATAGTACAAGTATACATTATCTAAGTCAGACTATAAAAGCATTTCTATCGCACCTGCATCATACCTTTCTAATATTATCAACATCGGACCATAATTTCGGATTTTCTGAATAACTGGATTCTAGATCTCATCGCACTCCCATCATAAGAGGTTAATTTCATTAAAATCGGATCATAAATACAGATTTTCTAAATAACTCGTGTCTAGCGCCACCTAGCGCTCATCTTTCTTATATTATCAATATAAATACTGATTTTCTAGATATCTCGACTCGTGTGCCATCTTGCGGATTAAAATATCGCCTATACGCGTCCTACGGATCCAAGGAATATTCTGCCCAAATTCGGTTGAAATCCGTTCTTTGAATTTTAAGCCTACTATATTTATATATATACATATATATATGTAGATATGTATGTCTGTTTTAAGAAAACTCTGTTTAGATGTGCATATCCAAAATATGCCAAATGCAATTTTTTTTACGTCAAATACAAAAATACATTCGGCTTTTTGAGTATTTATGTGTGACTCTAGGTATGCACGATTGGTAAATTTTAGTGAGCGCAAAGCAAAGCATTTAAAATCCATATTGTAGTATACGTACTAATAATTTAATTATATTTTTTAACATTGTTAAGAAACAAACATAGACATAAGCAAACATATGTATATTTTATAGTTTTATATGCTTAATATTTAAAGGATCTGGCAGCGCTGTATAAATTGTAATCCACTGCTTACAGTCCACTAACTAACTTAAGGTCCACATTTTTTCAAACACACGTTCCACATTAGCTTGATCTTTCGCCTATAAAAGCGCATGTTCCTCTGAGCGATCGTCTCATTTGGCTGAAGGCGTCCGCTCAAGAGGTAAGCTTTATTTAGTAGTTAGGTGTTATTGCTAGTTGGAAGATGAACAGCGCAAAGCTGGTCTCTTTCACTAGTAATGGCTGATATGTATGTATGTTGTTGTATTTATTGCTGGTTGGAAGATGAACAGCGGAAAGCTGGTCTCTCTCACTAGTAATGGCTGATATGTATGTATGTTATTTTAGTGCAAGCAGTTACTTAGATGAACAGCGCAAGCCGGTCTCTAGTAGTTGTGAGCTTATTATAAGAGCTGAGATGAACAGAGGAAATCTGGTCTCTTTCTTTAATAAACCCATTCTGTACTCTTAATTTCTTTAAGGTTTCTACCCTGTACCCACTTCACCATAATTTTTCAATAAAAATATAATTATAATTTTACAATTGGCGCCCAACATCGTGGCAAACCTTTTGAGTAACACGCCAATTTCGATTCGTCGAAGCGAACGCATTAAAAAATATTCAATGGCTACATTCACCGATGAACAATTTGAGAGACTTATGCAAGCGGTAGGTCAAGTCAATGAAAGACCTGGCTCGTTTAGCCGCTGCACTGCTCGTTATAGTGGTGAACGTAGTTCCGCGAAAGTTGAGGAATTTATTGCTGCAATTTTGACCTTTAAAACAGTCGAAAAAGTAAGCGATGCCGACGCAATAAGCGGTATGCCAATGGTACTTGAGGGCGACGCGGCAGAATGGTGGCGTGGCGTGAAATCAAAAGCCAATGCTTTTGCTGACGTCATACGTATGCTGCGTGAAGCGTTTTCCCCTCCAAAGCCATCGTGGCGTATTTACGTTGACATATTTGAGCTGAAACAGCAAAAGAATGAGGCAACAGATACTTTTATTCGCAAGAAACGTGCACTATTTTCCCAATTGGAGAAGGAGCCAGCCGAAGCTGACCAAATCGATCTTCTTTTTGGGCTGTTGCACATACAAATTCGAGATAAAGTAAGCCGACAAAGAATTAAAAGCTTTGATGATTTGCTGAAGGAAGCGCGAGAAGCTGAATTATGTATGCAAGAACGCAAATCGCTTGCTGTGAACACTGATGATCCTCTAAAGTCGAGTGGTCCAGCGCGTTGTGGATTCTGCCGCAAAAAGGGGCACAGTGTTGAAACGTGCTTTAAAAAGAGAAATAGTGAGGCACAGGAAGCGCACGCTGCAAAGCTAGCGCAAGTACAATCCCTTAGGCCTAAATTCGCTTGCTATGGTTGCAATGCGCCAGGGGTAACTCGCGCGAACTGCCCTAATTGTATAAAAACGGAGATTATTAAACCAAACGCAATTAGCTTCAATTCATTAAATGCTACACTTGGTCAAGAAATACCAAGTTTTAATTCATTAAATGCTACAATTGGTCGAGAAATCCCTATTGCCAATATTCAAATGTTCCAAATTCCGGGTCAAGCGTACTTTGACTCAGGTGCGCGAACAAGTGTTGCCAGTGCTAATTTAAAACGCATAATGGATTTGAAAGGCTATATGTTCAAGAGCGTTAGATATGAGATAACTCTGGCTGATGGCAGTACCTCTTCCGAAAGATGTTTGTCAACTGTGTGCAAGATAACCATAGGTGGACGCATTCTTGATATACATTTTATTGTGTTGCCGCATGCGAAAAACAATAGAACCTTGATCGGCGCAGACTTTATGGAGCAGGCAGGAATTGTGTTGAACATGGGTCAACGTTATTGGTTTTTCGAAAGTGAGCCAACAGAGCACTTTGATTTTGTTGATCCGCTACCGGTTGAACTGAATTTGGTTGAAAGCATAAAAGTAAGCGATCCTATTGGTAAGCGAAAGCAAGAAGAAGCATTGTTGGTAGTAAAACCAAAAGTTTATATGTCCGAATTCGAATATTACGGACCAGATGTTCCGGATACCTATTCGCCGCATGCAATTCAGGATATTTTCAGAGATTCCATTCCACCAAACGAGATAACACCCGAAAGACGTTATGGCGCTGGGTTGTTTAATGGTGTCATTAGCAAACAGCGCTCAACAGATTTGCTTTCTATTGATTTCCGTTTCCTTAAGGAAAACGACGCGATTGAATTAACAGAAATTCAAAAGGTGCAACTAGATGAGACGTTGCAAGCGCACTCTGGCATTTTTAGTGCTTCACACGAGCCTACCCCCTATGCACAATATTGTATCGACACTGGCAATAATGAACCTATCGCACTTCCGCCATACCGGTTATCGTTTCCAAAGCTTCAAGAACTGAAGACCGAAATACACAAAATGATCGAAACCGATATCATCGAAGAATGTGATTCAGCGTGGTCATCACCGGTTGTAATGGTGCCGAAGCGGGACGGAAGCACTCGCGTATGTGTAGATTATCGCAGGCTAAATGCAATAACGAAGCCTGACAGGTATCCATTACCCCGCATGAACTCTGCCAAATGTCAATCGACAGGTTATTCAGCAGCATACCTCACTTTCGGACGCGAGCTACGTACCTTTGATGAAATAGACCATGATATTCGAGCCATTATCGAAAGTGATAACTTTATTCCTCAAATTACGCCATTTCTAAAGACAATGATCAACGATTTTAAGAATGCGCAAGAAGCAGAACAATTGATGCAAGACCGTAATAAAGCTTACGTCGATAAACGCCGAAGACCTCAAGACGAAATAGTATTAGGAGCCGAGGTTTTAGTGAAAACGCATGTACTTAGTCAAGCATCGAAGGGAGTTACTGCTAAATTTGTGCCGAAGCGAGATGGTCCATACATAGTAATTCGGAAGATGGGTGCATCAACATATGAAGTCGCGTCAAAAGCTGAACCGGATGTGCCACTTGGAGCCTACCACTCATCCGCTCTGACCCTGTATAGAGGCAGCAACACCAACGATCATCCGAATCCCGTGCAACCAATTCGTAAGAGAGGAAGACCAAGAAAAATTCAATAGATGGTTGACGCCCGACTCGTTCCAACACTCATCGTTCGTCAAGGGGGAGACTGTAGTATACGTACTAATAATTTAATTATATTTTTTAACATTGTTAAGAAACAAACATAGACATAAGCAAACATATGTATATTTTATAGTTTTATATGCTTAATATTTAAAGGATCTGGCAGCGCTGTATAAATTGTAATCCACTGCTTACAGTCCACTAACTAACTTAAGGTCCACATTTTTTCAAACACACGTTCCACATTAGCTTGATCTTTCGCCTATAAAAGCGCATGTTCCTCTGAGCGATCGTCTCATTTGGCTGAAGGCGTCCGCTCAAGAGGTAAGCTTTATTTAGTAGTTAGGTGTTATTGCTAGTTGGAAGATGAACAGCGCAAAGCTGGTCTCTTTCACTAGTAATGGCTGATATGTATGTATGTTGTTGTATTTATTGCTGGTTGGAAGATGAACAGCGGAAAGCTGGTCTCTCTCACTAGTAATGGCTGATATGTATGTATGTTATTTTAGTGCAAGCAGTTACTTAGATGAACAGCGCAAGCCGGTCTCTAGTAGTTGTGAGCTTATTATAAGAGCTGAGATGAACAGAGGAAATCTGGTCTCTTTCTTTAATAAACCCATTCTGTACTCTTAATTTCTTTAAGGTTTCTACCCTGTACCCACTTCACCATAATTTTTCAATAAAAATATAATTATAATTTTACAATATCTCGTTAATGGTTCGGACAATTTTTGGACTTCTGAGGCGTGTTAAGTTTTCGGAGAATATAATATAAAGGCGTAAAATCGAACCATGTCTTTGGCTAATCGTCCTCAAAACAAAAGAAAAAAAAAATATGTCTTCAGCAAGGACCAAAATTAACTGTTATGCCGAGTTTGCATATTTAACTCGTTTCTCGGATTTTGAAATTTAAGCGAACAATTTTTTTCAAAACAGTTGTTAGATGCGAAATAAATTTTCCGCTGTCGTTGTGTTATTTGCCAATGTTTATTTTTTACGATGTGTTATACTGCTACCATTTTTTGCATTGGACAGGAACGTAATTATCGAACGTTTATTTTTACAGCTATCAGTACAAACGTCTAATTTAGTTAAAAAATGTTATACATCTCATTATTACATTGTGTGATAACTGTTATACAGGTGAAATTTTTCTTTCATTTTCCGAAATATTTTTACCAATACCAATAATTGTCATTTTTAAACGTCTATTTCATTGTCTAAAAACTGTTATATAGGTATAATGTTTCTTTCATTACAGATAAGTGCAATTTTTCAATGTTTATTTTTTACCTTATTTTTTAATTGCTACAGGTATATCTTTTGCACTAAAAACAAACGTAATTTATATAGGAGAAATATATTTTGCTATACCAATAAGGGTAATTTTGAAATGTCTATTTTTTACGTCGTATGATAACTGTTATAAAGTTAATATTTTTTTCATTGCCAATAAGAGTTAGTGTCCTATGTTTATTTTTTGCATTATTTGATTACTGTTACACAGGGGACCTTTTTTTTGTATTATATACAAACATAAACTGTTATACAGGAGAAATATAGAAATATTTTCTAAGTTGTGTTATAACTGTTATACAGATTGTTTATTCGACTTACTACGATAAGAGTATCTTTTTTTTTTTTAATTTTGATATCCAATCAAATCACCGAACAAAAATCAATTTAGTTTCCAGCCTTCATACATTCCTTAAGAAAAAAAATTTTATTTCTCACAAAACAAAAGCAATTCGTTACAAGTGATTTATTAATTTCCAATTATGGCAATGTTTTGACTTCCTAAGTAGGGCGTAAATTAAATGAATTTTGCTTATACAAAACGCCCTCCCAATTCTGCTTCCATAAAATAGTTTAATCATGTTCGTATGCACAAATGTGTGTATATATTTGTGTACGTAAGTAGGTGTAAGAATATTGCCCACAGTTAATTAAATTTTTTAAATTTCAATCAGTAGGCATGGCGTAAAATATGATTATTTCGATATTGATTAAGATAATTAAGCGTATAACATTGGACCAGTAATAATTGGTTTATTTACTAAGCCCTGCCATATGTTTCATAGTTTTTTTTTTCATTTAATATAGATCAATAACCACTATGTAAATTGTTAGTCACTTAAAAAATGTTATACGATAAACACTGTGGCAGTCAATTAAAATACAGCATAAACTTTAAATCAGCGTAATTAGCTAGCGGAAATGGAAACTGAGAATAAGCGTTAGGTGTTGGAATGCAAAAAGAAAAAATTTTATAAAAGTAGTTACTTAGTGAAAGAATAAAGCTGGAAGCAGAAACGGAAATAAAATAAGAAAAAGTCCCAACGTAAGTATTTAAAACATATTTTTGTTCTGAAATTTAATTCGCTGTCATTTTGTGTTAAAAGTATTTATTTCTTTGGTCACTTGGCACTAATTACGTTGTGTAAATAACACCATAAACCACAACCACAATCACAGACAGATGCCACATTGCGAACACGCTAACAGTTGTTGAGTAGCATTAGGTAGTTGCTAGATGCCCGATAGTTCAACAGGAAAAAGTTAGCAGGTAGTAACATGAAAATTATTACAACTACTATTCTATTTTGTGGATTTAGTAATTTAAAGGAGAAGATATAAAGCTTTCTACAAAAATTTATATTAAATAAAAATAATTGAATAAAAAATCTAAAAAATATGATATCAAAAGTGGAGTATATTTAAAAAGTATTGTTTTCTCCCGGAGATGAAAATGAACAAGCTAAATAATTTGTATTATGTATGGTAGAAATTTAAAAAGTAGGTTTTGAACTCCAACAAAGGGTATTTAAGGTATTATAAACAGGGGGCTGCTACCCACAGGCGAAAATTAAGCAGAGGGGTCTTAGTTTAACGATAAGCTACATTCTTCTGGTTTCTTAAGGTAGATATAATTAAGATATTACCCTAGTAGTTTTAGAGGTTTTGAAAAGACGTTGACGCGAACGGATGAGACTTTTGGACGCTTGAAGTAGGGAATAGATATACATAATACTTAGGGGATAAATATAAATGGTTACATATAAATTGTCAGTTTATAAAATTTGCAATCTCGTATGCTGTTTAAAAACTGTTTGAAAATTTGAGTAATAATATCTCCAACGAAAATTTAAAACTACACCTTTTGGCCGATCTAATATGGAATATATAACTTTCACCGAATGTTGTGGTGCTGCTTTTAAAAAATTTGTTCCGGTCTTTCCACAGGCCTTTTATATTCATACACTGCGCTAATTTTAATTTGGTCCACGGAACCTTTTGTATAATAACATCAATCGGAACTGTTCCATTATTTTCTTTATCGACTACCATTAAATTATGCCTTAATTAAAAAGAACTTCTAGCTAAGTGCATTAAGTGGAACACCTGAAATAATTAGATTAAGAATTCCACATATCGGATCGAAATATTCGCAGAAATAACGTCACAATTACAGTGGAAAATTCGCATCATCAGCATAAAAAAAATGCTGAAGGCAGTAAAACAAATAAAATGCTCTAGAACTTTCCTGTTGCTGGGAGTTCATGCGGCATCTATATGCATCATTCCATGAGATCTTATGGAAAACGCTTTTGCAAATACTTTGTTTTGCATTTTGTCTATTATCTATTTTTCTTACTAAAATAATGGATAACTAAAAAAATATGATAAAATTATAAAACACCTAAAACACTCTTCCCAATATTAAAAAAGATGACATCTGATTTGTCGCGGCGGATTTAAGTAGAAAGTTGAAAAGCGCACTCCATAGATGTTGGATAAGATTTCATTACACGAGGGTTACCCCTGTTAGTTTTTTTAATTTCTTCGATAATCTTGGGCCAGCAAATTGATTGTTGATGTTGAATGGCGCTCAATACCAGCAGTAAAAATTACCGAGTTTTACGAAAGAATCAAGTGGTAATTTTTTTCGAAGTGCTCCGTGAACGAACCACATTTGTTTAATTTGGCTCATTTTGAAACACTCATGCAGTGAATTAGTCTTAAACTTCGGGCTCATATGCATAGCTGCAAGTTTCTATTACGAGACTAAGTATATAAATGCTGTCAGGCGTATTCCGACTTAATTTCTTGAACATTTCTTTGCATCAATCCACACCTTCTACGGTAACATTGTATGGAATCTTAAGACTGCGGACCTATTTCACTACTAAATGCTTATGCAAAATCATTTGTATTTCACTTTTGTCACATGTTGATCCATCTCAATCATTTCTCGCCTGATGGCAGTGTAAGTTGATGGAAGGAGAAGTTGATGGACGACTTGCGTGGAATTCATCACTGAAACTAAAACGCCCATATGCAAACCCGTCATAAACAGTGGTTTTTGATGGCGCTTCATTATAAAAAGCCGCATGTACATAGCTGGTTTTTTTTAGCAAATGCGCTCTTACAGTTGTAAAAATTTATCGCACGAAAATTTTCACGACGCAATTTCTATTTCTGGCATGAAATTAATTGAGACGCTGACATATCAAAACTGCTTAGAGTAACTACGATCAGGCAGTGCTGTTTACATTAAAAATTAGTCACAATTTCAAAAATCATAGTGTGATATCTAAAAAAATGAAATTTAAAGTTTGTTTAGGTAGCTTTCAGAGTTACTCCCGTATTTATGCGAATCTGTGGACTTGTTTGATGAGGAAAATTATGATAATAGCCAATAGCTGCTATATGGTACAGCTTGTAAGCTGGAATGATTATTGCTTCGAACGCTGACGCAAATTCCTTAAGAACTTTATAGAAATTCCAAACCGTACTTTTAAGAGCTTCAGTAGCATGAAACTTAAAAAATTTAATAGCGTTTCGAGGTTGGCAGGCCACAATCTACATATATGTTTAGAAACTTTGAAAATAATATTGAAATTACAACGGACCAATTAACCGACCGCGAGCATTATTCTTTATGATATACGAATGTATATTCACTTAAATTTAAGTTAAACCCGGAATATTATTGATACAATTGGAGTTTTCCAACTGACTGCATGAAAGCTCCACAAATTCCATTCGTTATCAGAGTCAAAATATTAGGTATGTACATACATGCATATGTATTATACTCCTGGATTTTAGCACATTTTTTATTAGACCCTTGGCTGCACATGTTTCTCTATTATTAAGCAAAGCTCAAGTGTGAAGTAGCTTGACTTTGGCAAGATTTCATCATATTCAGAAAAAAAATCTGCTGGAACTGATTTAACGAATAAATTGTTTTCCTACTCGCTCATTTATTATATACATACATATGTATGTATATGGGTAATTCCATATAAGATTTGCAGTCGATGTTGCAAATTCCGATGAGATATTTTTTTATACTTTTTATCAAAAATAAATTGATACATTTTTTTTTTCGCTGAAAATTTTTTTTTATACAAATTTTGCAGTTAAATTTTTTTTTTGTCATATCAAAACTCAGGTGCGTAAAAATTTATCTGAGTTCGAAAATTTTTTTTGCATTAGTATTTCCTGCTTGGATTCAAAAATTTACAAATTTCTTTAAGCTAAGCACTTCATCGCGGCTAAGGTGAATATCGAGCGAGAGAACCCGGGGCCAATGGCAGCAGCCAAGTGGAAGAATTGTTACTACAATGCTAGAAAAATATATTTACAAATTTACAAAGGCAGGCACGACGACGACAAAAGTAGCTGGAATGAACGAAACAGAAACAATTTAACCAATTAGGAAGTTTATTTGAAATGCGCGAAGTAATGAGTTACTTGCTATTTCTGCTCTCCGTGCGGTACACAAGTAAATATGTACATATATATGTATATGTATATGCATATATTTAGAAGAGAGTAGATATGTGCAAATTTGGTGAGCTAGATGGATGCTGTTTCGCTGATAATGAAACAGATTAAAATAATGACGCCAGCTATAATGCCGTTACTAATGATGATGTTGTGTGCAGTAATGAAGTAGTTTACTAGTTAAAAGTTTCAGCATTTTTCGGTATCAAAACTATTCAGACTGCAATTTCTGTTAACTTTGTTTTTGGTGTGGTTGCTATTTGAATTAATGGTACTAATACGCTTGGCTTACTACATATGTACATATATGTATACCTACACATATTTGAATGAAATTCGACTGTGTAGCTTAAATCTGCTGCTGTTGCTTCGTGCGGTAAAATTCAAATTAAAATTAAAATTAAAATTAAAATTAAAATTAAATTTCAAATTCAAATTAAAATTAAAATTAAAATTAAAATTAAAATTAAAATTAAAATTAAAATTAAATTTAAAATTAAAATTAAAATTAAAATTAAAATTAAAATTAAAATTAAAATTAAAATTAATATTAAAATTAAATTTCAAATTCAAATTCAAATTAAAATTAAAATTAAAATTAAAATTAAAATTAAAATTAAAATTAAAATTAAAATTAAAAAAATTAAAATTAAAATTAAAATTAAAATTAAAATTAAAATTAAAATTAAAATTAAAATTAAAATTAAAATTAAAATTAAAATTAAAATTAAAATTAAAATTAAAATTAAAATTAAAATTAAAATTCAAATTAAAATTAAAATTAAAATTAAAATTAAAATTAAAATTAAAATTAAAATTAAAATTAAAATTAAAATTAAAATTAAAATTAAAATTAAATTTAAATTTAAAATTAAAATTAAAATTAAAATTAAAATTAAAATTAAAATTAAAATTAAAAGTAAAAGTAAAAGTAAAAGTAAAAGTAAAAGTAAAAGTAAAAGTAAAAGTTAAAGAAAAAGTAAAAGTAAAAGTAAAAGTAAAAGTAAAAGTCAAAGTCAAAGTAAAAGTTAAAGTTAAAGCAGAAAGTGTAGATTCAGAAATAGGAGTAGAAGAGGGCTTTTATTGACTTTCATATGTTTTAGGATAGAGGTATTTACTTAATTTTCATTTGGCAAATTTCTCACTAGCCTGAGTTTTTATTAACTTGTCTGTTTAATTTCCTTAAACTGCATACAAAAACTCAAGAGTCCGGCCAGTTTTCAACGAATTGCATTAATAGCTCTGAAACATGAAAATTGGAAATTCAAAAATTCGGGTACTGAAAACCAGTTTTTAGAGTTTTAAACGACTCGGTAAAAATATTGAATGGTAGTGTAACAACCTGAAAGTATTCGCTACCATAGTAGTTTAAAGCTGAAAAAAAGGAGCAACCCTAATACAGAAGTGTGAGTGTATATTTAAAAATATATACACATGCACATAGTTGCCACATGCTCTACTACTTACTGCACTTTCATTGCTGGCATGCAATTTTAATCCCTTCACCGGCGTCGTTGTAAATGAATATTAACGCCTTTGTCTCATTTAAGTACTCACGAAAGCAGATTTACAAAATTTCTCCCGCGTTCTCTTTTAACAGCACACGATTTTTCTGTATCTTCATTATATCTACTACT
Organism: Anomoia purmunda; assembly: GCA_951828415.1. Lineage (NCBI taxonomy): Eukaryota > Metazoa > Arthropoda > Insecta > Diptera > Tephritidae > Anomoia > Anomoia purmunda. Next base: position 32,957,147 of record OX639996.1, read on the forward strand.
TTAGTTTGGTTTTTTTTTTTTTTTGCTTTTGAATACTTTTTCATCTTTGTGTAAAGTGTTAATTACAAACTGCTTTTCACGCGTAAATATATACAAGTTTTTTTGGGAGCTCAATTTTCTGCGGTTAAAAATATATAAAACAAAGTAACTACTTAAGCGATTTTGGAGCTTATTGGGGATATTATAAATGAAAGCAAAAAAACTAAAGAGTTTTTAAATACAATTAAAAGAGAAAGCGTTTGGACAGCATATGTCTGGTTGTGGAAGTAATCCAATGAGCTGAGCTCGAGTTCACTGATGGCAGATGTGTAAATCATTGTGGTGGTGCTAATTTACGAATCTTCCATGATGGAAATAAGTTTACTTTAGTTGCATTGGTGAGAGAGTAAAAAAATAAGGCAAGTGATTTAAAATAGTCGCGTATACTAATATAAAATAGTACGCAAAAAATATGAATAGTGCCAACTCTTCACGTAAATAATTATTTGGGTACATTGTATAATTCAACTATTGTTAATTTTGACTGCTTTAAAAATTCAATTCGGAAGATTGTTTTTAGGAAAGAGAATTTGGAAATTTTTTCCAATGAATGCCAATAGCATATTGAAAAATATATGCCTTGAAAATCTTCTCGAAAATTTCTTAGTAGTCTACCTATGTCTGCAGTTTTGTTTGCCTCAGGCTGCTGCCATAGCCGAAAGTGTAAAATGTGCGAGTTCGGTTCCCGGCCGGAACAAGTAGTATCAAAAATTATAAAAAATCATTTTTCTAATGGCGGCCGCTTCTCGGCAGACAATAGCAACGCTCCGAGTGTATTGCTGCCTTGAAAAAACTTCTCATAAAAATGATTTGCCGTTCGGAGTGGGCGTAAAACTATAGCGGCCCTCAATTTGTGTTACAACATCAAGCCGCACACCACAAATTGTACGAGCAGTTCGGCCAAACATATTTCATGAGAATTTGAAATATTTAGCGGATTTTCTTTTCTTCAACTTGGATTTTATCAATTCAGTTTAACAACACTAAGAATTACAAAATTTGCACCTCATACTTGTATTCATCATCACATAACTATTGTTTTTCTTTTTCTTCTTTGAAATAAAAGTCTCGTCTGTAAATGTTCTGTCTCTCACTCGGAAATGGTTTGTCTTTCCCCTCCAGCCTTGTTTTGTTAGTTGGTTTTCCTGCTAGTTGAATTTAATAAATTTAGTTTATGTATTTGCTGTTTGTCTTTCTGTCACGCACAGCTACATAAAATAAACTACGAGCAACTGAGAAAAGTTAAGCGACAACAAGCAGCACGTGCCAACAGTGACTGCTATTCTGCTAACAGCGCCACAATGAAAGTCACCGCACTATAGACAAATATGCATTTAAAAGATGGCTGGGGTGTAGATTTGTAGTCGAATAGCACCACTGCTACATTAGTCGCTGGATTCCCGTTTTCAAGCTAGTTATACCTAAGTTGAGTATTAATCAAAAAAATAGTGGGCGCAAAGCGCAAAAAAGTTAAGTGGTTTTAGACGTCTATAAGCTTGCCAAAGATGTGATTTTGAAAACAAATTACGCGATGTGCTAATCACGAATCTGAGGTCTAAACTTACTCATCGCCCTTATATTAGCGTAATATTTCTAGATTAAGAAATCAAAATTTATATTGTTTCCTAGGTTTTTTGGTATGCTGAAAACGTATATGAGGTATAAATTTACTTGACACCCTCAGGTTTTGCCCCAGCACCCCCTATCCCCAACACCCCCTTACCTTCTAGTTTTGTTACTATGAAACCTCCGCGTGATAAGGGCGGACAACGGAAAGTTCCTGGATTAAAAAAAAATGATTGCTGATCTTTGTTTTATTTAAGAATATACTTTTTAATAATTACTCATTTGGTAACATTTTTAGCTCAGGAAATAATCGTTTCCGCTTTAATTTTTGCTTGGAAAACAAATATAATTTTGTTTAGTTTTATTTTTTGCTTGGAAACTAATTTTTATTTTTTAAATTTTGTTTTTTGCTTATAAAATAATAGTAATTTTTTTTAACTTTAAGAGTCCATTGGCGTAAATGCGGGTATATGGAATTATTCCTATTTCACTGTCATTTGTTAAATTAAATTAAAAACAAACTTTTATTTTCTATGCACAAAAAAATCAAAACAAAAGCAATTGTTTAACTTGCAACATAAAATTAAAGAAAATATGTATTATTATCCAAGCAATAAATATACCGCAAAAATTAACTATTATTACCTAATCACAAAAAAAAATATAAAAAATAACAATTATTTTCTGAGTACTAAATGAGTCTAAGAATTTTTTGAATATAACTCATAAAAATGATTTTACCTCTTTATGCAGATCACACCTTAGTTTAAGTATGATTTTTTATGTATGTATATTGGAACGATTTTCCGCCATACTTTGCAAAGTTTAGCTTGAAGACAAACCGGGATTGACGTTTTGCCATCTTCATTACCATTTTGTGTCCTCTATGATTTTTTAGTTAAAATTTGAAAAAGAGTTATTATGTACTTCTAAGGCAGGTCCGTTTCGAATTTTTATCGAACACGAAAATTAACCAATATTTTGCCTACTTCTACATTGCCACACATATTTTAAGTAACTTTGAACTGGAAGAAATCTGAGATGTCAGTCAAAAACAGCGTTAAAATACATTGTTTACTTAAATTATATATATATAAAAAGAAATCAGCACTACCGTGGGCCCCACAATTTATATTTGATTGACTTTCTTTAAAGTATTTGTAATGCGGTAAAAATTTGACGCAATTATTTCAACTGATTTCAAGAATCGCCTCCATTACTTTAGAATATTTATGAGCGTTGTATGGAGTAAGATTATTTTGATAAACATATCGAATATTTTGTATTAGTATTACCTTTATCCGTTTGGATTTATTCCTGCCATATTAATACAACTATTTATAATTATCGACATTTTCTAAACCCTATACTGCTGCAGTAGGTGAATTGGAAAAATATGGGTAATGGAACCTAAAATAGTAAACTGGCTCCACACCACGGTAGTAAGGCCAATTCTTTACTATGGCATATTGGTGTGGGGGAAATCCCTTGAGAAAGGGATAAAGTTCAAAAAGATGGATTAAATCCAAAGGGTCGCGTCCATACTCATAAAGGGTGCGATGAGAACAACGGCATCTAATGCTCTCTATGCCTACTGAACTTGCTTCCGCTAGACCTACATGCCAAACAGGTCGCAATCTGTGCGGCAATTCCACTTAACACTCTAAACAAGTGGTCAAGCACTAATTATGGCTACGGTAGGATACTTACGAAGTTATCGGAGCTTCCCAGAGATTGGTACAATGCACCGCCGACTTTTACTCTAACGCAGCAATCACGGCCCCCCTACCACCAAGGAAAGATTGAAAGCAATTGACAGGTTGATTTCAAAGTTGATATCTACATTTTCACTGATAACCAGACGGCAATAAAATCACACAAGAAACAGTCGACAACCTACACGGTAGCCATGAAATGCCGCAGATCTCTCAACGAGATGGTTGAGTCATTTCATCCAAAAGTGGTATGGATTTCAGGCCATTGCGACATAGAGGGGAGCTGCAAGGCCAATGAGCTCACGCGACTCGCTACTAAGCTTCCTGCAGAGAATATAATTGATAAAATTTGCAAGCTACTTACTTCCGACAGGCTTCTTACGCTCGCAAATGACAAAGGGCGGAACGAGATTACTTGTAGAATTGTCAGGCAATTGTGGCCGGTGCTTAGTGCTAAACGTACGAGCTTACTATACTTGCTAAATAAACACAACGTCAACATGATTGAATCTGACATAATAGGGAACTGTTTGATTGGTAAACAAGCCTATCGATTGGGTGTACAATTGCATGATTTTTGTAGAAGTTGTCAACACGAAGAAGAGAAGGAAGCGATTTTGCATCTTCTGTGCCAGTGCCTCGCTCTATCCAGACCAAGATTTTCCTGTTTGGGCATTCAACTCTTCGATAGCTTGGAATACCTTAGATGGGCAGGAATCACAGATATTCTTTAATGATTGCAAAGCTCGAAATAGTTTAAGAGAGAATTGGGAAATGTTAATTCCCATGCGGTATCACAACGGGCCTCGAGCCGAAGTGTGTTCCTGACGGCAGCCGCCATGACCTAACCTAATAATACATTTCGCTGTCTGAAAGAATCATAATCATTTGCTAAAAATCTTGCATTATAATCGCAGCGAAATATACCGACGACGACGATGTTAGATACTATACAAAGTCGAGCACTGGGAATGCGTCGCATTTTAAAGTGTCGAAATTTGAGGGGACAGGATATGCGATGAGTGACGGGAAAGACGAGTCAATTGGATAATAATTATATTGAACTTTAACTGGGAGTCGAAATGGCGATCAACACTCTTAAAATAGCTTTTTAGATATTGACACTTACAAACTCATACATGCAAACAAAAATACATATACGCTAGAGACATACAAACCAAAACACGTACGCACATACGTATATGAATATGAAAGCAAGCAGTTAAAAACATATAAACTGCAGAGAACAGATTTTGCAAAATATTCAAATACATTCAGAATGTACCCTTACACAGAATTGAAAAAAAAAACAAACGTATCCATTGTTGGATGCAAAATATAGCGTAGCGTAGCGTCGAATAAAATGGAGTAAAGTGAACTTCATTTTGCGCTGAATTTTATGAGCTCTAAAATAAGCTCTACTACATCTACATCTATATTTACTGCCGATTTCATGCCAAGAATATGAATGCCGGCATTAACATCAGCACCACTGCCGCTATGATTGCAACTGACTGACTGACTGACTTGGCTTGCACTTTTCACTTGCCCCTTTGGCCTACCGACTGACTATATTTAGTAATTCCGCCTGCCTGTGCTGTTGCAACATTTGCAACTGCCTGTTGGCTGCTTTGACTGCTCGCTCGAGTTGGCATTACCGCATACAGTTTCAGTTTGTTCCAGTTTTAATGTTCACGCATAGCTAAACTTATATAGCTACATAGATACAAATATAGAATTTCGTTTCTTATGGGGGGGCGAGTCTACGATACTCTGCATGTAACGTTGCAACAATAAGTTTAACTAAATAAACATTGAAGCGATAGTGTGAAGTTGCTCCTGTGCATGTATTAATGTATGTATGTACATATGTGTGTATGTGTGTATGTATGTACCTACATACACGTGTCTATTTAACTTAACTGTTTCAATACCAACACATACATATACATATGTAAAGACTTATCCCACTAAACAATTTGTAACGATTTTTTTTACCGAAATCGTTACGTCGCGTCTAAAGATTCTTCCGAAATCGCGACCGATTTCTATACGAAATGGTCAAGAATTTCATATAAGAGGGTTGACGCGACTTCGTAAAGAAATACCGTAAGGTAAAGTTTTTACTAAATCGTTTTGAAATTTTCTAAACGAAGTCAGAACGAAAAAAAATGCACGAACTTTCCAAGGACCTAATATAAGTCGTAGATCTGGTCGAGTGGTTCACAAAAATGTGTTTGAAAATTTCCAAACGCCCTGATTTTCTCAACTTGTTTATAAAAAACGAATTTGGCATGACCTCGTCTATGAAACAAATTTTCCTTCTTTTAATTTTTCGCTATTTTAGGTTTTGATATATCTTTCAATACAAAAATATTCGCTCATTTTAGATGAGTAATGACTTTCGTGAAAATACTTTGAATTTGCGAAAAAAAAGTTGCAATTTATCTGAAATTTACACAATTTTTTCAAATTTTTTTGGTAGCACCTTTTTCTACAAATTTACAATAAAGCATTAACATTTAAGTCAATTTCTACCAAGAACTTTTTATTCTGAGAAAAAAAGGTGCCATGTTCAAAATTAATTGAAGGATTATGAAATTATGACATTTTTTTCAGAGAGGGAAAATAAAAAAAATCAAAACTGCAATGAAAATTCTCGGTTTCATTGAAAAGTTTGGAAAAAACTTTTTGCAAAATTCTTCGCTTCGTATATACATATATACGATATCGGCTTTTCTAATAACGTTTTATTCTGAGTGAAAAAAGTAATCATTCTTAAAGTTCAAGTAATAAGTCTATTGTTAATGCGTTTAAGATGTATTTTAATCGCTCGTACATAGAAAGGGTTTCGTATGAACCCAAATATGTGTGTACTATATGATTCATATAAATTTGAGACAATCGAACTCAGTAAAATGAGTTAAATGATTATCCTTTTTAAGCCCGATGGTTTCACCTAATTAACGTTCGCTAAAATCCGAAGACTTTTACTTTTATCAAACGGTAGCTGTTGACTATCATTAGAAAACCCGATATCGTATATATATACATATATACGAGGTGAAGAGTTTTGAAAAAAGTTAAGATATGCAAGGAAAAAAAGCGTCGAAAGTTATATCTCTTATGCAAAAATTGTTTAGGAAATAAGCGGAGTTCTTATTACATTACTAAAGGGGAAGAATTTCTTGAAGCATATGAAGTAATGAGACGCAAAATATCAGAATTATTTGGATAATTTTCCTGAAAATCTTGATAAGTTTTGTGACGATCAAGGCGAGCACTTTCATTAACAGATTTTGGCAACGGAAAGTCGCCTTCAAAGAAAAAATCTGATCAAAATGCTGGCAAATTACTGCTGGTTCCTCATCTGTGAAACACCTGACAAATTGTGGAATAATGTTTTAAGTATTTTGTGCAATCGTTTATAAGTCTGTGCATATGTACTATCTCTCAGTTTTTTCAAAGTTTTCAATAAAACCGAGAATTTTCATTGTAGTTTCTATTTTATTTTATTTTCCTTCTCTAAATTAAATGCCATAACAACCCTTCAGTTAATTCTGAACAACGATACCTTATTTTTCTCCGAATAGAACGTTCTGGGTAGAAATTGACTTAAATGTGAATACTTTCTTGTAAAATTGTAGAAAGATGAGCTACCAAAATTGAAAATTAAAAAAAAAAAATTTTGTAAATTTCAGATTCAGATTACAAATTTTTTTCACTTGAATGAATACGTTGAGATTTTGAAATTTTTGTCAACCACTTGACCAGGACCTCTACTAAGTAACTAACCTGTAAAGTATATTTTCACTATAGCGCAGTGTTATTATTTTGCTTATTAATTCATACAGGAAAATTTTCACTTTGTTATATAAGTAAATGCATATGATATAACTAAATTTATTATATAAAAATACATTCACTTTTTGTGATTAGCTATCCCGTGACACTTGAAAGTTATACGTTTTGAATAATTACATATCTACCTTAAACTGTTTAATGAAGCCCTTCTTAATCCGCATTTACATATCACCCAATCAAAAACACTTTTGCAAATTTAGAAAATAACTACAGTCCCTCAATTCCAAAGTTTAATTCTAAGATATTCGAAGTTCTATTGTAAGAGTTTTTACATTTTCATAAAGAAAAACGGTAAGACAATCCGTAGCGGAAATAGGACCCTCTCAAAAGCTCTTTTGTGGCACTTGTTGATTATCTGATTATAAGACATAAATAAGAAAACTTTTTAAACTTTCGCGATCTTTTCCATTTTCTAAGTCTTTCTCTATTACTGAATACCTACATGAGAATAGCTATTAAATTTTTCTCTTTCAATTATTTTCATTGCTTGCAGTTGCAATTTGTACATCTTCAATCACTTCTTTTCCCTTGGCAAATCCCTCATCTTCCATATATTTTTTTACGTTTTATGTAGGATCTTCAATTTCGGCAATTGAAATAGCATTTAACATTTTTGTAGCTTGCCTTTTAATACTTTTATGTCGAACCTGATATGAAACTTTTATTTTAATTTTAATTTCTTATTTTAATTTCACTTCACTACCCACAACAATTATCTCTTCTTAATTCGCTTCACTTTCAATGCTGTTGAAAATTTGTTTATCTTTTCCTTTTTGCGAAACTGCACTTGCAAATTCGTTCAGCCTGAGCGAAAGACATTCGACTCTGTTCAGAAAAGTCTGATATTCGAAAAGTTTGGCGGGGAATCGTTACGAATTCGTTAAGTCAGATCTAAAAATTTTCGGCTTTGTTCAGAAAAGTCTGATTTTCGAAAAATTCGAGTGTAGCGGCTTAGGGACTCCTCACAAATTCGTTAAAAAACATCGCACAATTTCTAGCTTTGTTCTGAAAAGTCTGATTTTCGACAAATTGCGATGCTTTGGTTTGTTGGGTATATATAGCTAGCACCATGGTGCCAAAATCCAAAATGGAACACTCAACGCACTGAAGTGCATCGAAATTTGTGTGAAAACCATTTGTATAAAAGTATACTAAGAGGGCATAGAGTGGATAGTAAAATATTTTAAGCGAAAAGAAAAAAAATGCATACAAAGCTGCAGAAAATGTCGCTAGCAGCTTCGCCGATAGTCGTAGTAGTTTTGCAGTCACTCCATTTTGCGATTCACAATTTTTCTTAAGCGCCTAAGCTTTTGAAGAGTACGTCTTAGCTGATTTCAGAATGGTTTTATGTACACATTTACATACATACATATGTATATACATATATATATATATAGATATATTTATATCACTTTGTATAAAACTCAAAATGTAGAAAATTATAAGTGAAGAGAAATTTTTCATTTTTTTTTTGCACTCCGGCAAGCAGCCGCCTCGGTACAACTTTCTCGGCACCTTCTTCTTTATTTTAATCATTAACACTCTACTCAACTATGTACATACTTACTTCACTCCACAATGTACACTTCTTCGCGCATCTATGCACCTCCATCTACCTACTTAGTTAATTCCCAAATCCCTAACTTACAAATCTTTTCATTTCCTTTGAGAAATTCGTTGGTACACTGCGTATTTCCTTTTGTGTCCTTGCTCGTTGCACAAAACACACAATATCAGCGACAAGGAAGCTATGCAAGGTTGCATTCCGAATAAAGCACAGCTCATCATCATGGCAACACCCGGCTGCCACAGCGCAATGTTGCAGTTGCAGCATTAAGTAATCTATTGTGGATTTTCTTGCAGCGAAGCGGAATTGCAAAGAAAAGCGAGTTGCAATTTGTATTTTGATGAGAAGGATGCAGTCGCAGGGGAAAGGTGGGAGGTGGTGGATTAGTTGAAGATATCAACAAAATTAAGGCGTTAAGTTTTGAATTAAATGCAATATATATATAGAGCGACTCAAAGAAATATTCACAAGTGGATGTTTTTTACGAAAATCGCAACGGTTTTTATACAAAATTGTTCTTTAGTTGATTCGTTTTTATTAATATAATAAATCGTGATTTATCAATGCATATAATATATAATATATGTTCAAAAAATCAACAAATCGTGATCAAAATTTAAGTCTTTCAAATCCTAAATTAACAAAAAAAAAAATGTCCTTGCAAGTTTGAAATTGTTTCAAGATAAAGTTGATTCAAACCAAAATTTCGGGTGCTGTTTTTTTTTCTATATCGCAAGAACCTTGTGTGGAAGTAATACCAAAAAGCCTATTAAATTATGTGCATTACATTCGCAAAACAGCCAGGAAAAAAATATCATAAAGAGGCACTAAGAGCCAGATTTCTGTGTGAGCTTGTGGTCGATTCCGGCCTTGTAAGGCTCATCTACTGCCAGCTCTGCGATATAACCATCGTAGCGGAGAGGGGCAGTACTTCTATACAAAGAAGGTTGAGTAGCGGCACACCACAAGGTGGAGTTCTCTGACTTCTCCTTTGGGTTATTGTTATCAACGAAGTCATGAGAGTTGGAAAGGCAAAGCTGCTGATAAAGCTCATCTAGTTCACCAGAGGCACAGAGTGTCTGATAATCGACCTTCTTCAATCGGCGATGTCTGACTTGCGTTTTGACCAGGCAATGAACTCGGACCTGATTTTAGACAGGAAGCTCTCCAAGGGTCGAGGAAAGAATGATAAAGGCATCGAATTATGTATTCTGTTGGCAGGGTGATATGGGGGGGAGATTGAGCCTCTCCCAAGGTAAACCATTGGCTCCACGAAATTATAATCAGGCCAATTGTGTGATTATCTGGTGGAACTCACTAGAAAAGGCATCAAAAGTAAAGCAGCTAGAGCGGGTACAACAAACCACCCTCATTCGAACCAGTGGAGTGCTCTGGACCACACCCACTGCTGTACTCATCGTGGTGCCTATCGACATTACCAGCATGGTTGCTCCAGCTCGTGCTGCTTCACTGTCTAACAGCAGTGGCTATATTCTCAACTCGGCATACGGATACTCTAGAATTCTAACCAGCTTCGAGTTTCTCTCAAGAAACAGATCGTTGTCTGCAGTGTTTAGTTCCAAATGGATCCCTCTTCATTCACATCCCGCTAAGGGAGAAGATTGGTGTTTGAGACGAGGGGCTGGCACCCTTCTTCATGGACGGCTCGAACGTGGACGGAAGGATTAAAAGGGGTGCAAAGAGCTCACCAGCCAGAAACTTAGGCTTCCGGACTACTGTAGTGTGTTTCAGGTAGAGGTAACCGGTAGTAATCAAGGAAGTCTACTCACCAATGTAAATCCCTTTAGACGGGCAAAAATCTACTTTGATAGCCAGGCTGCAATCAAGATCTTAGGTTATTTAATGGACAGCGTAACCTTGAAGTTATTGCACCAAGCAGGGAGAGGGTGAGAGCTACGCTGGTCACCTGGACTTCTATTGAACAGATGGGCTCAGTGATCGTTGGGAAAATACCACGACATGCAGAACTACAAAGGCCCTTCGGCCGTTGGCGTTCAAAGGGGATTCGGTCGCTAACTAAGCGACAATCGGACATTGCCGTAGCTGTCTGGAAGATGACAAGATGGAACCATCGTTTCATTTTTTACCCTGCTGGCCTGCCTATGCGAGAGCTTCATTAACGGCTCCTACTTCATTAACTCCGTAGAAGAGCTCTCAGGTGTGAAAATCAGCAGCTGGTGGGACTTGTCGGTCAAACAATTAGTGGTATCCCACTGGATTCCTTAATATATGTCTAAGTGAGTTCTCCTCGAGGGGACTTCCGTATCAATCTACTTTAACCTGACGCTTCCTTTGCACTTTAATATAATCAAATTAAATAGCATTAAAAAAATGCTGGTTTGCTGAATTAAAATTTTGAGAATGTTTTGTGAAAGCGGTATATGCTCATATCCATTAATGTTTGAATGTATAAAGATATGTATGTCACATATGTGTTAGTGAAGTGGTGAGAAATGTACATACATTTGAAAAGCTCTCAGTGAGATATATAAAGTTAATTAAATTACGAAAAATCAACGCTGCGCATAATCTCTTAGCAAAGTACAAATTAAAAGTCAAACAATGTATTTAATTTCTTTTATACCTACTCGAATGTACAAATGTAGTGATGAATTCACTAACTTCAATAAATTTTAATTACGAAAATATCTTGTATGTAGCACTCACAAATCTATGATGTGTGAAGCGTGATATTAATTAAATTACATACATATGTACACTTGTTTTCCAAAAAGCAGCGCGACGGGAAAATTCCTATTCAGTTTCGACATGTTTGTTTGTTGTGTTTTTTTAAGCAACTCTGTGTTCGATTATTTTTGGGCAAACAAAAAATCGACGATTTCCCGTCGCTAGTTTAGAAGAAGTAATAATAACAATAATAGGAAATAATTGGGGTGTAGAGAAACTGAAAAATTTAAACAACGTGGCACTGCTTAGCGTGCGCAGAGGGAATCTTTCATTTTAAATCTCTGTGAGCATTTCGGTTACCGGATTTCCTTACAGTAAAAAAGGTAAATAACAAGATAAATATTATCGAAAGCCAGTTAGGAAAAAGGAATGCTGTCTGAAGGTTCATGTTAAATATTGAAAATATCTCCGGGAAAAAACTTGTTTTCATTGCCGTGTAGACATGGTGTTATACAGAGTAGGAACAATCAGCGCAGCCTGAAAGGATTTTGGAAATGGCATGAGTTAAATTGAGTAAAAATAGTGTCTGCGTTCAAAAAAGCAAATTTACTTGACAAAATTTGTGTACTCGAAAAGCTGATTAGCTTTAGATTTGTAGCTGCTTCTGATTTTGCTCTGCATAATACTTAGTACCACTCCAATGTTTATGAAGTCACTTTTTCCAAAAAGTGTAGAAACAGATAACAGAATAGTCAAAAGTCAAAGTAGTTTTTCTTATCCTACTCTCGCAACAGCCAGATGCTGGCAATTAAATTGTTCAACTTGGGTAAAAGGTTTTTCTGCATGACTGAATTTTCATATTTAATGCCAACTTCTCACGGTTAGGGCTGCGCTAGTCTGTTAGAGTCTAGTTGTAAAAGACGTAGCTGCTTTAGACTCTTGCAGTTGAGCTAAGTTGAAGTAACGGAAGGGTAGCACAAATTGACCCAAATACTTATCTGAGGTCAACTGTTAAGAAAGAGTTCCTAAAGAAAACCGACAACTTTTCCAATTCACTCTCTTACCAAGAATTCACAATATACAGACATCACTGGCCCTGGTTCAAAGTTTGTGTAGAACCTTGTAAAAACTGGCCTTTGCTTTTCACAAAGAAAACCAAATTGTCTTATTTCACTAAACCAAAATTTCGAGTGTCGGAACTGGGTCTGTCAAATAAACTGAAATACCTTGGCGTTATCGTGGATTCCAAACTTAATTGGAGACTGAATATCAAAGGGGCTTATGCGACTAAAGGAATGTAAGGCAATAGATGGGGCTTGAAACCAAAAATGGTACACTGGATGGGATGGCTAATTAAATACATTGTTTGACTTTTAATTTGTACTTTGCTAAGAGATTGTGCGCAGAGATTGTGGTATTAAATTTCCTATTTCAAAAACTCTCTACTCATTTCTGTTAATATTCTTTACACATTCAACCTTGTTGAGGTATGCTGCAATTTTAGTTATTCCATCTTGTCGAAAAGAAATTGGTAATTTGGAAATAGCATGCAAGAAATAACTAAATATTTTTGCTACCCTATCATTTACAAGCAACCTTTACAACCCCGCTATACATCAGCGATAAACGTACCTGTTAATAGATATAACTATATGGATGTACATCTACTATATAACTACGTATGTATGTTATGTGCATATGTTGTATGAGTACTAACAGCGCATTTGCTGCACTGCACGTGCCTGGGACATAAATACAATGTTGCATATTTTCGGTGCACGGAAACAAGAACATTTGAGTTAGAAGACATCGAAAAAATGCTTCGCGCAACCTACGATGATGATATATTGTAAGAAAAAAATACAACAATAATATACACTAGGAATATCTCGCCTTTTTTGAATCCCGAAAATCACGAGATTGTTAAGTAACATATTTATTTTTTTTTAACATCAGCAGCAAGGTTAATGGAACTGATAATAGCCTTAGAGCAAATACAACAATGTGATGTATTTTGTTGTTGAAATGCCAAAATAAAAATTCTCATGCAACCAAGCAATCTTCATTTGATTGAAAATCAGTAACTTTGATAAACACAATTCATATTTTTTCTAATGACTATGATGGAGGCTGGGTTAGAAGGATTGCAATATTGTTTTTTTAGAAATTATATGCGAGTGATTTATAACAGAACAAAAAAAAAGTAGAAATAACTTCAGAATTTAATATTTGAAATAGTTTTATAAGGAAGTGTGCAATGAAAGCCAGCCCGAGCGTAAAGATGGTGGTGAATGTGAGAAATAAAGCTGATAATTGCGAGAAAACTAGTTTTGTGGTTGAAATTAGTAGTAGATTCATAAAAATAGTAGTAGAAATAAATAAAAATAGTGGCAGAATTTAGTAGTACCAGTAGTGAAAATAGTGGTTGCAATTAGTAAAAATAGTGGTAAAAATTGGTGAAAATAGTGCCATAGAAATAAGTAAAAATAGTGAAAGAAATTTGTAAAAATAGGGGTAAAAAGTAGTGAAAATGGTGGTAGAAATTATTAAAAAATAGTGGAGGATATAAGTAAAACAGTGGAATAAATAAGCAAAAATATTAGTGGAAATGAGTAAAAATACTGGTAGAAATAGTAAAAATAGTGGTTAGAAATTCGAAATTGCGTTAATAAAAATAGTGGTAGAAATGAGTAGAAATAGTGGCAGTAATTAGTAGAACCATTCGTAAAAATTACTATAAATAGTGGTAGCAATGAGTAGAAATAGTGACAGTAATTAGTAGTAGCATTCGTAAAAATAGTGGTAGAAATTACTAAAAATAGTGGTAGCAATAGTAAAAATAGTGGTAAAAATAGTAATATAAAGTAGTAAAAATAGTGTTAAAAATTCGAGTAGCATTAATAAAAAATAGTGGTAGCAATGAATAGAAATAGGGGTAGTAATTTGTAGTAGCATTCGTAAAAATAGTGGTAGAAATTAGTAAGGTGATTCTGACGCGACTTTCGCTATGCGACATTCTAACGGGACTTTCGTTATACGATATCCTGACGCGACTTTCGTTATGCGACATTCTGACACGACTTTCGTTAAGCGATGGAAAAATCACTAAAGAAATTTTACGTCAAGAAATTATCAAAAATAAACGAAAAATTTTCAGCTTATTGAAACTTGCACTTACTATGCATTTTAGCATTATTTGGACAATAAAACTGCGTACTTAGAAATTTTTTTAAAAACTCGAACTAAAAGGTTAAAAAATTTGATGAAATTTTGTTGAATTTTCTTATTTTGTCTACAAAGTTTGAGATATGGATTTGGTTATATAATGAGCTAAGCTTTTATAAAAACTTAATAAATATTAAACAAACAAAAGAAAAAAATACACAAAACTTGTAAAAATGTCGTCTCCCGATTTTATTCTGCTCCACTGTATGTGGTGAACTTTTTAAACAACAAGGTTTAGCAAAATCAAAAACATTTTAATATCGGATCCCGAAAATTCTCACTACATCCCTACTACGCAGTAATAAGCAAATAAATACCATACACAACTAATGTGCAGTTCACTCCACTCCACTCCTCTCGCTGTTATCGGATGGTTTGACGATCCTCGCAGCTTACTTTTACTACGTAGTGTCGCTAATAAAATTCGCTATCGTTTATCATGATGTCACCTATGCTGGCTCCATGTGCTCCTGCTCCTGCTCCTGCTCATCAACATGACTGAGCATTTTGCATTTCCAAACTTTATCCATTGCATTTCGTCATTTTTGTCGTCGTCGTTGTCGTTGTCGTTGTCGTCGTCGTCAAACTGTGGTACGTGCCATGCCTGGCGCACGTAATGAGCACGCTGCACAGTTAATGCCATGCACATACACATACACTCACATAGTCGTGCAAAGTTCGTTGCATGCATGTGTGCATATAAATAAATACATACATTAGAAAGATGATACAAGTTTTCCGATGCCTGACGTTTTGCACGCAGGAAATTACGACCATTTTATTTTTGTTCCACCCCCCAGTTATTTGACTTTGCTCTTTTTAACACAACGTGTAGATGCTCCTACTTTTGCTTACACACACATATATACAATAAGTATGTCTGTATTATGTGCATAAGTGTACAATTTATTATCATGCTTTCGTGTTCGTAATGCACTTACTCGCTCCGCACATTATTTGCTTTCTACCTTAGATAGTTTAACGGAAATTATATTTACGCTTCAAATACAATTAAAAAGATGTGACAAGACAATGTCGCGAATTCGCATTTATTTTGTGTATATAAAAGGTTTAAAAAAAAAACAGTTTTATCTTGACGTTGATGTGCATGGAATTACTTAGTAAAAAGATCATGAAAAGAAAACGGATTAAATGATAGCAACACTCCACAAGCTGCGTTGTATCTCCTTGGTAATATGTATGTATATATATCATTTTATTTGCCGTAAACTCGAGGAAATATTTGTGTACATAGATATGTACGTAGTAGTTTTCAGTGCAATGATTTTATCTTTTCGAGTATTTCACACTCGCAGTAAGGTTTTATAATAACCTTTTCGTTAAAATTTTATTTTATAAAATTGTGCACTTTGTATGCTAGTACCGAATCGAACTTTTATTGAAATTAAATAACCAATTGATAGTCTCCGACTATCAAATGTATATTTTGGGAAAGTTAGGAGAGTTGTTGTATCACATTTTTGTACTGGGTGGTAAAAGGTTTCTCCTCTAATGTAATGTGCCGACTCGTTTTCGTGGCAGTGTTCTCAAATACGAGTAAGATCGAACTAATTGGAAATCGTTTTCGAATCTCTTTGGTTTCGGTCAACCATTCATTCAATACATTCAGCTGGACCACCTTCAATCAGCTATTAAAAATTAAACTTGAATTAAATTGAGCAATACCAGTTTTCATGACTTTTGAGTGTGCCAAGGCAAAAAGGCGTGCTATTAAAAATAAGAAAATATCAACTAAAATTACATGTGGTCATATTAGAAAAGGTGAATTCCACGCATGTTTGCTTTCAAAAAAAAAAGAAGATACTTTCTTTCGAACTCAATAATGAAGTTAAAGCAGAGATCTGGAATAATAATTATTTGAACGTTCAGTTTCGAAAAAGTCATCCTAATTTTTATAAGGATTTTACAAGCCTTTTGATAATAATTATGTGTCCGACAAATTTTTTAACATCTCGACAGTTTTTAATTTTATTTATAATTATATTATAAACGGCTTTTCATAATAATTACGAGTGAGAACAATTTTTTAAATCAACAATAACTAATATTTTGAGATTTATATTATAAAAGTATTTTCATAATAACTAACAGCGAGATAAATTTGTGTACGTCTTTCAAAGATTATTATTTTGAAGTTTTAAAAGACGGAACTATATCGGGACAGAAATTAGCACCGAATCTCGAAATGATCTTAAGAAAGTTCCGTCTCCAAGACTTAAAAATTTGTTTCTTACTCATAATTATTATGAAAAGACTTTTACTATATAAATCTGAAAATAAAGGTCTTGAAAATATCACGCAGATAACTATTATGAAAAGACTTTTATAATCCAAGTTATTGAATAATAATTATAGATTACTCGAAAAATATGTAACTTACTATAATAATTAGTGATTCACTTTTACTCTTTTCTGTTATAATAGTTGTGTCTCTGAATTTAAGGAATCAATTATGCGGTTTTAATAAAATATTTCCACGAGTTAAACATGGACTTAATTCGGTATTTATTTTTTATTCCCATTACTCCTATCAATTTTGATTCTGAAACATTTGATTGAACAGCATAATTTTGAACAGTAGATAATGATTCCATTTTCAATTTTCCAACATAAAAACATTACGAATTTTTTTAAATAATAAATTTATGGTATACGTAGGCAGAAATGAGCGTTGCCTAGGATCCTAGGTGCAAATTAGTGGTTGAAGCGTCAGTTTGATACGCTGATTCCTGCTGAAACCAGCTTTTACTGCCTCATGATTCTTTAATGTCAAACCATGTGGATTTATGGATGAATATATTGATGTTGTTGATTGTGCAGCCGTATCAGGGAAGAACACTCACTCACGCATTACTCTTTTTGTACCCGGCAAAAGTTTGATCAGGAATTATTGAGAAGGAATTATTATTTTTTCCACGATAAGAGTTCTTAGAATGCGATTATCCAGAATCGTTTGATGGAATTTCGTCATAGTCCTATCCTACTAGTTCCGATTCAGCCTGGTGGTCACTCTTTTCAGCAGCATCCACATTCACATCTATATCTACGTCTATGTACATCTATGTCACTCTTCAGGATTGCTGCTTCCTTCCACTCGCCTTTTCTTGGAATCAAACATAATATTATCTTAAATAAATTGCATTATCACTTACCTACTTAGTAGGCGCTAAAATCTGCAACGCTCTCAAATCAATAGATAGATCGATAAAAAAGAAATAAAAGCAATCACCGAGTATGCTAGACTTTCGAGCACTGGACGATACTTGCATCTTTTATTGATCTACTTAGCGCGTCTACCATTCTTGATTTGTCATATGTAGGACAGATTTCTTTCGCTATTTTGCAAATTTGCTAAGCTGGTCCTATGGACGTGGGCTCAGACGAGACGGCCGCCAACTTCAATGCACCTTACATACCTCAACAATGCTTAGCATCACCACTTTGAAATGCCAGCAGAGTCAGGTAATGGGAACGAGAGAGAGAGAGAAAGCGAGACTTTCACCTACTTTGAGAACAGTCCCGTTTAGACTGGAACTTCATTTCAAAGTTTTTGCTGTAAATATTAACACCTTTCAGATTAAAGTATTTTATAAAAAAATCATGTTATTATTAACTCTTAGTATTATCTAAATTTATTCCAAAAAAACATTGAATTACATGTTTCGGCTTCGATATTTTGTTTCAAATCACTTGTACTGCGTGCTTTAAATAGGCACAATATGTTTAGCGCTATGTAATTAAAGTTAAAGGTTGGAATTCTAGTACCGGCAAAATCATTACTTAATCTTTACTGTTCTGTGGCTTTTTCGATCAAGTTTGATCGATTATTATATTTGTATTTTCTCAATCTAATTTTGTAATTCTTAACCTTTAAATCTACTTGCCGAACTGGATCCATTGAGAAACATTTCTAATTAGTGCTACAGTTACTGTCAATAGTAATTGGTACTCATTTAAGATAAATAAATGAAATGTTTTTCTCGCCAAAAGTGTTCCAAATCGGTCCCTTTTGGATAAAATTTTGAAACCCAAAATTAGCTGTATTGTGAAATCGTTAATTGAAGCTGTTCAAAATAAATCTGGCATTGTTATAAATATCGCTATCAACAACATTATTTCGTGATCCTTCTGCAGCAATTATCGGTAATTTTAATAATACTTTCCTTCTGTAAAGGTATTGTTATCGATTTAGCTGTAGTTATAGATTCTGTACATTTATTTTGAGTTAACTTCCAACTATTTCAGCTTTATTTGTCATTTATTCGTGTCAGAATTTGGTAAACGAAGAGCGATGTACTTTTGAATATCTAGGATATCAAATATAGCTATCAGGATTATAGTGCCCATGAAGCAAGAATCCCTGTGCCCCCTTCAATAGTTGCAGGCAAAAGAATGAAGAAAGGCTGAATAAAAAAGAAAGGAATACCAATCAGCCCTGTGGTGAGCCACTCGAGAAGAAGTGACGAATTAAGCTCATTACCTTATTTTAGGATCTTTTATCTAACCCAAAACAACTTTCATATAAATAATTAGAGTTGTATTTTTTTAAATTTGATATAAATAAATAACTTCAATTAATCTGTCACTTAGTTTTGCATACAAATACGCCTGCCGAGAAATGAGAAAAACTTTCCATCTCCTTCATATCAATCACCATCTCGATTATTCTCACACCAGCTCAGCGAAATATCCATCCATTTATTTAGCAAAATTCATATGCCACTCACAATGATTTGAATAAAAGTTTGCTGTGGCAAATTTCTATTTTCACTTTTGACTTTTTATTTCCCAACAGAATATACATATATGTACGTATTTGAATTGTATTAATTTAGCAACATACATAGCTTTTTTCCGCCAATGCCCATTTATCTCATTCGTCTAGAAATTTATTCATGGTCTTTTTGAAAGTTTATTTAATTATTTGATTTTATTCATTAAGCGGTCACAAAGCAGATGATAAAAAAAAATTGTTGGAAAATGCAAAACGCAAATAAATTGAAAAGGTTCAGAATAATTTACAGAACGATTTAATTGCTATTTTACGATTTTATTGGTATTTTTTTAAGGCCCATACTTGGCTTTTGTTATCGATAGACACTGAAAACTGCAAATCAAATAAATAATACCGATAGTTGAATTTTTTTTTATACTTTTTTATATTGAATTGGTTTTTGTTTTGTGGCTTTTGTGTTGTTGTTAGGTCAAAATTAAATTTTATTGGCTATTGCAATATAAATTAAATTATCACTAGTCATGCGTTAGCGAAATATTTGCATTTACTTAAACATACAGGTTTTTCTATAATGATGAAAAAATGTATTTTTTAAATACATACATATATTATATGGTTTTTTCCTTTTTTTTCATTTATAACTTTTAGTTTACACGAAAAAGTACTTCTTTTAGTAAGGTAAAGAAAAAAAAAACACGAAAATTAGTTGCATTTATTTTTCCAAATAAAAGTTTCCGAGATTGCTTTCGAAACCCTTTAGCAGTAATTGCCAACCCAGAATAACTAATAAAAATTTATTTACGCTGATATATCTTCTGTGTAAATCCGCAATTTTTGAGTTTGAATGCAAAAACGTGGACATTTTCAAGCCTTTTCAAAAACTTTTAACTTTTCTTCATTCTATTTAGTTGATAAACTTTGTATAAAAATACTTAAAAATTCTTTATCGAAAGGCAATTTTATTACGAAAATAGCGTCTATATTATATCGGACTGAAAGTATAAAAGTTATTACAAATTCAATAAAAGCCGGCAATTTAAATTTTTGCTAATTTAAGATTGCCAGTTGAAAATGTTCCGAATGTTTATTCATTTCGCGAGGCAAAAGCCAGAATTTACATTTGATGTAATATTAAATTTATATTATATTAGGTTTTATTTGCAGTTCAGCAGTTTTTTTTTTGAGATGACTGCAAAATAACCGCGAATGCATCGAAAATGCTTCTTTGGAAAACTAAATGAAACTCATTTTCGTGCTCAGCGACCCAAGATTAGTCTAAAAATAACTTTTTAGGGAGGTAGCACTCATTTCCGAAATTTTTCTTTATTAGTTAATTAAATGTAAACAACTCGGTGGGAAAAGTATCGGCGAAATAAGGTGAATTTGTTTGCGGTGTGGTTGTTGTCATACTTTTTTCTTAAAATCGTTATACAAAACATGTGAAATTCAAATTTTTTATTTGCTACTTTAAGCGTGGCCGCAAATTTCAAGATATGCCGAACAAAAATTTCTTTACCCAAAACTTTCTTAAGCTCCCAACGACGATTTTCTGAAATTATTTGTGAGGTTTACTTTCATTTTTTTTCTTGAAGGCCTCACAAGCCTTATTAAAATAGTTCTGAGCATTTATAGCTTTTTATTTCTTTACACCTGGCAATGGCAAACAAAACTTTGTATATTTTATTCTGCATTTTCCTACAAGCCTGGACAGAAATATTTCTCAGATGAAAGATGATTTCCTTTTTCTTTCTTCGAGAGTTTTCTTATTATCTTATTACCATAATTGTTTTACCAGATAGGCTCTTTGAGAATCAGTGGAATATTTTATTTATAGTTGTAAAATTCAATAAAATATTTTATGTCATTCTATTCATTCATCTTCCACGCCTGCTCTTCAATTAGTGCAAATGTCCATACCATTGGATTAATAATCTAGTAAGTATAGTGTTTTTATCAATCAGCTTGAAACCAGTGAACTTCTAAACAGATTTGTCAACGCTGGGCGAAAAGGTTGATTGGATGGTGAATTCTACAAGCACCATCCGTCAGTAAAATATTTAGGCTTTCAAATATTCTTTTAGAAATAGCTAGGCAACAATAAAGGCCTGCCGGTCGGCCTTTAATGGTTAGGTTAAAATGGGTCGGGGAGTGTCTGATCTCCCTTTCGACCGCCCCTAAATATTTCTGATTTGGGTGCCTAGTCACCGCGACGTAGCAGGAAATTTTTTCCTGCTCCAGGCAGCGATAGGCCGGGGCTCGTTTGGCCATCTGGGGAAATACTACGACAAGCTGAAAGCCAAGAGCTCTCTGGAGATGATTCTCTAGCTACCTGCGATGCGTTCTTATCCTTTATGCAAGTGAGCGTTGGGTGAAAGAGTTGAGAGGCAAAGTTACAGCAAAGCTGAGGAAATAAGTTGACCAACGACAAACAAATCTCCCCAGGCTTATTAATGTGCGTATTTTGATGATTTCGAAAGTTTGCGGTGTCACAAAAATTAGGATATATTTTTTTCTCCTTTATTAACAACTCGACTATATAAACAATACACAACAATTTTCTCAAAAAATATACAATTTTGTGGAAAATAATACATAATCCTTTTCTTTTTAATAAATAAATAAATCGGCTTAAAAAATTTCATTATCTGAATGAGCACTTATAAATACGTAATTAGTTGTTATAAATTATGGTGCATTCACATATTCTGTTGACTTGCTGTCTTAATTCAAAATTAGGCTTATTTTTTAGCTTATATTATAGGCAATTTATTGATTAAGCCTATTTCGTAGCTTCTAATGGATCTAGTCCATCTCCCTATGTGAAAAAAGTGAGTTCAGATTTTTTGGAAACTTCTTAGATTATATTCAATGTTTATATTTTCAGCGAAGTTTAAACTTCGTTTTTTTTAAAATTGTTTTTTAACTTATAAGTGGCTATTCGGGTTTGGCAAATTGCATATTTTCGTATGTCGAGCCTATTTTCATATAGCTTGAATGTGTTTGTTCTAGATGGCAGAGAAAATATATTTTTTATTATCTTGTTTTGGAGCCTTCTGTCAGTTAAATATTTAGGCTTTCGATATATTAAAAAGTTAAAAGGAAGAAAAACCTTCAATTCTATTTTATCGAACTGTTCATGCAAATTCAAATTCTCGTCGAACCATATACCGAGGTATTTTAATTTAATTTGAGAGTAATTAAAAGTATTCGGGCAGGCTTATTTCTATCAAGGATCTTCCTAAAATTGTTGAAAATGAAAGAATTGCTTTCTGGTAAATTAATTTGCGGAAAAGTTTTAGTAAACCTCTTAGAAATTTCTTACAGATCTGCATTCAGATAACTGAAAAGTTCTTCTAGTATATCAGAGCCTTATAGAAAAGTACCATGATATGCCTAGAACTGCGGGACTTCGTGTAGTTTAAATCTCAAAATGTAATTTACGTAAATTTAAAAAAAGTAGTAATGTAGTAAGCTTGAAGCCTTGTGGTATCTCTCCTTTGAGCATTTTTACTGAGCGTTTGATGTTAACTATTTGTGCGACTTGTTTTCTGTTAAACACACTTTAAAATAAGTTTATCGAAACTCAGTTCTTGGAACTTTTGCAACACTTTGTCCGAATTTATAGAATCAAATGATGTACTCAGGTCAATTGGCATGGCAACGTTTTTTTTTTTTATTGAAATTCCGTACAGTTAATACATGCTGACAGAATATTTGATTTTTCCGTAATTCCAAATTGGTTTTTATCAATCATGCCGTTATCTCTCGGGACAACTCTTAGCCGTGCTAGAACAATACTTTCAAAAATTTTATGAATGGTGCTAAGTTTTGTTATTGGCCCATAGGAACCACTATTTTAATCTCTTCAGTATAATAGAGCTAATGGTATTTGTTTGTATTTTTTGGCGAAGCATGCAGATATTCTATCTAGTCTATTCGCTGATTTCGGGTTTAGACTTTGTGCAGTATTTATAACTTCCAAGGGATCGCAATTACTAATACTTAGTGGACTGCGCATTTATATATTTGGTTCGTCAATGTAACTAATATTCCTAGGTATTGCTTTTCTGGTAGTAAAATAGTTATTAAATGAGTCAGCGGTTTCGTTTAGATCAGTTACAGTATTTTCCTTACATATTGTTTGTACTATTTCAGTGTTCTTTTGTTGTGGCTTGGCAAATATTTGATTTGCGAACATAATGAATCTAATAATAAAACAAGACAGCTGCGGGTTGCAGATCGATGAGTTGGCAGCACCCAAGCATCTAGTCCTTAGTTACACTTTTCTTTTCAAAGCTAATATTTGTGGATCTTTCGCAACTAGCTCGTAAGTACTCTGATACTTTTCACTTAACTTCAAACTCGAATTATAATTTTTTTGAAAATTTTACTTACTGTGTTCACAAGGAAGTTTCTGTTTGTATTCGGTTAGGAGCAATATTGCAATCAAGGGTGGTAGATTTTTCAGTTGTGGTATAAACAGAAGTTGGGAAAAGCTTCCAAAAAATCTACAAACAAGAAGTTTTACTTATACCTCATATATGTGTATGCAAGCGATAATATTTAGAAAAATATCTTGAAAAGCATACAAATTAAATGCTTAAGGATTTTCGCACGATATAAGAGAAACATTATTAATGATTTAAATATTGCTTCAGAGCTATACTATGTGACTTTTATAAAGGGTCCTGCAATAGGGACGCTACAAAAGTAGACCAATAGTGACAACAAACGACGCCACATTTTTTTCTCTCTTTTTTCGCTCTTTTGACATTTCTGTTCAGTAAGGTTTGCCACTTC
The DNA here is from genome assembly GCA_951828415.1 of Anomoia purmunda. Lineage (NCBI taxonomy): Eukaryota > Metazoa > Arthropoda > Insecta > Diptera > Tephritidae > Anomoia > Anomoia purmunda. The sequence goes on from OX639996.1 coordinate 32,981,328, forward strand.
ATCACGGAAAGATATACGATCCAACAACGAGTCGAAATCATTACAATTTACTACCGAAATTCGGAGCCAATGGCCTCAACTTTAAGAGCGCTACGTCCAATTTATGGTCGTCGTCATTTCTGACTGAGTGGCTTCGTCAATAAGCAAAATATGTGTTATTGGACAGGCAGCAATCCACACGTACACGTTTGGTGCGGTTTATGGGCCGGCGGTGCCATTGGGTCGTACTTCTTCCGTGATGATTAAGACCGGCACGTTACTGTGAATGGGGATCGCTACCGCTCAATGATAACCGAATATATTTGGCCAAAATTGGATGATATGGATTTGGACAAAATGTGGTTCGAACAGGACGGCGCCACAAGCCACACAGCGAATGTCACAATCGATTTATTGAAAACCAAGTTTGGTGAACGTGTTATCTCACGAAATGGCCCAGTCAATTGGCCGCCTCGGTAGTGCGATTTGACGCCGTTACTCGTAGACTATTTCCTGTGGGGCTACGTCAAGTCTATGGTCTATGCGAACAAGCCAGCGACGACTGATGAACTTCGTTCGAATATCGAACGTGAAATTGTAGCAGTAGCGGCCGATTTATGCTTAAAACCCGTCGAAAATTGGGTTCTGCATCTGAACTGCTGCAAGCGTGCCCGTGGTGTCCATGCAAAAGAAATCGAGTTCAATACATAATGGCATCGAATTTGCTTTCACAATAATAAAGAATTTAATTCATATCTCAAATCGTCTTTGTTTTATTTAAAAAAAAACTTTTGTAGCATTCCTGTCGCAAGACCCGATATATCTAAGCAAAAAAATACACCTTCCGCTCCTGCTCTATTTCCAATAAGCTTAATATACCTTCCAAAATCATATCCTTTCCAAACAACTTAACTTAAATCAACCCTGTAGCATAATGACATTGTAATTGTAATAAATTTGCAATAAAAAACTCAAGGAAACTGTTACTTCTCCTTTTGCATTATGTTATTTAGAATCAATTGTAAATGAGTAAGAATACACAATCGCAACGATTTCTAAATGTAGCGAATTATTGATAGAATATAAATTTTTATTACTATGAGGATTGGGGGGGAATGCGAGCTCGAATAAACGATAGAGTGTAATTACGGTTGAGAAAAAGAGGTTGAATACTGGAATCACTGTTTTTAATAGTATGGGAGTAAATGAAGTAAAGAAGGATATGTGAGAGAAAAGTTAATAAAATAAAATGTGCAAGATAGTTCATCGGATGCAGGTGTGCTAAGCGTAAATGTTGAGTGGAGATGGAAAAGTAATGTAGACCATATACTCTAAAAAATTAAAACAAGTTACATAGTTGATTAAATGTGCATAGAAGTTTAAAAAGAATTTGGGACAATCAAATTTTTATTGGGAGAACCAATAAGCGATAAGTGAAAAAAACTCTGATGCAGCAAATGTTGCTCATACGCCTAGGTGGGCGGCACTGGCAGATGTCTTCTCCGACATAGGCCAGATAGGCCAGATGTCTTCTTCTTAGTATGAGAAAAATATAAATATAAGTGTATTCTCGTCATGACTCAAAATATTTACGGTGTATAACATTAGGTTCAGCTGCTCCCATCTAAAGGTAAAAGCGTGAAAGCAAAAAAACCATAACTTCCAACTTAAGTCGTAGAGCAAACAAAACCAAAGCGTCTATTTTCTATTTTCTTGTTAAAAATCGATACAATTACTACTTTGGTTATGCACACAGGGCAGCTTTTCTTCTCTATTTTTCTCTTTTTTTTTTGAGATCCATTCATACTTCACCTTTTCTTAAAGTTTAATCATGCAAATTGAGTGCCTGTGACTCGTAAACCAAATAACAAAAAAAAAAAAAAAAAAAATAAGTGTTATCCTAAGCATAAAAATATGGGCGGATGTCATAGCGAAAGACAAGATACCATCAACTTTTTACGCTCTAGTTCATTTCATTTCATTACCATGGCCATTTTGAAAGCACCTGGACTTTTTCACATTATTCAAGCTTAAAGTTTGCTACGTGATATTTGCTATTTTTGCCATATCTTCGCGCTTCTGTTTGCTATGTTTGCAGCTTGGTAAGATTTTCTTTGTGAAAATGAAAACATTTTTTTGTTTTTTTGCAGAGCATATTTTAAGGCTTGCCAGCTTGTCAAAGGTGACTAAGGTTAAAGATTTGAATACGCCTAAATGTAGCGTAGATGAAAATGTATTTATTTCGTTCTAAGAAAGTTTTATATATATGTAAACTATATATGCACTAACGCTTTTTGAGCGTTTCTATAGGCAAAACGATAAATCGTGTGAAAGGCAGGTTAGACAATTAAACGCAAAGTGAAAGCAAAAGTTGAACAGTGAGAGGTTAAACTAACTTCCGTTTCCTTTCAAAAGCGTTCAATGTTTTCCCTTATATATACATATGTAAGTATTACATACGCACATACATATATGTAAGTTTGTTTGCATTTACACTTAGTAGGTTGTGCTGTGTCGGATTTTCAACGCTGATTTTCTTTTTATAGCTTCAAAGTATAACAATTGTTCTTTTTGTTATTGTTGCAAAATTTATTACTTCTTATTTATTAAGTAGCACTTTTTTGTTGTTGTTCTTGGCCATATTCTCACTTTTATTGTTATCACTTTAGGTGCGTGCTAAGTGGTGTTTAGCATTTAACTCGCACCGTTACGGAGTGTATGCTTTTACGAAGGCATCTTTCTTTCGCATGAAGGCATTGAATTTTATGGACAGGCGCAATTTCAACTTTTGCAAGTAGCTGATACACTTTGACAAGAAATTCAATGCCTAGCAATTTTCTTATGACCCAAATTATTATTACTTTAGCTTAAGAGGTCAAAGGCATAAAACTCAATGGAACTTGTAAAGAGCTACGCATATTTTTAGGCATAATTTTGAGGGAGTAGTATCAAAGCGTGGTATTAATATTTCAATAGCATTTAATTGACTAATGGAATTTGGTAATAATATTAATTTAAAATAAATGGTTTAGATATGAAATAGTAATAGATATATTTTTACTTGCCAAGTTAAATATTTGTTGCGAAACCAAATATGGCAGAGATTTTTTTACTTTATACGGATATTTATTGTAGAAAACGCCATTCAGGTTTGGGTCAAATTCTAAATCATTACCAAAGAATTATACATGGCTTTAAAGGTCATTATCTTTACAATAAATGGTTTGAGGAGAAATGGCGATAGAAACGCTTTTATGTAAAAGGGAACCGGAAATTTTTCTCTCATACAAATCTTATCCTCAGTAGTGTTCATTCGCAAACAAAATTTTTGAAAAGTCGTTGTTTCTAAGGGCCAAAATTTATATTTAAAAAATTTTGAATGATATTCGTTTCACATAGTTGAAAAGGCTATTTAGAAGAGAAATACTGAACAGCGATTAATTTCGGCTGAAACCGAACAGAACATTTTCAAGGTATAACTTAAGGAATAATCAATGAATTTTTTAACATTTTAGATTTCTTTTGATATTAAAAATAGTACATACATTAGTTTAAGTCCCGTACGTACAAATTTAAAAAAATACTTAAGTTTTTAATGCTCGAAGTTTCATACTTTTATATTATAATGTAAAAATAATAGCCTATTGGCATTTCCATTTTGCCTCTTTCCGTACATCTGTGCAAAGCAGACTTGCAGGACCAAGGGGAGCCATAGAAGGCGACAGCAAGACTATGGCGAATGTCAAAATCTGAATTCGCCCAGTATTGCTCATGTATTTTGTTTGTGTAAATAAAATATCCCAGCGAATTGGGTAAGAAAAACAAGCATTCAGCTCATACACTCGATGGAGGAGCAGATATTTTAAAGCAATTACATATGTCTATAATATGACTTTTTTTTTACATATTTCAATATTCAATAATTTCACAATTTCTTGGCAGCAGATGCTATGCTCACTGAAAAAAGTGCCAAATTCGGTATGAATAATTCCTTTTAGATAACTATCATAAAAATCCGAAAGGCTTGTTTGAAGTTTTCCTTAGGAAAATATATTAAAAGGAAAAAAGTTTTTAAAATTTTTCTATTAATAAATAATTACAAATGTTCGGCCAAAGCTCGGCTTTTTTTCGCCGCACCCGAACCGAAGTCGAACCGAACTTTATTGGCCGAACATGGTCGAACGTAGCCGAAGCCAAAGCCCAAGCCGACGTGCAGTCGTTCTCTACTATTGAGTTACGAAGAAGAATTCTTCTACTCCGACACTTTTTAAATCCGGAACAACGGAAACATACGTCTAAATAGAAGGCCAAACTAAAATCTGAAATGAGCGTTTAGCCTTCAGATCTAAAAGTTGATTATACCGCAGGTGATTCAGCCAATTTAGAAACACTGTTTGCAAATATTTCAAAGCTTTAAGACTACGAAACGTAACGCCAAGATTATGTGCAGCGAACTGATCCCATCACCAGAACAAAAATCTTGATCAAAGCTAACTTGAAAAATATAAAACTGTTTCTTCTAAGCCACATCGTTTAAAGAAAATACTTAGACTAAACTATTACAGATGGGGTTATGAAACAGATCAGCTAAAAAGCGAATAAAATACCAGTCATTATTAGCAGCATTGGTTTTTTTTTGAGAATCGATATAATTTTAGCTACCAATTTAGTACAAGAGTCGACAAAAGCGTGACTTTGCCGATGATATTTTGTTGCAAATAGATTGCCAATAGTATTTGTACAAATTTGAGATTGTAACCATTTTGTAAATATTACTTTGAAATACATTTTTTATTTCAGTAGTTATATTAAAAAACCATACCCTGTCTTGAAACTAGTCTCATGATAATTTTCGCGAAGCAATACTATACCATTCTTTTTGAAATAAAATAAACAACCTCCCATTTAAAAAGTGATAGTAAAAAAAATATGATTTGCATCATTTAACATTAACTTTAAGAGAAAAAACCAATCATTTTTTATCCTTTTTGTCTGCAAATACAACGACAATTTTTTTCAAAATCGTAATTTTTTTGGGAGTCTGGTTTAAAGGGTTTATATTCTAATATCGCAAATATTTTAGTCCATCATTGAATAAGAAACTGTTTGGATTGTTGATTTCAGATGAAAATTGCGACCAGCATCGCCTAAATTTTGTAATTTTCAATTTTCACTTTTATAATAAATTTTTTTTTTCACCTCAGACGCTCTAAATAAATATTGTGTTTGTTTGAAAATTGTCTTCATTTCCCTAGAAATCTACTGCAAAAAAATTTTTTTTTGGACTCGAAATGTACCTCCCCCTGAAAATAAAATTTAAAACCTCAACTCTTGTATGGATTTATGTTGTTTTTAAAGTGAGAGAGAGAGTCCTTGAGATAAAGAGGATTTATAACTAACCTTTTTTTTTGATTAAACAAACGTCAATCGTATAGCTTTCCGGCATCCATTCCTACACGCAATCAATAAAGAATTTCAGAGCATTTCAGGACTCGTTCAGCAAAAAAATTGATTTATATTTTTATGAATTCCACACATTTTAAAGGTAGCCAAATAACAGTAATTCGTTTTTAAAAATCAAAATTGAAAATTGGGTAGTGTTTTCGTTAATAATTTTAGCTAATAATAATAATAATTATTTTTTTTCCTACTCATTCAACTGCTCTCCTGGGAGAAATGTACTCTAGGTATATAATTAATTAAAAGTCAGCACTTTACCAACATATATTATTATAAAAGTAAAATTCGAAAATTTATGAGTCATTTCCACAGCTCGTAAATGCAGGTCAACTAACGGCAGATACAGACCAGCACACCTGTAGTCTGGCAGAAAAAAGGCTGTTTGCTTCAGGACTCACAGCAATCATGGTGTACACGTGAATGTGTTCGTAAAATATGTAAGAACATCGTATACAAGAGGAAAAAAAACTTTTCACGCATGTACATTTTACACATGTGCATATGTATGTGCTTGTTTTCTCAAACCTATGAAAGAAGCTTTAACGAGTTGCAATAAAATCCTTTTGCGAATAAATGTAATAATAACGAATACAAAAATATTATATTACTTGAGTTATTTCTTCGTTTCACCTTTTTTATTATTGGTGTTGCTCAAGCAGTGTCCTTTCAGCTTTCGGTATATAATCTCCTACATATAAGTATGTATGTATGTATGTATATTAAAATCGTGGTACATATAAAATAATACAATTATATTGCATACAAATACTGCAAAAATATTTTATACCGTTTATGACGTTATGCCCTTAGATAAAGGTTCTTGCTCGGAAAATTAGCATTTACAAAACATACATATCTTAATAGTATGTAACAATATTGAACTTATCAGTTTTACGTTCGTCTTCTAAATACATATATATATATATATATATATATACGGATCGTGTTTTTTTTTCCGATGCTTAAAACTTGAAAACGACTAGACCAAATTGTATACTTTCTTTTGCAAGTTTGTTCGTTATTGCTATGCAAAGGTTTAGGGAAAAGTTGAAGAACTCTGATCTGGTAGTGTCTAGGCGCACATTTCATAGTTCAAAACGAGGCGTTAGATTAGGTTAGGCTGGAGTGGCAGCCTCCTGCAGCGGCTCACATAGGCCAGTATTAGGAAGCCCATTGTGCTACCACAAAGAAAAATTTTGTACCATCCAAGAAGGAGAATTACCCCTCACCAAACCATTTTGCCTCACTGATAAACCTCAACAGGCAATTTACCTCGGTGCTTGAAACCTCACTAAGGTCATCCAAACAGGGTGATCCCAAATATCGCATTCTGCTTTTACGCAGTGTAGGACACTTACACAGTAAATGCAAGATCGTTTCCTCCTCTTCGTCATTCTTGCAGCTCCTACAGCATCTTCGGAAGGGCACTCCCAACCTTTCGGCATGCTTCCCTATGAGACAGTGAACTGTTAGAGCCCCAATTACGTTGGAAAATGACGGCTGTACATATTTGGATAAGTACAAATCTATAAAGTTCTTTGTATGGGTTTTTTAATAAACAGTTTTTAAAAGGAGTTGCCACCTTTTTAAAAGTCTAAATTTACCACCTTATCGTGATACACTGACAAAACTCGTCAACCTGACAGTTGTTATGTTTACTGTGCCTAAACCTATAATCCTCAATATAACGTTAATTTCGTGTTCTCAATTGGACACAACAACTACAATGACTGTTGTCATCTTTACAAAGCACCACCACATTTTTTTCTGTATATTTTTAGGCGCAAAAAACCTGGTGAGCTTTGTCAGTGTATCAGCATAGTAGGGTTAATCAAAGCCATACGGGAAATCAAGTATTTTAATATTGGTATAAAACCAATGCTTCATTTTTTAAATATTTTGAAAAGAGTTTGCCACGTATTTCAACGTAAGTTAAGTAAAATCAAGCAAGTAAGTAGCATCAAGTACCATTAAGTAACATCTTAGGAAGCTCTTTTTCTAACAACGGTTCTCTTCGGTTGACAATGGCACACCCAAGAGTGAATTTCTGCCATGGAAAAAATTCTGAAAAAAATGATCTGATATTCGAAGTGGGCATATAGTTTGCTGTACAACATCAAGATACACATCTCAAATTCTTGCCGAAGTTCGGATAAACATCGAGCTATATTTTGTTAGATCAGTTTGAGCTGGTCGGCCCTGGAAGGCTTCGTATAGACCGAGTGCGTCCATTGTGTTATCAGGAATTAAACTACCATGGAATTTTTCTCGAACACCGCATTTGTTAATGAAGGACATTGATGTTGCTTTGACAAAGAGTAAGAATCGTCTTGACCGCTTTTGGGTAGCCGCCTCCAAGCCCAGTAATGACCTCCTATCAAGCAACGTGAGGCGTAGCCCGCTAAGCGCTGGGTACACACAGATTACGTATTCAAATGGTTTACCTTCTTCTTCACACTTTTCGAAAATGGCGGTCGTTATGAGTCCCACTTTGAAAGCGTGAACCAGATGACAGTGTCCCGTTAGCACACCAAACAGTAGCCTCGAGTCATTCCTATTTAGTAATAACAGAAACAGGTGACTTGCAAAGCAATTTTGCAATTATACAGCCATGTATACGGGACCCCAGTCTGTTTGCTTTCTGATAGATGCGCAAGGCGAAGAGTATTCCAACCATTGTTGCGACGTCGAGTAGAGTAAGAAAGTCAGCTCTTTATTGCCCTTAATCCCCTAGTGCACGCTGCTAGTCGTGATCAGCATCTCCACCGCTACTCCGCAATCACCAGCGGCCTTTGAGTACTTGCTATGCTACTTGACTTCCATTATCAACTCTGCGGCTTTCGTTTTGGCTTATTTGATTAAAGGAAAACATGTAATGGAAAGTGTATATTACTAATATATAAATTTAATATTGATTTTTGTGTGAGAAAATGTTTTTTTGTTAATTTAAGATCACTAAGGGAAGCTTCCACAGGCAACCAGCATCCAAATCAAAGATCAGCTTAGTCAAATGACAATATTTCGGGTTGTGGGAAAATATATTTTCCCATTATTATCGATATAACCTAGAACCAGCACTGATTTGTTCTGAATTAGGTTCATCATTTCATCTTTATCTATTCGGAGATCTTACAAGGCGAAGTTACTTAATTTCATCATAATTTGCTTCTAAATTTGGATTTGATCATAAATTTGAATTAGGGATGGCTTTCGCTGGCTCGCGCAAATCCTGCATTACACCCGATGAAAAGTGCGTACCTGGTAGTGAACTTGCATTTTTTTCAAATTTCAGGCAGCAGCCAAGTTCACAGCGACATCCAAACCTAAATATTTTGAAATAAACTTGTTAGCTAATGTTTAAGAGTTCGAAAGATCGTTTTTAAAACTTGAATATATTTTCTGGGCATCTATATATGGGTACACTTCTATAATGCTTAAAGCATGTAGATTGGGAATCTGCGTAAAAACTTCAAAATTTCATGTATACGCGAAACAACATTCGAGAATGCTCTAATCCTGATAGTGCAACTCGCGCACTTTGCAAATAATCCAAAATAAAACTGGGAGAAACAGTTGCTTTTATTACAATTTTACTATTGCACTGGATTTGTGTCGAACAATAAAACTAGTCTAAATGCTCGCGAGTGGATATCACAAATAGCCCAACAGCCCTATACTCAAAATGCGAAAGAAGCTAAGAAAAAAATTCACAACATGAAAACGTGAATCGGACAAAAAAAAAATTTTATGATAATAAATTCGATACATTATTATTAGTATAAATGCACGAGCAAACAACTTGACTTTATTGCTCGTAATATGTATTTTGGGCTTATTTACAAAGCGCCAAGCTCCAAGCGCACACATACACATCTCCCCTCCCCCCTCACACACACACACACACATACGCAAGAAGTCACTCCAAGTAATCTTTAAACACGCAAATAGCAAAAGAAAATGCTGTCCAAACAAATTTTCGCCACATGTTCATGCACGAAATAAAAAGCTGCTGCTTAGTACGAAAAAAAAAACATAATGGATGTATGTACATAGGTTTTTCAGGGTTGCCACTATCAATATTTATTGCTAACCAAAATTATGAAAAATATCAGCTTTACGTTGTGCTTCCCGATGTTATCATTTAGCGCTAAATGAACTTGTGGTCAGTTTATTATTTAGAGAAAAAAAAGAAAAACCAACAAAAACTGTAGTAGTTTCTAATAGCTTCTATTTCGGAAATCGCAACTCCTTAATAGTTCAATTTATTTCATATATTACAGCTGAAGTAAACCTAAACATTAGATCCATTTTCTGTCATCTCTTGCCAAGAACGAAAAATTGTACTGAAGATTATACAACACCGAAACCGGGCTAGATGTACCTTTTTTCATTTTTATTTGGTCGGAAAATTTTAATTTAGTAATTTCTTTTTTTTTTTTAACTTTTTCCTAAAATTATTAAGTTTTTTTTATGCTATAAAACGAAATGTTTCTGATTACTTAATTCTTGAAAAATATAAATTCGATACTAATCAAATAAATGCCACCAAAATTCAATAGAAAAAATTACACTTGTATCAGCGAAGAACCTATAATTTGCTATAGAATTTTGAGCAGAGGATCATGAAAAAAAATCGCGTTCTTTTTGCTACCCATTATACTGCTGTTTTTGGTATTTAAACCTTACTTCTACCTATGCAGAAATCGAACGAATTTTTGGTCATTTTCAAACCAGAACAAAGAAATATAATAATGTTAAAAGGTTATTATGATTTCGCAATAGAAAAAGATCTTGCTCAAATGAAGAACACTTCCAATAGAATAAGTAAAATAAGTAAATATATAAATTAATTTTACGTTGGAACAAACTATCTCGTATCCTAAAAATTATTCATTTCGAAAGCTTCTAAAGCCAATATAGTAAATATGCGTACCCTATATAATATTTTTTATGAAATCGTGAATTAAGTAAATTTTAATCTAGCTTTTTTCAGCATTCTTTAGTCGTTTTATATTGCCTATTTAATCTTTATTTAAAAAGTTCAGACAACACTAATGAATATCAAGAATTATAAGGCGTAAACTTTAACGGATTATTTAAAATAATGTAATTTTGAAGTAAGTTTTAAGCAAACTTTTTAAATAGAAATTTGAATGATGCCCTTACAATTTAAACGATCTTTTTTGGAAAGATGTCAGTAATAGATTTTACGGGTGGGTCAAAGCTCTACAAGAAGGTTGGTAGCCTTATCTACTCCAAAGACCTCTCACTAAAGATCATCTTCTCACTAATCTTCATGAGCAAAATCATAGCCCATTTCGGGCTGGTCTAAGTCCCAAAATGAGAAGCGACTACTAAACGAATGGGCATATGCCTTCAATTGATGAGTCAGTTAGACCTTGGAAATGTTGAGTTGTTGAGATCGATGGCGAGTCAGTGTTCTCGGCTAAGTTGCACACTCTCGGCTACGGCGGGCATATCTTAGTCAGTGCACACTACACGATGGCGATTCATTTCGTTCCGCGGCACGAGTGATCGAATACAAGGTGGTACCTTTCGCGGATCACTAGTTCTCTCTTTGTCGATTTGACAGCATCCACCCATTCACTGACGAAATAAAAGCATTTTACACAAACAATGCTATGACCACTTTTCATTCATTCTGCCGTCTGGCTGCTTCTTCTCTAGTTATTATTACGTCACTATCAGCCGCTCCATGAAAGACGGAGATACTATACTGACTTCTGCGAAGATTTCTAGTGCGCCAGACACCTTACTGTCAAAATAACGCATGTTTAAAAATAAGCCAGTATATGAGTACTCTGTTGTATTACACAAAACGGATAGTAAAGCCTGATAAGATGTCGTTCATCACTGAGGAATATGTTATTTCTCATACGAAGGAGATAATCATGTAGGGCAAGTACAAACGTATACAATCTTCTTTGTTTTACCAATTTTCTCAAATACAGAATTAACATCACTGTGCCCAATTTAGCGTTTTCTACTAAATATTGCGAACATTTAAAAACTTTGAAAAGAAAGTCACAGTTTCCTACAAATTATCAAAATGAACAGAAAATTACCAAGTAACAGTGTGGGCAACACTGATTTTCAACAGATTGGATATCCTTCTGCAATGTTAATACGAAAGTGGTGATAAAAGTGAAACAAAAATCAAATCAAATATTTATGTATATAGATATATAGAAACACATGCTGTACATTAGGCTGACCACAGCTTATATTGTGAAAAATAAGTATTGAAAATCCATAAATTTCTGGCTCTCAAACCGGAACACACCGAATGCAGCTCGCACACGTTATGCACTCAGTCACGGCGGCCAGTGGAAAAATTAGTTCGAAGTCATTATCAGGCATTCTGAAGATAAGGTTACGTTCTGAGTAAGAAATCTTTTTGGTGAGCAAATGTGAGAGTGTTATTTTAGGAGCCAAATTGCTATCAGTGCAACAGGTGACTCAATTATTGTTTAAAAATCTTCAATGAAAGTATGGCTTTGAAAAACAATATGATGTACTAGATTAGTAGGACTCTCGAATTTTGGAAAAAAGCTAAAAAAAAGCCAACGGTGCTAGAAAAAATGGAAATATTTACAACAAAATGAGAAAGGTCTTTACAAAAAGTTTCCTAAAAATGAACCAGAATTTCAAAATAAAATTCAAAACTTCATATTTGCTTCGGATATCTTAGATATAACGAAAATACAGGAGGATAGAAATTTTGTTTTACTTCAAATAAATAAAGTGCGTTCAGCTAGTATGCCTGGTGGTGATATTTACTGCCGATAAAAGAACGAATGCTTCTTAGAGCACTTAGAAAAATACTAATCCTAAATCCTACAAGAGTGTAATATCGAAAAAGTTAGGAAAATCCTAACAACAGCTGGATTAGACATTTTTAAGAATTTTTGCTTAACTACATTAAATGGTCACCGAGTTCGAGCCGATTATAAAGAATTATTACAATTTTCTTTGCTCTTTATTGGAGAAGATGCATCAAATTTTTCACAAGTTCACAACATCGAAACATCGCATACAAGCTTTATATTGAAGTGTCTACGTTCTTACAAAATTGTTATAATGAGTTTACGAAGCATTTGTATTTTTCTAACCTGCAATGTGGAACATGATATTAGTTTTGTTCACTCCTTTCGTCAAATGACTTTCATCAAAAAGCTCTACTAAATACTTCGACCTCTCCGGAGTTTAAGAAAGCCGTTGTTTCCTGTTATTCTTTTGTGATCTCCACAGCAGATTGAGTTCCTGTAAGTTAAGGTTTTGAATTTATTTTAAATAGAACATATTCCAACTCAATTGTTTGTTTCTTTATTTTCCCCGCTCTACGAAAACCTGGCACCGCGCTTTACCCACAGCTCATCAAGTTTCGTTTTGTGGATCCAATAGTTGCCCTGAAAAACGACCTTATACTTGTTCAATATATGATTGCCGATTTTGATAAAAAAAAAACATATCGAACGCCTTTTTACAAAAAATAAATAAATAAAATCATTTATGGTATGGTTTGAAGAAGCGGTTGGCTTTTAAATTTTATGATGATAAAATTCTCTCATATATTAAGAAGAAATAGTAACGAGTTATCACTACAATACAAGATATACTTCTATACTTGGAAGCAATAATATAAACATTCTTTGCCGGCTTAGGAATCGAAGCAAGTTTTTTGAGATAGGATCCTTCCGCCTGACAAGAAAGAGAAGATTAAATAAAATATAAGGAATAAAAACGAGTCTTTTTCTAAGAGAGCATTGAAATCGAGCACAGACATCCAACGATCACTGACTTTTAATGAAGAAGATAAACAATACTTACTAATAGTTGTTGAGGACCTCCGAAAAATGTACCAATCTTTCATCCATCTCTCATTGAATAGATGATCCAATTTGTTGTCTATTGAAAATTATATTACTTTATATTAATACACACAGGAATATAATAAATGTTTTGTTTTTAATATAGTGGCTTATTTTGGCTACTCTTGACAGTTGGCTAGTATTTTTGACTGATGATGTTATATACTATTTTTAAAGATAATTTTGTATAGAATTCGATTAAAATTTGCAAAGAAGAGAAAATATAAATTTTGAAACAAAAAATTGTTGGATATATAAAAAATACTCACAGGTTATGATTTTTTAAAACTCGAGCAGTTAGGGTTTTCAAAAACCAAACTTGCGGCCAGTCTAATGTACATATATGTATACATACAAATTCATAACTATACCTTTTACGGTCATACATAGTCTACGCATAGTAGCAACATGTTTGCTAGCCATAAAAGTGGGTGCAATTTAGATGGAATGAAAGAAGGGCATTGAAACCATGAGTATTACTCGTGTGAAGGCACAATCTTTTGTAAGTTAGTATATACACATGTATATACACATTTATATATAGCTTCCCAGTATATAAGCCAAATTATTAGTAAAATAATATGAAATAACTTTTCGTTTTTTTGTAACTTTTATTCTTGCTAGTACAGCTTCATATGTACACAAATATCTACAAATATCTAGCAACAGTTTTCCATTTTGCTCAATATTAATACAAATGTACAATAAACACATACATACTTATCTATATATGGCCACTTTTCAATTAACAAACCATACTTACTCTCCTAAACAACACAGTTAGTTATTCTCGTACATGTGTGCCCTAATAAACAATTCATTTTATTATGTTTACAAAAATATTATTAACACCAATGAGCAGCACTTTTCAAGTTAACAAAAGCAAGCAATAACAATTTTGTTGGCCCATTGGCTGTGTGGTGGCAGAAGTGTCGCGCAATAAAAACAAAACCAAAAACAAAAACATTGTTGGAGTAAATTTTTGTAATAGCTTTGACTTGGCAATTACCGCTGTTGCTATTGGTTTCCGACACACCAGCTGTTTGTGAAGGAATTGGCGTTAGAAATTGGTTGCAAAAGTCAGTAGTAAAAATTCTAAAGAACTAAGCGTAATTAAATTCCAAATGAAATGGAAGCCAGTTCACACAAAAAAAAACACGAGGGTGTGTTAATGTGTGGGTGAAAGGCATAATTGCAAACCGGTGCTAATTAGTGAAAAAGTGTGAGCATTGTTTTGAAATATTTATGAAAAAAGTGCTTTTGAAAATGTAGCACTCATTTAATAAGTGGAGAAAATTTAGTGCTGCCTTTTATTAAAAAAAGTTGCTATTTTCCAAATGCATCATAAAGCTTGGTATATCTTCTATGTATTCCAATATAATATTTTGACTCAAATCCATATAAGTGTCGAGTTACCGATTGGCAAAATGTAGACCACGAAATAGTTGACATCAAAGAATATTGTTATTTTAAGAAAGGGCTTAAGAAATAATAAGTAACTTTAAGATAGGGTACCAATTAGATGAATTAGATTTGCGTAAAAAAGTCGAATCTTCATAAGATCTTCGAAATTAGCGACGTTCAAGTTATTCGGGTCGAATTTAACCAAAGCAATTTCTGCTATAGAAACAAACTTTTCAGAATAATGCAGTTTTATTTATTTTTTGATTTTTAACATATTTGTGATCGACTGGCTTTTGTTGTACTTTTTTCGGTGGGTGGAAAAACAGTTTTCGGTTCAACCATTTTTAACACACACAACTAAAATAAAAGCATTATACGCTTACATGTCCCTCATATTGCCAAATACAACTTGAAGCCGTCGATTTGCATTTTTTTTTTGAAAGTAGAACAAGACACAACTTTATCTACAATGTATCTACATCATCTTTCCAATTGTTATAATAATATTATTACTTATGGTTTTTTGGCTTTGCGATTACTTCTGAGCTATGATGCAAAGTACTAAGTAGAAGCACAAGTTTGCTGTTTTTCGGGATGTAGGTAGGTTTTCCTTTAGTTGCTAATAACTCTAATGGTAACTAGGGTTAGTTTTTTGGAATGATTTCTGTAGTTTTTTTTTCATTGTGTTGAATATTCTAAGCCTAACTTCTAACAGCATCCCAAAAAACCCAAAATTTGATACCATATTTTGCTGGATTTGATGGTTGTATTGTTACAATGTGCATTTTCCTCTAAATGCTATCAGTTGCTCATCGATCTTTACATCTTGGGAAGGATTGCAAAGCAGTTTGGGGAATAAGTCAACCCACTGATTCCGTAATTCGTGAATTGGTGCAAACTTGTCTACCATTCGTCGCTCGCTTCGAGTGTATCTATTGTCAAACCTTATTAATTTGGAGAAGGCTTTAAATCTTTTCAATGACATCCCATCAACTTTCGGTGATTTGATTATGTCACCGATATACTCCAACTATGGGAAAAATAATTGAACTCATTAGATGTCTTCCTTCATACTTCTTTTATTGTAATAATTACAGAAATAAAAACAATCAGAAAAATCGTTAATGAAATTATTTATCAAACCAGTCCGCTTAGAAATACAAAAATAGTTTGTGGTTTTTCGGGTCAAATTTGACCCGAAAACCTTGGGCGTAAAAAAATGTATAACTAAAAAAGTCGTAAATGTGCGAGCTCCGAATAATTAATACCCATTTATTTTCTAAAATAAATAAAATTCATCAAATACCAAAAATATGAACCCCATGATTTCCCGGAAAAAACGATTTTCTTCCTCAAATGGGTCACATGTGGCCCGACAAACTTATGAAGTTTAAAAAGCTCGTAAAGTTTGCCACTTTTAATTAGTTATATGAAAACTAAGAGAACAAATATGCTCACTATTCTAAGCGATGCTTTCGTAAATTGTACAACTGAACTGGAACAAGAAATTTTTTTCTCTATGTACTCAAGTGTTCTAGAAATTCTAAACAATTATATGAGGATCCCAAAATTACATTCAGATTGATGGGCGAAAAATCTGTAAAACCTTCTTTTATGAATCAGTAATATTTAATTCCTTAAGGCTAAGAATGCAGCACTTAAGAAAAAAAAATCATAAAAAATAGGCTTAAGATATTAAAAAAGAAATTTACTTTTATCAAATTTCCTTAAACAACCTAGCCGCTCTCAGGGAATAAATGTTCGCATATTTATGTTATCAATGGAGAGCGACCGAACTTCGGCTACGGCTTCGGCATTGGTCATATTCGACCAATAAGTAATAGTATAAAATTTTTATAAAATTTTACTTGTAATAGTTTCTTCCTGAAAAAAAATCAACAAAAACTTTTCGACTTTGCAGTAATAATATTGAAAGAAATTATTTATTCCTAAAAATACCCTTTCCTCAATAAACATCTGCTACCAATTTTTGTCAATTTTTTTAATGCTTTTTAAACCCCATATTTTCTGTTGAATTATTATTTTGTAAATGTCACCATTTAAAATATAAGTATGTATGTTTGTGTCAAAGACTGAAATGGACGGGATTTAAACTAATAAAAGCACCATTTATAATATCAGTAAAAAGAATCTAAAATTTTTGGAAATACCTTGATTATTCAATATATTAGAAATTGAAAATGTTCGGTTCATCTTCATTCGAAGTTGGGAGCTTTTGCAACGGAAATAATAAAAATATATATATCTTAACAAATTTCTAGAGAGCGAGAAACTAGGCTTATATTGAAAATCAGTTTAATAAATAAATGGTAATCAACTAACCAATAATGTCAAAGTTGTATACAACGAATTCAGAATTATTTATATGCATAGCACTAGCTAAAAAAGGCATATAATTTAAATTTAAATTTAATAAGTTCACTTCTCTCAGCCAAATAAATTTTATCTTCTTAGAAAAATGCAATATTTGACTTTTGGTAACTTACCGAATCCACTTCACCAACTTATTCAATTCGATATTTTTGAACCTTATTGAATGCATACTGAAGAAAGTACTTATATTTATTTATTCAAAAAATAGTTACTTACTCAAGATACTTGGCGTAAACGGGCTAACTTGAAAACTTGCAGCAACTTAAGAGCGCATTGTTATTGCCATTCGTTTGCTTACTTGCCATTTTCTTTGTCTACCAACAATTTGATGGAAAAGCAAACATTTTTTTGCTATTTCAATTTCACTATGTACTTTTCGACAGTTGCCTTTGTCAATGCGGAGCAGGAGAAACTTGGCAAAGCTTTGGCAGTGACTTCACCCAACGCAACAAAAGAAGGCGCATCGAGGCTTTAGCGGAAATTTGATTTTAGTTAATTATGGGGGGATTCCCCGAATACTAATAAAATGAGTTGAATGGTACTATGGAGGTGTTCTTTTGTAACTATTTTCTGTGCTCTATTAGCATTTTGAAGCTCAGTTCGCAGGTTTAACTCATAGAGTACGCGGCTTTCGGATAGTCGAGAAAAAGCTTGCCTAAGAAAATACAGTTGACTGTGTCTGAAAAGGCTGTAATTTTTATATTGGTTGAACGAAAAGTGTCTTTTCGTAAAATAGTAGCAGATTTACAACCCAGTGGAGCTTCAGTGTGTCGTTTAAAAAAAAAACAAATACCATAGAACTTGTCAACTGGAGAGGAAAGAAGGATCATCCTGCAAAAGATGCACAAATCCGATATTAAACCAGGGTATTTTGAGAGCAAGCCTTCAAAACCATTTCAAAAATGCAGCATGCAAAAAATCCACGACTAACCGCTAATTAAAGAGCAGCGGTTCAACTGGGCCAAATGTTAAGTAAAATGAAATCAATCTGAATAGACACGTGCCATATTTTCTGATGAGTTCGTCATAGACGAGTTGAACGATTTACATAGAATTGCATAGTTCTTACTGTAAAGCATTCTCCCTATATCATGGTCAAAATACACACCGGAGTTCCTAATTATAATAGAGAACTATAGGAAATGCCAAAATGTACGAATCTATTCTACTCAATGGGATTCTACCCATCTTGGAGTTCTTAATATAAAAGGAACCATGAAGAAGATTTGGCGCCCTGTAACAAATTGCAAGTTTTATCATGAAGAAGAATTTGGGACATTCTGTCACTAAATTGGGCAAGAAATAGCGCGTATCTCAAACCAACAGAATACGTTTGGGCTAATTTGGGCGCTAATATTCGCAAAAGTAAATGGTGGAACTACGAAAAACCATAGAAACAGTGCGGTATGAGGAAATTACGCCTGAATATTTAAAAGATTTGTAGGATACTATGTTCAAGAGAAAGTGCAGAGTGTAAAAGACTTACAGGTTGACCCAAGATAGTATTAAACAATAGAGGAAAAATAAATATTTCAAAATTTAGTCACCTTTTGTATCAGAGAACGCAAACAAATAGGAGAAAACGTTTCCCAACCGTTCAGTTTCGCTCACGCAAGTTAAAGAAACACAATCGATTCAAATCACTCGGAAAAATTTTGTGAGCAGTAACTTTACTCTGATATTTGTTAAGGCAAATAAAACAATTGAATACAGAAAAATTGGAAACAAACGAAACATAAAGTTAGTGCTCACGACACAAAGCGAAACTTTTCGTTTACCAATCAAAATATAAAAAAAATTTTGAAACTTTTGAGAGAAAATTGACGGTGTGTGTATGAATATTTTTTGGAGGAATAATTCGTTGTTATGTTTATCGTGTTTTTTTTGTGGGTTTTGCTCATAATGAGTTTTTTTTTTTTCAATAAACGAAATGTCGGAAGTATGAAAGAGAACAAACAATTCGAGTGAAGGTCAAGCAGAGCGACGACAAATTAGTGTGTAATTTAATATGTGAAGTTTTACTGGTATATTTTTGTTTATTTTGATGTTGTTGCAGTTTATAATGTGATTGAAAATTGCAGACTCCCTGATGATGCCGCGCAAAAGGCGCCGCAACGCGTAGGAGAAAAAAAGAACCTTTTAGTTTGCTTTTAGACTAGTCTCGACCGGTTCTAAAAAAAATATAAACCATTCGTTTGGTTTGTATTCACTTGCTATTGAAACGATTCGTGTATTGTTAGTGTTCGGGAGCAGTAAGATAAAAACACCACAATTTTGTCGTACTTGTTGTGAGAATAGCGTAGTGATACGTTCGGTTTGTTTTCCTTCTCTGTTTTGTATAATTGAAGTGACAGCATTTATTTACAAGAACCAAAAAAAAATAATAATTTGCATTTCCAATTTGTCAAATTTGTCAAATTTATCGATTTTTTTTCGAATGGAAAAAAGCTGCAAAAGAACAAAAAAACTCTGCTGTATTTTTCAAACTAAACAGAAGAAGAAATACTCGTAGTTACAATACATTATACTTAAATTTTTGAGCTGCCAATTTTATTAAGTTAAATTAGAAAACAAATTTCCATCAAAATTTTCAGAATTGTGTTAAGCATTTTGGGGTTATGAAGTTTAAAACTTCGAATCGAATTGAAAAAAACCGTGAATACGGTGTTTTTGTTCCGCTGGGTGTACGCATTATATCTAAGAAATATTCTTACTATAAGTATAACTATATGTACAGTAACTAAATATATTTTAAAAACTTTTCCTGCCATATTGCAACTTTAAAGCTAGGATTATTTTCAATATGGAACTGCTTTTATTTATTTGCATATAGTACATATATACATGAAACCTTAACGCTATGCATTTGTTTGTGTATGCAGTCATCTGCTTTCCTTTATAATCTGTCTGAGTATATAAATTTATTTCTTTGGCCTCTCTCGCTCTCAGTGCCATATTGCTCTACGGTGAAGTGCGGATTTTCGATTATCCCTAAGTATTAGCGTTGATATTTGTTCAGCTAAGCTGCAATAAGTATTCGTTCCTGTCAATGAAGTGCTGGAAAATAGCGAGCTGTAAATGAATGAAACTTGAAAGCAAAGCATTTGCGGGTTTGTTGCTTAAATATGTATGTAAAGAGTGATGCGGCATTTTATATGAATAAAGTTTAATTTGTAAAATACCCGCTTGGTCCCAGTGCGTTTTGCAGCTACACAAGAGCGCAAACTGTTTTTTTTTCTTCCTTTTTTGTTACTAACTAGCTAATCGTGCGCCGCTACTCTTTACAAAAAATATAAAAAAACCAGAAGACACAAATACCGGCACTGTACTTTGATAACGTTGAAAGAATAAAATTTTATTCAAAATAAAATGGTTTTCTTCCAAATATAACACTAACACCACATAGCGAAGCAAATAATATCAAATTAGTGCAGTTTATTTTGCCTAAGTTACCTAAGTTTATACTTCTTAAACGAGGAGCTTTTCGGGGTACCTCTGACTACCAGTTGGTAACTTTT
Source organism: Anomoia purmunda (assembly GCA_951828415.1). Lineage (NCBI taxonomy): Eukaryota > Metazoa > Arthropoda > Insecta > Diptera > Tephritidae > Anomoia > Anomoia purmunda. Next base: position 33,001,975 of record OX639996.1, read on the forward strand.
GAGCGGATTATCCACCCACAGTTCTCTTTGATTATGGCGGTGCTGACAGAACACTTTCCAACCGGAACCCATGCGGTGCGCCTCAATATCTGCACTAACCCATACTGTGGTAGCTGTTTTGGAGGATGAGGAGGTGGAATCATATCAGAACTTTTTACTCAGCTGCCCTGCCTTCGGGAAACTAAAACTCAAGTATCTGGTATCGCACCTTATCTACTCTCATATCGGCAGTCAAGATTGGCCGGCTCCATAGATAAATAATGTGATATCACAATGGACCCCAGAGGATCCATGTTACCTCCGAAGACGGTAACCCTGACAGATACGGATCAAATCTGAAGAAGATGAGAAATATCTCATCTTCGGCAACACCTATTCGAATTTCTTTCACATTGATATTCGGGACTTTAGAAAATTTGTATTCTATGAATTTGAACTGAAATCAGCTTTTCTAAGTTTTCGTTCTTCGATTATATCAGCAAGCAATCATTTTCAATCATTTTTTTTCGTTAAAGCAGGCGAGACTTATGTCTCGGGAGAAGTCTAAATCGTCGATCTAGCGGTATTTATTTCATATACTCAAGCAAAAGAGCGCCACATAATTTTTTTTTTCATTCGTACAAAGCACAATTGCTGAAACATGATACATACTTTTTTTTAAATGAAATCTTTGATTAAAAATAAATAACCTTCTGATTCACTACTTTTTTTAATTAATTTTTTTTTTTGTTTTTTTTAGTTATAGAATTGTTTCTTCAAAGCAAAAGATTTTTTTTGGTAGTAATTCATTTCGTGTGCAATATTTTCGTTTGAAAGCCGGCAAAAATGGAAAATTAGTAGCTTACTTTGGACATTTACGATTGTAATGAACCAAATTAATAAAAAAAAAAGTTATCTTCAGTACAGTTGAATTCGGATTATCTCATTTCTAAACAATCATATTCCTATGAGAGAAAATTAGGTCCCTCTTTGCATTAAAATATTAACAAATACTTGGTTCAAATTATTTTGTGTATGTAGTTTATATGTTGATTAATAATAATGTGTCAATAGCGTTTTGGAAAATTTGGCAAATATTTTTGCTGCAATTTTCAAATCTAAAGTAATCACATAGTACGTATACTAAGAAAAATTCATATTTTTCACTAATATAAAGAAACAATCGTTTTTAAAATAACTGAATCGAGTTTCACTGTTTCCACATCTGATTTTTAAAAATTGTTGATTAAAAAAAATATTCCGTTCTTCATTCGTCTCTAGCGAACTCTGAAATTTGAAGGTTGTTTTGGCACGCGCAGGATCCTAAGGTCGAGGGGCCTTCTTACTGGATATTCTTAAGAAATGTGGGACCGGCTTAATAGCAGAATGCAACCCTGCAATCAAAACCTGATACTGAACGAACTGAACCCACGCGTACAATGAATGGGACACGAATCAACTGGACAGTGGCCAGTTCCAGTCTCCTGCCTAAGGATGAAATGCCCAGATTTCCGCGTTATCTTTATACGAGTAAGGGGCAAATTTGTCATTTATTTGTAGGAACGGTCATGTTACCTTCGAGAAGTGAAACATTGTTTGAAGATATCTACTTTTCCTTATACACTGGCCTTGAGCTCACAAATTAATATTATCGTTTAATAAAAAACAGGCCGAAAAATAATATACATATGGATATTTACTTTCGTTAAACTGATTTTTCAAATGCTAAGCCATCATTTTTGTATTCCTGTAATCTACTTATGTACTTAGAGACAGTGAAAAAATTTTAAACAGTTAGGTTTGGTAGCCCAAAACAGAAAGATTTTCCAATAGTACTAGAATACAGAAGAAAAAGGTCATCCCATTTAGTTTTTCCGATTTTATAGCTACTTATGAAATTAATTTCAGTCACACTTAAAAGAAAGAAATAAAACGACTCTTTCGTGAGAGCTAATTTGCTAAAATATTCCACTTTTCAAACAGGTGGCAACCCTTAACCCAAAATTTAAGTACGAACCATCTCCTTACCAAGAAAAATCTATTTGTTGTCCATGTTTTAATATTTTATATAAATCGCGTATAATTTAACTGACCTATCAATCAGGTGGCAACCCTTTACAAAATGAAGCTGCCTGTAAACATTATCCTCGTCGAGGCGAAACAATTGACAATGGTAATATATAACTTGAGTGTAATGTAATTTAGTTTGATTTTTCAAACAGGTGGCAACCCTCATAAAAGTGAGCTGTGCATCTTCTTTCCACGACGAGCCACTTAATACCCATAATTTAATATTTCTTATAACTTGTATTTATTTTAATAGAATTTTACTTTTAAAATAGATGGCAACTCTCTTCCAAGCATAAATTTTGCTTTACGACCTATTCTCTTAATTAAATATCCACCTAGCCCTTTTGGGGGAGTTCGACCATGAGATTTACATATATGTATATAAAATTTTGCTCGAATTTCCACTCGCCTACGTTAATTTTTCCTATATATGTATTTATTGTTATTGATATTTGGAAAGCTATCGTTTGCGTTTTTCTTTAGTGGATACCTTTAACGATTGTGCTTTCGATTTATTCATTAAATTATTACCTTCCCTTTATGGATCGATGCCGATGTAAGCATTTTTATTTTTCATATAAAAAATGTATTTCGAGTAGATAAAAATTTAAAATTCCTATCTATACGTAGTCACCAAAAGAATTTTGCTTTACACAGTTCGTTTCAATTACTTACTTAGTTTGCTTTCAGATTTAGTTTGAAGTGATAATAAGTCTGTCTGCTTTCCTGGCAAGAGAGAACTTGTGCTTTAATCTGTCTTAATAACCAGAGGCATAACAAAAAACATTTGTGGCTTAACATTACCAAGAATTTCGTTGCACAGCAACGAATTTCCATTTTATAGCCGCAAGCTACGCAATTGCAATAGAAATACCTGAGGGAATTACATCAACTACATTGGCAAATTTTTGCAGATCTAAGTAAATCCATTTATGGAACACAGCTGCATAGAGGTTGGTTTTGCCTGACGTTCTCAATCGCAATTCTAGATTTATTTGCTACTCTATGGCCAATAGGAAAATGTCGGTATGATAAAGTTCAAATTTCAAGTGGCTAAATATTACCGTTATTTTTTTTTTTAATTTAATGCATGAAAAAATCGTCAAAATAATTATCAAAAACTAACGATTTTTTTTTTGACTTTTTGAAGCTTCAGTTTTGTAATACTAAAATTGAATTAGCTACAAATGGCATATCAGAAATGTTTTTAAAAATTCTGAATAAAAATTGATGCCCAAATTTTTTTTGAAATTTTGTACGAAATTTATAATTATGACTTGTATTGACTATATTACATATTGAACTAGCTTATTTATAAAAATTTCGTGTCAGGGTGTTTATGGTCGAACTCCTCCGAAACGGCTCGAACGATTTTTATGAAATTTTGTATGTATGTTTGGTAGATATGAAAATAGGTCGCATAGAATATTTAATGCATGGGAAAGGATTGTCACTTTTTTGAAAAATCAAATTTAATTAAATTATACATAACTTGTATGTATGATATATTAAAACATCTATTTTAAATGGTTCGTTTCGGACTAACTTTAATTAGGGTTGCCACCTGTTTGGAAAGTCCAATTAAATTAAAATATTTGCAACAAATGTTAAACTATGTTTATCACTCTGTTCGTCTCAGCGAGGAGAAGGCTCTTACTTATATTTTGGAGGTGGGTGCCACCTGTTTGAAATGTCAAATTTTATTAAATCATACACAAAAGTATAAAATATTAAAATATGATTTCCAAACGGTTTGCATCGCCTAGCAAAAGGTTTACAGCTAGCTATATTTTAAAAAGAGGGTTACCACCTGCTTGGAAAGTCGATGTAATTGAATGGTTCTAGAGTTAGTATATAAACTATTAAAATATGGGTGTCAAACGGTTCGTCTCTTCAAGAAGTTTTAAGTTTAAATTAAAGATAATTTAAGGGGCTTGTCACCTGTGTGATAAGCCGAATTGAACTAAATTATATACATGTTATATGGAATATGAGAATATGGATGCAGAACTGTTCAATTCGCTGTGGGGAAGGCCTATAGCATATTGAGAGGGTTGCCACCTGTTTGAAAATTCTAAGTAAATTAAAGATGTTTGAAATGTGCAGTAAAACATAGGTATCAAACCATTAGTGTCGCTACGAGAGAGTTTAAAGATATATTTTAAAAAGCGTTGCCACCTTTTTAAAAAGTCAAGCTTAATGAAATTATACACAATTGCACTATATATTAAAATATAAGTGCCGAATTGTTCGTTTCGCCGTGGACAATGTGCATACTTACATATATATTTTAAGGGTTGCCACCTATTATATGTGAGAAACCAGAAGCGCGTTTTCTGGTCATAGCTGCAAAGGGCAATTAATAAATAAATAAAGACGGGACAACGTCTGCTTGTTTTTTCTAGTAGTTTTATTAAATAAAAAAAAATAAAAATAAATAAAGGAAAAAATTCATATGAGAAACTGTGTTAATATTTAAAAAGAAAACCATACCGTACTCAGACTTGTGCAAATGGGTGCACACTGTATATAAGTTAAAACGAGAGTACCAATATTCAACAAACTTTTCTCGTATTGGCGCATTTTTTTTTTTTTTTTTTTTAAATAATATACGACTAAACTTTTTCCTACCGGTTAGCGCAAACTTTCAACAACTCACCTGCCCATGCATACTTTCAACTCAAAACTCCTTAAGGAAATCCAAAATGTATGTTACATTACAACACAATTTCCAATTCTCTGAATGCATTACAACTACATGCAAATAAACTATTTTGTGGGCAAAAACTTTTACAAAGTAACCAAACTACGACGAGCGCATTCGTCTTTGGTGAAAACCGCAGAAAACACTCAATTCAACTCACTCAACTATTTACTATACAAACTTAAGCACAAAATTGAGTGAGTCAATATAAATTTACTATGTTATGCATCAAAGAAATGTTGCACATACGACGAATACTTGGTGCACAGAATGCACATGTGCAGTATATTATTGCTGATTGTGCATGTGTGACAGAAATAAATTGAGTAGCATCTTCTGAGAGATCGAAAATGCTGTTTGCCCAAATCAATCAATCAAGTATTTACATACGTACACATGTGAGATATAGATACCAAATTATGTTTTCACTAAAGTATGGGTGTATTTACGTTTGTGTTCTGGGAAATCGTTTGATTTGCATTTTGGAGAATTTGCACCAAATCAGTAAAACGATAATATTTAATTAAGTATGTGCACGTGTGCATATTTGTGCAAATAAGAGAATATGCGCGTCAGGTAGTTTTGGTAATTACTAATTTAGTTTGCATACTTGAGAATTTAAAGTTATTTCGATAAGCAAACAGCAAGCCACATATTTACTTATTTATATTTAATCATACCTATCGCTAATTTTCTGGAATTTTGTGATACATATGTGAAACAATTACTAAACTCGGTAAAGCGTATCTAAAATAATTGACTTTAAGGTGGAACAAAGATAAATAAAAATCGTCTAATAAGTTGCTGTTATTCGACAAGACCGTATACTTATACATTGTAGATTCTAGACCATAGACGGTAAGGAAATCGCTCTCCATAATCCAACAACTGAAATGCGTATGTATAACGGGAGCAATGCGTACCTGTCCGACGGAGATATTGGAACTGGTTCTGGACCTAATGGGACCCTTTCCAACATAGCTAGTTAAGGTTATGCGAACGGTAAGATCATATCGTCCAAAAACATGGAGTTGCTCAGTACCCGGTTCCCACGTGCTCAGTTCCTCAGATATGAGATCATTAAGGTAACTAAATTTGAAAGAAGATTTAAAATCGAACTACGGAACAAAGCTTTATGGAGGACAGCCTCACTGCAATGAGCAGCTAGTAATTTCGAGTGGCAACCAAGCAGCACTCAAAGCCCTATCATCATATGAGATCAGATCTTCATAGGTGCTTGAGTGTATAAAAAACTCTCAAGCAACCCACAATCACATCCAACTCCGCTGTGCTCGGGGTCACAAGAGCATAGAAGGTAACGAGGAGGCCGATAGATTAGCTAGAGATGCGGCGGTAAAAATACCCATAGGACCCGAGCCCTATCTGGACCAACATAACATTAGGGAGGTGCTTAGGAAAGGGGAACAAATTTAAAGGAAAGGGCACTGGCAGCAGATGACGGGCTTACGCCAGGCGAAATGTCTACTGGAAGGGTAAAATTGTAAACGTTCGAAGCAGTTTATCGACCTCTCTAAGAATAGCTTGAGGATACCTACAGGCTTTTTTATAGGCCACTGCAAACCGCGAAGACATCTGCACAGGCTCGGAATATGGTCCAACAAGTTGTTTTGCTTATGTGACTTGGCGCCGGAGACCTCAATGTACCTGTTCTTTGAGTGTTAAGCCATTTCGAGGAGACGGCAGAGGTATTTGGGCTCATAAAGCTACGAAGAGGAACTCGTACGCTTGCTGGCACCAACCATCACATAAGACTTCCTAAGAGCGTTAGCTGCTAGCCTCAGACTAGGTATTACAAAAAACGGAGTGCACAATGGGACACAAGGTCGAAGTGTAATACCATTATGATCATTGCCCTTTGTTGATATTTTACATTTGTATTATTATTATAGGCTACAAAGTGAAACGACAGGGTTTCATCTATTCGGAATTGCCATTTTCTTTTAAACCCTTAGATTTTTGATATATTTTAGCACCACTTGGGGTTTATTGTTTTATAAGTTATATGGTTGGGCGATGATACCTCCTAGATGACAAAAGGAAGAACAATTGCAGAGAACATGTTCTGAGCTTTTCAATTTCATTCCACAAAATCGACAAACGGCGGTATACGATAGACCTCATTTTTTCTTGAGGTATCTCGGATTGCAATGACCTGTAAAATACCCAGTAACAATTCCTAAGTTCACTCTATATAGTGCAAGTAACTTTCTCGATATGTCAATTGAGGGAATGAGGAGTTGCTTCGCTTTAAGAGCCGCTTGACTGTCAGAAAGGATATATATATATATATATATATATTTGATATCTTTTATTTTCCTGCGCAGATATTCTCTAGCACAGATTTCTATGCTATACATTTTTGCCTTGAATATAGATGGGCATCCAATCATGGGTAAGAGTTTTTTATATTTGCGGCCATATATTCTCGCCCCTGTTCTACCATTATCCAATTTTGCTATCCATAAACCAGATCTGGGACCAAAGTTTGAATTTGATGAATTTTGTTATATTACACGGGGTATGATTACTAATATCTGTGAACATTTCACAAAACAACTCAGCTATAATTTTTCAATTTTATAGAAGAGTGAAAAACTGATTTGCTTGAGTATAACAGATTTTGTATGAGACTTTTGAGAAAAGTAGAATCATCACATTGTTGAACAATCTCAAGCACCAGTTTTGCGTTTACATTTTCTTTAACAGTTTCTGTTTAAATAAATTTTAAAACAATTAAGTGTTTTTTATACGCTGAATTTATATCCAATAAAAACTTTTGTCAAAATTACGTTCAACACAATTTTTTACTAAAAGTAGTTTACAACTTGATTTGTCAAAACCAGGTCCGTAATGGGTTGAACTGTTATTAAGAAATTTACTTCTTAATCGTTATTTGTTAAGTTTTATGTTTTGCTTAGAAAATAAAACTTACTGTGTGTGAAAACCTCTACAAATTAAGTTTTTTTTTCTGAGCGATAAATAAAACTCAAGAAATAAAGAGTAAAACTGATTTGTAATCGACAATATTAATAGTTATTTGAGCTCAAGGCCGATATAAAGAAATTTGATGAGATGATTTTATAAATTAGGCCCAAAATTATTAATTTCAATAAAACCAAAAAAAATTTAATAAAATCAATGTCGGTGAGGGTAGTCCTTGTTGCAAGGAGTGTTTTGCTTTAATCCTAATAAAGGTGACATTTCCCGTTTCGCGTGGTTTTTTGAGTTGAAATTTGAACAATAATCGTTGTTTGCGGTACGCGGTCAAAAGCAAACTTGGAAAAAATAGATTGCCTTAATTTAACTTAAGTTCTTTTGTCAAATGGAAGGTGCACTTTTCTTTTAAATAATTTTCTAATATTTACATTATCCGGCGTGAGTTCTTGTAATTAATGTAAAAGAAAAAAATAAAATAAAATTGACCTTGAATTTAAACATACAGACTTTATTAAGAGGCTTGAGCCTAGACTGCAACTCTACCATATTGATTGAATTATGACAAAATACCAAAGTTGAGAAGGAATGACTGAAACGCTTTCCAAAACTAAATTAAGAGCAATAATCACTTCAATTAAGTTTAAAAAAAAACTAATTACCAACTGAGTGTAGCAAAACTCTGAACTCATGCAAAAAAAAAATCCAACTAAAGTCACAACAGTCTACCTATATTTATTTGTGCCATTAAGTACAGACATTCAATATATTTGATGCGAATATTGCCAACTCAGCGATACAAAAGCGCAGATAAGAAAGATCGAAAAAAAAAACAAAGCAATTCGCCTACCAAAGGAAGTCAGTGATATAGCAAAGTGCCAAGTAACGGCACTTGTTTCCGTTGCTATCAAAAGAAACAAAAAAAACAACAAGTAAAAATTCAAAAACAATGAACAACAGCCGAACCGTCAGTGACAAAAATCGATTGAAAATACTGAAAATGCGCACACCTACGTGCCTGACTAGAAGCAACTGCTCCTCCTTAGTCAGTGTATCAAAATGAGCTTAGTTGTGTAGTGTAGTGTAGTGTAGCGTTGAAAATGCCAGAACAACTACAACACAAACACAAACGACGATTGCTCTAGCTCTAACAATGCAACGTTAAGACAAAAGCAGCTTTTGGGCATACAAACGCTGCTTACGATCGATCAGCATTGTACTATTGATTTCACAGCTACTCCATTTCAATAGCCACCGCCAACCAGCCCGCCAGCCCGCCAGCCCGCCACCAGTATGTCACATATTCAGCTAACATATAGTAAGTGCAATGGAACGTATGCGTTTGGCTAAAGGAAAGCTCCGCGCCAACATTTATATCACTATCAATATATCTACATAGCAACGAGTATGCATGTGTGTGTGTATTTGGGTGTGTTTGTGTGCATCTAATAGAAGAACGCTTTGTCTGTTAGATGAATAGCTTAGCTGGTAGCTGCTGGTATGCGCTTCGAATTCAAATTGAATCGAGTGGTGGAGCAAACATCGCTTTGATTTCTGTTCAGCGTGTTCTAAACAAAAAAAAAACAAAGAATAGTGAGATTGAAAGAATAGTTGCAGCCACTGCTCTTCAATTGCATTTATGTACCTTTGTTGGTCATTATTGTATTGAGTATACAGCTTGCCTGGTATTTTTGTATGCTAAAGATGGAGAAAATAACAGAAAAAAGGCAATGCAAGATATTGGAAAAAAGAAATCAGAAATAATGCGTTATTGTTTATCTTTTTGTAAGTTATGTAGGAAGTTGTTCTTGGAATAATGGTTCCTTTTGCTTTAAATCTATTAAGGAGTAATATTTTTTTTCTATCATTTAAAACAATAAATTCCATTGCGCATAAAATACGGTTTGCAGCATACGTGACAATGGTCTTGATATGGACATTGAATTTAAACAAATATACAAACTGAAAATTCATTGAGCGACTAGTGGTGGCTAACTATCGATAGCAAACTCCATGTATAGTTACCGATAATTTATCTCGAACTACCGACTTTTTAAATTATTTCCTTATAATAATTAAGACCCAAATCGGCGCACAGTTCAAAAAATGAGCATATTAGTGTTCTACTAATAACTCAGCCTCTTAAAAAATTGGTTTAGGGACTAGCTTTTTTTTACAAAAATATCAGACTCAAAATATAAAAATTACAGTAGTTTACAAATATTATAAAAATGTTGTGTATACTAATTTTGGATCGCTGAACACGTAAATGAGTTTCATTCACTTTTTCAAAATATAGGCAAATTCTCTGTTTTCGCGGTGAGTTTGCAGTTATTGCCATAAAACTCCAGAATAGCAAATAAATTTATTCTCCTATAAATACCGTTCTAAATGTACTTTATGCTCTTCTTCCCGTTAATATTTTATACGAGTAAACCGGAATAACAGCTTTTGAGTTACAGGCGTTTAAATGCAACAGATAAGCACACTTTCGAGCTTTTTCAATAACTGTTCATTTTAGTTAAAATTTTAGGTGCTTCCATGGTAAAGCAAATAGTAAAAATTTGTTTTTCAATTTTTTGTGATGTAATTTGTTTGTTTTCCATGTTCTTTATTTTAGTCGTAGGCATGTACGTCTGGCATTTGAACAAATATACAATATTTAAAAAAATGTAAATGTAAAATGCAATAATAAGTTGTAATGAGTCACCTCGATTATGCTCATGGAGGTATTCATGCAAACCCTAGATGGGTAATATATTGCGGAAGTATAAACCAAAGTTTGTGTGCCTTTCTACGCGAGATAGCACTAAGTTAACTAAGAGATAGACTAGAACGAAGACTTCTGACAGAGGAAGCATATAGGAAAGAACAGTAGACGCTAACTGAACAGAACGCAAAATGACACCGAAGATATGGCACAATGGCGAAACCGAAACCTTGACAAGGGACGACGGAGAATCGTTCCAATACACACCAACTTTTTGCATTGTCAGAAAAAGAGATGATAAAATAGTAATCATTAAAATAACTCTATAATCCCTATGCACGTGTTTATTTACCAAATTTTCTGGCAGTCACAACATACATACATATGTATGTACATTTATACATAGCTGTAAATATTCTCAGTGATTCGCAGTGATTCAGCTGTTTTTGTTGTATACTATATGTATTTGTAATAAAGTAACATTTCAGTTAACTGTATTAAATATTCTATCACTGCTGTCACCGCTGTTGACAGCTCGTAAACACAACAACTGTCAGCAGTCACTGGCTGAGTAGTTACATGATAACCCTGCTATGTGTGACTAAACTTAACTGCAATTTTAGCGCTATAATTGAGTTCAACAGTAAGCATGTGTGAAAGTTGTCGTAATGTGCATTAACCCTTAACCACCTGAGCCCTATATCAGTTACGTAACCACCTGAGCACGGTCACAGTGACCGCATCGGATACACTTGAATTTTCTTAGGATTTTAAGGTTTTATTATAAGAATTCATTAATAAAACTCTTTAATATATATTAAATTATTTATTTAACTGAAAAAGGAACAAAAACAAAACATATTTTTCTCATAAATGTGAACAATTGAATTGCTGGCACATTTTAACTAAAATTACATACTAGTTTACATATTGAGATCTATCCACATAGGAACAGAATGTTATATAAAATTCTGACTTTCTTTAAAGAATATAATAATATTCTAATGACATAAAAAAATAAAAGTTAAAAAAAAATCAAAACTTCGAGAAAATTACAGGGGGTAAATTCTTACAATTTTTCACGACAATTGTTGCACATTTTGTTAGAACATTCCACACAGATTGGATTTTTACATATAAAACACAAATTAAATGTTTTTCGTTTCTTCTTGGGATCACAAGTTGAACACGTTTTACGTGTTTCAAGATGATCAGCTTCAGAAACAGAAGGCAATTTTTCTTCTATTTTCAAGATCCGGCGAATAGAAGTTTTGATGTCACGAGGAGTGTGCCTGTTATTTTCTCGACGATTCATGTGTGGCATGGTCAGATCTTCTGCTAGCTGCTTTATAAATTTAAATCTACTTCTAGTTTTCTTGGCCTGATTTTGTACGCTCATGACATAAGTATTGGAAGCTGATACATATATCTAACAGACGATAAAAAATGCACAAAGGCCATCTTTGCGTTCGTCGCGCCGTGGTATAGTTCGCACACCTTTGATCCAATAAATCAACGCCAATTTTAGTTTCATTGTAGTATAATATTATTTCGGGCTTTTTTGTATTATCGTCTACGTTTGCTGTATGGTGCATGCTGGGAATTAACACCACAGCACGGTTTTTTCTCGGCACAAAAGATGCCAAAGTAATATTTTTAGTAAAACCGAAAAGCGAGGTTCCAATTTCTCGTCGCCGATTTGGTTTGAATTCTGGCGGAATTTCTGTTTAATTTTTTTTTAAAGTACCCACAAGAGATAACTTTTTATCTTTCAAAACATCGACTAGTTCAACTGAACAAAACCAATTATCAGCAGTGATGTTTCTATTCGACCCTTCAATTGGAGATATGAGTCGTAAAACTGCTTGAGTAGGTTTTGAAAATCGAGTTTGTTCTAATGTCAAATTGGTCCCGTCCGAGTCTTTACCTAAATATATGTAAGCATTGAGTAAATAACCATTTCGGGCATCTGTAATGCACATAATTTTTAAGCGATATTTAGCGGGCTTCTTTGGCATAAACATCCTAAAACGACACCGACCTCGAAAAGCTACCAGCATCTCATCAATACAGGCACAGGTTCCGATGCTGTAAACCTTTTGGCAATTTTGAATGAAAGAGCTGAATAGCTCGGCGATTGGAGCAGAAATGTCAGTCTCCCGCCGTTGCGCTCTTGTTTCTGCATCATCGAAACGAATTGCTTTCATCAAAATCTCGAATCTATTTTTACTTAGAATGCAACGATATATTTCTCTTCCTGAGCCATCAGAACTATACCATAAAAAACCAATAAATGCTATTAACTCTATGAGATCAACATCATGAACACAGCCTTGGTTTTTATATCTTGGTCGTAACTGCCTTATTTTGTCGTTGGTATGTATCACTATGTTTTCCAGCATCTCATCTGTAAATAAAATGCTCCAAAGGTCAAGAGGTGTTGTAGAATCATTGAGAACTTCATGATAGGCCGATTTAAGTCCTTGTCCTTGCGATACAATGTTATGCCGCTGAGTTCTAGTACGACTAGCAATTGGCACAGAAGACCACCGAAAACGATTTTTTCCAAAATAGTTCCGATTTCTAGTCTGGAGTTGTGACAAGGGTAACTCGTCTTCTGAAGAAAATTCCTCAAATATACCTCCCTCCGGCTGTCCATCGGCACTTTGCTCATCAGAAGACGACACTTGCAGGCAGTCATCAGATTCACAGTCATCTAAAACCACAGGAACTTCCAAATCCTCAGGGTCTATATCACTGTAACTCATCCAGGGGTTGCTCCACATCCGACAGTTCCTCCTCTAACCATCTCGTAATATTTTCGATGTTTACATCAATTTTTACTCTAAAACAATAAACATAAACGTAACACACAATAATCACTACCTGCACGCAGTCACCATGACCGCTATCAAAATATTTTCACTCACCCAAGTCAAACGAGCGCACTTGTATGCTTGCCGAGCGCACACGCGACACTAAACCACCACCAGAAAAGGTACACGAACGCACACTAACACGCAATAACGAACTCCTACGAAATTAAAATTCAAAAATTCGTTGCGGTCACCATGGCCGCTGGCAGGTGGTTAAGGGTTAAAACCAAATTTGAGTACTTCTGTTGATATGAAATTAGAAAAATGATTTTGATATTTGCTTACAACATTAAAATTATTTATTTGTTTGTCTCATGCAAATATAATAAAACAAAGAAAATTCGTTTAGTTTGTACTGTTGCTCCCCCTTGGCCGATACTTCAGATCTGTAATTGCCTTCTTTATTTTAGCTGGTGACCCAAACAAGAGAGATGGACATATAAATAGAGGGTATCATCAACATCGCTAGGATGTCACCGTCTAAAGTGCCAAACATTCATAAAAAAAATTTGGAACACCACATCCTCCAAAGGGCTTGCTGCGTGATGAAATTTTTAAGGGTTAGCCCAAAAGTTTTTTTTTTGATTTTTTTACTAGCCCCTGTCAAATATTTGACACCACTCTTTAAAAACAGCTTGGCAGGTATCGCAAAAGTCCAAGAATTGTGCTCGAAAATGGGGGTTAGAAGATTTTTGAAATTTTTCATAGCTCTTTTAGGTTTGGACCCGTAAAAAGTTTGAAGAAGGTCCATTATTTTCGACCAAATTATTTCTTAGTTGAAACTCATTTCCTCTAAATAGCTACACCCATCAAGAAACAACATTGTCGTCTTTGAACTGCGGAACAACCCGGAAAAGGTTCGAGAGCTCCTATTACTTCCGAACCACTCAAAGGTTTGATGTAGTTTATGTGATGGTGGAATTTTCGGTTCATATTTCTTAAAAAATGAGATCGCAACGAAATTGTCTAAGCAGGCGAAAATCATTGATCCGTCTTTTTCCTCTAATTTGGCACTACAACCGTTTGTCGGTTTGGGCCAAGCTCAAAAACTTCGCCAATCGCCTCTCTCTTTTGCGAAGTTGCGCCAATTAATCAGTTTAGACAGGTCCTTCTGCACTTGGTGGTCTTTCCATTGTGTTCGTGGATGCCCTTGGTTTCGTTGTTCACCCATGGATGCGAAGTCGTAGGATCTTTTCACGTCTCTCTCCCTAACTGGTTTCAGTTAGTTAACTTAAGAGTTCTGAACTAATTACCCCTACTAGATTTTTTCAGAGGGGAATCATTTTGAATATAAACGTAGCCAGAGAAAAATGGTTATCATCCCGATATCTATTGCAACACCTAGCTCGGAACTTAAAGTGCGTCTAATGCACTCTATTATGCGGAACCTGTGTTTGCAGGCTCATTGCTTCTGTTTATCACTTTAGGGTAAGTTGCTAGTAAAAAGTTTTGTAAGGGCTCATCACGTCTATTGCCAACGCATTTTTCAATTCCTCCGGCGGTGCATCAATATTGTGCGCCGTATATAGGAAATGGTTAGGATGACTTCCTCCTCTTTCTCCCTCTCGATTACCACAGCTGCTAGATTCTCAGTGATGTGATTATGAAACATAAACGATTGCAGCTGTTACTCTAAAAAAAAAGTTACATACATTTACGATATCTTAATGAATTACAGTGCCTTAAATAAATAACTAAATACTTCCAAAGGATATCGAGAAGTAAGTCAATATAATAAGTAGAAAATCACACGCAGCTTTGTAGTTTAAAACAAATAATAACAATCTTCATTCTCAACTTATGTCAATGAAAGCTTAAAAAACCACAAGCTACATCCTTAAATTCTATTGTGTGCAAAATACAAAGAAAAAATAACAAAAATCTGTTCTAGATATTATACGATTCAATTTTTACTAACAGCTGCTACTCTATTGCACTTCACAAAACAAAAAAAAATTTCTTAACTTTCCATGTTGAAGGTGCACTTCCGTAGTTGACATTTCAAAGCCGCTTTACAATGTCTTTTATATAGATTGTTCTTGTTGTTAAAATCCTAGTATTTTGTGCGCCAATATGCTGGGCCAGTTTTGTTGTCCTTTGCCCTTCGTTTACTTGCAACAATCAGTAAAACGGAAATGTTTACAGTAGCAAGTAACCAGCCTACACGTAGATAAATAGTACATACTAACCCTGCAGGAAAATTTACTTAAAACTTTCTCTCCTGGAACATAGAATGTGAGTGGGATAAAAGGTGTGTCGCCATTTTCATAAAACTCAATAAGAGCAGAAAATCTTAACAGGAGAATTTGATTCTATCGGAATATAGAAATTCGATACAATACTCGTAGCTCTTGCTGTGAAACTATTTAATTCTTTCGCGGTCAATAGTTTTTGGCATGACGTTTCCGTGGGTCCCTTGCTGTATATTTGGATCCAATGAAGATATTAACCTCGGGATTGTAGCTAAATGATTGAAATCAATAAATGAATTGATTTTTGAACTGGCAAATCTCGCCTTTAACGTTAGGTATCATCTGAGCTTTCGTTAGAACTAACCACTGGGTCGTCGAGGATATCTGGATCAGTGTCACCCTGTGCTTTTTTATTTTCACAACGTTCAGTTCTTGCAACTCGGGAAGTGTTGCACTGAGATTCATCTTTCTGATTGGACTGCTCGTCTGAACTTTGACCTGCTTCTCGTTCTTTATCTGGCATATAGTCTGAATCGTTTCCATATTCTCTGTCATCGATAAATGGATCAACTTCAGATTCATTGTCAGAATCGACTTCTTGAAACAGTTAAAATATTCGATCTCTTTGGTTTTCGTATACGTTCATTTTTCAATAAAAACACGAAACGCAACTAGATTATTTATTTATTAACTTCTTTTGAATAGTTTTCTTTCTACTTTTTGATACACATAGCAGACAGTTAACAATTATACCCGAAAAGTCAATCGTATCAAAACATGATACAAATTTTAAAAATCATCCAAAATTATTATTTCGGCGTTGAAATTGTAAAAAACTTTCCATAATTATAATTATGAGTGAGCAAATTTTTTTGAAGTCTTGAAGTAGGGAGTAGGGAAGTCGGAGACATTTCAGAACTGGTTACGGGCAACTCGGGACTATTTCGGGAAAATTTTGACACTTGTTCGAAACCAATTCCGGAAAGCACCTGAATAAGCCCATAAATACGTTTCTTAATAGTTTCAAACCACACACCTCTTGTAATATAAGTTTAACTTATTGTATACCGAAAATAACTAGCACTACTTACCGTCCAGGTCCATTAGACCCTACCGTAATGCGTAGACATTTATTTCTTTTTTAAATTTATGTAGTTTGTATTTTAGACATATTTATTGAAAGAATTTGTTACATACAGAATGTTCCCCACACACATGTTGTTTACATTTACAGCATTTTCTTTTCGTTTTACGATCTTTTCGGACTTCGCATAAACTACATAGTTTATTTTTCCTTCGAGGTTCACATGCTGTACTAGTACTTGATTCCAGCTTTTCATCATTACGACGAAAATTCGGAGTCAGCTGTTTTCCAAGTTTCTTCTTTTGCGTAGTTTTCTAACACAATTAGGAATCAGGAGAGTTCCACACAATGTACACATTCATAATATTGAATATTTTCTAGTTCGTTTTCACGTTGTATTTCCTTATCTTTATATCCACAGTTCCAACTCCAGCTTTGGTATTTTTGTAGTCTAAAAATATTTATGGTTTATCTTTCGGTTGTCCATTATCGATATTCTTATCGCTATATAGCGAAGTAGGTAATTTTAGATTTTTTATTCTTTTTACAGGGTATGAATATATTATTTTATTGCTTAGAATTCCAAATAACTTGGATAATATTTGCGGTTCTTAAGATTTGTAAAGCAAGTCGGCAAGTTCGGTTTGTTTCTTTTGACTGTTCAGTTTTTGTTTTGGGAATAAGTTGCTTGTGAACATGAAGTAAAAAAATTATCCCGTTTTATGTTGCGCCCAGAGTTTTCGATCTCATTTACTAATCTTTTCACCTGATTTTTTTTTACTTCTTTAACTTTTCCAGCGTAAATTTCTAACTTCCAAGCATATGATATGGAGCTAACGCAAATTGCTCAAAACTAATGCTGATGCCATATCTTTCAGGTTTTGATGGCACGTGCCCTCTTCTAAAAAACTAACAATTGTTGGTCCACTGCCTTACTCCAACCTGGTATGGATCGGTATTTCAATTACCCGTTTCAAATTCCGAAACGCTGGCAACTTGATTGCAATTTACCAACCGATCTTACTTCCCTTCTTACAATTGTATTATCAAATCGGAGAACTGTTAGTATGATTTGAAATCTAGTTTGGCTCCTTATATCATTTAACATTTTTGCCCCATCTTTTCTACTCCATAGTTGGGATATATCTTCGTTTTTTTGGTGGTAGACCCCGTTAAGTGATAGAAGTCCAATAAACTTTCCAAACTCATTGTGTTTAATTGGTTCCAGTTAAAAAGTATTATGGCCAAGCGGCTGTTAACTAAATTCTTTTGTCTTTTTTCCATCCGCACTTTAATCTCCAACTGATTACGAACATTTTGCAAGTTGAATTATCAAAGCTGGTCAGATTTTAAAGAAGTATTGTTCATAAAAAAAATAAGTAAAGACGGAAAATTACGAATTTTATAGCGAAATTAAAATCACCGATAAATATAAGAAACAACTTTTTTATTCAAAATAAAAAAAAAAAACGTATTTGATTATTGCGATCAAGAAACAACATATTGAGGCTCTATAATAATTAACACAAGACAATTATAGTTATTACAGGAATTCGGATCTCTTACTTTGTACTTAACCATAAATTAATTATTGTCTTGGGTTTCTGGTCTTCTTGCAGAATAACCATAATAAACTCGAGAAGAAACTTTATCTGAGCTTTATGTGTTGCTCAAATTTTTCTTGCTTAGCACAAATAACTAACATTTTCGTGGATGTGCTTGTGCACAGTATTGTGGGGGAATCCATTATTGTTGCATTTCTGATACAAACCTAAAAAAATAAAGAAAAAAAAATATAGACAAAAGGCACACAAAAAGTTTTTACAACTTTAAAAGCAGCCTTAGGCCTAAAAGTCTCTACTGTGTGTGAGTTGAAGCAGTAACTGGCATTGAAATTGAATTTGATGCTGATGTTGGAACTAAAGCTGAACCTGGAACTGCACCCGGAGTTGAGAAGACGACGAAGTGGTTGCAATGGACTAGTAGAGTTACGTAGCTTAACGGTGTTGTTTTACGCCAAAAAACAATTTAAACTGCAAAAGTTTTACACAGATGCTTTTATGTTGCTGTTGGTGTGGCGCATGTATGTATGTATGTGTGTGTATAGCAATTTGTGCGCTGGTGTGCGTGTGCTTATTTGTCTATGAATATTGACCATGACTGCCACAGTCTCGGTTTGTTGACAATGTTGCGTGCTTTAAGGCTTTGCAAAATGTGGGTGATATCTAACTTTGGGATATTGAAGAACTGCGGTCAGTTGGTTGTGAAACTTATGGGGCAATGGGTACCAAATGCATGTTGCTAAAACAAAATTCTGCACTTGCCTAAAGGTTGCCTAAAAATGGCAAAAACAATTTGTGCCTCTTTGTCTATTGATTCGAAAATATTTACATACATAGCTACGTTCGTACTTAGTAAGGGGCAAACACAACTATACATATATATATATTTTACATATACAATATGAATTTGAACAAAAATTGCAATGCTTTCGGAGTGGGGTATCTTACATTGTTTGGTAAATGGATTAATGAATTAAATAAATCTGAAAAGTAAATCAAATTTATTTAAAAGTTGCTCTTAGTTGATTAGATATACTAATAAATAACTTTTATATGAGTTATGTGGTGTTAATTTATTTTAAGGTTGATTTTATGAAGACTGTTTATAAGGATTTGGCTTACACAGTACTGTATCGTTTTGAATAATTAGTTTGTTTAAAGCACACATTTGCGAAAAACTATAGAGTGGCACAAATAAATATGTTATTTTTTTGTTTTCCAAGAATATGCACTTTAAAGTGCATCACTGCATAGTCAGTTCGGGTTTCTCATCGGAATTATAAATACATATACTTTATTACATATATTAAAGATTCCAACAAAATATTTCGCAATAAATAGTACCTATTAAGATTTAGATATCCTAGACTGAGTTAAATTAACACTATTTTCGAGCTTGCTCATAAAAAAATAGTTTTTAAAAACATTTTTTCAACGGAACTACTTCAGAACATAGAACGGTTAATGTTTAAAAGTTCTGCATAAAAATATTTAAACACTTTTTCAAAGATATCTTAAAAAAATAAACTAGGTGCCGCCTTCGACCTTTTTTGGCAGATGGGTATGGGAAAAACTAAAATAACTCAGCCAAAACTTTATCGATTTAGACTTGTAAGATACCCTTAAAAAGGTAATTTATTACTATTTTGATTGTCATAAACCAGTTTGTATATATAAAAAAACCCATTTTAGGCGTGTTCAAATTGATTCCGCCAAAAATCTCAATCTTCATATTTTTCGAAATATTTTGCCGGTAGTCTTAAAAGATTATAGATTTTATAATTCTGGTGAAAAATCCGCAACTGTCTCAATGAGGCATCCTGATGGTTTTCTAAGTTAAAATCAAGTTTTTTTTTTAATAAGTTATTTTAGCACACAAATAAAAATATCTGTACTTCTCGAGGCGTAACATTATTTTCATTAAACCAGCTTAAGGTTTAAAAAATTTTATTATGATCACGTAGAAAATTATTTAGAATATTTTTATGAAAACCGTTAACCTAAGTTTAAGCTGATTCATGAACTGAGCAGATATTTTTCAGAAATATTTTTAATATCTTTGTTTACTTATTGTTATAAGTAATTTCATATTTGGAGGTATTTTCGAATCGGTTCCGAGCGCGTAAATCTTAACATTTTTCTGAAATATTTTGGTTCAAATCTTAAATTATAACAGACTTAATTCCGATACAGAACTAACTTGCTTTAAACTATTTATGTGCAGGTTTTATGTTGAATACTACGATTAAAGTTTTGTTTAGTTTTCAACACATAGTTTGCAATATCGAATATGTACACACATTTGTGCGAAGTGTTTTTCGCACACGAAACGTACTAAAAATTAACATACATAGACTAGCTTTTTTACTCGATAAAAAGAAAACGATATTGAGGAATATTTCTATCAGGTAGGTTTTAGATTTAATAAAATCTTGGCTAGCTTATCAGTAATTTCCTTCCTCTTCATGATAGCTAAAAAATCAAAGGAGAAAATTTGTGGTACCATACGATGAACCCTGTAGTTCTCTGGAATTAAATATAAGGCTTTTAATATTTAAATTATTGCTCAAAATCAATTAGATATTGCAAAAAATATACAATAACAAAACAGTGATTTTTAGAACATTTTTAACATTTAATCCAAAATCTTAAATTTATTCAAAAAATTATAAAAATAAATTGCATATATTCTATAAGAAACAATATTCGCAATACCATTATTAGAATATAAAGAATCAATGGCAAATTCTAGTTGTTGCCATTTTGAAGGTAATTTCATAATGCTACTCTCCTAGAAACCTTCGTCACTATTGACAAACAAGCTGGGACAGTCGATTATCCCAAACTCATCTTGAGGCGAATTTAGACGGTGCATCGTTGATAAAAAAATTACCGGAACGAAATCGGCGAAACCGAAATTGCGCATGATTGGCTGTTACAGTATCAGGACCCCAAACACTATTCACATTTGTAGCCGCCTGTGTTGCGTTCTCGTCTTTATCGAAGAAGAACTGTAAATATTGGCGTGTTCAAACAATACTAAGTCGAGCAATCACAAAATTGTCTGAGAAGTTTTTTTTTTAGTAAGAAATATCAGCTCACACTACTACAGCGCCAGATACAGATATGAATTACTAAATGCATCTATTGGAAATATAATGGATTTCTATTTAATTTAGGTATATTATATATGATTATTTTACGAGGCTTTAAGTACTAAAACAGTCTGAATTGTTTTAGTATTGATCATTAAGAAAACCAAAAAAATTCTAAGTGTATCAAAATAATCGCAGCCGGAAAATATCCATTTATACAATCAGTATATTCTACGCTAGATTTTCCAATCTTATTAGCTCCAAGGGAAGACTTTTGCATTCAAATATAGCAGCTATGTATGCATATAACATGTCTGTTTGTTTTCAATATCAAATTTCTGCCTTTTCACCCTTTCGCTCAAAAACAGCAACATATTTGCACATTCTTATAATACACCACAAATTTTCGGCTACAGCAACAACAATGTTGAAAACTTATTAGTCACATCCTCACACACACTTATAACATACAACATATACATCTATACTTAGCCCGCTACATACTATGCCCAACTAAATAGCCAGACAACCAACAGTGAGCCACTTTCTGCATTTGGCAGCACCACAGAGTTGGCCCAATTTTCCCCAAGTACACTATTTTAAATTTTTAATTTTTTCTATGCAGCTTTTTTTTGTACGCTTCAGAGACTTTTGTGCTTTTATTTGCTAGTCGACCTTACTTTTATTCCGTACTTTGTTTTCTTTTGTGTTATTTTATTTATTTTGATTTTAAATTCGTTCTTGTCAAGCACGCCTTTTTTTACTGACCGCACATTTTCTGCAAAGTGACCAAAAACGAATATGCTGCGCTCGCTACTTGAACACGAAATTGCAAATCGAGTGCTGAAATTAGATTAAAAAAAAAGAGTACATAGTTAGATATAAAACTTCAAACCAATACAAGCGATGTGTTGGAAGCTATGTGTGTGTGTGTGTGTGCATTATAATCACGTTTTTTTTTTGTATGTTTGCATATTTGGTATGGTTTTGCTTTTGGTCTTTTCGGTCTTTCTTCTCATATCAAACGTGGTATAATATCCCATGCGGCAACTAGTTGCATTGTATTTGTACTGTTTTATTGATTCAATGCGACTTGAATTGAATTTTGCAGGCAGCCTGATATAGCTGACATAGACAGCTTAGCGTTGTAGTATCCTGCGGTCATATCGCTTTCGACAGTCATAAGTGGCACACTCGTGTATACAATGCTATAAATAAAAATATACACATAGTATTCACGGGCAAATATGTTTTAGTTGATCTTCTGACTACTTGATTCTAGTGGTATAGTAGGCTCTAAACGGACAGTGACCAAATGATTTTTGGCACGTACATATCGTACATATTGTGGATATTTGTTTGTGGTATTCAACTTATGCCTACATTTATCAGTTATTGTAGCCCCTCGACATTTGGTACTGGTATTGTGGGTTTGCTGTCGAAATCAATTGCTCTATTCGTCCTGTTTGGGTTTGATTTTTTAGATTCTTCTTATTTTAGAGACATTAAGAGAAAATAATATGTTTTTTTTTTTTGCTTCTACAGCTATTAACTTTACTTGGCTCTAGGCTAGGCGAGAAATATTCGCGAACTGAATTGATCATCGTGAATCGTGTATCTAAATTTAATGAGTTTTTGGCCATGCAGTGAATAATATAATGACATTTTTCCTTCGTTATTGTATATTTAGTTACATGATATAAAAGAGTACAGTTCGGTTTATTTTACTAATATTATAGAGGTGATAGTTTTGAGTGAGTGCGTTTGCATGTTTGTTGTCTTTTCTCACCGAAACGGTTGAACGGATTTGGATGCAATATAGCAAAGGATTAGCATATTGGGGTAGGTCATAGAGATTTATCAGCTTTTGAAATATGCTGACTGGGCAGATTTGGCCCATATATAGGCTGGATTATCATGGAACCTTTTCTAAAGAAAGTTACCACCTAAATAAATAGCTAAATTCAATTAAATTAATAGGTGAAATCAAATAACGCAATATGGGTGTTCGAGTGCATGAGAGCAGTAGCGATTGGAAAGTAAAACGACACGGTTGTATAGAGAGGAGTTTTGAAGCGATAATAGAACTGCTTAAAAAGCGCAAGCGTCTTTTATTTATAAAGGCGGAAGGATGGGTCTCAAACGAAGGAGGTTTGCATTTTCAAAATCTTTTCAACGTTTGCAGCGTTTTCAAAATCTTTTCAAAGGAGATTTCCACCTATTTTAAGGTAAATTAAATTAAATGTAATTTTGTATCAAGCTCATGCTCAAAAATAAATTCGGAGAGGGTTACCATCTGTTAAAAAAATTATATACAATAATAATAATTAATATATTAATGATGACGAAATGTGGTGATCTCCGAAATAGCTAAAACTTCAACCGTTGTTGGTTTTTTTTATAATTAATAATGATTTATTCGCGACCTTTCCAACTTCCACAACAAATTTTTTAATAATTTTTCCTATCAAAAATGGCCTTGAGCTCACAAAAATTATTATTTGTTATAAAGAAATAGGTCAAAAATTAACATATTTCTTAACACGTAAGTTAAATAAATTATTACAGCACACGATTCAATCAAAATGCGCTAATCATCATGACAATGTTCCCAAAGCGAGTAAATAAGAGATTAATCGAATTCAATTTATAAGTAAACCGCGATATTAAAAAATTTCATACGAATTAAAGTCATTTGAAATAAAGTTTGGATAACTTCCTCGAAGTAAATTTTTTAGGCGAGTTAGAGGGAAAAGGTATTTCTGCTACCAAATTACAACTACAATTTGCATAAATTAAAAGTTTTACATATTTTTCCAGAATCGCATGTAAAACGTTTTTGGTGTGTGTGCGAAATTTTTGTTTTTTTTATATGTTTGCGACCAAACGGCTACACGGATTTGTATAAAGGTGGTTGTTACCTTTTTAAAAGCTAAACAACAATGAGTTGATTCAAATATTTCTATATGGATATCAAACGAACGAAATTTAAGAAATGCCCCTTTCCAAAATATTTTAAAGAATATTAAAATCCGTCTACAAAAAAGCTTTATTTCAAAAACGAATTTGGAGAGTGTTGCCACACGTTTAAAAAATTAATTAAATCTACTTTGGGGTCGTGCACATATTACGTAACGCGCTAGGGGTGGGGGAGGTTTGCGATTTGTGACGAAGTGTGGCATGTGATTTCCCTTTGCCTAATATAACATATATCAATTAACATTGTATTTTATTCTACGATTAATAAAAACAATTTGTCTGGAAGTGTGACTTGGGGGGGGTGCTCTAAAATGATCAAAAATCGCGGTACGTAAAATATGCACGACCCCTTATCTAATAATACGAAGTAGTGTTATGACAATACTTTTGGCGAGTGTTGCCACCCGCATAAAAATGTAAACTAAGTTAAATTAATAAGTTAAAGGAAATACGGGATTCAAATTAAATGAATTTAATTTTTTTACACCTTTCTGAAATGAATAGGATTGATGTGAAGAGAATGCGTTTATAAGAAAATATTTTGGAAGAGGGTTGCCAACTTTTAAGAAACTTTGATTTAATTTAATTGTCAAAATAACTTTATTCGCAAAATATATTTGAAGAGGGTTGCCAACTGCTTAAAAAAATTAATTAAGCTAAATTTGTGATACATGTGATACAAATAAAGCCTTACTATAGCTATTTCAACTGATAGACGCTTGGAATAACTAAGTCCCGAAAAAGTGTTGAGCGTTGCCGACTGTTAAAAAATTTATTAAAACTTTTTTTTTTATTTTATTGAAATTTTTAATATAATTTTCACTCATAAAAAATTAAATAAAGCGATCTGTGTACGAAAAGCAAGTCCTTCTTCATACTTGTACACAAATTGTCAATTTTTTGAAACATCATTTCTTAGACCTTTTTACTTGCCCAAAACGCAGTTAATTTAAAAAAATTTCAACGAAATGCTTACCACGAATTTGAATAATTCCGTTTCAATAATGATTTTCTCGGTGCTCTTCTTGCAAACGAAATTGGAACTATGTGGGCTCAGTATTTTGAAATCTATTCCAGTCTTTTATTACCACGTTGGAATTGCTCTGAAAGTTTACATTTCCTCGGAGAAATATGTATGTATGTAAATGCCTCACACCGTATTGGTATCAGAAAAATTTCTCTAAACTTGATGATATTTTCGCTATGCCGCTACAGTTGCAAATTTTCCCCAAATCCATCCCGCATTTACTTACAGTGATCCGAAATGGGCGATTCCATTTCTCGTCTAAGTATTTAGTTGCATTTTTTGTAACAAAGTAATATTTTTCGATAACTTCGTTTTTATATTTACGAATTTATGAAAGTCCGCCAACCAAACACCTGAAATCTTTGCGCCTTCCCAGATTTTGATAAGTTTTTAATTAACTCCTATGAGTATACAATGAATTAGAAATTTTTAGGAGCATTTGAAGCGACATTTTGTTTAACATAAATTAATATTGTATTACGTTTTTTGCAGCTGCGATCGCTTCTACTGTAAAACTTCACACTTTCATGAATATTAATTTTTGATATTAAATGTTTCAATTAAGCTAAGCAAGCAACACAGAAACTCACTCAATTATTCGACATTTTGTTTTTTTAACCAGTCAAATGTACCAACATTTTTCAATGCTCGAACTATTTCCACACAAAATACATTAAACTAGTTCCTGAATAGCAAAAAAAAGTTAAATTAAAAAAATTAAAACGGGAAGCCTTCACAGAAGTATTGAAAACATTACAATTTTTTTTTTGCGAATAAAGTCCAAAAATTGTTTAGCAAAGTTCTCATAATTTTTCCAGGGCTTAAGATTAATAATATATAAACCAAAAACTGGGATTAGTATTTTCAAAATTAGTAAAGGCATAAATCAAAGCGACTTTTAAAGCCGAAACATTTCAAGGGCCAAATATTATCCTGAGCAGGAAATTTTCGCCGACATAAAGATTTAAATAATCGGACATCAAATACGAGACTTAAAGCATTTAACAACATTTTTCGTGCTTATCAAACGATGTCTTCTTTGTTACAATCTCCGTTTCCGCTCTTGTTACTTGCATTTTCCACTTATGGTTGCTGTTGCTGCGTCCATCTGGATTGGCGAGGTTTCATTAGTTGTGGTTTCGGCCTATATTGCCGCTTTTACGTGGGAACCAACAAAAGTCCTTTAGATTTACCAGATTGAAAAAAGAAAGCTTTTCCTAATCACTCCTAATCTTCGTTGCTTTTTATCATCTACATATGTAGAGATTGATTTCAGTGCAATTTTTAAGCCTATAAATCTACTTCCCAAAACACTCTTCAAAATCTGGTTTTACTTGATTATCAAGTTCACGAAATCAATTTTATCCGAGTAGCAGTTAAAGCGATTTCCTTTAAAATTTCTTTTAATTTTCTTTTAATTTAACTGGAAAACACAAGGTGCTAAATCCGGAGAATATGGTGCTAGTCGTATTTCTTCAAAAAGTGGCGGCTCAAATCCTTTTTTTTAGTCATATTTCAAACTTTTGGCTAACAGTTTTCGTATACTATTTTACATTTACCATTTGTTCCTTTTCGAGGTGAATAGCAGTTATTTATTTTTTACCGGTAGTTTTTCTGCTGTTCAGCCCAGGGACATGGACTTTTATAAATTTTATAATAAAAGTCGTTAGAAAAAAGTTATTTTTGGACTTTTATTTTATACGAATTCAACAGCAGCAGTCCTCTCTTGTGTCAGTTGTAGATTTTGGTCAATTTTGGACTTCACCAGAGCAACGGTAAAGTTATCATTGGAAGATTTTGGTCGGTCTTCTCGGAGTTCGTCCTCTACGGTAAAAAAGAGATGGTGTAATTTTGCATTCATTGAGTATTTGGTTGTGGTTTTAGTTAACGTCGAAAACGGAAGCGAACCACAAAACAAATTTGTGTTTGCTTAATTGGTGTAATTTCGTCCGATCCATCCATAGCTGTTTTGCGTTTTATATCGTATCGTTTCGAATTTTAGAAACAGGTCTCTTTAAACAAATGTTTAAAAACGCGGGTTGGCTGTTTTTAGCCGGTGACTATTAAAAAATGTCCACTCCAAATTATTTTTCGACAAACTGTTCAAATAAAACTGGCATTTGCTAAAATTTTTCCCCTTATATAAAGTGATGTGGCTTAATGTATGTACATACTTCCCTACTTCCTCTTATTAAAAACCCACCTATAAACTTTGTGTAATCGATTCACGTACTTTTCTGAAGTTTATTTTTTTGCCATCAGATATATAGCTACCATTTCTTATTAAATACCCACCTATACTTAAACTTTGTGAAATCGATTCATGCACTTTGCTGCTGCTTCTCGCCTGCATACTAAGTGCATGTGAAGCCACAATCCAAAAACTAGCTGAAATGTGAAAATTTTTCAAGCATTTACACCATTCAGTAGCTGCAATCACAGCACCCTACCCTACAAATTGCTACTGCGGTTAGGGTTAGTACTTGCAAAATAGGTTCAATACCAATATGCTACCAACACCCAGGCCAGCTTGCTTTTCCATGAGTACAGGTTTGTTTTTTTTTTCTTTCAAGCGCATGCAAAAATCTGTGTCTCACACTTGGGTGTAACATTTTTGCATACTCTGGGTATTTCATATACACAAAAATTTAAAATGTACAGTTGCCTCCATCTTTGGTACACGCATATTCAACTCGTTGTATGCCTGCACTGCGTTTGCTGCTTATTACCGTTAACCCAATGATATACACCATGTGTGTACCTGGTTTTGTGTTGACCAAATATTCCAATGCCTTCCAATGTTTATACGATATTTAACTATAGCGATTCACACACTCCACTTGGTTGGAGCTAGGCTGCTTTTCATGTAGCCACATTCAAAATGCTCCATACACTTTTCACTTTGCTGATATGTCCGTCCAATTATGCGTACATACATACATATACAGGTCGATAGTTTGTTGTCTCCGGTATTCGAATGCTTTTCCTCTATGTTTTTTAGTTGCTGCTATATTTTTGGGTTGCAATCATTTGACTCCTGCCACTTTTTCGTTCTAGCCTACTGCGGCAAATTGTCTGACTATTTCCTTTGTATTCGCTTCGAAGAAAGTTTCAGCTGTCTATGCATAACTTAATCCCATCGTCATTTGATCGAATATCCTACCTTTGTTGCGTATAGCTATATGCTTCTTTCAATACCAATCTGTTGAGAATTTGCTCTCGTTTGCTCTTGGCTTGATAATAAAGACCTACTATGTATGTATATGCATGTATTTGGTAAAAATCCTAAAATACGGGCACAAAGAGATAGGATTATATTCTCTTCTATCACATTCACAATTGAATTGGTATTATCTTATATACATACATATCTACATACATGGAAATATTTGTAGTATGTGTGTATATACATATGCCTTATGTATTTATTGGAAACATATCGAGGTTTCGTAATGGAAATGTGTGCCCAATACGTGTTTTCCAAATTTATGGCACATTGACATCCACTGAAATATTTAACATATTTCGTATATAGCTAATGTATTTAGGCACTGTGTTTATGTTTCAGATTAAACAAGTAAAATGCAATCAAGAAAAGTAAGTTAAGTAACTATGATAAAATAAATTGTATTTTTCTAGAAAAATTTTCATATAAAGATGCATATATAGAAATGTAATGATATTAAGCGTTAGAACTAACAAATATCCCGTCCTGTAGTGCAATTTACTAACTAATTGTATCGCATGGCTATCTCATCTTAACGAAAATTTCAATGATGTTGCTATTCAGCAGCCATTTTTTTTTAACGATTTTCGCTACCGTCAAATCAGCTGTTGTCGTTTACTAGTCGACTATCGAAAACTAAGCGGCAACAAATTTGATGTTGTTAACTCAATCGAGAACAATTCGTGATTTTAACTCAAATTAAAGATACACTTAAAATTGATTGATTTATAACGAGATGACGAAGCAGCAAGCGCTCCAACAGTGGAGTGGAAGTTTACTCCAGGATGTGGGCAATCCCTTTTATTTGAACGCAACTGAATTTCACAATCTCCAGAATTGGCTGAAGACCTAATTTCTCAGCTTGACAGGTTTCCTATGATCCAAGTGGAGCGTCAAGCTGCTAAAGAAATGTTTGCTTTAGCGTCGGCACTTTTTGTGGGAGGCACTATTGCAGCCGTCGATTGTACTCATGTATCAATTTTGGCGCCAAAGAATCATGTGGTGGCTTATGCCCACTAAGCTTTAAAGCAAAACCTTTATCTGGACAATCAATTGCATGAGAGCTATAAGTTATAGAAAGCCGATCCTAATGATTTTCTCTGCACACTTTGTTTTAATTATAAGCGAAAGAAGTGCCCAATTTTATGTCCTTAGCTTCTTTAGTGTAGGAGTTATATCGAAAAACTTCATATCAGTTATATGGGAGCTATAAGGTATAGTGGTCCGATCTCGATGATTTTTGTTATGTACTTCCAATTAATGATAGGAGAAGGAGTGCCAAATATTACGTTACTAGCTGCTTTCGTGTAGGGGCTATACGGCAAAAATTCATATTTGAACAATTCAACAACAAATCCGATCTTAACGGTTTTCATTAGGCACTTTTCATTTATAATATGGAAGAGGATTATTAAATTGCATGTTGTTAGCTACTTTGGTAAAAGAATTATGGTGGTAAACTTCATATCTGAACAATAAGTTGTATAGTAGGTAAATCACGTCCGATTAGGTCTGTTCCGACAATTGATTAATACATTTTAGAAATGCATCTGCCTACCAAGTTTCAGTTAGATATCTCTAAAACTGAGGGGGATAGTTTCCGTTCAAATACACTGACGGACAGACGGGCATGGCTAAATCGAATCAGCTCGTGGTTCTGATCGTTTTAGTATACTTGGAGTCTATCTCTTCTTCTTCCTGAACTTACAAACATCAAAGTTAAAATACCATTTTATTTTCATGAAAGTAACAAACAGATTAAATTTAATTGGATTAAACAAAATCAGTTTAGACTATATTAGATTTGATAAGATAGATTAGATTAGATACAATATAATCTGGATTAAGATTAGATTTAATTAGTTAGATTGGATTAGACCTGATTGCTAAAGAAAAAATTAGCTGACATGATATTAGAAACGTCAGATTAGATTCTATTTGATGAGTAAGACTGGATTATGTTATAATATAATAGTAAGGATTATATTAGATTAAATGTGATTAGTCAGATTGTTAGAGTAAATTTGATTAGTCAGATTATATTAATTACTGTTTTATGTCATTTATATTAGTAAGATTAGATTAGATCAAAATAAAAAAAATTTTGCATAGCTTAGGTTAGATGAGATAAGGTCTAATTAGTTCGATAGAATTAGATTAGATCTAGCTAAAATAGATTGCATCATATTTGATTCTTTTGGTTTAGGTTGGGTTATATTATATTAGATTAGGCATAGTCAGATAAAATTCGATTAGATTGAATTAAAGACAAAATACTACATTAGATTTGATTTTATTAAATTTCATTAACATTAAGTTCGATTAGAGTCAATTGTTTACATATAATTTAATTAGATTAGATTACATTGAATAGCAAATATAGTATGCTATATTTGATAAGATTTCATTATATTAAATGGAATACAAGAGATTATTATATGTAGATTATGTTATATTAGAACAGTTCGGATTACACTATACTAGATACAGTTATATTAAATTCATTTAGATTGAATAGAAGATTATACATATATTTCACTAGATTGGATTTTATTAAATAGCATTAGATTTATTCGCATTAAATAAGATTGGATTTAATATCTTCACATGCAACTAAATTAGATCATATCATATTGAATAGCAGGTATAATATGCTATATTTGATTAGATTTCTCTATACTAAATAATATTAAATTAGGTTTGGTTATAGTGGATGTAGAATTAGATCTGCTATTTTTATATTGATATAGGATTTAATTATGATAGATAAGACTAGGTTAGGAAAGAGTAATGAAATATAAGAGATTAAATCATATGAGAACTGATTAGAGTATATTGGATTAGCTTAGATTGAATTAGATTAGATTCATGGCCAGAATAAAGTGAATGTGGAGTTAAAATATATTATACTATGTATATCCAGATAATTTCGAAATATTAAAGCAAATCAACACGAAGTCAGATAAAGTAAAGGCTGCTTTATTTGAATTTAGTTCTTTGTTGGAACTTAACAAAAGAATCTTCGCCGACAGCGTTATTTATGTTCTCTATATTTTCTGCACACAACGTCATACTTTTATTCACCGAATGATTATTGCCGGAAGAATGAAAGCTACAGTACTGATAATATATTTTTTCTAGGAATAAGTACAGAAATTATAGATTTCATCAAAATAATAAGATTTACTTGTACTTTATGTACAGACGAGTATATGCCAAGTAAATAACTTCCTAGTCATATATACATATGTAGGTAATACTATATTTTTCCTCTACTTTCGCAATGATTATTGCCACAAGACAACCCATCGTCACACCTAATTTTTGGTGCTTTTCCGTTCACAATAATCCTCTACCACCGTACTAGTCTACTTCCAATCTATTTAGATAATGTTCGTTTTCCATCTTCATAAAACTATTCTATGTAAAGTACACACATATATATGTATGTGCACTTAGATTCGTTTATACTTAGATAAAGTCAATATGCTCTTTCATGCCCGAATCAACAGCATCAATAATAAAAAGAAAATAAAAAAAAAGACACGCCTAACAACGATGCAATCGGTTAACAAGAAAAAGGTAATGCGATGCGAACATGGACTTTTTATGCCTGTCAAACTTTATCTTCAACAATTTCATCTTCTATTCTCAAATTGTATTTATGTAGTTGTCCTTTGGCTACCGACAACTTGAATTGATACCATCAACAAGCTCGTTACTATATCCACCAGATGCCATTTATTCTTAAATTTTTGTTATTTTTTCTTTGTTTTCTGTAAGTGCTGACGCTAATTAATCTGATTGCTGCTGCATTGGGCTTTGTTTGGCGGAAGAAGTTTAGCTTTTAAGATACCTGTAAATTATTTTCAACTATTTTGTAACAGGCTTTTAATTTTAGTAAATAGTGTTAGGGTTTCTTTTTTTTTTTGAATTTATTATGTATTCCTATAACTTAAATAGAGTTGTTGAAAATCTGAAACCACCAATGCGTATAATGCTGTACATAGCAAATAATTTTCGTAAGTGTTCGTAGCAAAAGGTCAAGTCCTCTGACCTAGGTCGATTCACGATATTTTATTTCCTATTTAGTGGGCGGTTAGGTGGATCCGGATAAGACGTCACAAAGAGTAAAAAATGTAATTAGTTGTAGTTTGGCATTTGTTTACTTGATCAGTTCTGAAACTAAATTTAAATATTTTAGCTACAGAATAATCCATTAGTGATTATAACAGGTATTATTTATAATTATACCAACACCTTATGTATCTTGTAAATACTTTTTGATGTTTATCTTAATATTTATGTGATTTGAAGTAACCCATTTCTAACATAACTATTTATATTGAATAATTTTTGAGTTTCTATTAAAACGTAGCACTTATGGTTTAACTTTTCGGCATGTTATTATCAAACATACAGATATTTTATACAGTTGAAACTGTTGAATTACTTAGTAGTTACTTTTTTTTAATACTTAAAATTAGTGATCCAGTTTCTTAGCATAATCTCAATGAATAAAATCCAATAGTTTATACGCATTGCTGGAGAATAGTTAATAATAGTTTTCCATCTAGCACGGCGTGTTTATCTTTCTCTTACTAAAAGCGCAATTAGTGAAAAGAAGTATATAAATTGTCGGTAGGAAGCGAGTAGCTGAGTAAAATATTCTAACAGAGAGATGAAAATGAAGGGTAAATAGTAAAACACTATTATTATTTTCCATTACAGTTTCTCCACCTTTCGACTTATTTCACGTACCGCTTTACTAGCAATAAAATGTCTCAAATAGCAGACTGCACTTCGCCATCAAATAATAGTCGAAACAGTGAAACTACACCACTTTCAGTTTTAAATGCGAAAATGTCAGGGTCAATGAGAATAGTCGGTTGTCAATTAAAAATAAAAAATGTCTTTTGGAAATAATAAAGCGTCAATTGAAAACAGAAATAGTCAACTGCAAATCAGAATACGTTAAATGGGAATAAAAAACTTATTTTTATTACATATTTTTCAAATCATAACTGCTATCAAATTTTTTATATGCCCACCGGCATATTAGATTGGGTGATTGCTTTCGCATGAATCAATGATGTCTATTGAAATGGTCCTGCACATTCTCCTCCTGCAAAAGAGGCCCTTACTTTATCCATGACCTTTTCGAAATACTTCTTGCTTCTAAATACTAATCACTTTCTCATTTTCATCTGATATTTTTGCATTTTAATTTGACATTTTCTTATTTATAATTGAAAATTCTTATATTGGTTTGACGCCTTCCAAATTCAAGATGATTAATCTTGTCAACAATTGACTATTCTTATTTTCAGTTAAGGTTTTCGCAATTTAATTTGATTCCTTAGTGGCAGCTTTAGAAATACCTAATTTATGAGCCAACGCATTGCCATGAAGCAATAACATTCCTCGTTATAATGTTCCGCAACATTTTCTTTTAATAGCATTACGCATTTTATTTAGAAAGGAAATATAGTATCTGCCTAATACTGTTGTGTTACGATTAAAAAAAAAAAACCATTAAAACTCATTCGAAATCTCAAAAGATTGCAGCTACAAGTTTTATCTGAAAATGATTTACCTTGTCCTTATTTGGTCGCAGTTAGTTTATACTACGCAATGTCGTCGATTCCCATTTTGACAGAAGATCCCAAAAAAAAACCGGCCATTTTTTTTGTTTGAAGAAAAGAAAAGAGAAGGAAAAAGTTGTAAACCACCTAATACTGATCTTGTCTTATTCATGCCCACATATTCACATTCTAATCATTTGGTTTGCGAAAGTCCAGTCATAATTTCTGATTCTATAGTTTTTAGTTGTTTGCATCCCAGAACATAAACTTTGATGTCCTTATCCAAAATAGCATAGTATGATGCTCCTCGGAGCGCTCATAATCAAGTGATTCTCTTTCCAAACGGAATTTTTACGCCCTTTCTTTTAAGATAGAATATGAAGAGGAAGGATACCCATATATAATTTGAACGTTGCTTGATTTTTGAGAATCATTTTTGGCTAAATCCTGACATGGAACTTGTGCGTTTGCGCATAGAAGGTATTACCAACAAAAAAAAAATGTCACTCAAACCATAACATTTTGGTTTTTTTGGTAAACAGTCTGAGTAAGAAACATGCAAATAAGAACGTACAGATTTAGCGCGTATTACAACTGTACCGCAGGGACAAGCTTTGACTATTTAAAAAAAATTATTGGAAAGCGATTTTATTGATTTATAATATATAATATTGCTTTTGCTCCCAGTGTAGTATATTTTCTTGCCAAACTAAACGCTGAAAATTTTTTTATATGGCAGCAAATACTCTATGGGAAATTTTCATCTTTTCGCAACATGCATTGTTCAAAATGAAATAAGTTACAAAGAAATAAAATTTACCGCGTATTCTAAACTTTTAAGTTAGCCTTCCTTAAAATAAATTTACAATTTTTACATTGTTCTAAGTAGCAGAATGTATTCTTTAGAAGAACATATACATTTTTTTCGTTGGGCAAATTATACATATATGCTTAAACCTATCAAATATCGGTTTTGGGGCTTTAAGTCGAGTTTTTTAGGATCAATATATAATTTGGAGTATTTTTACCTGACACATAGAGTAATCCTTAGTAACATACAAAATCACGAACTCAAATGCAACGATGGGGTATTGTAATAGATAAATCGAATAAAATTTAAATTTGATGTTTATAAAAATATTATTTTGTTATCTTATTTCATTAAATATAGATATATTGCTTTTCAGATCAAATAAGTAACAATTCATTCACGACTTAGCGCAGACAAATCGCAACTAAATCTGTTATTGCTTCTTTTTTTGATAGTTTCTGCTTAAATTTATTAGCCAAAGCGCCTTTTATTAAATGCAGAAACAATTTCTATCTTTAGTTCGCTTTAAAATATCAACATATTTAATAAAATGGACAATGAAATGGTTTTCATTCGCTGCTCGAAAAATCTCCACGAAAGTTAACCATTTTTTCTAGGTTACTTTATGGCAATTAAAAGTGTAAATGAAAAGGCAATAAAAATTTATGCCACGTAATTGCCGCCGAAAATAGCTATCTATAAAAATTTATGTTCAGCTTTTGGCGTTTTTCTGCGAAATGAGGCTATACGCTTGCGCGCAAATATACAATTACGAATTGAGAGCGTGCGAAGTGCTTGAAGGCAAACCAAAAATATAAAAACAAAAAAGAAACCGAGGAGATGGAGTTAAATTCAGTTTAATTTGAGTACCTAACGAAATAAGGTAACGATACTCATACGCCCTGTGGCACGTGTAAAGCAAACTCATGTAGTTAAATTCGATGGTGTCTTTAATAAGTGGGGCATGTTTAAATAACACCCAACTAGAAAATAACATCTAGATATCTGTTAATTTGCCGTAACATTCGTGGAAAACGACTATTGTAAATAAGTTACGTATACGCCATGGTGTAGCGTTAATTGGGAATCTATGCAATTTCCATTCCCTAATTGAAACAATAAGTAGCGATAAACCTTTTTATTGTTCAAATTCGTTGGTTGATAAAATTACTTCAATAGAATGTTTGCATTCACATCACACCATCGCATGGACATAAATAGATACATCCACGCAATCAGGCTGTGTGACCGACCGAATCAAAATTTCTATCGCAGTCCAAATCGTATAAAACCAATTAAACCAATAG
Source organism: Anomoia purmunda (assembly GCA_951828415.1). Classification (NCBI taxonomy): domain Eukaryota; kingdom Metazoa; phylum Arthropoda; class Insecta; order Diptera; family Tephritidae; genus Anomoia; species Anomoia purmunda. The sequence goes on from OX639996.1 coordinate 33,038,137, forward strand.
CATGACAGAACAAAAAAAAAACACTTTAACATTGCACTCTCATTCACACGTTTTCGGGACATCAGCAAGTGGGTTAAGGCGGTGTCTAGCCTAGTGAACTTTATGCGCGATTGGACGCTTTTAGTGCGGCTTTTTAAGATCAGCAAACAAAAAACAAAAAAAAAAAATCGAAACAACAAAAGCACAGATTTGAACACCGATGTTAAAAAAATCGTTACCAAAAGCTACAAAACATTGAAAATCCATTGAAAAGTGTGCTGCACTCGCGCATTGAATCACAGCTAATAAAAGTTGTTGAAAATAGTAGAAGTGCATAAAACCCGCAACCATATTTTTTTCCCCCCCAGATTTTCTTTAGCATGCATTGCAAATGGTTGCTCTAGCAGTTCTCGGTGTTTTTGGCTAAGCCGTAAAAAGTGGCATCTAAAACTGTAAATCAAATAAAAAAGTAAACGCTAAATCATTTTTTTTTTTGTTTTCACTATTTCACTAGAAGTGTTAAGTGCTGCAATTGTCCGCAACGTGTCGATTGTTTGCTAATGCATGGAACCGCTTAGACACTATGTTAGTCCCAATGTGGTATTTTTCTCTTTACTATTTTTTTCTTTTTCTTTTTCGTGCATGCCCAATTTCTATTTAATTGGTTTTATTTCGCCAAATTGAGGTCAAATAGTGGTATTTTTCGTAAACCTTTTTGAGTATTTAATTTAAAGTGGAACGTACATTCGTATCTTTGCATTTACATGTGCCCGGTAATTGCTAGGTATTAATTGGTTGTAAGATATGATGATATATATATCCAGCATTCTTATTGTCAATATCAAATTGCTTATTAAAAAATTAATTTCAAGTCAGAAAGCAAATATTCGAATATTGTAAAAATCGCAAAAAAACCTTTGCCATGTTCATATACCGGTAAAATACAAAAATTAAAATATTCGATATTTTAGATAGGTACATATGTATATCTCCGAAGCTACGTTATCAAATCCCACACAACTTTGTACAGGTCTTGAATTTCGGATCAGTAAGCACAATTTTGAAATTTTTATTAGTCGGGTAAAAACCACGCCCTTCTTTCATATAATGGTGAATTACAAACAATCAAATAATTCCGATATTTTAGTACCTATACAATATATTTGCTCACATTTGATGTACAAGATTGGATTTGAGAACGAAATACATGGAGTCAAAAATGTACGGAATAGGCGTGACATTTCCCACTTAAGATCAACTGGAATTACTTCGAACTCCATCGGCAAAATTTAACAATTTTCGTTAATACTATGTATTTCAAGTCAGAAAGCACAATTTAGAATGTTATAGAAATCAGACAAAAGCCACGTGTAACTCTTATATAACGGCAATTTACAAAGAATTCAAATATTCGATATTTTACTAAGTCATCGCGATTAATTTTGTTTTGTGTTTATTTAAATAACTATTATACGTTTTAGTTTTTAAAATGCTTAATTTTCAGCTGAAGTGAATAATCAAATTAAAGAATGAATTAAATCAAAAATGTTCCTAATGCAACTTTTTTTTTTTCTTCATAAGCATAAACTTTAGAAGGAAAATAAAACTCTCCTCTTTTTGATTGGATTATTGAAAATTAAGATAATTGGATTTTATAAAATTTGAGGGTAATTCTGAAAGTGTTCGAAAAAGTGCAGCCAAAATGCACATTTTTTTAAAAATAATTTATTTAAAATTATTTCTTTCATAGCAACCAGTTGCCAAAGCTTTTGAAGCATTTGTTCCACTTTGAAATCAATATCTCGCAAACACGGTATGTGAATGGCACTGCTGCCTCCGCAAATTTTGCAGTTACAGAAGAAATTTGGATGTAGACAATCAGGCGGAATAAAAGTAGCATGAAGGACATATGACCCACATCCATAACTCACTGTAAATTAATCGCCTTTCCAATCTTTAGTGAGTAGCGTCCTGTGCTCTTGCTAAAAGGATAGATCGGAAATGATAACTACATAAATACCTATCTGGTGCTTGTGCAAATACACTCTAAAGGCAAGATATTATTTTGTAAGAAATTCTAACTGAACTTCATTTATAATTTAGTGTCGATATTTTGGGTATCGAACTTTTTTAATTTATTTTTTATGGGTACCAAATTCTTTCAGAGCGATAATTTGATTTAAACTTTTTCTGACCGAAACGACTGGTTTGACACCCATATTTTACTATTTCATATTGCTTGTGCAAGATTTACTTTAATTCAATTTTCAAGCAGGTGATAACTTTCTTTTAAATATGGCTAGCTACAAATTTTCCCCTCAGCGAAACGAAATTGTTTGACATCCGCATTTCATTCTGTCATAAAAGTAGTGTATAATTTAATTGAATTAGATTTTCAACGAAAACAAAATTTCATAAAAATCGATCGAGCCGTTTCGGAAGAGTTCCACCATAAGCATCGACAAATAAATAGTCAAAAGGTGTGAAGAGTTGTGTATGAGGCTATAGCTTGGCGATTGACTATATTTTTGGATAAAAACACTAGTATTCTTAGATATACTCACATGTTTTAAGTAAGAGTTTTGTACGAATTTTTGTTTTCTCTTTTGAAAATTCTTATACTTAAAAGACTTTTGAAGACTTTCCACATGTAAATATTCTTACTTAATGGAATATCTTTGAAGGAATTAATAGCCGAAATCAACCAGCTTTCAAAGTTAATTAAACAGATTTGTTCGATAGTAGTTTTCTCAAAAAGGGAATCACCCTCGTCGGCACAGTACGATAGTAGCACTACGATGTCTATGAGTGCTCACAAGTATTTCTTCCCCCCACACAAAGCCCCTTTATTGTATTACATGTGTAGGTACTTTGCAGGACGAACTGTTTTTTCATTATGGCCATAAAAAACCACCATAAATAATTCCATTTTATGACTTGACTTAAAGTACCGTCCCTTCTCCCTATCCATTATTTCCTTCTCCTTCCCACGCCTTAAGCACAGCGGGCAACTAAGCATGAGCGTTTGGAAGCCCGAGTTTGGATTTTCGGCCTATCTCAATTCCATTCCATTCCATTCGATTCAAAGGTAGCGTAGAGAGAATCAACCAATTGGTTTGCGGTTAGTCAAGCAAGCGCAAAACAAATCGATGACAAGTTTGTGATCAAAAGTAACTAGCTGGTAAATATGACCATGGATAGGAAGTCGTCTTCCAAGCACATCGTCGTAAGCTGATATGTTGTAAAATATTAGATCACTAGAAATCACCATTGGCTAAAAAACACAGCTTTCGGCCACAAACGGTGACCACACCGATCGTAACCAATTCAACTTTCAATTATTTTTCACAGCACAACCAAACCCCAAGAAAAATAAAACATTGAAGATATGTTAAAAAACAATTTTAGCCAACATATTCTATGATTTCGTTATCATCATCAGAAAACCCCGATTCTTTTGTCATGCTTTCATTTATTTCAAAAAATTTGTTTAGATAATTTTTTTTTATAGTTTTTTAGTTTATAGTTTTTCTTTTTTATGGCAGAATGTCACTCCTGTAATAAATTAACTGTTAATATTTTCTAAGCTAGATAAATATTTTTTTTACCGCTAAGTTAACCATTGGTTGACCTTAAAATAGAGACGCGTTTTCCGCTCCTTTGGGTAGATTTCTATCCATGTTGAGTTTTCATGTATTTTGTACCAGAAAATTTAAAAGCAGTGAATTATTTGCATTTAACTCATTATGAAACCAAATTTGGTATTTCGTTTATGCAATTGACGGCCACTTCACGTGCATGGATACCTTTGGGGGCTGTTTTTTTTTACGAAAGAAAGTTATAAGCCATGTTTTTTGCCCTCTCCTTGTAACAATTTTCACATCGTTCACGCCCTTTTGGATTGTCTGGCATTTTCACTTTAGAACGTTAAGATGATTGTTGTTGAATCGAAAAAAGATTTTGGTCTCTTCATTTTGAAAGTAATGAACATGACTTCGGATTTGGTAGAACTCTACCCAGAAAACACAATTTTTCTAAAAAATCGCCTGTTAATACCTACTTAAAAGTAAACGATTTTGTTCAAACTATTTTCGTGACTAAGCGATTGAGTTTCAGTTCAATAGAAATTTTTTATCGAGTTTATTTTATTTTTATGTTAAATTTTGGAAAAAAATTCTACCCAAAGGTCAACGAACGCTAAAGTTTAAAAAAAGTAAGAAAAATGAAATCCGATAGGTAGCACTTGTGATATTTTTAAGAGACTTTGAGTAAAGAACACTGGTTTGAATTTAGTAAGTATTCATAAGTTTAATTTCTTGGCTAACTTTTATTAAGTATTTCAACTCTTATTCTTAAATCATGTGCTTTTTTTAATTGTTTTTTTTTTACTTTTAATAAAGTGTCATTAGCTCTTGCGATTGCCACTGGGCCTATCGAATCAAGGATAATGAAAAGGTTTCAGTGCTAGTTTAAATAGAAATAAGCCAATAGTAAAAAAGAACGGGGTGTTGTTAATCAAAATCGAAAGTAGACACAAAAAATCTAAGATAATAAAAAAAAAATTAAAATTGTCTATGTGAAACGAAAAAGCGCATATGAAAATATTTCGACTCCATTGTTATCCCTAGGTCAGTCAATTCAATGGTTCGAGTAACCTTATCAGAAAACAAACATGCACTTACCTATAAGCCCACATACCGATATACATACATACATATGTAGGTACAGAACAAAGCTTTGATGTAATTAAAAAGCTTACAATTGAGTGCGCAAAGGCGATATGGAAAGGACAAAGGCATGTTTTAAGCAAACAATAAAAAGCATAGACAAAATGATCTGACAAAAGAAGCAGGAAAACATTGAGAGTGAAAACAATAAAATGCACACCAATAAACAATGGTTAGCGTCTGATTGCTTTACAAAGGCTGTAAGAAAAACAAAAGCAAAAAAAAAAACCAAAAACGAAAGCCAGCGAAAGGTATGGCAGATAAAAAAGGGGCAAAGAATATGCTTCCAAAGCGTAGAAAAATATTTCGTTTGAAATAACTCCGATTGTAATTGTGCACAGCTGCTGTTCTGCACGTTTTTCGCACGCGCATTCTCTTTTGTACGCTACTTCAAATTCTTTTGCGGCTTTTATGGCGAAAACTAATTTTCTAGCCAACATTATTGCTTGATTAAGTTTATCTGGATTTTATTATTTGTTTTTCGTATTTTTCATTTACCTTGCTATCTCCTTACGTGCATACATACTTTTTGTGTGAAAATTGCGCCAATTCGCTAACTTTACAAGAAATTACTATTTACAAAAATTACGTCTGGTCAAGATAAAAGCTCTACACACAATGCACGAAACACAATAAAGTCAGCGAAAGAAAAAACAAAATGCGATTAACAGATATTGACACAAATGCTTGCCATTCTATAAGATCAATTAAAAATCTAGCAAAGACAGTGTAATTAAAGCGAAGTATTTACTTCTGCCAGCGGTGAAATGTGGTAATTATTAGATTAAATGCAGTTGCCATGCAACTTAATTGGAACCAATAAGTAATCGAAAAGAAAAAATACTACAATACTTTGAAAGCAAGTAATATAGTGATCAATTGTAATATATACATAGCTGCAGAGTGAGATATAAGCGCGTATTTATTATAGCCAAGCGCACTGGGTTCTGGGTATTGTACTTTTGTTCACCCAACGGTTTTTTGTAACAACATAAAGCGACTGAGATAGATATAGACAGATAGATAGATATAGATAGAGATAGATATTTCAAAATTCGTAAAATGTATAGCGAAATCGATTGAGCCATGTCTGTATGCCTGCCCAACCGTCGAATGGATAACTCGACTAAATATTAAGCTGGGAGAAATCGGATACTAACCACGCCCACATAACGGTATTTTATGAAAATTAAAAGAGTACGATATTTCAATAACCAGTAAAGATAATTTCTGACACACAGAATTATATTTGTCAAAGGAAAACGATTTAAATTTTGTTTGGAAAATGGGTGCGGCGCCGCTTACTTTCGAAGAGAAAGGTAGATCTCCAAAACCACACCCAAATCTCACACAGCGATAGTTTTCAATAATAAAAATTAACGCGATATTGGAGTAACTATTGAAGACAATTGGCTCAAATTTAGTGTGTAGAAAGGGAATGCACCAAGAAGTAAATCCAAGCAAACAATTTTGGAAATGGGCGTTACACCGTCTAATTTAGAAGAGAAGGTATATCTCCAAAATTGTTCGAATAAACTCTACCAAATTCGGTACACACATTGCACTTCAAGTGAGTAAGCAAAATAACGAATATTGTTCCGAAGGAAACGGATCGGAATCGAACAAAAACCACGTCCACCCTCTTATAACGGTAATTTTAAAATATGAAAAATAAAAAAAATACCCTATATTGGAGTAACTATTGAAGACAATTTTTTTTTTTAATTTAGTGTAAGTTTAGTGCACCGCCCGCCCAAGAGCAAATAGGTATATCCAAAAACTACCAAACTCTACCTAATTTGGAAAATTTCGAAAATTTTAAAAATCCTTAAAAACCCATAAAATATATTTATCATAAAATTCTATATTTCATTTTAGAGAATTAGAGAGAACTCGCTCAAATTTAATATGCAGGATTGAGTTGCATAAGCCAATATAAGAAATGAAAACATTTTGGTAATAGACGTGGACCGCCCACTTTTGAAAAAATAAGTATATTCCGAAGATTATGTATAGTACTACCAAGCTCCACTAAATTCGGTGCACACATTGTATGTGAAGTGACTAAGCAAAATTTCGAATGTTGTAAAAATCGCACAAAACCCTTGACCAGCTTTCGTGTAACGGTAATTTACATAAATCCAAAAAAATTCAATATTTCCATAAAATCAAACAGAATCCGATATTTTAGTGACAACACAAGATAATTTGCTCGCATTTTGTATGCAAAATTGGGTTCGAAAACGAAATACTTGGAATTAAATATGTTGGGAATTGGTGTGGCATTTTCCACCTTAGAGTTAATTGGTATATCTTCGGACTTTATTGCCAAATTCTACCAATTTCGTAAACACTTCGCATTTCTAGTCAGAAATTTCGTATAAATCAGACGAAAGCCACGCTCACTGCTTATATACCGAAAAAATCCAAATATTCGCTATTTCACTAAATTATAGAGATTTCGTTCTCATTTGTTACGAATTATTTAACTAGAACGAGAAATGGGTAAATTCACTTTTGAAGCATAAAATAAATTGATATTTTTTTTATTTCGCTCATAATTTTTTCTTTGTGATTTTTTTAATTTTTGATGAGCTGCCTTGTTTCAATGACAGTGACGTGTTAAGCTCCCATAACTCGAGAACCGTTCATTAAAGAAAAAAGGAGGGTTTCGACTGTTCTTTGCAATGTTACATTAAAAACATTTGTTTAAAATTTTGTTTGACACCTAAAGTTTAAATAGTTTGTATATATTAATAAAAAATTCATTTGAATTGATTTGGGCAATTTCGATAGTTATTTTTTTTTCATCTCAGTGAAGTCCCTAAAGTCTTCCGGAAAACATCATAAAATAATATATTTGAATCAGAAGAAGAGTTTGAGTTGTAAAATTTAAAAAGAACTTCAAGCATGGCACTCGCTCTCCGTCCCAGGGCACGCGCCAACCAACGACGAATTATAATTAAATTTCTCCTCCCGGGGTGGCATCCCCCACTTTTCTAAATTTATATGTATCCCATGTTGTTCTCGGATACCACATGAACCTTCTGTACAGGTATGATGAAAATCATTTGGCTTTTTTGACTGCTTACAGCAAGTAATATTTACTTGAAATAAAAACTTGCGCTGGGTATTGAAAGTTCAGTTGCATCCACACTTGAACTCTTCCTTACTCGGTTTTCATTTGTTTTTTTGTGAATATTTCGCTATTTACGTCGTTTGACTTGCCCTCAGCTCCTAGTGTGTTAACTTCTCCTTCTCCCACACAATTTTGTTACAAAATATCTCCACTATTTGTAAAATGAGCAATAAGATGAGTTTAAAAAATTCCATAGAACCAACAACACTACCAATGATTGCCTGTATTGATTTTCAGATAATTGCGCTCACTGCAATATATCACTCTCCAGTTAAATCACAGCTCCAGCGGGCAAACGCTACAATTGTAATAAGGTGAGAATGGACTGAGGGCAAGAGAATAAAAATCAAAGCATGCTGTAGAATTGAAAGGGTAGATATAAGGTTTAATTAACTACAGAAAGTTACCACAAAACAATATATACATATGTTTTTTTTGTTTTCTGCAGTAGGTTTTTCTGTGGAATGTAGCGAAATATATTGAGGTAGTTTAAATTGTATAGAATGAAGAATGGGATTATAAATTTGTTGCATTTCATTATAAAATGACTTCGAAGAGGAGCTGCCATCTGCTTATTTAGCATTTTAGGTGATATCCGGTATCAGCTCATACGAGCCATTAATAATATTCCCCACAGTGAATTTAAGATCATTGTTTTTTTGATTTTAATTTCATCAAAATAGGACAATAAATACAGATTTTCTGAATATATTGACAAAAAGGAATATATTTTGAGTCGGTATAGTAAAATAACTAAAGGATTTTGTTTGTGGAACACTCAGAGTATCCAATTTCTTTGTTTTCTGTGTACTTTGCGCTGCCAGTAAAAACGAATATTTGCTCTGCTAAGTATTTAAATGGGAAATTAGCAAAATAAAGAGAGACGCAAGCGAATATAAGGTGATCAAGAATGATAGAATAAAAGATTGTGCCTTCCGCAGTCCGCTAGTCCTGTCTTCGTCGATCAGTGACGACATCCACCATTTCACTGACGAAATAAAAGCAACTTGCTCTTATTTTACACAAACAATGCTAACAAAATGTTCGCCTGATTCTTCTGCGCTTCTTCCTCTTTTTTTACCGATTTTTCTTTGCCTTCTCATTCTCTAGCTATTATTACGTCACTAGCAGTTGCTCTTTGTGCGTAAGATGCAACCTTGATTTCTATCATTCTTGGAAGAGGACAGTATTTCATTCTCTTATGCCCATTTTCGTGTTAATGCGCTGCCCATCGAAATTAATCATAGCAATGCTTTGCTCGATGTGAAAATGTATAAATCTAAGCCAAGCAAATATCTCGTAAGTGTTTTAGGGAATCTTAAATCTGTGTAAAACTTCAGACCACATTCTTCAATTTGATATCTATGTATCTATGCCAAGTAGCTTTACACGAAGTAGGTACATACTTACAAAAAATACGTCATTTTTTATATTCACAAAAGAAGGTGTTTGTATTGTAGTGTATACGGCGCTTTCTTTTTCATTCTCTATTTTTCTACTTTGAAACTTTCGTCTTAGCTGTGTAACGAAATCAACTAAGAAGTTTCACTTCAAAAAATTTAACTGTCGTTTATTTCTGGAATTATCCATTGGTTAGTTCTATTACTACTGCAGCATTTTGGTCAACATGTTTTTTCATAACGAGTCCATGCTTTTTAGGTATATACTATGTTCATATGGCATTTTCGTAACAACCCATCGACATGGAGCATTCATACTCTTAATTATACCGATTATATTCACATTGCAAATTTGCAATGGAAATATATGTATGTACATATTTGTGTACCCATGCAACTTTCCATTCTCTCCATAGCTGCAGAGTCATTTCAAATTGTAATTAAAATTCTAAAATTCTACGCTAATGTCATTATTTTGTATTTAATGATGCGGACATGCATTAAATTTTATGCCTGTGTAGTTTGAATTTTATTTTTTTTTTCATCTGCGCGCAGTTCCAATGCAATAAATTGAAATTTGTCAAGCAAGAGAGCAGTGCAATATTTGATTGTATTTATTGTATGCGTGCGAACAGTAAATAACACACATTTTTACATATTTATTTGTGTATGTACGTACGTAGATACCTAGATAGACAATAATAATTTTGCACATTTAATTATAATATCACTCATCCGCTATGCCCATTGTTTTGTGGACATTTTTGGGTAGGTAATAAAGCAAATAATATAATTAGTTAAATTAGTTGATAAATTGTGTCAGTTGGAAGCGATAAATTTAGTTTTCGGTCTTCTTTTTTTCTAAATGTTTATTGTGCAATGCAAAATTGAAATGGGATTTATTCGAGCAACTATAATTGCTTATTCAAATTTTTTCATGCATAATTTTAGAAAGTTACCTTAAAAATTTAGTTTAATAATTATTTTTCAAAGTAAAGGTAGGCCATAACTTTCGAAAAATGTGCGTTATAGGAGGCGTTTAGTTAAAACGAATACCGCTAATATTCCTTTTATACCTTTACTTAAATAAAAATAAATAGTTTGCATACTATATTGCAACTCGTTGTAGTAAATTTGATTAGAAAAGTGGATCATTTAAAGCGCACGAAAATATAGAAAGTGAATCATTTAAAGCGCACGAATCATATTCAAATTTTTCCGTGGAAATTCAGTTTTGTTTATTTTATTTGCGTTTAAGGAAAGTTCAAAATATATTACACGTTATTTACTTAAATATACCCAGTTGCATGCTAGTTGTTGCTTAGAGTTTGAATAGCCCCATTCGCAAAATATTGATGTCGAATTAAGGTAAATTTTCTGCACTAATTACCCAAGTTGTGCTTTCCTTTTTCCACGAAACCCGCATGTATTGTTTCTTGGTCAAAATTATCACATACGTATTTTTGCTTTTGACCGTAAAAAATTTGTCGGCAATTTTAATTTCGCTTTGAAAATCGTTGTGTCCGTTTATAAATTATTATTTTTTAATGTAAATAACTTCTCTAAAAACTGCCGGATAATGATAACTCTAATTGCAAAGTATTCGTAGTTATTTGAGCATTAAAATGCCAAGAAAAATGTTTTTTTAATTCATTTTATTGAAAAGTGTATTTTTAATTTTTTCACGAAGCAGCCACTTCAAAAATATATTTTGGCCAATCGGCTGTTAATTATTTTCATTTCATTCAATTTCTTTTTTTTTTAATTTTTTTTAGTTTAAGCTAGATTAGGTTGGGATGGCTGGAGGTAGAGACACCTCCAACACTTAAGCCAATAATAGGTCAACGGGATCAAATCATGTTGCTATCCCAACATACTTTGAAAGTGCTCTTAATTTGACTACTACTTTTTCTGCAAGATCTTGCAATATTTTTTCCGATGGTTTTTCGAGCGTTTGCGTTCGTCTTCTGTTAAGTGCCAGACAGTGCCAGATGGTGGACTCTACACTCTCCTCTTTTTCGGTGGCAGTAGTTTGGCGCGCTCACTTTGAGTCTCAGTGCGGGTATGCCGATTAGACAGTGACTAGTAAATCTCGTCCTGTTTCAAGGAAGGTTGCTTCAACACTCGCTGGCCACTTCCATGGGGCTGTTCCTAGCACGTATTTAAAATGTGATCATTGGTGTACCTACCCTGTCCTTCCATGGAAGAATGGGGCGGTCGTATCAGTCCTTGCCAATTCCTCGGCTTTGCAGTTACCCCCAATCTTCGCGATGTCTAGGAGGCTCCCATATGAGTCATATTCTGTAATGCTGGTGTTCCAGTCTTAGCGTGTTGGTATCGTAATTGTATGGTTCCGAGTGAAAGAATTTAATGATATGCATTAGTATGTGCTAGTAGGTGTGGGAAAGGCGTCATTGCCCCTAAAAATTTCGCGTTCCCAGACGTACCATAATTCCAGGAGCCTGCCTCCCTGAGGCTTAAAGTTGCGGTAACAGCTAATTCTCGAGCCACTTCGTCTAGGTGAGGGATTTACTAACTATTCGCCACCAGACTAGGTCTCCGTAGAGCAGGATCGGACGAACTATGGCCCTGTAGATCCAGCGGGCTATCTTGGGTGAAAATCTCCATGATACACCAATCGTCGTTTTGCGCGATTTGTGGCCTTCCTAATATGCTATGTTGTGTTGTTATTCCAAAGAAATATTAGGAGGTGTTAGGGCCGGTACTTTATACCTTCTGGTAAATAGGACTAATTCAGTTTTGGCTGGGTTTCCATCATAACCGCACTTTTTGGTTCACATAATTCAAATCATTTCATTTTATTTTAACAAATTAGATTTTTCCAGCTTACACCATTTCATTTCATTTAATATTAGTTTATTTTATTTCATTTCATACATGTAAGTTCTTTTTTGTTTTACATCCACCCTAGTGCCCACGGTATTATAATTTTCTTTACCTTACGATTGTTCATAAAACAACATGGGCGATGTACGTTAAAAACTTTATCATTATTATTGTTTAATATTAATTTTTTTACTATTTATGGGAAATAACTGGGTGGAGCCGAACTTACCGAACTTTTTTCGTGCTTTAATTCTGTATCCTTGACACTCAAAAGTAGTTTTTTATAGCGATAGACACATAAAAAAAGTTAGACAAAAAAATTACAGCCACTGTTATTTTTTCGTTATATTTTTCTATAATATAGTATGAGATATGTATATGGGGCTTTTTTTACAAAATGCTACGCAGGTTTGTAGCTTAATCGATTGTAAAAAATAAGTAGTTTGATAAAAATTCCAAATCTTCGCTGATTTTTAATAATTTTCTTTCTGGGAATATTGCCAATTTTCTTCTTTTAAATATACCACCGAATTTTGGTTGGATGTGGTAAATAATTATGTGAAATTGTTTCAAAATTTCACTTTATCAGAAAGGGATTGCAAAGCTGTGAGACTGTGAAAAAGATTTTTTTTGAACTCTGATTGAAAAATGTCAAATTTATATAGCAATGTGATGGGGTTTTCAAAGATTTTGCACCTATTTACCCTTCATTCGAAAGGTGCGATTAAATCAAAGTTAAAGCAGATATTTTCTGCCAAGTATATTTTTAGTATAGCCAATAAGGCGAAACATAATACAAATAGCGAATTGTAGAATCTTTGCTAACGGCCAAAAAAAGAAGAAGAAAAAATAGCCCTGCACGCTTATTTAACAAAATCCAAAATAATTTTACAGTTCATTGGCTCCGTCAATTAAGTTAAGTGGTTTTGCTAACACTACTTAAAACCAACAATAAAACAAGGCAAACAAAAAAAGAAACAACACTCGCTGGCGAATTGAATCGAACCACAAAACAACCACAGGAATATACTTACGTTATAACTTCAATAGGCCAAATTGCAACCACAATAATAACAAAATGGGGAAATTTGATTTACGCTGTTCAGAGTTGAAGTTGAAAAGTAGCTGTATAACTTACTGTTAGTATAACACTTGTTATTATTGTTGTTACTGCTATAATTTGTAAGTGTTGTTGTAGTATGGCATACATTAAAACCGCAGTGATTTTGAAGCGAAGCATTTGAACAACCGCAAAATTTTAATTACACCGACGATTGCACTTGAACGGTAAACTACGTACATACATAGCTACGTACAAGCGTGGGAGTATAACAGCTAACTTCTTTTATGCTGTACCGCAATGAAAAAAAAAATGTATTTCGCTTTTAGTAGGAGGAGGAGAAAACATATATTATATGTACTATATGCGCGTGAGTGCCCCCATTCACAAAGGAAAATAGTTATAATGCGCGTGCCAAAGCCGTTACTCGTTTAGGTTTAAACAAAACAGTTTGATTACAAGAATGTGACTTAATTGAGCAACCTAATCAAATCAAAGTAAATATATATGCGCACATTAATAACTTATCTAAAGTTTTTAGTGCTATTTAGTCGAGGGACCGAAAATAAACGTCAAAAACTCTTTCGAAACAAGACCCGAAGATATCGATGTAATTCGTATGCCATAATTTATACAGATCTGAACTTGTTATTTAGAAGACTTTTTGTTTTAAATCACTGCATAGTCGTTGTTTTATGATTTTTATTTTTCGATTGTGATTCTTTAATTTTAATTTTTTCGATCAACTGGATCAAGTTTGATATTTTGATTTTTATTTTTTTTCACCAAAAAAATTCGTTGTTCTTGGATTTAAATCATGTTTGATCTAAATTTTGTTATATTGTTTTCGATAGTAAAATATATTAATGTTATCGCCGACAATTTTGTTGGCATTCAATTATATCGAAAAAATTAAAATACAACAGTAACGGTTACTTTTGATCGGAAAAATAAAACTCACAAAATAACAACCAAACTTGATCGGAAAATTAAAAATGTAATAATTAAAATTATAAAAGATGGATTAAATCGTGGTTTTTTATGAATTTGTAACCGTTACGATCCCTGATTTAAACAATACTTTTAGCTTTAAACGGAACAAAAACCATTTTTATTTAACTCTGCCATAAGAAGGAAATTTTTGTGCAATTAACTGTTGTAAATCAAGGGTACACTTTATTTGGTAATACATTTTTTTTAAACAATTGTGCAGGGAAACCAATGAACCAGGTTCAATTTTGCGGTGAAATTTCCCTGTATTATTAAAGCAATATTTTTGTTTGAGCGATCAGGTGATTCGAATATGCGGGAGAAATCTGGAATACTATGTGCCAGTTGGCAATTATGCCGAGGGAGAATAAGATGCCGCGGCCCTGGTGTAACCACTGAAAGAGGTAGGCCTACTCTACGTAGGAAAAACCAGCTGGAGAAGCACTTAGATTCTCTGGTTGGCGCCAGTTATGAAAGTAAAGGAACGAGGGAGAACATTTATCAGAGATTTTGTGGAACTTCTTTAGAAGATATTTTCCAAAAGTATTTATAGAGCAAATAAAAACTATGGAAAACTGGGGTTATTTTAAAATTTTGTTAAACACACTTTGGTTCACCCTTTGCAGGATTTGATATGTACACCCACACACATTTGTACACATGTGTACAGAAAAAATCCAAGCGTTAGTGGCGGTTATTGCTAATTGTTGTTTTCCCCATAAAAAAAACACACCCGCATCAACCGATATCAGCACCTTCATAGTCAAATGCAGTGAATGGCTTTCGCAGTCGCTTTCGTACCGTGCAGCTTGGATGGCGTGATGAAGAATAAACATTTTATTAGCGCTCGGCTTCTATTTTCGTTTAATTGTTATTTTTATTTGGATAAACGGAGTTGTTTTAACAATCTCGACATACCAAAAAAAGTGTGCGTGCCTGAGCGTCTACGTGAAATCGTACAATAATTACGTTCCACAATCCATTTGCTTTCCACTCACACAAAGAAGTCGGCTTAGGCAGCACCATCCTTTTGAGTCATGCCATTACAGCAAAAATGATTCCTTCAAAATAAGTTATTTTATCAAAATATCACGTATACCTTATGGTTCACTAAAGCAGTTATTAAAAAAGTAGTAAACATTTTTTTCCCCTCACATTTACCCCCCAAGATTGTGAGATTTCGTGTAGCAAACAAATTAATCTTGGAATGCTTTTGTTGCCTTTGTTTTGATATGAAGTTTGAAACGCTTTGAGCCACTCAAAGGTTGCTCTTGTCGAAATTTTTTATCGCCGGCAAAGTGTTGCAAGAGCATTTGCCGTATTTCCGTTATGTCGTGTAATTAGCTTCGGTTTCTCTCGAAAAATGCACGTTAACATATTAATTTTTTTTTTAACATAGCTTGTTTTATGTTTTCTAAGTAATTACTTATCATATTGCATATTTTCATATTGCTTGCTTGTAAATACAAATATTAAGAAATTAAAATTTAACATAGCGACAAGGACCGTAGTTCTGTGTGTGGCGGCGTGTTGAAAGTATGAAAGGGATACAAATCAAAAATGAACTATGTTTATTTTAATACAATTATCGTTGAAAAACTTGCATATAAAGTGATATAATGAGCTTTATATTCCGGTGGATATTCGATTTATGTATCATGACTTTCCATTCTCAGCTAAGCTGTGTTAGAATTAAATTATTTAGGCAAATTACATAGAGGTTGTCCGCGGTCTCTACTACCGATTATTGTATACAAAACACTTCTACAAAAAGGGGAGGAGAAAGAAGATGTAACAAAATACATATGATTGCATTTGGTGATTTCATTTATGCGGCTAAGATAACGAAATCAAGTACATGATATGCCTATATAATTGCATCGGAGAAATGTATGTATATTTAAATAAATTGTTGATTCAAGGGAAGTAAATCATTTTGCTTGTCCTTATATTTGCCTCATTTAAGTGTAAAGCAAATTTTTTGTTAAACTGGTCAGATTTTCCGAAGTGGATCACTTTAAACATGTAGTAATTGGGTTTCAATCGGCAGTTGTATATTTTTACAACTATTGGAAATGAAAACAATTGACTATATTTGATTTTTCCAACAAACTATTTTTTGTTTGTATATTTTTTTTTTGTTTAAAAATTCAATTATGAACGATCTAAATGATCAATTCTGATAACTCCATCTTCATTGTCATCGTTTTTTCAAAAACTCCTCAAGTTTGTTGTTTCGTTTCATTCAAAAATAACTGAGGCACAAAAAACAGATCAGTTTGTAAAAGATGAAGTACCTAACTTAGGGTAAGTTTTTCGGTGTTCTAAAAGTGAATCTGAGCTCTAAATTTACTCATCACCCTTACAGCATCCACCCAAAGCGTGAAATTTTCTAGATTATGTAAAAACTAAAAATTAGAATTGTCTCATGCGTTTTTTGATATGCTGAAAACAAATCTGTGATCCAAATTTATCTTTTACTCCTAAATTTAGCCCCAGCAACTAAAAATTTAAGATTTTATGAAAATTACGTTCTTTAGTATGCCAAAAATGAATCTAAAGTTTAAATTTACTTATTACCATAGATTTAGCCTCAGCACTTCCTAGCCCCAACATTCCCACCCAGGGTAATGCTTCTAGATTACAGAAAAACTAAATACTAGTATGGTATACTACTTCTGTTGATATGCTAAAAACGAATATGAAATCAAAATTTACCCATCACCTCTAAGTTGTGGCCCAACAAGCCCTAAAAGCACCTTAAGCGTCAAGTAGTACGATTTTACAAAAATCCAAATTTAGAATCCCATCATAGGTTTTTTGTTTTTCTAAAAATGAATCTGGGCTCTAAGTTTACCAATTACCCTAAGATTATCCTACGGTATTAAAAATTTTCCTATAATACATATTTTTTTTAATGTATTAATAATGGTAACTTTCAATCAAAGAAACGGTCCTGTAGAAAAAAGTGAAATAATCACAGTAACATATAGATAGATCTTTTATTTTAAGCTAACTATTTAATTATTTAAAATTTTATACTTTTGTAACTCGGTCTTGGCTGTATTTGCTAGAATAAAATATGAATTCATTTTAACTACACTCAGAAAAAATAATTTTACTGTTTTCCCCTAATATTATGAATAATTACCTCTATATTAAAACTTTTTCTTTAATTCAGGTTCATACTCTAAACATTGCGTCATTAATTTGTGGCACCTTAATGTTAGTAATAATTTCATTAAATAAATTAAATTTAAACTTAATTCGTAAAGAGTAATGACTCTATTTAAACCAAACAATTTTTATTAAAACAAAAATTAAATACACATCCGCGAAAATATAAATTAAATAAAAGTTGAAGTATTTCATTTATTTTCATTGGAAAAAATCGATATAAAGGATTTCTTCAAACTTAGGAAAGTTCCACTTCCTCAAAACTAATAAACAAAACTGTCAATTTCCTCAACATTAATCAAAAATCCTTCTGGCAAATTAATTATTCCTAAGAACAAATCAATTTTTACTGCAAATTAAGAAAATGTGTTTTCCTCAAACTATATCAAATAGTGTACTCATTTTAAGGCAACCATGTCTTTGGAGTCAAGGAAATTTTTAATTAGAACAAGTTTTTTTTTTTTTGTAGAGCCCCAAGGAATATTTTTTTCTGCGCGTAAATAGATAGGCAGGACGCGGTACTTTTGACATTTTCACAAAAAAAATCTTATATTTTCTACAAATCAAAATATATATATATATTTTTAAAAATATATTCAGAAGTCCTGGCTTTGAACATTCAACAATGAAAAAAATTAAAAAAACAGACCTACTTTTTATTCGTTTTTTTTTAAAGTATAAAATTGGTCAACTGCTCCCCAGCCTGGGGCACATATGACTTTTGCGGGGGCAGATTTGACAAGCATATTTTCCATGGTGCTTTCTCAGTTTACAATTATTTGGTCTTTGTGTAAATTCAACTAATTTTTAATTTGTTTATTAATTTTTTTTTATTGAATTGACAGTCAACGTATTTATTTGGACTTATTGAAGCTTATGATAATGCCAAAGTTTTTTTTTTTTTAAAGAAGACAAAATTATTAATTTGTTTAATTTGAAAAATCGTTTTATATAGAAAGCGTCAAAATTAACCTCAAATAAATATTTTGTGCGGCTACGAGAAGTTGAGGCTGTCTTCTACGATCTATTTTGAAAAAAACCCAGTTGTCTGGAGATAGTCAACGCAAATAATTTATATTTTAGGTAGAATCGAGAAATATATCTATAATATGGCCAATGTAATAAAAGGGCGTTTTACTATTTCCCCCAAAGTTGACCAAAAAGTTTTCACCGACATTGAAAATCTTATCATCCAATTTTTGATGCATTTTGATATATTAACATTTTTGTTGATAAATTTTTCTTTTGTCAGATAATGTAAGGTTTTCCGTTAGTTAACGCTTATCTGTATTTGATTTTCGGTTTGGGGACCTGAACATTCCTCTTCGCTTGAACATTTAAAACGCAATTTTTTTCTTGGGAACTAGTTGGCATCCGAAAATATTGTTTCTTCTGTGTTGTGTTTGTTGCCAAATCCGCCCCTTTTGCGAAAGTTAAATGTACCCCAGTGTTAAATATACCTCAGCTTATTCTATACGTAAATTCAGAACTTCTCACTTTTCTAATATGCGACTAAATATAGTATTTTCTACATAAATGAAGATATCGAGCATTTGAATACTTCTACAAAACAATGAAATTCGGTTAAACAAGATTAATGTTTACTGTTTCCTTCAATTTGATGTGTTTTTTTTTGTACATATTTTGTAAAAATCTATTCTGCTACATTTAGTTTCTTGAACGGTGGTCATTGGCTATTAAATCAATATACTTTACTTCCATACACTTTCGGCGCGTCCGTAAGCGAATTGACTTGAAGGGAGTACAAGTTTTTAGAGGATGAAACTCAAGCCAAACATTTGAAGATACTGCACTTCACCATTGTAATTTTCCAATTTCCTACGCTTTAATTTACTACTCAACTATAGAAAATTCAGTTAAAAGTAAATAAAAAACAAGCAAATAATCAGAATATTGGCACTGATTGCACGCGTAGGCAACTACATTAAATTATATTTTGCTTGTACAAATAGCCACAAATATACACTACTATTTTTGTTTTGTTTGCGTGCATGTATAAAATAGTTAAACACAAGTTTCAGTAGATGCAATGAAACGCATGACTTTGGCATTTCTTTCTTTTTGTACCTTACTGTAGAAGTGTTGTAAAATTCTAGATTTTGTTTTCTGGCGCCACATAACAAAATGTTTATATCCGCTATGTTAAATGCGCCTCCAGTCAAACGCAATTTAAGGTAATTGGTGTAAAGCAGGGAGAAACGCTTGGAAAACCTATGAACCGGCATAGGTTGAGCGATCGTAAAATGGAAAATTCACGTAGCAATATTACCGTTAAAACAGGCAAGCAAATGCAAAGTAACCGTAAATTGCTGCACCAAATACCAGCCATAGTGCACAGGTATTGGTAATGGTGTTGCTGTAACTGAAATACACACTCACACACACACACACAACTCATACATTCACATTCACCTAATACTTAGCCGCGAACAATACACATTGCTTGTGCGCACGCTGAGCCTTATAATTAACTTAGAAATGCATTGAGCGCGAGTGCGTGGCAAGCTGAAGTCCACAATTTGGCATAGTGGCAAAACCAACATACATATAGAGATATAAATATTTATATTTGTATACTCCCCCCCCGTTATGCATTTCTAATCACTATCTAATGCATAGTAATCGCAAGCGCATATATGAAGTAGGATGATTATCGAATTTGTTGTTGTTCTACCAAATTGTGTGTGTATGTGTGCGTTGGGCGTTTGAGGTTCGCACCTGAAGTGATTACTTTATATAAATTGACTAAGCTAATAAGTGTACTAATGATAAGCAGAATACTGATGAGAATTATTTTTATATAATAGGGTAGAAAATGGAAAAAAGTAACTATACTTATACGTCACTATCAAAATCGTAAAAATATAATTTTTTTTTTGCATACATACCTACCAAGAAAACAGGCTTCCTCGTTATACAAAATTAAATTTTATTGAATAACACCAAAAGAGTTAAAATTGAGCTCAGAACTTTTCCTCGAAGAAAGTTACATTTTCTACCTTCGTGTTTGACTTTTTACACATATGAAATTTGAATGTATTTTGTGCCTATGCCGTTATTCTTGGTAGGAAAAAAAATTATTTTTTTCCTTTTTTTTTACACAATACATTTGATTTAAACAGTGCGGTTATGAGTACACTGACTAGCGCAATTTTAAAAGAAGTAGTCCATAGTTTTCTGTGCAAAGTTCTTATATTTTGATTTCTCATAGAAAAATATGTGGCGTCTAATATTTTCTTGTACAGGCGGTGGGAGCCTTCCAAATCTTTTTCGAATAGTTTCAAACGACAGTGATGAACTTTCACATGGCTCTGCAGATTCACAAGGTTATGCCCGCGTTGTGCTCTCTGCTAACGAACTGCTAGAATTTCGCATTGAGTAATTTTGTGAATCTCTCGTTGTGCTGAAAAGAAAAGATACTGGCGGTTCAGTTCGTGGCCTTTTCTCTTGCCATGCGAAGGTTTGCTGGGGATATTCCAAGCTCTCGCAAAATTTTTGTTTGTTTGTTTGCTAATTTGGATCCATATTTTTCAAAATAATTAGCACGTTCAGGGTTGAAAGGTCGATCATGTTTGCGAATACAGCCAACGGCCATAGATTTCTTTTTCATTTACAGCTGAAACATTAATGGAATCTAAATGGCTAGCATGGGCGGTAACTTATTATAATAATGAGTAATTACTCGCTATTTTTTCTATCCAAATGAATGGCATTCAAAGTTTGTCTTTCCTTCCGATGTAAAATAAATGGCCTGTACTTTCGGTGAACGGCGAATGTTGTTTTTTTTTTGCATTTTTCTCATATTAAGGTCTGATGAGTGCCTTAAAGGCAAATCCACAGACGTTACCATTCATAGCCCACTTAAAAAAAGTGAAAAAATGCTTTGGAGTTTAAAAAGTGAGCCCTTTGTGAATTTACTGGCAGATATCCAGGATCCTTTCAACTGGGTCTTATAAGTCAATATAAGAATATATTATTGAAACCAAAATAAATCGAGTCGCCAACCAATGGGTGCTTTTGATGCTAGGAACAAAAAATATCAGTATGGAGTTGAGAGGAGTGACAAAATATATGCGGGAATTTGGTTTTCTAAGGGAGTAAAATTTCCAATTATTATACCTTAGATGTAAGTAAATTGCGTCTCATTAATTTTGACGGAGTCAAGCTATTATCAAAGTTCCATACCCCTTCATGGTTACCTTAAAACTAGTGTGAAAGAGCTGCAATGCCATCAACGCTCTCGGCTAAAGTCGCGGCCTCATTGAGTCGACTTCCGGGGGATGTAGAGCATAACGGAAATCATCACCAAAATTCCGTACTATAACAATAACTCATGGTCCGAAATCTTTTTGGAGACTCACTAAAGCAGACCTAAAAGGAACGATTGTTTAGGAAGATAAAAAAGCTTGTGTGCATTCGATTTTTATTTGCATCTCATGCCATCTGCTGATTGTCTCCGCTGCTTTTCACCATGGTCTTGGGTGACATTTTTTTCTGACTGTATCTTACGGAATATCGAAATTTTCTCATGCCACTATAAATAACTCTAATTGGTGGTCCCAAATTTTGAGACTTGAGCTAAATCTGCATATAGGCATAAATGCAAACACAATTATGACCTCACTAGTCCCCTCCTCGCGCCGAATTGCCACCATTTAATTAATTAAATCACGACCTTGTTCAGGCTGTTCAAATGGTGAGGGCGTATGGGTATTTTAATAAGTTCGGCCTGTATCATATTTACATATTCGGAGAATGAGTGCCAAAAAGTATGCAACAAAATGCATACACAAATTTGCTGAGTTCGTTTCCAAACGTGTTATATTTTTGAAGTGGTTAAATTTACAACAAAAATTTGCATGCGGCTTAATCGACTTTTGAACTGATTTTGCCCATTTAACCAGTAAAATGCCATTTAACTTTTTTAAAGCGTTAATTTGAATATAGCATCGGGCATCATATTAAGTGCATATGATTTCATTTGATATTTAGTTATGTGAATATTGCCAAAGGTGTCGCGCCAGTATCCCAAGTGGTTGTTCTTATCTAAGTATAGTTTAAGGTTTTTTAACATTTGATTTCAATGAAAAAAACGGCTCAACAGCTACCACACATCACACCCAATAATACACAATTTTCACGATAGCGCTCATCTCTACCTGTAAATCAATACCTTATTTATTAGTTTTAGTTTCAAGTGAGAGCAAAAGAAGGGACACTAACACAAAAACATCAATCAGAAATAATATATAAGATTTCGGGTATTTTAGTCTAGACAGCCGTGCTTTCATTTTCCCATTCACAAATTTCCCTGAGATTTCGATTCCCAATCACATATTTTACATATTATGTATTTACGTACATTTTTGGGACTTGAATTCGTCCTGAGTGAAATTGCAAAATGCGTGTAAATGTGTAATTTTTTTCGACTGTATTATTTTTTCAAAATTATTATTTTTGATAATTGATATGTCGTTTTTGAATCAGTACTTTCTTGCAATATAAATATTTTATTAATTATTTATTGATTATATCTAAAAAAAAAAAACCATACATTACCCAAATTGAAAGGTGAGCTTCAACAACAGCTGTTTGTGAATTGCCACAACGATAACCAATGGGAGAAATTTGCGAAACTGGGAACACACTTATATATTCACTTAATATATTCACAGAAATTTTTAAAATCACACAGTAGAAATGAATTGTGAAAATGTTAGCCACGGCTGTTAAATAATTGAACAAACCAAGGGAATCTCATATACTTTCAGTTTTATTTTTTTCCAGTTTTTCATATAGCAGACATGTTTTGTGTGAAAACTTTTTAGCATTTGCTACTGACTTTGCAAGCAACAACAAATGCTGGCGCTTATTGTGTATGCGTTTTACGTTTTTTTTTTTTTTGTTTAATTTGTTTAATCATACAAATTGCTTTTTCAACGCCTTGCTTACAACGTTGTACTGCTATTCTTGTTTTTTTTTTTTGGCGCAAGAGCCATTCATGGAAGAAAATATGAAAGCGAGGATGCGCAAAATTGAACTTACTCACCTAACGGTATATAGAGCAGTAAGCATATCGGTATAAATGGCTGTTCGAAAAGCATCAAATTTCACCAACATGATCTGGTATATTTACGTTTTTTCACGCCTTTGCCAAATGCCAGATTGCAACGGAGTTCTTTTCTGTTTTCCTTTTTTTTTAGTATTTGCACTGGTGCTTAACTCGCACTCTCGCAGTGCTACTGTTTTGTACAGCTCACACGTGGCACAAATGAAATCGCTTAAGTAGTCGATCGATACAAAGATATTTGGATTGTGCGAGCTATGTATGAATTTTGAAGAAGCGGACTTTCCAGCGGTATTTGCCGCGTGTGTGATGCATTGCAGGAGTTACTTTTTTTTAGTGTAGCGTATCAAAATGCTTGGCGGAAAGAAGCAGAAAATGGAGGTGTTTTGTTTTTAATGTTTCTCGAATGCTTGTTGCTTTTGAAAGTATTTGCTGGTATGATGCACTAACTTTTCTAGGATGCTCGCTTGGTCAAGCATTTCCGCGCTTTTGAATTCTTTGTTTTTAAAATTGTTACAGGCATTACAACTGCCGTTACGAAATCGATATTTTACGTTACAATAACCACCTTTTTAAATGTCAAGTTATACTCAATACCTGTTTTGTTTTTTTTTTGAGTATTTCTACTTAGTTGCCACAAGCAGTTTTCTCATTTATCCAAAAGAAAAAAAACTGTGATGTGCTCTTTCAAAAGCCTTTCTATGCAAATTTACAAAAAATATTGCATTCTGTATGGCTATATGTGCATTTCATTCGCAAGAGAAAACAAAAAGAAAAGCTAAGAACGTAGAGATTTGTATCTTTTCACTATGGAAAACGTTCACATTTCAAGTGGCACCAAAGCTGACAGCATGCAATGAAAACTGAAATTTATAAACAATCCTTTTGTGCGAGGAAACGATAAAGAGAAGAGCTGACAAAAAAAAAGAGAACAAAAGAAGGAAAAAATAAACAAAAGTATTAGCAGCTCTTACAAAGGCGAGTGTATAAACACTTTTCAAGCGATTGCCTCCGATTTGCAGTGTTGCCACTTCAAAGTTTGTTTTGCTTTTTGTAGCAGCTGTTTTGTTTTGTTTTTTTTACTGTGCTCTTTTTTTTTTGTATTGTTTTCCCTTTGCTATCGCAATTTTAGCTAACTTGTCTATGTAAAGTTACATCAGTCACACTGTTTTTCTTCTTTCCATCATTCTCTCTCTCTCTCTCTCTCTCTGTAACTGTCTCTCTCGCCATTAATTTGGTAAACATAGCTATGCAGGCGTTGCTTTTCCCCCTTTTCGGACTGGTTTTTCTTTTCCCCACTTCATACTTTTTGCATTTCACTGCAGTCTCAATTGCTTTCGAAGGCTTTTGTTTTACAATTGCTACCAATTTTCTTTGATACTACATTGTTTTTTCTTTTGTTTTTGCGTACTACGCTTTGTTTTTATTGCTATTGAATTTTGTAGCAATCTTGTAACACACAAACAATGCAAACGAAAATGATTCACTCTACATTCCACACTCTATTGTAATGGCTACTAACATGCAATAGAAAATTGCACTTCAAAACGCAAATAATTTCATTTTCCGGTGTTTTATGTGTGCGCACACAAGTTGTCTTCAATTTCCCCTTTAAAGTAGAGACCAACCTTTTGTTTAACGAAGCACGAAAGTTTGACGTGCACCTGGGCGTATACTTTTCGGTTTTACTTTATTTGGTGTGTGATATGTTCATTTTATGCGCATCCTTTTTGGCTTTTATTTATTTATTGTTTTTTTTTTTTCATCCGTCCTTGAGGAATTTAGGTGCTAGTTAAGTTTTCTATTTTGCTGTTTAATGCTTAAGCGGTAATCGATTTTTTTTCTTGTATAACAAAGAAGTAATTTTTAGGAAACTGAGGAAATTATGGAAAAATTATACCTTACATTTGCAATATAAGAATAATGATTTAAATTATGTGGTTTTTTGTTAAATAAAAGTAAAAGCTATCAAAGAAGATAATTACTAATTTCTAGACACCTTGCAGCGTTAATTTGCGTAAGAATATTTTTATTTTATTTTTTGCCTTCAGTGGATTTGCTACACGTGTGCTTTAGATATGTAATTTATGCCACGATTAACCCTCTAACGCTCACGAGTGTATCAATGTTTTTGCAACAGAAGTTCTACAATCTGCAAGGTGTGTTATTTATGAATAGTTTTTAGAAGATTAATAAAACGGAATAGTTGGTGTCAACAGGAACTAGGTACAGATAAAATTTGACTGTTCAAAATATGCACCGCTATAAAATTACAAAAATAAATAATTTTTTTTAATAGAACAAAGCGTGAATTTTTCAAATTATGTAGCTGCATGTCAAATTGATCAAAATGGTTGAGATCTGCTTTTTTTGGAAGTATTAAAATATTAAATCTGAAACCATATATAACATTTCTCAAAACATAATAATCCGTAGTTTAAAGCGTTCGAGTAACTTTTGGATTTCGAAATTCATCATCATTTATAACGTCGAATTATATAATACTTATCCTCTACTATACCAGCACTACGAACTCACCATAAGAAAGCGAAAAAAAAAATGACTGAAATCTGCCCCAGGCATTGAGCCTCGCACTAAGGTCCAGCTTTTGTTTACCGGGTCACTGTAGCATTCTTTATGGAAAGTTAAATGCCACAAAGGAGGTTGTTCGGTGTCTCAAAGCGTTCGCCCCGCCAGAACGGTCTGTCATATTGTGCTCTGACAACCAAGCTATTACTAAATTTCCAAAATCATCAGCAGCCATAAAATGTAGCACAATTATCATCCTTCTCGCGTCCGAAAGCTCCACTACCGGCATTTGCGTGACCAATGAGGTGGCTAGAAAAGATACGGAAATATCCGTGGACAATTCTTGTAAACATATAAACACACCTCTAAGACTACTAATCATATTTGGACAAAGGTTGACGTAAAGCGATCCAAAGCACTCATTATATCTTCAGACTAATAGCCAGAGGATAACTGGACACTGCCTTATAAGCTAACACGAAAAGCGATTGAGATGCCCACCGTATGATCTAGATTATAGCTTTAGAAACGAGGAGGAAGTGAAGATTGTGCACTGTTTCGGTTTAACTAGACCGCGCAACCAACATTTCAGGAAGCACTATTTAGATTGTTTGTGATATATAGGGCGCTTTTGATGCAGAAATGTGCTGACTGTTTATTTGATGACAGGGGGTACTTCGTTTGCCCTCGCTTATCTCCAAATCTGTTCGTTTCGCTTCTTTAGCCAGCTTTGAAAAAGCAGAAACAATAGCGCCGTTTTTGAGGCCAACTAACCGAAAAGTTTTTCCCAATTCTGACGGAGCTAGTAGTGTTGTTCAGCCTCATATTACATAGCCGTATTAGTTTCGCAGGGATACAAAATTCAGACATTCGCGGCATTTATACAACTTCTTGTCGTGATGTGGAAGGCTGATCCATTTCTCACGGATCTTTTCCAATATTTGGCCTGCCGTGAATAACTGGTCGAAGGTAGATTTATTGGGTCTAAAGCCACACTGATATGGTTCAATGAGTTCGTTGATGAATGGCTTCAGTCTTTCTGATCTCGCGGTAGTTGGCGCATATTGCAGAATCACCCATCTTGTGGATTGGGCAGAGTACACTTAAATTCCAAATGGCTGGCATGAATTCTTCCGACCATATGCTGGAAATGATCTGGCGCAAGCACCTTACCAGCATTTCACCACCATGCTTGAATAGCTCAGATGGCAACCCATCAGCGTCGGTGCTTTTGTTGTTCCTCGAAATATTTCGAGTTGAAGACCGCCGCGTGGTTAAGTGGATCTTCCTACGCTGAACCTGGTGCTACAGGCTACAATATTTGAAACCCCGGCAAAGTGAATCAGTCTCAGTGCGTTAGCGGAGATTTCATCGTGAAGACTGAATTTTCCAACAGTGTGACCAAAGATTCCTTCTAAACACTTTGTCACTGAAGTCGTCAACCACGATTTGTATTTAGATGCTTTCTAAGTGATCATTGAAGTGATCCTTGATCTTCTACTGAGACATGGGCACAAATCAGCGAGATGTTGAAAAGTCTCAATTGTGGCGAGAAACTCGTGAACAACAGTACTTGGCGATGAAGTCTCTGACCCACCACAAATCCAACATCGAAGTTGCGCTCCTTTATATGACAGCTATAGTAGACGTCGCAAGATCCAATGGCTTTCTAAACTCGCCCTGTTCATTCCATTTCCTTGATGGCGGTGACTATTTTATAATCGAAAGAATATTTTTCATTACATTTTTTTTATTTTTTTAGGCTACGCTACTTCCGTTACAACCTAATAGGTTGGTAATATTGTAGAATTCACCAATTATAATTGAGCACCTCAAAGATTAAAAAAAATTTGAATAAGTTGTCGGCCTCTGTTTTTTTAAGATTCCAGTGAAATTTTTTGCCGGAAAATGAGGCATGTGAGGCAATCTTGTTGCACTTGGAATGGGTCAAATACCTAGTTTGAGTGTACCCTTATTCCTTAATGAGAATTTCAAATTTGTTTATTTGTTCATTAACAAAGTTCATACGAATAAAAAAAGAGAACAAATCGGTTGTTAAAAATACGATATTAGAACATTAATAAATAGATTACTATCTAAGCAAAAATTAACTGATATAAAATGAGCCTTTCATCCGATCTATTCGGGTCATGTGTTTCTTTTTCCCTGAAACTCGAATATGTTGTTTCTTGCTCAAATCATCAGAGACTTATTTTATCTTTTGACAAAAAAAATGTTTTTCGATATTTTTCGGCAACTTTAATTTCACTGTGAAAAGAAGAAATGCGTGTTTGATCATTTGGACCAAGAAACGAAATATTCGAGTTTCAGTGAAAAAGAAAAACATGTCCAGAATGGGCCGGTTGTCCTGAAATGGAAAATCTCTAATTCATCTACAGCACCTCCAATATTCCATATTCCAAAAGATCATACAATTTTGGACAATTTCGCTTCAAACCTGAATAGGATTTTCTATTTTGTAGATAACATTGGAAGAAAAATTTGATGAAAATATAATGCCAAGATTCTTAATTTCATAAAAAGTTTCTAACAAATGATCACAAATTCAATTATTGACCTTAAAACATTATATTAAGTTCATTTAATATTCCTAATGTGGCATTGAGTAAAAAGTTTTTAACGTACTTTTATCATCGAAGTTATCATATAATCCCACTTTTATTGCTTACGGTTTGTTACGGCAAGACAAAGTAATATTTTTCAAAAAGAATAAAATATAAAACAAACGTTTTGTCGATTACTCAGACTCCGTCATTTATATTGATTTCGCTACGTTCGCTAATTTACATTTAAATTTAGAATACAAATTGCTGCGCATTAATTCTTTCTACACTCTGTCTAGCCCAAAAATGGCGTTTAGAATTAATGTTAATGATGCACTAAAAATTCAATTCCATAACAATTCCCGTATAAATATTTTCACTTGTAGTGCGCCATTTCAATGTTGCTTAAAATAATTCACTACTTTCTCACTTAATTTACGGAAATTTTACAAATTTATGCAGGACTCTAAACAAAAAAAAAACCGATCTCTATAGGCATTTGTCTTAACCAAGAGAGTTGGTTGGTTGGCAGTATATATGTGTGCGTGTAGTGTATGTAAGTGTAGGTGTATATGCTAGGTTTTCATGGTTTTCCTGCGCGCTCAAACCACTGGTTGGTTTTATTGTTGAATTATTCAGTACTTTGTTCGAAACAAAAATTTTCGTAGGTAGCAGAAATTTTACAAATGTCGAACTGACAATTTTCAAATATTGCTACTTGAGAAGGTATACATTTTAAATACTAAGAAAATGTATTTTATATACGTAAGTAGAGCATAAGGCCTCCCACATTTGATAGTAGTGAGCTAAAGCCAAAAAGGTCGCTGCTAACCCTTCGGACAATTCAAAACAATATCTGCATATATATTTTTATGTTGAATGCTGGATACTTACGAATTCATAAGATTTCTCTATAGGGACGTCATAAGCTTACTTGTATGGCGGCGCTAAATTTCAACACTTTGCTAATGACCTTTGTGTCAGCCGCAAAGGCACCACCAACACAACAATAAAAGCAAAGTGTGCAGAAAGTTTAACTAAGAACGTAGAGCCAATGGAAAACTATAAAGAAAGGAAAAAAATAACAGCAAATTACAACATTTAATCAGGTCTCTGAGTAGCCTTACTGTTAGTCTTCAAAGCACACACACACACATCCATCCATCCATCCTTTATAGCTGCTCATATAAATTTTAACATTTCTATAAACTTATTCAATATCGCTGCTGGTGGCAGTTAAAGGATTCTCTTTTTTATCTTCTACTTACTGTCTTGGCATTTAATGAACGCAACTGGCTTCTAAATAGGGTTATGTGCCAACTATATTACCGCCCCAATTCTACTCAATGAAACTGAGTAAACATAATTTAAGCACCTGAAGTTAGATAAGATTTTGCGTTAGCTTTTGGGTTGCCATCGCAAATTTGAAGTACAACTGTTTTCTTTCGTGATCCGGTATGTATGCAAGTTTATAGAGTACAATATGTTTGGGTCTTGCACTTCTCTAGAGAATCGCCTAATGACCAATAAAAACAAATACTTATACTTAAGCCATTCTGTTCGATTTGGCTGTAAAATATAGAGGAGCTGTAGAAACGATATTTATGCCATAATCATGAATCTAAAGTATATTCGATGTTTACAGTTGCTTTTAAATATATGTAGATGTGAGTCGTGTAACTCTATCGCACAAGTATTTAAAGTGCGCCCTTATCCTACTTATATTAAAAATGTGAAAGGTTGTATGTTTTTGAGTGTGTGAGTATATGGTTACCTTTTCAGGCGCAAACGGTTAAAGGAAATCGCACAAAATTTAGCACACAAATATCCTACCCACCATAAGGTTGCCACCTGTTTAAATTGCAAATAATTTAATTAAAAAAAAGTAATAGGAATAGTGAGAAAAACAAACAATTTTCACACGGTTAGCGTGGCTGAGTGTTTGCGTGCTCGCCTAGTAATCCCGTGTACCATGGTTCAAAGCCAGGTAAAGTCTAGAAAGAAAGAAGTCTGATGAGAAGATGTGGTGATCTCCGAAATAGCAGCTATCAATTCTACCACTTTGAAAAATTGTCGTTTTCTCATATTATTCCTAATACAAACCTGGCCACAAGCCCTATAAATTATACAAAAAAAGGGCAATTTACAACATGAGTGCCAAAATAAAGGATTTGGGAAAACATACTTTCAAAAATAATTTCGATGAGGGTTGCCACCTGTTTCAAAAATTAATCAAAATTATAATAAAATAATTTAAATCCATTTAATATTGCATGCAAGGCTCAAAAAGCTGCATTTCCTAGCTAATTTTAAAGAAGTTTGCCACCTGTTTATATGCAAATTAAGCTAAATAAAAAAATAACCGACATTTTACAATATGAGTGCCAAAATAAAAATATTAGGAAAATATAATTTCAAAAATAATTTCGATGAGGGTTGCCACCTGTTTCAAAAATTAATCAAAATTATAATAAAATAATTTCAATCCATTTCATATTGCATGCCAGGCTCAAAAAAGCTGCATTTCCTAGCTAATTTTAAAGACGGTTGCCACCTGTTTATATGCAAATTAAGCTAAATAAAAAAATAACCGACATTTAACAATATGAGTGCCAAAATAAAGGTATTAGGCAAATATAATTTCAAAAATAATTTTCGAGAGGGTTGCCATTTGTTTAAAAATGTAATCAAAATTATAATAAATTAAGTCAAATTCATTTAATATTGTTTGGAAGGCTCAACAAAGTTTCACTACCCGACTAGTTTTAATGAAGCTTGCCACCTGTTTATATGAAAATTGAGTTAAATCGAAGAATAAACGACATTTTACAATACGAGTGCCAAATTACAAATTTTAAAAATGCGCAAATTCAAAAATAATTTTGGAGAGGGCTGCCATCTGTTTAACAAATTACTTAAAATTATAATAAGTTTCAAAGTTTGAAAATACATTTCGAGAGAGTTGCCATTTGCTTAAAAGAGCAAATTAAATTAAATTATTAAGTTAACCAAAGTATCGCGTAACGAGACCCAAAGAATGAAGGCTTGAAGAGCATAATTATAAAAATAAATTTAAGAAACATTGCCACGTGTTTAAAAACATGAATTTACTGCAATTTTTAAGCTTACCGAAATTTAACGGTATTACTCCGAAACGAAAGAGTGTATACGAAAATATGTTTGATGAGAGTTGCCACCCTCTTAAAGACTGTTGCTTCAATTTAATTGGCAAGGTAATTGAAAAGTTTTTATACTGGTGTCCAACGAAAAACGTTTGAGGAGGCTATTTTGAAGAAGTATATTCGTAGCATTGAAAAAAGTTAAATTCGACTAAATTTATAAGATAAATGAAGCGTTCACTGTATGAAAATGAAATACAAATAAGAATATTTAAAGAATACATGCATACATATATTTGCAAAAACTTTGTTAAAACTGTTCATAAAAGAGTTGTAGCCTAGACTTAAATATTGGATAGAATTAAAAAAAAACCTCGTTCTTTAGTTTTCTTAATATTAGCATTAAAAAAATAGTAGTAGTTAGTTAGTTGTGGCATTAGTAAATATGGAAGTAGCAATAATAGTAGCAGACATATTAGCGAAAAGTAATAGTAGTAGTAGTTAGTAGTAGCACTTGAAAAAAAGTAATAAAAATAATTCAAAAAGAGTAGCAACATTATTAAAAATAGTTGTAGTAATTAGTAGCAACATTATTAAAAATAATAGTAGTAATTAGTAGTAGGATTACTGAAAAGAGTAGCAGTAGCAACAGTGGTCGTAGAGATAAGAGTAGTAATTAAGAGTAGTGGTAGTAATAGTTAGTAGGTGTAGTATTAAATAGTAGTTGTAACTAGTAGGAGTTGTAGTTAGTAGTAGAAATTGTAGTTGTAAAAGTAGGTTTAGTAATTAGTACTTAGTAGTTAATTCGCAGTAGTAGTTGCAGTGATGGCCAGTTCCGAACTACTAAAACGTCCTGAAATGGTGCCGAAATATTTACTCTGAAAATAGTGCCAAACCGGCCCGAAACTTCCCCTCTAATGGTCCTGAACTAGTGGCGCGACTTGCATGCCGCTAAGGAAGTTTTACTTTAAAAAGCATCAAAATGACATGAAGTTTGCCATAAACTTTATTAGACATGAGAAACATATGTATTGTTTTTGAACTTTTTTTTTTAAACTATGTCGAAGTTTAGAATCAACGCGGGAGACTATTCAATAAATACAACACTCTTAAATAGATCTTAAGCTTAAAATTCATTCATAAATATCATTAAGGGGTTACGCCACCTTGGAAGCCCGAAATCGATGACCAAATTAAATTTTTTTTTTACAAAGAAAGTATAGACCGTCAAAGATATCTTTTGACAACGTTTTAATGTGCATACATTGAAGTTGCTTAGACAATTTTTTCAGGACTTTACATCAATAATTATTGTTGAGATGGTATTGCGAATATTGCCTCTCTCACAGGGCGAGTATACCTCGTGCACCGTGTAGCTGCCAAAATCTCCATCGGACTGCCACAAACAAGTTTTCGTCTTCATTAGAAATGAACTGGCTATGGTCTATCGTAGGGATTCGCTATTGTATGAACTTGTTACGAAATTACAATTATATGAAGGAAAAATGGTTATTTTACCCATGTTTTTCATTACATTCATTTAAAAAAAAAAAAATATATTATTATTATTAAGCATAGTTTGCAAATAAATTTAAATTTAACTATTTTTATTTATTTTTTTCTTGTTGATTTTTTTTTGCACACGAACCGCCGATTTATTGAGTAACTTTTTTTTAGTTTTTCGCATCAGCATCACTTTAATTGCCTGAAAAATTATCATAATTAAGTGGTGTGTGGTTTTTATTTGTAGCATTTCTCATTTTCTATCAGACAATTAACGGGGAAGCAAAAAAAAAGCAACGTTGTCTTTATGTTCTGATTGATCTCATGTATCTTCAATTAATTTAGATTTTACTTTGCATTATAATTCCATTTTAGTTTGCTTATATTTTTCATTTTCATTTCAATATAATTATCTCAGCTATATGAAGATATAGTTTTATGTAAATCTGCAATTATATGCCGATATGCAAATGAAAATGTCAACAAAAATTATGTATTGCAAAAATCCTACGACAGATCCAAGAGGATTGCATTGTGAGTATTTGCATATAAAAATCTTCGAAATCGGTTGAAATTTGTAGGAGGTATGTGGTGTACCGTTTTTAAAAACCATGTTTCGAGAAAAACGCGTTTAAAGTTTCTATACATGGTTCCTGTCACTCAGACGCGCATGGCTTAAAACAACGAAAAAACAACTTGAACCATCAAAATATGTATGATTTTATATTCTCTGTAATCTCGGGACTATCAGGAAGCAATTTAGTTAATAAAAAAATCGATTTTTAAAAAATTTTAAGGTGGCGTAACCCCTTAATTACGCTATAAGAAGGTCATTTTAATTAATAGTTACTTCCAGTAATGCTTCCAAAATTTTTACTATATACATGTTACAGTGGCTACAGTGGCTTCCACAATGCGGTGACTAAAAATCGAACAATAAACAAATTTATTTTTACTATCCAAAACATTTAGTCAAGTATTATATTCAGCGGCCCATCAGGCATACATAACGAGCATACTAACAAGTGTCGTGACAAAACAATTATAGCAGCAATAATGTCCAACATCAACATAAGCCGCCAGCGTTTGTCACTTACGGACTACACTGCGTATGAGTAACTGGATGTGATGCTCATAAAGAATATGAGAACAACTTCCTGCTCCAATGTCGTGACGCAAAATTACTGCAAACACTTACAACAAAAATACTCAAAAGCTTTCCTTATTTACACAGACAACGCGCCTGCATTTCATTTACGGATTTGTCACTCGTTCAAACACAGCGTACCACTCACCCAACCAACCAACCAGCCAACCAGCCAGCCAACCAGCCAGCCAGCCAGCCAGCCAGCTGTTTTCTCGTTACGCCAGCATTCACACAACTACGACTACTTTGTGCTTTACATGTCAGTTCAGTTCATAACTAGTATCTAGAATGTGATGTTTGTTATTGGCTGTACAAGTTTCCAACAACTGAGCCATGTTTGTCTGCCTATTTGTCAGTTTGTTGTTATTGTTGTTGGTGGTGGTGCTGGCGCTGGTGCTGGTGTTGGCGCCGTCTTCGCTTCGAGTGACTGTTATGGAAATGGTGGCGTTAACAACGTTGGCAGCAAAATAATTTCAGTAGATGAAATTACAATTGCTGTTTATTCGACGGGGGAGAGAGGGGGGGCGAATGAGAGAGAGAGAGAGAGAATATCAGTGCGCTTATAGTGTGATGTTGGAGTGGAGGTGTTGTATAAAGTACATGCAGATGTATTCCATAGTAGATAAGGTAATTGCAGTCGTATTTGTAGGTTTTATTTGAAAATATCTCAGAAACTCTGCCTCTGCTGCTGGGAATATGGCATGAGAATTTTGGAATTTTCAAGAGCACGCAGCGTATATAGAATGAGAATTAGCATAATATTAAATTTTCATTTCAAAACTAAATGTTGAAAAATTCGGAAACGTATATTTATTAACTGCTTTGTTTGACTAATTTTTATTTATATTGTTCAATTTTTAATATTCTTAACATCCATTAGCAGCATTCAGTATTTACAATTTCAAAAATAAATACGGTTTATAAATAAGTTTTGTATTCGACACTTAAGCAAATAAAAAAAATAAATTATGCGCCTATGTTATGAAATCAAAACGATTTGTAACCCTACGGTTTGGTAAATATTTCAAATTCTATCTTTTGAAATGAGCAAACCTGGGTTTGCCAATAAGAGTCTAATATTTTCGAATCTAGTAAGCCTTGGTTTTTCAAATACCAAATTTTAGCTCATGAAGGAATCATTCGTTATTTTTAATTGATTTCCATAAATAGTATGCTGCAAAATTTTTTCAACTCGATGTGCATGAGGTGACTAAATTTTATATGTCATACTCAGTGGGATTCGACAAACACCATTAATAAAATGAAATAAGATAAACTCTTAGCTTTTATCATAGATATTAATTTGAAAGTTTATTTAGGTATATGTATGTATATGAATGAAGAATTTTAAATAAAAGACGTATGTAACTCAAATATATTTTAATAGATTAAAAAAAAATACAACTTTACAAACTTGTAATACGATTTAAGACAAATGCTGGGCTAAATCAAATCCGCTGGTCGGAACGGTTACGTTGAATTTGCAGATACTGAATAAATGGAATCGCCTATCTTTAATGTTTAGCAATTACTAGTACTTTTCAATTTTCGTGCGGTATACCCTGCCACGTACACGGAGGGTTAAATACCCAAATTTATTCTCATAACTTTATTTGTGGGTATCTTAACTAGAGTTTTTCTTTATTCGGTGATTTTTAGGCAGTGAAATTTTATCAAAAATATATCTTCGACACCCATTAATGCGCTAAAATCTTGGTTTGTGTGACAATAGAATGATAATAGAATTTAATGCGAAATATTTTTATGTTTTATTAGTATTTTGTGCACTTTTCCTCTGAAGAGATAAAAAATCGTTCATCTATTGTGACGCTAAAGGGTTAAAGTTTTCCAAGAGAGTATTGCCTATCATACATAGAAACATCTATCTCAAATATAAGAATCACGCGGTTTCCTTTGCAGATTAACTATAATAATGTGCAAAAGATGGAGTTTCTAACCTCCCCCTTAAGGTAGAACTCGAACGTAGACTTTAAAATCGCCGACACACTAATCGTTTACAAATGGTTACAGCTTAAAAGGAGTAGAGATACAAAAAGCACGGGGCGAAGCAATAATCGCAGGATAAAAGCGCACTGAAATTCAGCAGTACTAACAAAAATATATAGAACTAAATATGTACTTAATAACAAATAGGAATGGAGATATGTATAATAAAATATGCTGTTATTAAAGTCCCAATTTACGACAAATGACATGATGTGGGTGGAAATGGAAATGGCAATAAAGCTATGTGCTTACGAACATAGTTAGCCATGAGTCGAGCAACTCCTTGAGATTTTAAGTAGAGAGTAGATACTATAAGCAGGTGACCGCATAAGCCCGACAGAAAGTAGGTGAATTGAATGAAAGTCACAATCGCAGTCACAGTGGAAGTCACAGTCGCAATCAGCACGTCGGCAATTTCAGCCGCTGTGCGATAAAATGGCAATTGAGCAAAATTAAAGGAAATGAAATTCACTCAGAACGGACATAATGTACAACATTACTCGCATGCCCATTTAACGAAAGCAAAGTGTGTAACTATGGTATATAACATTGTAACTATGAATAATTGGAATCGGACAAAGACGCGTCAGCACACTTACAATAATGAACTTTAGTGATGGGGCGCTTTACGGAAGGATACATTTTACTTTGCTGAACATTGTATGCAGAACCTAATTAAACAACGAAAATAAATAAAAAAAAGTCTGGCAAGGGCCATCGTTTGGCATAAATGAAAATGAGTGAATGATTGGTTGAGGGGGAAGGGAGAACGGATGAATGCATTTTCACAATTAAATGCTACTGAGTCGGTGAGACTAATGGGGTTAAGAGCCGGAAGTCTAGTAAATAAGGACATCGAATAAGCTTTTGGACAAAAACAGAAGTAATGGCGGGAAAGAAAATGGTATTCCTGGCTCTTTTCATACCTATGCCAAAAAAGGCAAATTAAAGTGTTTTGTTAAATGAGTTCAGATTATTTTAAATGGTGATATATGTTGCGGAGTTTTTCTTAGATATCAACATATCGATCAAGTAAACTGTTAAGCTATTCACGAAAGAAATCTGATGAAAAGATGTGGTGAATCCTGACTGTTGTTGTCTTTTTTCCAAAATACTTTCCTTTGAGGAGATGTGAAGATTCCTGACTGTTGGTGTCTTTCTTCCAAAAGAAAGTATTTAGGAAAAAAGACAACAACAGTCAGGAATCCCTACATCTCCTCAAAGGAAATTATTTTGGAAAATATCACCTCATCAGATTTCTTTCAGACTCCACCGTTATGTGAACCCACAACGAGGCAAACACGTAGCCAATGAACCATAGCCGACTTGTGAACAGCTGTTGTTTTCTATCATTTTCCTTTTTTCCAAAATACTTCCGTTATACTGGCATTGAGCTCAAAAATGAATATTATCGATTTAAATAAATTTGGCCAAAATATAGAATATGTATATATTTCAAAATTCAAATATTATGAGTAGACCATGATCTTAGTTTCTCGTATGTATGATGAAATTTTATTTATATTTGATTTGTAGTTTAGTTAAAAATGACAGCCGTGTTAGCACCAAGGCCTATTAATTTGCACAAGTTTATAAAAACCCGGCTTTAAGTGCGCATAAAACTACTAAAAAAATGTTAAATTGTACCACTCGATATTTGCCAGATTTTTAAATCGATACAAAGACGAACTGGCAGTTACTAGAAAGCCTGGCAGCGGAGGTAGGGTATGGCCAAAACGATCAAACCAGTACTCGGAAAGTTCTCAGGACGGTTTCGCAGTCTTTTATTCAAAAAGTAAAGCAAAGTTTTATTAAGAAGTTTCAAAGCCTAACAGCGCCAGATCGAGAAACAAGGCAAATCTTATAGCGGAATCCCACACCCGGAAGCTGTACGAATCACAAATTACTAAATACAAATGCGTTGATATGGGCGACGAAATCTACTGCTGTCTAATTTTCAAATATATTACTTGTCAACCTTTTGGTACAGCTGCAAGCTGTAAATTGAAACTGAAGTTTAAGTTCCAAAAAAAAAAAAAAAATAATGCATGATTTGGCAAGCCATATTTTTCTGTGGTCATAAAATTGGCGCTTTTATAACAGCCTGGATGATTAACGCCCAGGTTTATCGAGATGAATGCGTCTTCTGTCATTTATTAACAGTCATGTTAGCAGACCACTGTTCGGGTCGGGTCTGGCAAGCTGTCCCTATGCCAAGGACACATTGCAGTAGTCCAATGCAAATAACATCGATTTTGTACCTCGCGAATGCAATCCGGCAAAAATCTCAGAGCTGCGTCCTATTGAGAAATATTGGTCAATCGTGAAAGGAGTATGAAATAAGTCAGATGATCTGTTCAAATACTTAAATTGGAAAATTTAAAACAAAAAGTGGTTGTGGGCATCGCTTAAAGTCCACGATGCACTAGCGCAAAAGATGATGGCGCGTGTGTGATAAAAAGTTCGATAACTTGCATTTGGAGGAAATAAAATGCTAATATTTTAACATTTTAATTTTGTTTAAACTCCAAATTACTTTAATTAAAACAAATTTTATTCCAAAATCTTCTGGTTTTTTTTAATAGTAATTTCTAAATATCGTTGTTTTGGTGTGTCCATCCTTTAGTAAACGAATTGCAAATACAAATAAATATACGTAGAGAAGTACAAAAGGCTTAAAAATACAACAGAGATAATCAGACTTTAAAGATATGACAATGAAAATTGTTACGTGAAATTAATATAATATGTCAAATTTTATTGATAACAATTGAAAAATCGGAAAGAAAAAAAAGGGTAATAAAAACCCCATTGATGATCCAAATCGATAACAATAAGAATATCGGTATACATATAAGTAATAATATTGCAAGCAGTAGCAACGAAAATATGCTATAGTTTCAAAATCACCGTTATGGAGTACAACGGCATAATATCGATATCGATGTCGCTACCAATAACGAAAAATAAATGTTTTAATAAATACTTGCTATGCAATTGGAAATTACCAAATATCCAAAATAACTTTATTACTATTTATTTTTGCTTATATCTGATTATTTGATTTTTTGAGACAACACGCCACTATTTCATTTGCCTTGCTAACTGCCAATAGTTGGAACAATTAAGTAACGCCAAGTTCTGTTCCACCTGATTCTTCTGCCACCATCTGAAAAAGGTGGCTGAATCATCAATAACACCTATTCGTTTGT
Organism: Anomoia purmunda; assembly: GCA_951828415.1. NCBI lineage: Eukaryota > Metazoa > Arthropoda > Insecta > Diptera > Tephritidae > Anomoia > Anomoia purmunda. The sequence goes on from OX639996.1 coordinate 33,077,625, forward strand.
CATGATCTCGCTGGCAGAGCCACAGGTTTCTAATTAACAGAGGTATATGAACTTAGTCCTGCCATAAGTTCTGTTACAAGCTCAGACCCTTATAAAAATGAAGCTGCAATAAAGTTTTGAATAAAGTTAATTTTATTTAATAATGCATATATTAAACGAGCGACGCACAAAAATTTTATTCAAAATTATTACCTGTTGCTTTCACACAAGCCCTCAAAAGATTCGGTAATTTTTCAATACCAGCACACACTCTTTCTATTGGTATTGACGACGCAGCACGAACCTAAGATTTTTTGAGACTCCTTAAATTTCTGTGGGGTATTTGACAGACCGTGTTCTACACTCGAGGGGCGACCGCTATTAAAAAAAACCCTTTCTATAGCTTTTGATGTTACTTGCAACCGGCCAGGATTTGAGCCCGGGACCTACCGAATGAAGTGAGCACACGCTACACACTCGGCTACGGCTGCTTTACCACGCCTTCAAAAAAAAAACAAAAATCCTGCTGGTACACCTTTGTTCCAGCTTCAACCCCTTTTTCACAGAAGGGAAGAGTTTTAACGCTTTCGCAGGAGACTCCCCACCAAACCGTTACAGCAGCTGGATGGTGACCACGTTAAACCATTGGAATCACATTTTCTGCGTCTTTGGAAGTTTTTGTCGTAGCTGTTGTCATTTTTTCTTATTAAAAGCTTCTTCAACAGTGAAAATTTTGTCAGCTGCAAAAAGGTTACTTTCATGGCCCTTGACCGAGATCATGTCAAATAAGTCTTAACATTGATCTGGTATACATCCATTTCCCTTGACATAATTTTCCGTTTTCTGCATACAAATTATAATAAAAATTAACGGCACTTTTTCAGCAACTTCGTCCTCGCTGTGTGCATTGAAAACTTTTTAATACAGTTTATGCCAAGACTAATTATATCCTGATTTGTACAGCTCATATATGTAGCTATATATCTTGTATTCGAATAACTATTATTATCTTATTCTTTACTTTTTAAATTTGTTCTTTAAAAAATAAATATTAGTCATACTTCTGCGTTAAAAATAATTGATCTAACAGGTATAGAGGCTTATTTTTTAAATTAAAAAAAAAAAGAAACGGAGCAAGAAACCATTTTTTGAGTACATTATTAGTTTAATCGAAAAATTCTAGTTGTCAAGCTTTCATTCAAAATATATAGAACAAAAATAAAGAAGCGAAATTTTTTTCATTATGCTTCGCCAAAATATTATTCTCGAAGTTAGCTTGGTTAATATTCAGTTTATCTGCAATCTTGTGGGAAAATAATAGATAGATTTGCCAAAAATTCAATTATGTTGAGAAATAGCTTTTTAATTCTGCCCAAAGTGAAAATAATGAAATCCGAATACAAATATTTATCTGAATTTGTACAAAAAAACGATTATTTTAAAAAGGTTGGTAGATTTTTCTAAAAATACTTAACTTGCGGTATTTTTGTGTTAACTGAAAACAGTCACTGGAAACCAACAGTTGCACTTATTTATTTTACGAATATGAACTAAATTATTTTAGTGAAATTGAAATATAAACTGAACTTCGTTTTTTATTTTAATTGAATTAACTTCATATGTAAGTAGAATGAAATCCAATTTACATTGTAAATATTTAAAATACACATTCTTATATGTGCTATATATACGGACACATAACGTATATTAATAAAATATATTCAAGAAAAAAATACAATACAAATACAATTCCAGTTCGAGTAAATATGTTCAAAAATAAATTTATTTACTTACCGCTGCCACAAACTTCACTTCTGTTCTTCCTGTCTTTGTCAACAGTTCAAATATTTCCTTGGCAGATTGCTTTACTTATTTATTTACGTGATTGCATACATATCAAATATTTAGCTTTGTATTTGCCTACATATGTATGTATGTTTGTATGCATATGAAATTAATTTACCACAAAAGTGTGCAATTTGAGTACTTTTCACATAGTACTCATAACTTTGTAAGAGTGTTTACATATTTGACATTTATTAATTAAAAATTTTAAGTCAAATATAAAGTTCAAAAATCAATGTTATAAAAATAAGTAAGCTACTTATATGCTTAAGTTTGCATAACATAATTATATAAATTAATCGCGCAGACATAAATGGGATGCAAATATATTTTTGACATTCGGAAACCCTGCAGTGAAACGTTCAATTGCTAACATTGATTCCATTCTTACTTTTATTCAATTGAGTAATTAATTTTCCAAGTCAGTTTGCTTGATAACCTCAACCTGCTGGAATAGCAAAATTGAAAGTGACGTCATTATAATTAAAGAAGAAGAGGATAAAAATGAAGAAGCGCAGAATAAACAAACAAACGGCAGAACGGTTGAAAGTTTTGTTAGATTTGTGTAAAGTACTTTTATTTCGTCAGCGAATGGATTGATACAATCAAATTGACGAGGAGGGAACTTGCTGTCCGTGGATATTACTGACATTTCTATATGTTCTTTTATTTTTTATCTCACAAATTATTCTCTACAAGGATATATACGATTACAAGTGTGATAGTTCTGTTTCCATATGTTGGCCGAGGTTTTGTCTTTTCATCCATTCTGATATTGCCTGTTATAAATGGTTGACCAAATACATACACATTTTAGTATTCATTTAATTACATTTCAAGATATACATATGTATGTATAATGAAGTATTACATGTTATTGTTATTTTCCTTGGCGACGGATAACTGCTACACAATAATAAGAGAAAACATAGCATGCATAGCAATAACTAATTTCCAAACGGTTTGGAAAAGCAGCACGGGCGGTAAGCTGAGATTCTTTCGGTATTTTATCCCATATCTTCAGTTAGCGTCATTTAAATTGCTCCATTTTCAAGTTTTTTATGTAATTCATTTTGTTCAACAAGTAGCAGCATACGCAGTAATTTAATGGATTTAGATCCAGGAAAGAGGCTGGTCATTCATTTGGCGAAATAAAATCGCTTCTTTACCAGATCTGAACAATTCTAGCCCTGTCAGCAGAACCTTGCTAGAAACACAGCATTGCGAGAATACCAGTAATTAACGCTATTTCAATGTGACGTATTTAACAAAAAAAATTTCCCCAGTTTAAACTGCGTATATCGAAAATTTTAATGATTACAGTGATAAAGCCCCGGCAGACGTTATCCTTTCTATATAGAATTATTAATTACCTTTTGCATTTGTAACCAGAAAATACATTGTGGCATCTGTCACAATAGGTGGCAAACCCCTAAACAATCCAAATACATATTCACCTTGTCCTCTCCGAAACGAACAATTGGGCGATCATGCTCTATATGCTATTCTCGTTAGCAAATCGAACAGTTTGGTACCCACAGTATCTTATATCTTATAACGTGTGCATAATTAAATTAAATTCGACTATTCAAACAGGTGGCAACACTATTCAAAGTATCCATAGGTATTACGTTTTCTAGGACGAGACGAACTGGCAGCCATATAATAATATTTCAAACTACTCGTGTATAATTAAATTAAATATAACTTTTCAAGCAGGTGGCAACCCTTTTCAAAAAATCCCTAGCTATTAACCTTCTCCTCGGCGAAACAAATCATCTTAGATTCATATTTCACTATTTCATATAACTTGTGCAGAATTTAATAAAATTTGACTTTTCAAACAGATGGCAACCCTCTCCAAAATATCGCTAGCTATAAACCTCTTCTCAGCGAAACGAACCCTTGGACACTGAAAATCAAATATTTCATAAAACTTTATAATTCCTTTAAATATAACTTTTCAAGTAGGTGGAAACCCTCAGCCAAATATATGTATGCACCTTTTCCTTGCCGAGACGAACCGTTTGACACCCACATTTTAGTATTTCATATAACTTGCGTATAATTTAAATTAATTCGACTTTTCAAACAGGTGGCAACCATCATTAAAGTTAGTTAGAAGGTTCATTCTTTCCGACCCGAATCGTTTGGTACACATATTCTAATATTTCATATAATTTGTGTATATTTTAATTAAATATGACTTCCAAAATGGTGGCAACCCTCTCCCAAGCATTAAAAATAAATTTTTTCGATCTATTATCATACCTATCAAATATACGTACATGCATATGTATGCACAAAATTTCATAAAAATTGCTAGAGCCCTTTCGTAGGAGTTTGACCATAAACACTGTGCGACGAGATTTTTATAAATAAGATTTCGGCTATAAGAGCCAAACCAATATTTATCTCTTTTACGAAGTTGCATAATAGCAAGAGCTGTTTAATTATACAATTTTATTTTAATTGTCGAACGAAAAGCGTTAACCACGATTGTAGAAATTCTGGTGCCACATTTTATTTGCTTCGGATCTGAATGTAGCCTATCCATACGACTTTATTTTTTTTTTTTGCTGTATTTTCCCTTAAGTATACGAAAATAATGATTGAAATACAGAAAAAATTTTGACTAGAATATTGACCTTTCGTTTTAAATGCACCTTTTCAATCTATATACTTATTTCACATTCAACCTTTACATGCTTTAACTAAATATTCTTATACATCGCGTGAAGTTATCATCAAGGCGTAGCTGTAATTGATCAGTGACAGTGAAATGAAAATGATTTCACTTGTAATATTTGATGGTGAATTTATTGACTTGTGTTCAATGTTGTCATGCATATGGCTTTTGAAGATTTACAATTATAATCAGTACTGTATTTTCGTTTAAGTATCCAACCATGTGGAACGTTTTAGCTTTGATGTAGTACAAGTTATTCAATGAATTGAAAGTGGGCATTTAATTTGTAATTTTCCGATGGCTAGCGAGACAAAAGTGAAGAGATGACATAGGTATGCAAATTTATTTATTTTTATGTGAAACAAGCCATACACAATTGTAGTTATATAACAAATATTTGATTAACTAGATTTGTTGAATGGGATTTTCGTTCGACGACAGAGGGCTCAAATATCGACCCGGAAGTAGCACTTGTGTGCAAGACTTATTATCAATACACTGCTGCAGATTCAAGTTACCTTCTAATTAGCCAATAGTCTAGCATAAATATTTTAATTTGCACACTGAGAAAAATACTATACCAACTAACACCAAACCCCGCATTCAATATCATCGCCATACGCCAGCAGCATCATTTTTTTTGTTATATGTGGTGCCGCTGCTATTCAGACTGGTAGCACGGCTTACGGTTTCTTGAAACAGAAGTCATCCGGGAGTTAATTGCCCTGTCTTAAATCCAATTTGGCCTCGAACAGCATGGAGAGCTCCTTACAAATTTTGACGGAGTGAAAAGTTGTACTCAGGGCCAGTCTGTGTTGATGTATAAGTTTTGCGCGGATTCCAAATTTAAACACGGCATCGTAGGGACTTGATCACTACGTGGTATTTTTTCATTCAGGAGCTGTACATATAAATATCTGCTCAGTGATGGATTTGCCTGGTCTAAGTCCACACTGATAAGACCCAATTAGTAGGTTCATAAAGAGCTTCAGCATTTCCAACAGTATCGTCGATAGGACTATAGTTGTAATGTTTAGAGGGCCTATTCCGCAGCGATAGTTTTACGCTGGTAGATTTTACAAAGTATATATAGATTCTAATCTTCGGACTTGTATTCAGCGCCCTACAGTTCTTTACCGCCGGCCTTTAATAGCTTACCCGTCGGTATACCGTCGCTTATAGGGACCTTGTTGTCATTAAGGCGCATGATTGCTATTCTCACCTCCAGCAGGTTTGTTACCAGATTTCCTTCTATGTCTCTACATGAACCAAACCAGCGAGCTTATCTCATTGCGCTGGTAACCTCACCAAACAGTCCCTTGTTGTTACTAGAGTGGTTGTTTTATTAATTTTTGGATTTCCCCCAAAATACGGCAATTTTGTAGCCAAAGAATGATAAGTCCCACAGAAAAAAAAAATATGTACATATGTATTCCTGCAATTTGCAACATTGACTTTAATATTGCAAGTAAATCGAGCAGTTATATAATCTTTATTTATATGCAACTGTTTGTATAAATAATAGTTTTAGCTTAAAGCTAGTTTTGTATATGGAAATTTTGGGAAAAACAACAATAATCAATGGCAACTCCTTGCGAACCACTGCTGATTTCTACTTGCCGGTTTGACACAGGTTTTTCGTGCTTGCTTTGCAGGACCAATACCGGGATCCCTACGTCTAGAAAGAAGTCTTATGAAGAATTGTGGTGAACTCCAAAATAGCAGCTATAACTTCCAATGCTTTGACTGCAGTGGTTCTTGCTTAACTTTCGAAATAAAAGCTGGCTTTAGAATCTAAAGTTACTGCCTATATAAATAAAATCATGCCCAGAAATAAAAATTTGTATGAAACTGTTAGCCATTTTATTTTCCGTAGTACTCAGCTTTAATCACACACAGATTTTCTAGGGAACACCATTAAAACAAAACACTTTTCAAAATAATTTGTTACATCCTAAGCCCAAAACTTGATGCTTACATTTTTATAGATATTTTTTCTTTTTAATTTAGTTTTTTTTTCAAAATTAGTATGCTGCCAAATTTTCTGGAATAGGGATCAAGCCGTATTTTTATATCCACAAACAATTTTTTTTTTTCATAAATATCTCTCAGCGGCCAATAGTTTTTGCTCAGAATACTGTTTGTACTTCCCTAACCTAACATACAAACAAGAATCTGATAATAAATCAGTTATAAAAAAATCGTTTGTTTTCCATACTAATTTCTGATATTAAAGGCTCTTCAATTATAAGCTTATATTTTGAAACTACCGCACAACTTTTTTGATTTGAAAACATTCATTTTCTAGAACTCACCACGTATTTACATCAACTGTCTATTTTAGCAGCAAACTCTTATCTGCACGATTCCACTAACCAGCAGCGTACTCAACAAAATTGATATGCGCTTGCAAATTTTTTTCATGCAATCTTCACCCACCTGTCACTAAAAGTTCGCACAGCTACAAAATTTCAGTGAAAATCTATGAGTTCTAGGCAAAGTCACCGTCGCAGCAACGGCAGCAGCAGCGGCAGCAAAATCGTAGTGGTGACTGTCGTTGTTTTTGACGACACTTCGCACTACTGTTGCCTGCCACCTGTCGCTGTGTGTTCGCTGTATCGCCATAGTAGTTCACCGATGCCCACAAAGACTTATAGCCAAATCCATCAAAGTGACAAGATAACGTGACAACGCGGTAGGCAGACACAAACAGCGAGGTAAACAGCTGAGCAAACATGCAACTTGGCAGACAACAGAATAGCGAAAAGTAAAAATAAAAAAAAGTAAAATACAAAAACAGATAGGAAAGTACAAGCGCTGCGAGTGTTGTCCTAATAAATAGCCATGCCACTTTGTATCAAACAGAGTGGCACAACAGGCGGTAACAACTTTTTTGGATTTGGCTTTGTTGAGTTTTTTATTGCTTTTTATTTATTTCGTGTGTGCCTGTCATAGTCCACTGTCGTGCCTGTGGAGCAGGATTTCTTCACCACTGACAATTTTCTTTTGTTTTTTTTTTTTTAGTTACATGTATCCTTTTTACTTTTCCTGCTTTTTTTTTTGATAATCATTTATTTTACTTACATTTTTGTGTTATTTTTTATCTCAGCACAATTTTCCCGTTTAAGTAGCGTGAATTTGTCTTAAAATCATTTTGTGTGATCGTTATTTTGTGCCCTGACTTTTTCTGTTTTGTTTCACTTGATGAAAATGAAAATTTGCGTTTGCACGCCGCAACGCCAAGCTAGCTGTACACGTTAGCTGGATTTTGCCTAAAACAATAACTGCATGCAGCTGCAACTTCTACTGAACTGCAAGTAGTTCATTTGTTGTTGTTGCGACGCTTAGTTTTCGGCTGCTATTTATTTTATTGTTTTTGTTTTTTTTTCTCTGTTTTTATTGTGGTAGTTAAGCTTGGCATTTGCCTGCCACAACTCGTAAATCTCGGGCAAACTTTCGCTGCTTTCACATTTATCAAAATGGCAACACAGCGCCAGCTGCGTGCTACCAGCGTGCGCTCTTGCTATTCGTGATTTGGCTATTTTATTTGTATTTTTATTTTGCTTTATTTGGTTGGCTGTTATTTTTGTTGCTCACTTGGCGGACGTGTCAGCGAACTAGAAACTTATTAGAGCTTCAACATGGCATGAGCTAATATGCTTTTTTGAAAAGTGGAAAAAAATCTGTCATTTATTTTGTTCAGAGCAGCAGAGTGAAAATTTATTTTCGAAATGAAAAGAAAACGCACACACATACATACGTAATTTAAAAGTTACATATAAAGCGTTGCACAATTTCGGATAAGTATGTAATTGTAAGAGGCCTAATTTTAAAATTCGTAGTACCAAAATAAATGAGTTAAGTCTATGTATTCTTCATAAATTTCATTAGCTACGAAGTTCTTGTGTTGGAAAATGGCGAAGAGAACTTCAATTAAGCCCAGTAAGTTTATTAAATCATTAACGAACCTTCTGCACCTAGCGATAATTTTTTAAATTAATTGGTGTGGATGGTATTGTTGACTTTTCAAAAACTTAAATAAAAAAAGTTTTTTATTTACTTACCACGTTTTTATATGTGCAATAAAATGTAAAAAAATATTTCTTTCTTTCTAAGCGCATTTGCATTCATTTAAAAAATTGTAGAATACGCCCCAGGCCATAATATAAGTAGTAACAATGACAGTTTTTGTTGCACAGTTTTAAAATATATAACTGTTGTAATGCCAATTGACCGCCTTATTTCCTCGGCGCTGACAACTGTCTTAATTAATGCGCCTAAAACTATACAGCAAAAAGCGTCCTAATACCTACAATGATGGCAATTGTCCTTGTAGTTTTTGCCCCACATAGTCCTACTATATACGTGATAACGAAGTAAACGGCGATTCAATTCTGCGCCATAGTTTAAGGCGCAGGAGCTATGAAAATAGCTTCGCGATGACTCTTGTCAATGGTGCCGGCATTGGACGGTTAAACAGCACCGTAAATTAGCGACTAAGCGCAAATTTTTACAAAGCTCGACGAAAACTGAAATAAACTGTTCAATATTACATAGTCCTCGGGCTCTGAGCTACACTCAGGTACTCAGGTATCTTCCGTTGGTTCAGTGAGCAACCTGGGTAGGAAATTTTCGCGGATATAATTTAAAAAAAAGTGGGAGAATTTATTTAAATGTATTACAGCATTTTTACCATTTTGGTAGAGGTTTCAACCCCAAACAATTAATATAACCAATAATTTTTGTGTTCTAATAAAATAACTAATATCCAAGGTTTCGTGTGCTGTCGTGGCATAGAATTATTATTTATAATTGCATCTGTTTGAAATAAATTAATAAAAATTAAATACTTGTATTAAAATTTCCGAACAAATTTCCAAAATAGTGGGCAAACAAGAATTGTTCATCTTATACATAAAAATGTCGTGTTACCGAAACGTTTCTACCGATTTTTATGAAATTTTGTGATTTATGATTTTGCCATCTGTTTGAAAAGTCGAATTTAATTGCATATACACAAGTTACATGCAAACCTAAAATTTGGGTTTCGTCTCAGGGATAAAATCACAGCAGACTTTTATGAATGTTGCCACCTGTTAGAAAAGTCGGATTTATTTGAATTATACGCATGTTTTTTGAAATATTAAAATATGCGTGTCAAGCGGTTCTTTTCGGCAAGGAGAAGGTGCATACATTCATTTTGGAGAGGGTTGCCACCTAATTGAAAAGTTGAATTTAATCGAATTATACAAAAGTTATGAGGTATAAATATAAAAATTTTGGGACAAGCGGTACGTTTTGACGACAAGAATATTTATAGCAGGCAATATTTTTGAGAGGGTTGCAATCTGTTTGAAAAGGCGAATTTAATTTACTTATTAACACTTTATATGATATATGATAATATGAGTGTCAAATGCTTTATTTAGAAGAAAACCTGTAGCAAATAGAAGGTTGCCACCTGCGTCCTAAGTTGAATTTAATTACACTATTCTCAAGTTAGTGAAATATGAATTTCAAACCATTGTTATGTTTACGGTATGGCTGTTAAATTGTTCCACTTCTTTGTAGTTTTTGATCTGCGCAAAACGCATATTGAGCGAGATGATAATAAAGCGATTTTTGTTTTTTTTTTTCAATAGAAAATAAAGCCTTAAATTTACCGATACATTCTGATAGAGTCCTTTCCTGTTCTCTTTTTCCGGTCTTTCTAAATATAATTTACCAAAAGTAAAATGTCTGTAAAAGTTACGTGCAAGATTTTTTCTTCTTGATTAGATCTGCAACTGGAGCTTTTCTTCGCGGAAAAAATTTTTTCTCTCACACAATTTTATTGCCCAAATGTTTCTGCACAAAATGTGAATTTGTTTCTACATATTTCATTAGAAAAGGGAAAGTATACTCAATTCCTTAAGAGCAGAATAATATCCAATGTTAGCTCGAGTTGGATGATGTATCATCTCTATTTTTCAAAGCCTCTTTCTTAAGATGCCTTATCAATGGGAAGAATGATAAGATGAAGAAACTCACAGTTTCTGCTCGGAATGGCTGTTATATATTGCTGCATCTTGCACAATGTTCTCATTAAAAATTTCGATGTTCTGGATTATGAAATAGATAAAAATATTGATGATGATGGAGAAGGTGAAGTATTGAACAAAAACTTTTTCAGAATTCAATCAAATTAACTCAGAAGCGAAAATCAAACGGCAACATTTAGACAATTATTAAAAGTGTACATAAAAATAACTTGTATTAGTTAAATATTAAAATTATACATACGTTGCTTAACAAAAACTAAGTCCAATATAACCAAAAGCAGTGCGGAGGTATCAGCCAAAGCGTTTGGAAAAATGCAAGCGAAATTTTTTTACACAGCTAAACGATGCAATTGGTGGATTTGGCAATTCTATCCTATGGCTGCCCTGTCGATAAGGTTTCTGTCATTGGCAGTGGGGCCCGTGTATTTTTCTTGAGGAGTTTATAAAAATAGATGAAAATATATATACATATGTACTATATTTATTTATATAAGTAAGCATGCAATCTTATCTTCTATGAGCCCTTTCTACTACTCCTTCTACTAAGCCAGTCCCAGTGGAATTCGAGCAATCGTCGGTTTTTGCGATTTAACGTGGCGCACCTTCCACCGCACCAAAACCCATGTAGCCACTATGGAGGTTTTTCTATAAATTTCTTATAAAATATGTGTGCATATGGAAATTGAAATGAATATATGCATATCAGTATATATAAGTTTTAATCAAATTCATCTGTTTAAATAAATATCATCAACATCGTTTACCTCAAACTTCGTCTCTTCTAGGTACTGCAGGATAAACTACACCTTTGCGATTTGCCACTTTTTTTTTGCTGTGCCCAACTACTAGCGCTGGTTTTGGTGTATTGTTGTTCGTTTTTTAAATATTAAAAAGTTAAATAATATCCAAAAAGTAAAAATAATTTTAAAAAATAATTACGGACGCTCCAAATTTTTTCCTGGCTACAAATGAAATTTATGCTGACACAGGGTTGCAAAAAACTAGCTATAATATCATGCAATCGAACTTATATCGGTTTCATAGTAGCATGAGCATGAAACGAACTCATACTATTTAAACACATGAAACGACAAAAATTTATACAATTATGCTATTTATGCTATACATGCATCATGCTAGACAGTCTGCAATGGATCGAGAATAAACCTAATGACTTTCTGTTGACTTCAAAGAAATTTTAAAAATAAGTAATCATATGCCTGGTACTAATTGAAAAATCGAATATTTCACTAATTTGAACAAATATCAACTTTTTGTTGAGCATTTTGAGTTATATACTACGAAACAAGAATATATTATAAAGATGGTGTACCACGAGATCCACAATCTCAGAAGGATTTATATTTCTACCACTAATATAATTAAGTGCAAACATTCACGAGAAGAAGGAATGGCAAAGACGTGTGCTATCTCGGTTTTGTAAAACTTCAATGCCAAAAGGAATACCTTTTGGATGCTATCAATAGAAATGTAGCACAAAATTAAGAAACGATCGCGCTACAAAAAAAAAAAGAACCAAATATCATTTTAATAGCGTAATATTTTATTTTTTCAATGCATAATTTACAAAACTCAGTACCGCGATCAATATTAGCGTCATGTGAAATTAATGCACCCACAAAAACAATACGTCTTTTACAAAACTGCACACATATGTATGTAATTATGTATGTAAGTAAGCTCCACTTCCGTACTTCCACATACCTTCGAACTCTTCCGTTCCTATTTGCATATAGCCAAAAAAAAATGCTAATGGAACTGACAGCTCAAGGTGGATGGCTGGTTGTTGCCTCAGACAACTGACACGATCAATACATATGCAAACATACATCTATATATATAAATGTATGCGTGTGCAATCTGCAACACATGCAATCTATTTTAAAGTTTTCCAAGGAAGGATAGAGTGGCATGGAATTCGCGAAAAGGATAAAAGTGGAAGAAGAAGCAGAGGTAGAAAAGAGTCAGCACGCTGTACGGGGTGTTGCTGGCGTACATAGTAAGCAACAATTGCTAGGCTTGTCGAACAACATGTAAAACATTATGAACTCACATCAAAGTGGTTGGCGCGACATGTCGATTGCTTTCGGCTGTTGATGTTGCAGTTGCAGTTGTAGTTTTAGTTGAAGTTGAAGTTGAAGTTGCGTGTCGAAATTGCTTTTGCACATGCCATGCAACATTTGTTGACGTACGAGCGATGTGGTGCTATAATTACAATATGCGGGGAAAATTAATAATACTACTACTGGTGCACCATTGTCTATGTGCATGTATGTGTTTATACATATGTATATGTGTGAGGAGGTCGAAAAATTTATATGCAGTCGCGGAAATATAATTTTCATGTAAACATTTAGCCAAAAAAATCAAAAATGTAATATACAATTGAAAGCGGCTAATTCTTTTATATTACAAATTTATTAATTTTTTGATTTTTAAAGAGCTCTCTCTCTCTCTCTCTCTACTCATATTATGCAATTCAAAAGCATTGGGAATGACGCTTAATATTTTCCTAGGAAATTATTTGATATAATTAAATTCAAACTGCATTAATTGGATTTAATTTCGTAATTCTTTATAATATATTTTCGTTATCCGTTCATTATTTTTATGAATACGCAAGACAATATTTTTTAATAGCTCTTGTGATGCTGCAGCTTTTTGTGCCATATATTTTAGGAAATCAAAAATAAACCGTTTGTCTCCTATAAAAGAAACAACAACAGTTAAGTTCAGAGACTGAGTCGCTTGAAGTGTTTGAATGTCTATTGCACTCTCTTTAAGTTGATTTTATTGTATGACTTCTTGTATCCACAAAAGTTCCGAAAATGTGTACTTTCTCCAAAGTGTATGGCGTTTTAAGATTCAAAAAATGTTTAATATTATTGTGGATAAAATTTTATTTCATTTATTTTAATTAGGGAAATTTACAACAGTTGTATGTTTATACCAATCCAGAAGCAATACTTACAACATGTCAGCCGCCAGCGAAGAAATTGGTAAGTGAGAGAAGAACAATTTACAAAAACTATTATGATGAAAGTAAATTGTGTGTGTTTTAAAGTATATTTCGAAACAAAATTTGTCAACATTATTTATAATTACAATTACTAAAAAAATAATATATACTATTTTTAAACCTGCGTTCTACTCAAGTTTATTTAGTACTTGCGTCATAAATATTTCGTCAAAGTCATAACTTTAGGACTCGTTCCTTTGCACAATTCTGTTGAGCTTAAATTTCGCAAAAGAATAATTGGTATGGAAGTCCAAGAGATTTTATGAGACGTTATTTGGTTTTGATCATCATTATCGGAAGAAATACGTTTGCGTAATGCATGAACTGTACGACACAAATTATCAAATATATAATTTTACCATTTCCAAATTCTTCCTTAAAACTGAAACTCTTCAAGCATGCTCTTATCTCATCCGCGCAAATACTACTACCGGTAGTAGTTTGCTGGATAATTTTTTTTTAATTTTTCCGACATTTTTTCGAGTACTATCAACAACCTCTACTGCTTTTCAATTACACTGGTCTGCAACAAAATCATAATTCAAAAAATTGTACCATAGGTATGAAAATTTAAAGATTTTCGATCAAATCTTGCAAACATAAAAACATACAAAATGGGCTTCAGCTAGGAGTAAAAGAGAGAAGGATAGTAACGTGAGTGATTTTTATGATAGTACATAGGAGCTTGCTCAGATTTGCGGTTATTTAAGAGCTCATCTTTTAATTATTTACGTTCTAAATCAAATATTTTGTTAAGTTTTGTATTAAGTCCCTATATATTTAACTGAAAAATTTTATGAGTAGTTTTGGTATTTTTTAAGCGCAGAGTCTATAAATAATAAATAATAGACATTTTCAAATTGTTCTTATGGAATGCGGCGAATTGGTAAAAATTTTGTAGTCTGCTTTTGCCGCATTTGTGGTAAATTTACTTTGAAGACACAACGACACATAACAACAGATCTAGTCAAAAAACCTTATCAGCTTTATTTTGGATTTCTTTTCGAAAATTGGCTGCCAAAATTACGCTGTACCAGTTATTTGAGAACGTTGAGATATTCCGTAAAGCTCGTAAAAACCATATCAGCTAAATTAATAGAATATATTTTTAATGTGGGCATTTTCGTAATGTTACATTTTTTTTAACGTATCTAATCTCATGCTCATACGCAAAATACAAAGCAAAAAAAAAAAACCAATATTTATATTAGTTTATATACTATAAATATAATATAATATAATACCGGTAGGAGTATTCTCTTCAATGGGTTTTTCCTAAACAGACAACTGGCTTTAATTCTTATTTCACCCGGAAATTTATAGCAACAAAAAATAACCAACAGCTATAATGAAAATTATTCTACTAAAACCATTTCTATTAAATTCTTTTTGAAATAAAAATTCTTTGGCGGCAGTGATTTTTTACATCGCGTAACGAATGTCGCGTCAGAATATCGTCTAAAAAAAATTCGCGTCAGAATCGCTTTACAAATTTCTACCACCATATTTACTCATTACAATCACTATTGTTACTAATTGTACTAATAATTTCCACCTCTAATTACTACCATTAATTTTACTAATTTCTATCACCATTTTTAATAATTTCTATCACTATTTCTACTAATTTCTACCACTACTTCTTCTAATTTCTTTCAGTACTTTTAATAGTTTCTACCACCATTTTTATTAAGTTCTTCCAATATTTTATTAATTTCTACCACTATTTTTACTAATGGTACTACTAATTTCTACCACTCTTTTTACTTATTTTTACCACTATTTTTTGCTAATGCTACTACCATTTTTTACCACCAGTTTTACTAATTTCTACCACCATTTTAATTAATTTCTTCAACTGCTTTTACTAATTTCCACCACTATTTCTAACAATTTCTTCCACTATTTTTACTAATTTCTACCAATATCTTAGCTACTTGCTATCCTTATTTTTAGTAATTTCTATCACTATTTTCACTAATTTCTACCACTATTTTATCTAATTACTCCCACTATTTTTTCTAACTCCCACCACAACTTTTTTTAATTGCTTCCACTATTTTTACCTATTTCTACCAATATTTTTACTACTCCCTATACCTAGTTTTATTTATTTCAACCATTATATTTACTCATTTCTACTACTATTTCTACTAATTTCTACCACTGTTTTTACTACTATCTATTAATTTCTTCCACTCATTTCTTACCCCATTTTTATTTTATTTTTACCATTATGCTCAGTATTTTGTAACACTATTTTCACTAATTTCTACCACTATTTTTACTAAAGCGAATAATAATTACTACTACTGCTACTTTTTTTAATTTCTTCTACCACAAAGAAATTTAATTTCTAGCTCGAGCTCGACTTAGGTGCACGCGTGTTTTGTTTTTTGTTTTTGCATTTGGTACTTAAATAAAGTATTTCTTACAATATGGCTAGCCATCATCCCCATTAAAATCCGTTTAGTAGTTTCAGAAATGACTGCGCTCAAACAGATAGACAAAAATTCTAAAAATTGTCCAGCTATATTCCCTGCATCACCTTTGATTTTTTTAAATACATTTTCAATGTACATGCAGGGGCTTTCTGCTGTTTTATTATAGTATATACATATATGTTTAAAATTAAAACGCAGACTTTTTTTGAAGAATGTATGAGAAAAATAAATTTCCTCTATACATATGTATAAAAAATATATCACTTCTCAACACGAAAAAAAATATCGACCAAATAATGAATTTTCACGCACAATTAAAAACTAGTGCGACAATATGTGCAACATTAATTCGCAATAAATATTTTATCAACTTCTCTCAGAGTCAAATCTTTAAATAAGAAAAAAAAAATATAAAACATTTGCAGCACTTTTTTGACATTTGCACTTTTCATTCATTACTCAACAAACCTGGTTTTTTTTTGGAGTAGATAATTTGTAGTATTATTTTAAATAATATACATATAATGTCACATAAATTATATAACGCATTGCGTAGTTATTTCAGTGCAATTTGTTCAAATTAAGATAACGGCATTGCAAAATTTGTTCGTTATGTAAAAGCGCAAATAAGCGGCTTTGGGTATAAATAATGCAATTAAAATACAATTGAAGCGCTTGGGTAAATATCTGGTCATATCATAATTAAATAATGAAAATGCGGCACTTCATCGATTGCATTTTCATTATAGTCGCAATGAAATGCTTAAATATCTCCAGCTTTTATAAAAAGCTGGCATGTTACAAAAACAACCAAAAAAAAACAACAATTAAATATTTGCATAAATAATCTTTCAAAGGATAATATCACTGCGGCAACTAAAAATAGGCTATAATTAAAAATTAAAGTAACTTAACTACGTACATAAGTGTTATAAAAATTAATTTATGTTAACAGATTATTATTTTGCATACATGTGTAAAAAAAAGCAATTTAGTTTTGTGTGCTTAATATGCATACAAAAAAAAAAAAACAAATAAATAAATTCAGCGATAAATTAACACGTAAATAAATAAAAGTCAACAGTTGTATAAATCCAGTAATTTTATTGGTTTATCTTGTCATTATAATGAAATCAGAACTTCTGCTTTATGAAAGTTGTGCTCGCTGAAGAAACTTGGACTATGTAGTTTTGTAGCTAATTAGATAATGACACACATCAATTCGATACTTTATAGGCATATTTTAAATGCGCTTTGCTATGACAAATAAATACATATATTTCCCCATTTTGCTATACTATTTATAATAAACCCTTTTTCTTCAAGTAAGTAATTTTATGTAGTGTGGCCAAATGCTTCAAGTATAATTTAATGGTAACTTGGAAAAGACGGAGAGATTTGAAAATATAGACTACGAAAAGTTTTGTTATGTACGGCCAGGCAAAAAGTGTACAGAAGGTGGCGCAGATTGTGGTACCGCTAACTCTCTCTTGCAAATTTTGACAGAATTTCTGCGTCACAACAGATTTTGTTTACAAAAACCGTGTATGTATGAATACCCGCAATGGGGTGTATTCTTTCCAACGTGTTTTTACAATTTTAGTGTGTATTCTTTCTTACATTTGTACCAACGTGTTTCCGCTCATTTCTCTCCACCGGTAAATCTGGTGTGACGTCACAGTCATGTTACTCCTCGAATGTTTTCAGATCAATCAGCGAAATCTTGTATTCTTTAATTCTTGAATACAACCTGTGGGGAAAGCTGTGTAAGGGGTTGAGGCTTTCAGGAGTGAATTTAAACGTAACATAAATTAACCGTTCTCGCCTTACATGGTTGCTCTTGAAAACAAAAAAATTTATTAAAAACTATAATATAATTTACATACTTTAACGTTAGAACTTGTAGAATAATTTATAATAAGTATTTAGCACTAATAATTATCGTAAAATTAAGTTTCTTCATATTTTTTGAAAAATAAAGTTGGTAATCGGATTGCTCGGAGCGCCGCCACTAAGAAAAATGTTTACATACAAATGCAGCCCTGCTAGCCTTCGTTGCTTCAGTTTATAGAGGTGAATTCACATCACTTGCTAATTCTCATATAATAAGTGACAAAATGAAAGCGTTTAGTTATTTTCATATATTATTTCATACATATCATTTATATAACTTAATTCTCAGAAACTTTTCCGAGTATAGGCATCATTTCAAAGATTTCTGTTAATTTTGTTTAACTTTTTTGTATCAGTATTGTCATAGCCCAGAGTTGTATTTAACGCAACTGGTCGATGGAGGCTTTAAAATTTAGCTCGTATTTTAAAATTTAACTCTCACCCATATGCTAATGGGGGCCCCTTATGCCAATGGTGTTATTTGGTTGGCGGTCATCTTACATCCCGACTTTTTGTCAACTGTGGCTCATAGGTTCTTGTCGACCCCAAAATGCACCAGCGATCTGCCGCACCACAATATGCCACATCCGTCCATCAATCGCCGTCTCTTTGTACCGTATCTGGAATTAACCGTCACCGGTCTGTTTCAACGAGCAATTAATATCCCTTTTTATTGATTGCTGGAAAAAAGTTAAAGAACTACTGAAAATATTTGCAGTAAACGTATTTTTATAATGATGTAAATTGATTTGCATTATCAGTCTAATATTTGGAATGAAATTGAGGTAGGCGGAAATCCGAAATCCGAAATCCGCTCTAAGACACAGTTTTCCACAGCAATTACGGTCTAGGAAGGAGGAAAGGCGTGAGGTTTTGGATAAAAGGATAGGGCAGACGGAGAAGATGGGAGTTCACTTCTCTCATTTCAGAAAATGGTAAATATTTTAAAGTATAGAATGGGCCTACATTCGTATCCAGCAGAAGATAAGAAGTGCCCGATCTGACCTTAGCTAACAAAGGTATTGAAGAAGAAGAACTCCGGATGGCTATTTAGATGCTTTTCTAGCACAATGGCAACGGTTTACTAATTTTAAATATTTGCTGTACTTAAATTTTCGGATTGTTGAAAAATGAAACAAGCATGAACTCATCTGGGACTGCGCTGGTAGCACAAGTAACTGTTCAAGGTATACAAACTGGCAGACGATTTGGCTCATTGCAAGCCTTTGGTAGACCCCAGCTTGGAGGATGAGAATATCACCTGTCCTGCATTTGCTAGGCTGGAATGGTGCATATTTGGGTTAGATATATTGAGAAAGGAAAACGTGGACACGCTCAGATTCGAGGAGAAATAAAGTCTGATACCCACCGAGTTTCCTTCTGCTTCATCCTTGTCAGACCTTAACTGCAATGGGCAACTGTGCTTCAGTGCTTGGAAACCCGACTTCAGACCTCCGGCCTCAATTCCACCTTCCGAGAAGTCACCATTGCAAAAACAAGGCGCCTACACGTTTTTGTAAATCGATATCTAAAAAAATACTCAGAAGATTTGGTCCTCTGCCATCCTGGACAGAAAAGGGAGTGAATAGGTCACATTTTTTACAAAGAGATAACATATGCCCCAGTTGGAATTAAAGCATAAAGAACAAAACGAAACGAGATGATAGGCTGTTGAGCATGAACTACTAATCGGCGCTTAAAATCACAACTAATCTGACCGGATGGTTTTGGATTTGGTAGACTTTTACCTACATATATAACGCTATACAGCTACCAATTTTGTTCAAAAATGATTTGATGCCAAAGCCAGCTCCATTTAAAGTTTTCTTATTGGGATTATTTTATTTTACTGCTTAATTTTTGGGTATAATTCTATTCCTATCATTCTAGCTTACACCAAACTTTATTAAGATTTGGGCGTTTTCGTAATAGCAAAAGACTCCTGGCTTGGGGTTGATAAAGTTGTCATCTTGTAAAATAACGATACCTTTTATGCACATATGATAAACTTTGGTAGAGACTGATTTCGTATGTATGAAAAAAATGTGTAATGAATTTTGTACATTTTATTTTTTTGAACTTAAAATACTTAACAACACATTACTGTAGCGACATCAGCATACCAATAATAAAAACTCGATAACGGATGACGACTTTAATTTTCAGTTATTGTTCAATTAGCTAAATTTTAAGAAAGAAATGTAACAAAAAAAAAAAAAAAATAAACACACAAATCTAACCGCAAAATAGAGTAGATAAATAATTTTCAACGAAAAATAAATACATTTACCAAGTAAATAAAAAAAGAGAAGCTGCAGAAACAACGAGTGATAAATGGAAACTAGGTTGTATCAGCCAGATCCGTCAGTTGCAGAGGAATGAGCGACTAGATTTTGTTAAAGCACCACTACATAAATATCAAAACAATGACAGCGATGCAGTTCGAGTGATTTAAAAGCTATTGAATTGTTGGTATGTTGAATGTTTGAACAGCCGGCAGGCAGCTTGTTGATATGCACACCAACACGAAATATTTGTCTGCTTATGCAGAACTTTGGATAACAGAGAGTATCCTAACAAAGCAATACAAATCTACATATATGTATGACTAAATCTAGTGGCATGTTGCCGACATTCGCTGGTAATGAATGAGTGAGTGAATGAACTAACAAACGTGTATATATATATATATGTGTGTGTGTGGGTGGCCATACAGTGGCGATTAAAAAAATATAAACATATCAAGAGCATAATTTGCTAGCGAACTAGCGGTACCAAAAAATGCCGACCAGTTCATGGGCAAAGATTTTACTATATTTAACAATATTTCAATGGAATTAGAAATATTTAAAAAAAAAACATCAGAAATTAGTAAAAATAGTAGTAGCATTAGCAACAGTTGTAGTAGAAATTAGTCAAAATAAATGTAGTAACTAATATTAGCATTAATAAGAATAGTAGTAGAGATAAGTAGAAATAGTAGTAGTAGTAGCGTCCGCACTAATTAGAAGTAACATTGTCAAAAATAGTAGTAGAAAATATTTAAAATACTTGTAGAAATTCGTAAAAATTTTTTCAAATTAGTAGAAAGAAGTATCAGAAATTAGTAAATATAAAAGTAGTAATCACTGGTAGTAGAAATAAGTAAAAATAGTAGTAGTAATTAGTAAAGGACTAGCAAAAATAGTAGTAGCATTTAATAAAAACAGTAGTATGATTAGTAGTAGCATTTGAAAAAATAGAAGTCAAGTTGTCGTTAGTAAAAATGGTAGTAGTTGTTAGTGCTGTCATTCGTGCAAACAGTAATAGACAATAAAATTATGGAAATTAGTAGTTGTAGTAGAAGTAAAGGGTAGTAGTAATGTTAGTAATTATTAGTAGTGGCAGTTAGTTAGTATTAGAAGTTGTAAGAATTGTAGTAGTACTAGTAATTAGGAGTTGTATTGGTAGTAACTACAAGAAATAGTAGTTGGAGTTGTGAACTACTCTCGAACTACTGAAAGGTTCCGAAGTGGTCCCGAAATTCTACACTAAGTACGAAAAATCCTATGTTGGTGAAGCTTTTATCTCACAGTGTAGTTTATATTTCGAAGTTATATTTTTTTTTTTTTGAAGCATCAGCACATTACTTTGGTGATGAAAATTGTTATCAAAGTTTTCAATTTTTTTTTTATTCTGGAATCAAAATTCTTGTGGTACGAAGTGCTTTAGACTAAAATATGACGTTTAAGTGTAGAAAATATACTCTTGCAAGATAACAAAGGAAAAGTTATATAGAGTTTCATTTCAATAATGGCGTGAGAAAAGTTATTGTATTTGATGTAAAAATAATTACCAAACCATACAATGATTTACTGGTGAAAATGAAGATGAATCATTACCTCAGTAGACTTTTTCCAAGTACTGATATATTTTTTCTGAGAATGGCTAGAATCTAAGATCTTGGTTAGACAAAATTAACTGGTTTTTATAATATGGAACACAAGTAAATAATAATAATAATTGAAGCTCATACTTTATGGCTACCTGAATGGCGGATCTTCTCCTACAGGAAGACGTTGTTTTGTGAGAAATTTGTTTATGGCAAAAGTGCACTTTTAAGTTGTTTTTACCCCAAGTATCGCGATCGCTATTCGCAAAACACTTTTTCCATGATTCAAACAGAGCTACGGGCTTATCCTGTAAATAATAAAGAATAGCATTACTTAAAACATTTAAATCGCTACATTCATACTACATTCACTTTCTTTATAGACAGCGTACATTTATTTATGGTAAAAACTCTATGCACTTCTGAATACTGGCTGGTGGTTCACGCACTGAATTCATGCTAATGATAAGTTGTTGTTGTGTCATTGGCGCTAGCTAACTAACAAGTAACTTCACTACTAGCTAAGCGATAAACGCTCACAGCCATTTTAATCTACGCATACAAAAATAGTTGGTCGTATGTATTCGCTGTGATTATTGCTCTACTCTTCCTGTAGATAATGGTCGTATTGCTGATATTTCTCTGACAGCTTTGCCAGTTTGCCGCTTGCGATAACACCATAGCTGGCCAATATTGCCACCTGCCACATTGTTTTATTCGCGTGCATTAATGTATGAGTGTATGTATGTATGTATATGTAGGTAGTTATTGTCAATTTTTTTGTTGTCACCTTCAATGTCGTAATACTAAATTAATAGCATTTGTAAACAGCATTTAATCCATTGGAATTGTAATACAACACGCGTTCGTGTCGGCACTGGCACCGGCAGAGACAGAGACAGAGACAGAGACAGAGACAGAGACAGAGACAGCGACAGCGACAGCGGCAACGAACAACGACCACAAAAACAACAGCAACAACAACTGTTAAGAGCTCTTACCTCGCACTAACCTCCACTGAGCTCAGACACTCAGAAAGTGTCATCCACCTTCCACTATTCCCTGCTGTTTTACATGAACCCTCACCCACCATTCAATGTACAACACGGCGAATACGTAACGTTCAATTACGAACACACTACCTACCAGACAGCACTTATGCTCGCTCACCTGCTCTACCAGTTTTTTCACAACACACTCACATAGAATGGCCCGCACCCTCAACTATTCACATTAATACTGTCAACTAACCGCATTTATTTTCGTAAGTGGCGCCTGTATCGTCTGAACTGACTGAAATGTGGGGATTTGTACACATTAACTGCAGACAATCAGACGCCCCGTGTAAGCATTTGTACCCTGTCGGAAAAAAGCAGACAGTCTATAAAAGTTTTGCGACTTAACCCAATTTGCAGTTCGTCGTACCATTTTTGCGTTTTTTTTTTCTTATAACTGGCCTTGAGCTCAAACATTAATATTGTAGATTTAAATAAATTAGGCAAATAAAATATATGTGTGTACTGGATGAGCACACCAACCATAATAATTTTTCTCAGAATAATAAAATGAAATATTCATTGTAATAGTTATAGACTGTCGTACCTGAATTGTGTTGGTAGATTTAAAAAAAAAAGTAAAAAAGCAACAGCAGTTCACCAGCCGGCCATGAATCATTGGCTTACGTATTTCCCCTGCAAGCGGTAGTGGTATTCAAGAAATCTGATGCGGAGGTTTAGTGCTCTCTGAAATAGCAGCTTTTGGCTTTTTTCCAATAAATACTTTCCTTATAACTCGCCTTCAGCTCAAACATTGATATTGTTTATTTTTTAATTTAGTGTCTTTTTTTTTACAAATTAAATTCAGAAATATAAAAATGACATTAATTCTAAAATGGTGGTTTAAAATCAAAATTGATAAGCTTTATTTCGACCAGCTATAACTTAGCAAGTTATTTAACAATCCCTACCACTTTTATGTACTTAAAAGCGATTTCTGATTGCCCTTCGAACAAGATACGCAATAATCGCCCTCAAGAGTTAGGCAATACAAGATTATTAATAAAGTGATACCCAAAAAAAAACACAAAATTATCAAAATCTTAAAACCCTGCCCATCCAAAAATTTGTAAAAATATGTGTTTGAGCATAGAATGCACGTACTAACCTCCCAAGACCTGAATTATTTGACATTTTTTGTCAGTAAAGAAAGACACTCATAATACTTTGAAGAATTGTAATGTAATTAAGTTTTATGCTGACTTAAAATTAAATCGTATATTTTTAAAGTACACAATTTTAACTAATTGAAAACATACAGGTTTGAAGATAGTTAGTAATTAGACTGATTATAAATAAATATCATAGTAAGATACAACTTTTTCGATTAATCTATAACCATTATTCAAAGACTTATATTATAAAAGCATTTTCATAATAGTTATCTGCGAGATAAATATTTTTAAGTTTTCGAAGTCTTTTATTTTGGGACTTATGTTATAAAAGTCTTCTCATAATACTTATAAGCAAGATAAACTGTTTTAAGTCTTCAAAGACTTTTTTTTTGACATTTGTTATGAGTATGAAAAAATTGTTTAAATTTTGAGGGACGACGATTTTTTTTAGATCCATTTAGGAATTATTTATGGAGTGATTCGGGACTGATTCCATATAATAGCGGAGTAAATTCGGGATCACTTCTGGACTAGTACGGTACTATTTAGAGTCCTAAAATAGTTCCGTCTTTCCAGACATTAAAAAATTGTTTTCACTCAAAATTATTATGAAAAGCCATTTATAATGTAAGTTTCAAAATAATAAATATCGATAACGATGGATAAATTACTATCGAAATTCTTGTATAATTCTAATCATAGTTAGCATGAGTTTTTTAAAACTCATTGGTCAAATAATTATTATTCGGGATCTCTGAAAAGATTTCATTACAGCTGACAAATAATTAATTTTGATTTTCTTTCTATTTTTAAAAGTAGTCAAAATCAAATGCAGTTTCAGATAATTCACTTGCCTCCTAGGGCATCGCCATCTTAATAAATTTAGTTGCATAAAAGAAAAAAGAAAGAGTTTCAAATACAGTTATACAATATGCAGCTGGTAAAAAAGTACTTTTGCAATTGCTTTTATAGTAATTCTATTTCCGACAGGGTACCGTTACACGCACACCCACGCAGGGGTAATGCTGTGTTAAAACGCTTACTAAATCGTTTATGCTTGACTTTTTTGATTTTTTTTCTTTTTTTTTTGTATTGTTTTTTTTTCTTTTTTTAGTTTTGACATTTCGCTTTATCTGATATTTCAGAACAATTTGTAAGTAAAATTTGTCGCAATGTGTCCGAACCCTTCATATCAAAATGAATGTTCTAGCAGTAAGTATGTACTGAATGAATGAATGAATGAATGACGGCTGTGTGAATCAAATTGTGGCTAAAAGTGACGACATACACTTCGTGAGTTGACATGTACGTTTTTGCTTTGCTTTTTGGTCGGGTGCGAATAGTTTTATTTTACATGCATGTGTATGCGTACGTTATAGATATTTATTGTTCATATATTATTTATGAATATTTGCTCTTTAAATATTTACTTGGTGTTTGATTTATAGCTACGGGTTTTGCTGGTTTCGTGTTAGCTTTTGTCAAAGGAAAGCCTCGATTATATTTATATAAATGATTGATCCCTAAACACATTTACACACATACATACATACATATGTGCGAATTTAAATACAGAGTCTCAAGCAATTTGTGCTCCGAAAAAAAATTGTGTACGTTATTTGTCCAATAATGTTTAACCTATATATGTAAGTTTTAATTGATTTATTAAAATCAAGGTAACGCTTCATTTCTAATTGTGTTAAAGTTGTTGTTTTTTTTAATTATTTAAAGTTTAACGATAAACGCCTATAACTTCAATGATGATAATCCAAAAAAGGTTGTGGTGCTTGCAAAAAATTAAAATTTAAATTTGAGGCTGATTAGTTGAACAATTTTGTAAAAATTGGACACACGATACGGTTAGAAATATAACCAAATTTAATGAGAAAGCCAGTCGAAACTAAATTCATTAAGCCTCCTCCACAAGTACCTAGGTGACGTGATTGCACTATCAAATAATTTTTTGCTAATTTATTCATCTCTTCCTGTAAAGATTCTATTCATTTGTTTTAGTTTAAATGAAAAAAATACTTAATTAAAAAAGTGGTTTTTAGACTGCTTCTGAATCGCCGAATTCGTTCCACTTATTTGTCCAAATAAGCGTTTTCGAGATATAGGAAAAACCTATGTTCGAGATGTTCTTTCGCAGTTATTGCCAAACAAAAAATCCAGAATAGCAACGGAACCTTACCTTTTATGGGTATCGTTTTTGAGGTGCATTCTCTGTCTTTGCGCTGATTTAGATATCTTTTGTGTAAATCGGAATAATATCTTTTGAGTTACAGGCAAATTTTCGATCTTTTTCGAAAACGTTTTTTAGTGAACAAACTTTGTAAAAAAAATAGTACTTCAAAATGGCTTATTGAAAGAGAATTTCGTTACAAAAATGTGAATCATAAAAGAACTTAAATTGAACAGAAAATGCAAAAGTCATTACATATTAAATAAAAGCGGTAAATTTAAAATTAAGCTACATTAACTTTTTTATTTGAAAACATGCCATAAAACTTTTCTTTTCACGGTGTCACATACAGAATTTTCATTTGATGTAGTATCAAATTTTACATGCAATTTGGTCCGCTGATTCTGAAAAAGCCACCAAATTTTTCCATCCCTTCTAGATTTCTCAAAGTTTTACAATACTATTTTCCAAATCGTAATTATAAAAACTGATCTGAGTTAATCATATAATTATGCATATTTTGATATCCCAAATGTTTATATTGTCATAGATTACCTAACTGTTAGATTCAATCTTATGCCAAATTAAGTTTAAGAAAATTGATAAATGTGGATTTTCATTTTCGTGTTTAGCGACTCAAAATTTGTGTTAAACGAGGTACCATGCATTTGTCAAATATTTGTAGCTTGTGTTATTTATAAATAATATTGGCCGCCAAAGCTATAGGAATTGGATTTTTTTTTGGCAAGAACCAGCTTACTGTTATTGCATTTGTTTTGATGAGATTAAAATAGTTTGAGTAAAACTTTTGATTTTTTTGTGTTGTAAACCAGTGTAATTTAATGAGATCGAGGCCAGATTTTTTATTTTATCTCCTTTCTTTCTAGACTTTACCTGGCTTTGAACCATGGTACACGAAGTTCCATGCGAGCAAGCAACCACTCAGCGAGGAGATAGGGATAATGAGAAAGCAAACGATTTTCACAAGGTCGCGTGCTCATTTCAGGCATGCCCGTCAGTCTTTCAGTTATATGGGGACCGCAGTTTGCGCAATTCTGTGAACTATACAAAAGTGGTATTTTAAAAAGGATTTCAACTTTGATACAAACAAATCTATTAAACTCTTCTGATCGGCAAACAGAACAATGTCAGCCGAAATTTTCGATGGGCAAGTTTTTTGTTAGTCCGAAAAATGTATTTATTTCAATGAACAACTAAATTTTCTTTATTCTTATTAAGATTAAGATTTTCAAGTCTTTAATTGACTTTTGCTCTTACTGCTAGTGGTTATTTCTTCTCATTTATATCCTTCAATGAGCGGAGTATATGGCTTAATGTTACATTTTTATATAACGAATAATTCAATCCGAACTAATCCCACCATTTTTCGAAGAAATCGGCATACAAAAAGTGTTAAATTTTCTCACTGTGTAGGCGTTCTTACCGCAGTCCGCCCTCATTTTAATAAGTAACTTGCCTCACGCATTTTATTCAAAGGTTTCATAAATTCCACCTGGCAGTAATTAGTTACATTGTTAATATAGCTCATTCATACAAAATATACTTAATTTTTAATTCGTAATGAGTTGAAAAATAAACATTGTAATATACTTTTGATTTCAATCTTCCAAATATTCTCTGATCCAATAATTTGCAAAAAACGGGCTTTTGTGCCAGCCCGTGAAATAAAGTGATTGAATATTTCTCTATTGATACATAATATTTTAAAGTTTTATGAATTTACTTGTAATAAATGTGAAGAGAAATTGGCTTTTAATTACATTAAGCGGGACTTTCGCTAGTTCTTAAATCGTTGGTTAAAAGTAAATTGGAGTGATTTGTCTTTGGCTCCTTTAGTTCTGAAGTGGGTAAAATCTATCGCCAAACTATTCCTCCAATTAAAAAACGGTGAAAAATTTAAGAAATAGCAAAAGAAATTCTACAAATAAATCTGCTCCTTAGTATTTTCATCTGTTTGCCAAATCTAGAATGTTTATCTCTGTAGCTCCATCAACGTATCCCTGCTGACACTGTCACAGGAATACTTAATCTTTTTACTAATTTTTTCGTATCAAATTTCATTTTGTGATAATTATAACTCTAATTTGACGTTCTTTAAATGAAAGGTCACATCTGAATTTCAAATATTTGGTCTTGTCACTGGAACGCTGTAGGGAGAGGTATTCAAGACCTTAGCCTTCCACTAAAAGGGATTTTGATGGTATCTCAGTTTATTTTCTTAAACAATGCTCTGCTCGCGCTCTGCCTCTTAATTTTTTTTAAATAAATTGTTAACCTCTGATACTGCTGGACACCGACGAAATTTACTTCTATTTTCAATCCGAATGAATTCATATTTGAGTAAAACCCGCGAAGTCACCGATTTTGAAAAAAAATATTCTATCGTGCATATATCACAGTATTAATATTTAAAAAAAATTCGGTTATTTGTTTATGTTATCGTCAGTCAACGTTTTCGCACACTTAAATTAAAAAATAGATATCTCTGAAACCAGTGTATATAATTGAGTGAAATTTGACATGCAATTCTTGTTTCTCTTTTCATGCGCATCATGATCATCTCTAGTGCAAAAGTCAAAATCTATGGCTTTGTACGAATCTGTAGCCCATTCAAACAAAGCTCGAGGATTGTTTATATGATTACCAGCAACACGCTGCATACTTGCTTTGTGCGCTAGTCGTTTCACGCTGCCTCCACTCGGCTTCAATTCGAAAATCCCGTTAGTGATCAAATAAATTGACAAAATTGAATTTATTCTTATATTGAGATCTTTTAATACACAACCTTGAATTTTCAATTGAACGCACTTCAAGCGCAAAGAACCAAGAGCTGGTACTGACGAGCAGCGGTATCGCACGAAGCGTTCCGGCGAGCGCACCGAGTGACAAATTCTCGAATATCTCGGAAACGACATATGATAAGCAAACTTTTGACTAAATATTCTTGAAGGGTGGCATTTTGCGCGTATTATAGTAGTAGTTTCTTTTTTTTTTTAGCGTGAAGAATACATTACAAAATTTGATTGTTTAAAAAAAATGTATGCAAAAAACATTTGTTTAAATATATTCATATCGATTTATTGCTTTCTTTGTACTCCAAACATAACTACACACACATGTAAAATTTCACTCAATTATATACAGTGGTTTCAGAGATATCTATTTTTTTATTTAAGTGTGCGAAAAACTTTGACTGACGATAACATTAAACAAATAACAGAATTTTTTTTAATATTAATACTGTGATATATGCGTCACATCCACTACACGATAGATTATTTTTTTTTCAAAATCGGTGAATTCGCTGGTTTTTAGGGGTCCCACTTGACATGGCTTTACTCATTTGCTTTTGAGATTATCTGATTTCAACTCTTGTCACGATACCTGCAGCTTCAAACCACAATGGTAATTTATGAACCTGCAGGTTTACAAATCGGAAAGAAGACTTAGTAACAAGTATATGATAATTATTAACTGTTAAAAAGTAAAATACAAATGCAACTAAATCCTTCAATAAATACATCGTGCTGCTTTTATCCCACAGCGTTTTTTTTATTATCACATCAATTTAATTGCCTACGTTAAATTATGTCCCGCCTCACAATTAGTACTGTACTTTTGCGCATTTAACATATTGTGAAAAATATTTAATAAAAATTCATACACCTGTATTCACTTACATCATTAAACAGTGTAAAATTGTGTAAAAGTATTCACAATAATGTAAATCTTTTTTCCAGCACATTGGCATACTTCACATGAGTGAATTCATTGAAAACAGGCATTTCGGTCAACAGCTGCTTCATTTTGCCTATTTCCCTTTTTTTTTGCTAACATATAAAAATTAAAACTTGTTGCAAACTTTTGTACATTTTACATAGACCGCAATTAACCTTTTTTTACAAATGAAGTTACCCAAACGTTCATGACTGGCTGGCAGATTTTGGGAGGACACACGTTTATAACTATTATGAACTTGCTAATGTGTCGGCAATCAGTGCCGAGTTGTGCAGAAATTTTACTATGTACAAAATAATATGTTTTTTTTTTGTTTTGGTCAGCGTTGGGTTAAAATGGGATGCGCATGTGTTTGAGTTGTCAAAGTTTTTGGTATTCTAAACTGCTTGGAAGTAATAAAACTGAGAACTTTATAATTAATTTCAAGCTTTATTGTTTGTCATGGGTATTATAACAGTTTAAAAAAAGGGGGACTTCGTCAAGAACTTATTTTTTTTTACCTTGTATTGAATGGCTGAAACATTTTAAGATTTATTTTTAAAATTGCAATGTTCAGTTTAAGATAATTTTATTGTGTTCTGCTTGTAATCGCTGCTTTATTATATTTTTATTTATTTATTTATTTATTTATTTATTTATTTATTTATTTATTATTTATTTAATATTAATAATCCAGAAAGTAATTGCATTTCAAACATATTACAAAGAGATATATTTATATATATAGAGAATACGCACTAAGTAATTTATAAATTGAATAAAGATTTGAAAGAACTATAAATAAATAAAAATCACAAACTAAGCAATTAATTCATTGAGTAAAGATTGAAAACGGATTTTCGGATACGATAAGTCTATAACAGATCAGAATAAGTGAGAATAAGTTAAAATCTTTTAGAGTAAGAGTATACAGCAGAATTAGACGTGTAAAAAGTTCTAACCAACTCCAATGAGTGGAGGAAAAAGGGTGAACTAAGAGAGTCTGAAAGACAAAGGTAGAGTGAATCTACAGATCATCAGCATACAAAAAAAACTTTAAAAAGCTAGATATGTCATTTATGAAAGTTTCAAAAAGAAGAACAGTTCTTAAAATAGTTCATTATGAAACTCCAGGTGATACAGTACAGGAGCGGGAGGATACATCGCCCATTACAACAACACAATTTCGGGGCAAGAGATGCGATTACATCCACTACAAAAAGGTTGAATGGAATTCTAGGCTAAGTAACTTTGAAAGTAAAACAAAATAATTAACCTGGTCAAAAGCTTTCGAAAAATCTGAAAACACCGAACCGTTTAGAGAGATTTAGCGATTAATTGAAAAGTAAACTTTTAGTTTGTTTAACTATAAACTCGAATAATTTAGATATCGTGAATAATTTGGAAATAGGTCTGTAGTTAGCTATATTGCTTGCATTCCCACTTCCACTTTTAAATCCTGGAATTATATGATTAGTCTTCCAGGCATCAATGAACTCTCCAGCCACTAGAGCTTTGTGAAAAATTAATAAAAGAGAATAAGTGAAAGCGTGACAACTTTTGTGGAGGAATAAGAACAAACCGTCAACATCCGTTTCAATTGAGGATTTTATATACCAAATTCCACCTTGAACATCTTCTATGGTTAATGGAAGTGTTTCAAAATTAACTGTAGAAACATTTTCAAAGAGATTATTTACACTAAAATTATGATCTGATTCAAAATTAGACTTAAGGGAACAGATTTGCTCAAAGGATGTGAGAGCTTGATT
Source organism: Anomoia purmunda (assembly GCA_951828415.1). Classification (NCBI taxonomy): domain Eukaryota; kingdom Metazoa; phylum Arthropoda; class Insecta; order Diptera; family Tephritidae; genus Anomoia; species Anomoia purmunda. Next base: position 33,109,289 of record OX639996.1, read on the forward strand.
ATCGTTACAAAATAATACTGAGGGAATACCTGAACATGATTTCCTAAGTTTGACATAACTCCAGAAAGCTGTAAGACTCGATTTCATATCAGATTCCTTAGTTAAAGATTTGAACTCCATAAAATGTTGCAAGGACAGGGTTTTTCCATAGGGACGCTAAAAAAGTAGACCGATAGTGACAGCAAACGACGCCATACTTTTCCTCGCTCTTTTGATATTTCTCTTCGGTTAGGTTTGTCATTTCATCATGGAAAGATTATTAAAATCTATCGAAATTCGGAGTCAATGGCCTCAACTTTAAGAGCGCTACGTCCAATTTGTGGTCGTCGTCATTTCTGGCTGAATGGCTTCGTGAATAAGCAAAATATGCGTTATTGGACAGGCAGCAATCCACACATACTCCATGAGTCAACATTGCATCCCGGAAAAATAACGGTTTGGTGCGGTTTATGGGCCGTACTGTGAATGGGAATCGCCACCGCTCAATGATAACCAAATATTTTTGACCCGAATTGGATGATATGGATTTGGGCAATATGTGGTTCCAACAGGACGGCGCCACAAGCCACACAACGAATGTCACAATCGATTTATTGAAAACCAAGTTTGGTGAGCGTGTTATCTCACGAAATGGCATTTGCCGCCTCGATCGTGTGATTTGACGCCGTTAGACTATTTCCTGTGGGGCTACGTCAAGTCTATGGTCTATGCGAACAAGCCAGCGACGACTGATGAACTTCGTTCGAATATCGAACGTGAAATTGCAGCAGTATTGGCCGATTTATGCTTGAAAACCGTCGAAAATTGGGTTCAACGTCTAGACTTCTGCAAGCGTGCCCATGCAAAAGAAATCGAGTTCCATACATAATGGCATCGAATGTACTTTCACAGGAATAAAGAATTTAATTCATATCCCAAACCGTTTTTTTTTATTTAAAAAAACTTTTGTAGCATTCTTATTGAAAACCCCTTTATTTGTTTCTATGTATGAAGGAATTAGATAATTTAAATATTTTATAGAACATGTTTCTCAGATTCTTCAGTTTTTCCAGTTCTTTGGTGTAAGAAGGAATCTTATAACAGTGATTTTTACATATTGGTATATTTTTACTATATTTTTCATTAGAATATATATACTTTACAGCTGACTGGCAATTAAGACAAAATGAGGTATTTTTTTATGAGAATCAATTAAACCATTTCCAATTTGTGTTCCCTTAAATTTTAGAAACTTTCCTCAACTGAACCGAAATATCAATTCGCTACACTACTATTCTAAATCCTAAGAGTTTATTAGTGGTACTCGTATATTAGAAGTTTTCTTTCTTTTAATTTAGGCACGTCTAAAAAATAGAGTATGATAGGAAAACCAGAGGGTTCGATAGCTTATTTAAAAAAAAATTAGAATTATGGGCAATTCCGTGCAGCAAAAAAAAAAAAAGAATTCAATTTCAAAGGAGGGTTGCCCTTAGCCTTAACACATAACACGAAGTGCAGCGGTTTTCACAGTCACATGGGAGTCAACTTATCTCGTTTCCTAATGATCCCGTTCTCATATGCCCGAATATCATGCTACCAGAACTAACCTTTAATTAGTGTAATCATTCCCATAAGATATTACTACGGAGCGACAATATGCTCTATCTTCGAAATATCCCAAGTGTGTGAATCAAAGGTGGAGGATGGGAGCATTGCAGCTGAAATATTTGGACAAATGTGTCGTGAAAGTCTGCCAATGCTCACTTACTCAACCATCTTCTAAGCGTAGGTGTACGAAATTGAATTTTGTGACCGCGCATATCTTTGCAGAATACAAATTATGTCGAATAATCAGACTGTTGTAAAGACATCGAATGCACATTTAACGGATATCGCGGCTTATGCAAAACTCTTCTGAACCAATTGGCCACATACTTTCTGTGGAATATTTAAGGGTTTACTATATAACAACAAAAAATATTACTGGCATAATGCAAAGGGCAGAAGGCAATCCAAGAGGTTCATATTACCACCTCGGAATATCTCCGAACGTCTTTTGAGTCTCAAAAGTGCAAATATTGAAAGAACAGTAGTCATAATATTAAACTAACCACAATCCAAAGTAGATTATTCACAAACTATATATGTATTTTAAAACGTAAAAAGTGAAATTTGAATTTAAAAAAAAAGGTTCTTTTAAAAATAGAAAGTTTTCCTTATTAATAAATTCAGTAAGATTCTAGTAAAAATGAGAGGATCTCCAAGTTAATTTACTTTACTTCATTTTTAATACAAAAACAAAGAGATTTTTTCTTACAGTTGTGGTGGTTTTTTTTTTTTATAAAAATTCTATAAAATTGAATAAACACGAAAATGTATCCTCGGTTTCGGCTGTTTAAGTTTTAGAAAGAATTAAAAAAAAAAATAAGAAGATCTTCTAGCAAAATTTTTTTCAATCCAGTCCCCTCTTGTTCTCCTTAGTCAACAGCATTAGCCTTTCTAGACGTCAATCTCTTTGATTATGGGTGAACTTTTTTGCTCTGTGTGGTTTCCCATATTAGGTCTCTCAAAATAGATATAATGAAAAAAGATTTAAAATGAAAACCAAAAATTTAAAAAGCACATAAGTCGTTTCTATGACATCACCTCTTATCGTTGCCTTGTGTTTTTTTTTTATAGATATAAAACTTGACAGAAGTGTATATGTGTTTTAATTTTTTGTGAGTCTTTCTTGGACAAAACGGCAGTTTAATTTTTCATATTTTTGTATTTTCTTTTACTAATATTTTTAATTTAAAATGAATTTTGATGTGGTTACCTAAACGTTAGCACTCTCTCCGTATTATAATGAGCAAAATATGGCTCTGTCAAAATTTTGAAAATTTTCCAAAGGTCTTTTGTGTTTAGTTTTTTTTTTTTTTGTATGCTAACGAGTCTAGGTAACTACTAACTTAAACTTCATATGTCTTCACTAAAAATCTCTGATGTACATATATTTATTTCTGCGAGCTACGTAAAGCAGAAAACTCAAGCGACTAAACATCTGCAACGGATAGCCTTTGGCGGCAGCATAACTAGGAAATTTAAACTTTGTAAATAAACAACGTAAATATTTACGCCGTGCCGCTAATAGTATACGGCAAGCTTGCGTGTATGTAGAAAAAGCGTAAGTAAAAAGAAGAAGAATTTAAGGTTACATCAAGCCACAGAATAAGTACATCCATATTTATACTACATAGAATACTTTTCTCTACACTTAAAGTAATTTCGCACACCCCTGTAACTTTTCCAACAGCGCGCCCAGTGACAGTTGCAAAGGCATGTGTAGCATATTTTCCGGCTTTCAAAGCCGCTTTTAGCTTAGCCTTGTGTGGAAAATGCGACGTGTATACATACATATTTACTGCTCTACTATGTGTGTTCTCACTTTTCCGTAGTTCAAAATGCGGGCTTTGTCAGCCAGCAATACCGAAAAGTGAAAGCCACAGAGAATGGATGGCGGTGGTGGTGTTTAAAAAAAAGAAGGGTTTTCAACGCAAATTGTTTACTCTTCGAGCGTATTCATAGCCAGCTAAGCTACACACGCATACTTGTAATGTGGAGTAATAAAAGTTATATATATTTATTTATATGTATGTGCATGTGTGTACGTGTGTGCGTGTGGTCTGTAAAAAGTGAGAGCACCTAAGTCAACAAAGGTTGCCGGCAAAGCGTTCAGCTGTGTTGAAGTTGTGGTAGTGTACGATAGCCCTATTGTAAATCGGACTGCCCGTTTGCCAAGAAACTTAGTTTTCATTCTCAGGCGTTCAACAATTTACACTTAAATATTTCCGCCATCAGGTAAATATTAAAATCCCAGTTTAGGATTTAAACTAAATCTAGATTAATTCAAACTTATATAAAATGCTTCTAGTGCCCACATGCTGAAAATCCAGAGTTAAATTTATAAATATAGAGATATGTAACTCTGAGTTAATTAGATAACCTGCTTTCTCACAAGTGGACCTTAGCATATTTTACTTATAAATTGTGTTTCTCTCGCCGTTTTTAAAAATGCAGTGACTCAAAAAATTTACCAAATCGTGATTTTTTATAATATTTGCAATATTTTTCGAAAGAAATTTTTTTCTGCAACTTTTTTTATACAATAATTATAAACTAAGTATAAAATGTGCATATATAAATTCAAAAAATTGTTCATAAATAATTAAAAATTTTTAAAATAAGCTCATTCAATTCTACATAGTATATAAATGTGTAGATCTAAGTAGCTGAAAATCCGGTAGACTTTTGAAATTTTTTTAAGTAAAACTACTTTTGCATCAGTGATTTTTTACATCGCGTATCGAAAGTCAAGTTAGCATATCGTATAACGAAAGTCGCGTCAAAATAGCTTTTCTAATATCAACCGCTATTTTTTCTTATGCTACTACTAATTTCTACCACTAATTTTGCTAATTTTTACCACTATTCCTTCTAGTTTTCACCACTATTTCGACTAATTTTTACTGATTTCTACCACTAATGTTTTTTATTTCTTCCACATATTTTGTTATCTCTTCCACTATTTTTGCTAATTTCTACCACTATTTCTACTTGTTTCTAATACTATTTTTATTATTGCTACTACTAATTTCTACCAATATTCTTTCTAATTTCTACCACTATTTTTACTAATGCTAATACAAATTGCTACCATATTCTACTAATTTCTACCACTATTTCTACTTATTTCTAATATTATTTTTATTATTGCTACTACTAAGTTTGACCACTATTCTTTGTACTTTTTACCTTTATTTTTACTAATGCTAATACAAATTGCTACCTCCATTTTTAATAATTTCTACCACTATTTTTACTAATTTCTACCACTATTTTTACTCATTTTTTCAACTATTTTCTAATTTTTACCACTATTTTTACAAATTTCTTCTTCTTCTATTTTCACTACTTTTTACCAGTATGTTTATTTATTTCTACCACCATATTCCTTATTTCTACCACTATTTTTACAAATGCTACTACGAGCTTCTACCACTATTTCTAAGCATTTCTGCGACTATTTTATTAATTTTTTCCACTATTTATGCTAATTACTACCACTGTTTTCACTACTATTTTTACGAATGCCACTTCCAATTACGATGACTAATTTTAATAATTTTTGCAACCAAAAAGAATTTTCGCTTCTGGCCCGCGGACTTGTTTTTTTTAATTTTGGCCTATCGCTACCTTCTGATAACAGATGGATTTATATGATTTTCTTTGTTTTTTTTAAATTTTTTTGTGCTGACGATCCTGAACATTTTTACCTTGTAAACGTTAACTGAGAAAACGTTTTCAAGCTAAAAGTTTAAAAAAAAATTGAAACAGTCAATGGAAATTTTTAGCATTTTGAGACTTGATTATTACTATCATTTTTTAAAAAACTGCTTACCCAAAGCTGCTAAGGCTTTTTAACTCATTTAATGAAATTTTATAGAACAAATTTAATTTCTACAAAAAATTCTGAAATAAAATTATCAAAGAAAACATTGTATATATTGTTAAAAATATCACCATAAGACCAGTTGTTTGAGTCACTGTATCTCAGAAATTGCTGATTGCTGGTTTAAATATTTATGGAAACTTAACAGCTAAATATACATATATAGTTCAGTTTTTAATGGAACCTATTTAAAGTTATCAAAAATTTTCTAATGGATAAGAGCGGTAATTCCGTTTATGCTATTAATGTACGACAAACAGGATTTTAATAACTTTTTTTAATTTTTGAGTTTGTTTGAAAAAAAAAATTCGTATATCGTGATTTACAATAAAAAATAAATTAAAAAAATCTTGACTTCAGAGTGAACCGACTCGCTAGAAAAAAAGATGCCCGGATTTTCAAAAGAGCCATAAAAAGGCTGCGAATGAAATTCGTTTGATTTTCTACACATTTGAAAGACGGTAATAAAAAAAAATTCGGAAAATTGACTAGACTTTATAATTTTCTCTTCTAGAATGAACCTTTAACTGTTAACAGAGAAAAGGTCATAATGGTTGAGCCACTTTTGTCGAAATGATGGCATTATAAATGAAGTCTAAAATTACTGAATAATAATTGGCACTATGACTTTAAAAACCATAATTCCCAAACAACGGAATTGGGCTAATAGAGGCTACTGCATAATTTTTTTTATATATATTTATGTATATAATACATTACAAAAAAAATGAAGGAAAAAACTGATACCATTTGAAATTTTGGAAGCCAACAATTTTTTTATTCTTTTTTCTTAATCACGATATAAATTTTTTAGCAAAGTTAACGCATTTTCTAAAAAAAATTTAATTCGCCAATGGTGCAAAATCGAGTTATTCAAAAATTCTTCACCAAAAAAGAACTCAAAATCAAGCAAAAAGAAAAAGTACTTGTTTCTTCGATTTCGATGTAGAAACTATAAAAAGAAAATCATGCAAAAAATCCTTTTACGGTTTGGTATGAAATAACCCAGTAGTTATTAGTAGAGGAAGTTAAAGTGGCCTGGTTCACCGAAGTACTGAAAGGTCCTGAAATGGTCAAGAAATAATATACATTTTTTTTTGAGAAGTTTAACTCCAAAAACAAATAAATTAAAGCGCAGTGGAGTACGACAACGATAACGATTTCAAAAACTTTGACGTTCAGAAATTTAATTACATAACTGTTGCATTTGAAGGATATTCAGAGAATCGTGCCGCCTAACGTAACTTTGTTTCAGTAAAACAGATTTTTTATAATCAATTTATTTATAGAAATTCTACAATAAATATTTCATTTGCAACTTTCTTTGTTTAAGCCTGACACAATTTTGTGCATTGGCTTCTAATGAACCATAAAACGCATATGTTTAGGTGTAAGCATCAGTGTCATCATCTTTACTTAATTTTTTTTTTAATCTGCCACATTTTCCAAACGGTAATAGTGGTCAACTTTTATTAGATACCCACCGTGATGCAAAATTTTTATGAACATTCAACTGAATGTGCTGCACGTACTCAGATTAATGCAGCGTCCTTTTTGCAAATGCATTGGATATATTTACACATTTCCATATATACATATTTACATATATACGCTACTTTACCTAGGCAACAACATTGCGGTCATATGCATACAAAAATATGTAGATAAAAGTAAAATGTACCTATGTGTGTAAGCAACATGTAGGCCATGCTGATCTTTTTGTGTTAAACTCATCATAATATACATACGTACAAAAATATGTACCAACAATGCGTGCAGTTGAGCTCGGGAGAGTAGATATATATATTTTTTTTTTTTAATGTACATATGTATGTATGTTTATTTGTTATGAAGTTTGCTGTAATTAGGCCAGCAACTCCTTTTAATACTTTGCATTTTTTTTTTAGCGCAGTGAGTATTAATTTGAGTGAACGTTTAAAAATCTAAACGATACATATGTATAATACATAAATTACATAGGATGTCAGTTGTTAAATCATTTTTTAAAAAGGATACAACTTTTCTACATACTTATGTAATTTATATATGTACGGAGATAATTTCTTGATATGACGAATTCAGTGAATGCGTCTGTAGAGTATTATAACTGAGTAAAAATGTAGAAGTAATAACGAACTTTATTTTTATTAAAATCTCGAAACACATTTTTTATTCGTTTACTATATCTATAGTAGATATATCGCGGAAATCTCCAAAAAAAAAAACGATTAACTGATTTTTAAAATTCATTTACCAAATGTCTGAGTAATTTAATAACAAAACTGACGGCATTCTTTGTGTATACTTATTAATTTGTAGGAGTTAATTTCTACACTACAAAACAAAGACATTCAAAAATTATGAAATCTTAAATTGCAAATTGCTTTAGATACTAGAAAGAGTTTTTGTTGGAAATAAGCGGCAAAAATTTGAAAATTGTCACTAATAACGCTAGTTTGTTCCATTCACTTTTTCTGTTGAAAATCTGTCAAAATATTTTAATTTCACGGCGCATTAGCCAGAATGTACATTTAATTCTAAAATATACATTTGATGTACTATCACATTTTATATGGGTTTTGATCCGAAAATTTTGTAACGGTACTAAAATTTTTCCATTAGTTCTAGATTTTGAGTTGCATGGTCCTGAAAGTTTTTATGAGTTTATTCCATCAGTTAATTTTTACCAACTTTTTTTGCACCACTATTTTATCGATCGAAATTTAAAAAACTAATTTGAGTTATATATATTAAATGATGCAAGCTATGAAATACAAAATGTTAATAATCGTATAGATGTTCTTATTCTCAGACCATTGTAATTGATTTCAAAAATTTGACACAACTACACCATTACTGAACAAAAGAAGAACTAAAGCGATTTCCTAAAAAAAATGCAGTATTTAAAAAAATAAAATATTAAATCGAGCATAAGCAGCATTTTTAAATTTCTGTCGCTGTAATGACTCCAAATACTGGTTTATTTTGGAATAACATTTGAGACTAAAATGCACCAAGGACGCAAATTTTGTAGCATAGTGTTCATTTTGTACATTTAGGTTTTTAAAAGAATATAAAATATTATTGTGTAGTAATTTAACATAAATTCGACCGCATTCGCCTGTTTTAAGGCAAAAAACTGTTGACAAACGGGCTCTATCTTTATTTATGATAATTTGTAAAAACTGCTTCAAAAATGTACAAGTTTCTAGTTTTGTTACTAATCCATTTTTTCTTATGCTATCGCTAAATTGTAAGGCCTCTGCTATTGCATTGAATTTATTTTTTAATTAAGCTCTTCAACTTAATAGAGTACTTCACAAATCTCTGTAACATTAAATGCAGTTATTTGCAACACTTCTGTTCACAAAAATGAGAGCAAAAAAAAAAACTCAACTCAATAAAATATCCCAAAACTTTTGTTTTATGTTTGAAAAGCAAATATTGTAAAGAATTAAGACAAACACATTTTTTATTTATCTATTCTATAGAATTCGTATTACATACAAGAAAAAATTAGTCTTAAATATTTTTATATATGCGAAAACTATAGAAATCGACAAACAATTTTTATAAGTTGTGAATGTGGATATTTTTAGGCAAAAATTTTTGAATACAAAAGATAACTCAACTAATATAAAAAATACGATTGACCTGCTGTTCAAATCGCTCAAATGGTTAATTTCATTGCCTACAGCCTAAAAATATGCACACAAAATGTGTACAGGTTTGAAATATTTGTAATAGGTTATGATAAAAAATAGTTGTATCTCGTCGTGCGGACGGACTTTTCTATATACTGGTATTTTATAAATTCGGTCCTTATACCCGTAAACTGTAATTGTGGATCTTTTTTTGATTTACATATAGTAAAATAATTAACTCTCAAGTATTTTTTTTTTATCATAGTGTATGTCACTTTTGGTTATAAATATGGAGGATAATCTGCAATCCGTCTAATTTCAGAATATCTAAGTATGTAGGACCTTTGTTTTGTGTTCTACAAAAAGGGCTAATAATATCACAAAAACTTGCGTACAAATAAAAACATTTTTTAATGTTTATAGTATCAAAATATATATACATGTTTTGTATTTAAAATTTAGAAATGTGCTTCAGCAATTTAAAAGGCGACCATTTTAGCTAACAACATATAAGAAACTATCTTAAATACTAACTATATTAAATACTCCTTTTTTTTTTTGATTTTTAAAACATTTCAGTTTTGCTTTGAGTAAATATGTAACCTTCATCTACAAAGCTTTGAGTCTTACCACACTAACTATGGTGCATATTTCATTTGCACGTTTACACTAATTTTCTTTCATGTATTCCCCGAAGTCCTTATACAGCATCCTCTCTAATTACACATTCATTCCCTGCGGACATGATAGCCACTTTAAAGTACACGAGTACATTGAAAATAATATTTAAACTTTAATTTAGCTTTCTAAGCACTTAGCAATCCAATCATGTATAACAAGTTAAATATGCTGCTCATCAGCATCTATACATTTTCTCCAACAATTTACTGTAGATTTGGATTTTAACTAATGATATTCGTTCACAGTTATGTAGATATGTATACATATAAGCGCTTGATTGTACGATGATTATGCACAACCACAACAATATTTCATATAAGTAGTAACTCATAACGTATTTTGAGTGCTTAATTTTGTACAAAACATCGTCAGTAACAGCAACAGCAACTATTTCTACAATTATACTGGTAAGCGTTGTTTTAACCCTTTTCATAAGCGATCTAAAAAGTATAAAGCTGTACCTGCATATCTATACATACATACATACATACAAATAAGAAAACATTTGGTCATATATCATAGTTTGTATGGTCGCCCATGTATGAACAAATTGTATGATGAACGTTCAGCACTTTAACATAGTCACATAGTAGCATACAATTTTATTTGTCTGTGACCTGTGAACAAAACTAGCATGCAGTAAGTTGAACTACCATAGAATCAGCGTAGACTTAGTCCTATAAGTTCTAGTAGTGCTTCTCACTCTAATCATAAAAAATGTTAACTTTCACAGTGAGAATAGTGAGATTGCGCCTTCTCGCGGCTAAGTGACAGATCTCGTTTTTAGTAAACAAGATCAAGGGGGAAAGGAAAACGAATAACCAATATTTCAATAAGAAGCTTTTTTCAATTGGGCTAGAGTGTAAAAGATGTGTTTTGTAGGCAGAGATTTATTAAATAAATCTGCAAAATACTAAAAAAAAGGTGGCTTTTTGCGCCCATTTGTAACAAAAAAAGCTTTGTATAGTTGCAGTTGAGAGTTGTCAAAATCGGCAAAATCAAAATAGCGGTACCGCTAAATGCGTCCACCGTCTGTATTCCGGACACTGTGAATAATAGCCTATCTACAATAGCTATTTATAGGGCGATAATTGTTAAATTCATTCAAGAGTTTAAACCAAAAAAAAAATTAATTCGGAAGAGTACCTTAAGCCAAGACTTTCAGCGTCGAAATTTTTTATTTTATAACCTTGGTTTTAGCTCCATAGTTGGTTTTTTTTTTTAAGATATGTTCGTAAACTTTATGACTTCATATCTTGGCCTATGCCATTTGACAGATAAGTGCTATGGTGAGAAATATTTGTACTATGGTGAGAAAATTTTACATTTCTGTTGTGCAAAATTCGTAACTTTTTACTGGTGGAAGTTTTTGACTGTGCAGCAAATGAATGCAGCAATTATGTATGTATAAAATATTCATATCACGTTTTAGCAATATAACAAAGAACGCGCCAATACCGTCTTTCTCTAGGTCATCCTTGCTGCCAAATTATCACTAGGCTTGGCGGCTCAAAAATTTTAATTCACCCCATAGTTGTCAAAACTTTACTTTCCAGAGTTCTTTTCTATCAATTAGCGCAGGCCCTATGAGGGCGTGAGAGCCGAAATCATCTAACCCATAGTTATGTAGTATGGAAATAAACGACTGACCTTATCTGTACAATATATTATATTTTAATATACATATGTATTTTAAGTAGTAAAAAATAAAAGAAAATTCTAAATTCGGCAAGTTCTGCTCTCATGATTTAATATACATTTGGTGTTGAAAGAAAGCTATACCCCTTTTTTTATAGAGAACAAATTAAGTGCGAGAGAATCCACCTATTTTTCGTAGATTGTTTGCCTTTTTAGGAACTGTCTAAATAACAATGCCCGGAAAGCGCCTTATGATGTCGTTTGCAAAATTGCAGGAGTTATCTTGAATTCATGCATTCTGTAGGGACTTGTGACGAGGAAACTACGAGCCACATAAAATAATGTCAGAGGACGTGCATTTCATAGCCGAATGCTTTTGGGATATGGAATCGAATTTAATGCCAACCGAAGGTAGTTCATGATAAATACTTGGAAAGTATGAAAGGATTCTGGTTGTTCCGGTGAAAGTGTTAAAAAGCCAATCAGTGTCGACTAGAAAATGTGTTCAGTGAAATTATAACATCATTTACAACAATAGCCGTATTCGTTTTGCTATCCGTTAGCGAGTGGCGAATCGATGAGGCATCTGGTATAAATTTGCATCTACACAGTTTTGCTTTCTGTTTCCAATGTAATGTTCGCGCATCACAAAAAACGAATATGAACCAAAAAAAAGTACAAGCACGTACGTGCTCATGCTCGTCGTTTATACTCAGCTTACAACTGGTATAATCACTGCAGCATTGAATGTAACGAGTTCGACCAGTTTAGTGTGGTATGACCGTACTCGCAGTCGTCGAATCTAGGTAGCTATCGGTGTTGTTGCTTGTATACACAAATTTGCTCGAACGCGAGCAGAGCTCAGACATCGCGAGTAAAGAAGTGGCGAAATGAATTAACCTAATATTTCCATCGAACCGAACCTTATTGGCCGAACATAGCCGAAGCCAAAGTCGATGTTCGGCCGTTCTCCAGATGTGTGGCTAAGACTAAACGCTAAGCAAAAAAAGCGCATTGAAGTCGATTGGTCAAAAATTATTCAAGAATACAGCAGGGATGTGGGCGGCATTGATTTAACGGACGGTTTCATGAGACGATATAATATTAGAGAAAATGTGATGCAATAACGTGACTTTTGTTTATCAACTCAGTGATATAGCCAAGAATGATAGATAGAATACAAGATTGCACCTTCCGCGGACCGCCTCTCTTCTTCTCTTTGTCGATTAGGCGTGGATGCTGCTGAGGAAATAAAATCATTTTATACAAACAATGCTAAGAACACTATACAATCATTCCGCTTCTGCTGCACTTCTTCATTTTCTTTTTTAGAATTTTTTCTTTGGTCTCTCCTTCTCTAGCTACTATTACGTCACTTTCAGTTGCACTCAGCGTGAAAGGTATAATTTTATTTTTTTATCATTCTTGTCATATAGCAACGAATTGACATAGAGGAGTTGAATGACGCTTAAAATATTTATGATAAAATAGGAAAAATGCTACAGTTACCTGAATTTCGAGAATAGATCGTTGCTAGTCTTGTGAGCTACAATGAGAGACGCTCGGCGGGTCGCCTATCCCGACAACGAATGACATGACAATCTTCTAAAGCTTTAACAAATCTAGCATCTACTTACACCACTAGACTAAGCGTTATCTGCTGCTCTGAGTGTTTGCAAAAAGCGGATGTAATGTAAGTTTTAACAATCAACTTCCGAAATTGCTCGAAACCCGGTGGTCATAAAATTTTTTCCTATGCCTAACTCTCTCACCTAGAAGTCGAACGAATTGACAAATGAATGATGCCATTTTTTGACAGAAAGTCGTGGTTTGTAATTGACAGAGAGCTGAGTTTTGTAAAGCTTCACCAATGGAATCAAGAGGAATCTAAATAGTCTTAGATGGCGCTGAAAATTCTATGTTAAATACGTTTCAAATCAAACTACTTTCTCTAATCATAAAAGTACAGATTTCTACGAGTCAAAACCACAAAGATTACTACCAGGTTATCTATTTATACTCCTTCTGGTATTATGAAAATTTTTACGAGTATCTCACGTATGGGGATATGCGCATATGAGAAAGTGTGTCATATAAATTTTTCACTTTTCCCGCTTTATGCAACGAACTTCGTGCACATATAAGTTTGCTAGTTGTATGTTCGTTCTTTTTTTATTTTTACTGTTATTTTACATGTATGCTAGAATGCTTTTGTCCTTGGGGCATCATTTTCTCGTTCGTTTGTGTTTCTAGCCATATGCGGCTATGTGTGTGTGACTTTTTAGTTTGGTAGGTGTTTAAACACAAATAAATATGAGCTATTTCCCCCTAAAGAAGTGTTGGAAAGCATTCTTATGTATGAGTGTGTATGTGTATGTGCTTTGGTGTTTTAAAAATAGCTACCCATAGAGTCGTACGAGTACTATATTTATATAAGTGTAAAAATAAAAATTAAACATCTGTGTACGTGTTGAAATTTTATTCAAAAAAAATATAGAAAATTTAATTTAAAATATTAATAGTAGCTAATAATAGGGAAATGATGAAATTGTCATGCATAATTTAATTCGTGAATTGTTAGGTACGTGACTATGTCAATAAAAAAATATTTGTAAACACAATTTATTACCACAAACGCGAAATATCCTTTTGACTAAATAAATTAAGAATGAATAATTACTGTTTTTCAAATGCCAATTAGCCACGCTGAAAAAATAAATCTTTCCAAAAAACTATTAAACTATATTTTCCGCTTTTATAGAAAGCGACCTCTAGAAAAACTAACCACAGACGAATTGGTGCGATACTGGTCCGATTGGAATCATGAATAGTTTGCATATGTACATATGTATGTACATATATATAGCTAATGAGTTAAGTGAACGTATGCATAAAAGTCCGTCGGACGACAACAATTTTTTACCCACGCAAATAACGCGTTACAGTGGTATCAAAACTGTTTCTTTTTATCTTCTGTTTTTCCAACAGGATAAACATAATGAAATTAATATTTTAGATTTGTTTTTGTTTTTATATTTCCCAATCAATTACCATTACGAGAAGTGCAATGTAGTTTTCTCTGGAAAATTTCTTCGTTAGCTGCAAAGCAGTTCTAATTTCGAAATCGCAAGTACACGCTAAGCCATTAATAACTCCCTTAAGAGAATTTTCCACCATGATTCTAGTATAATCTGAAAATATGATATTTTGAAGATCCCGGTGAGTAAAAAATTTGAAGCTCATTGTTCGTATTCTTTAAGTTTACGGTCGCAGATCTAGTATCTATTTGATATTTCTATCAGGAGTCATAGCAAGTTCTGTTGCTGATCTTTGAACATATAACGCTTTAAGGTTTATAAAATATATTTCTTACCTCCTGCCTCAAACCTTCCTCTCGTATTATGTTATTGAAGGCATAATTCTTGGAACTGTAAAATTAATCATACTCATGCCATGTTTTCTGCATTTCAACATATTGCAAGCGAATTATCAAATGCAGTGCCGGAAAGTCGTGATCGAAACAAAATTTTATATTTGATCGAGTACCTTCTACCGAAGTTTTGAAAGTTTCCGCTTTTTTTAATCCTATTTCTATAATCATGTCCATAATATTGTCAAAAATAACCTGTGCTGTCGAGATGCGTTTTCAAAGCGAGCTTTTTTTTATTTAGCCTCTTAATTTGATAATTTTATTAACATTTTCTTACTTTTACGAGCATCCGTTCAGCTAAAAATTAAAGCAATCTTTTAACAACAGGATTCATTTTGAAATCCAGGTCACTTTTGAACTGTCAATACATTAAATGAATGAAAGATATTACTTCCCAGGTATGAATTAGGAGGTATTTAGAAATGACCATATTTGGAACTCTAAGAGAAATGTAACAGAATCTCTAAATCAGCAACGATTTTTTTGGATATGAAACGGATGCGGGTATTTTATTGAAAATATTGCCTTATGGAACAGTTTTTGAAGTAAAACTTCTTTAGCAGCAGTGATGTTTTTCATCGCGTCACGCAAGTTTCGTCACGAAGTCGTGACAATACGCTTACATGAGGAAAAAACAAACAAAGAGTTGCCACTATTAATAATAACTACTCCTACTACTACTCCTACTACGACTACTACTGCTACTATTTTTACTAATGCTACTACTTTCTTACTTGCTACTACTCCTTTGAATAATTTCTACTACTATTTTTACTAATTTCCACTACTATTTTTACTAATGATACTACTAATTATTACTACTATTTTATCTAATTTATACTACTATTTTAACGAAAGGTACTACTTAGTACTACAACTATTTTGAATATGTTATACAACTATTTTTACTAATTCCTACTACTATTTTACCCTTGTGCTAGTACTTATTAGTAAATAGTAGTAGCTATTTTTAAAAAAATTACTACTATTTTTACTAAGGCTATTACTGGTTACTACTACTATCTACTACTGTTTTTACTAATGCTACTGCTAATTACTCTCACTATTTTAACTATTTTCTTATACTTTTTTTGTATATGTTTATTTTGTTTACTAATTTCCACTACATTTATATTAATTTCTGAAACTTTTTTTACCGGTGCTACTACAAATTGCTACTACTATTTCTATTAATGCCACTGCTATTTTTACTAATTTGTACTACTATTTTCACTCATTCTAAAACTGAAAAAATTAATACAGATGTCTAGTAAAACACGACCCCATATTAAATTCTATATCTCTTTGAAGAGTCGGCACAAAAGTTTTACTTCCGGCTCGCGCATTAAGGTGCACGCGTGTTTTTTTCTCAAATTGATTATATGAGTACCGACAACTTTCAATTCCAACTCGGTGATGGATTGTGATGTCAGTTGGCCCCATACTTCCCACAAAAGCTCCAGGAACGGCCCAAGTATATGAGATCGAAATTATGCGAAAACATAACGAAATATTTAACTCGGAAGAATGAGACCCTATCAATAATATCAGGGAGGATAGTTGGAAAATATTGTAATTGCTTAAACTGCGTACTTTTTACTAAAGTAAAAAATCGTACCCTTTTACAAAAGTTGCGGAATTTTTTAAAATTTTAATTAAAGCTTTTTGCTGAATGTTCAATCAAGGCTATCAACGAATCCATCAAATTTTCGTGAAATTTACGAAAAAAAAAGCTGTCAGCTAATGAAAACATTAATATTAAATAATTTAGGCTTGGGCTTTAATTAAATTTAAATTTTTTTTATAAAAATTGACAGCAGCCGCAAACTTTTTCAACCCAGCAATTAACGAAATGTAAGGTTTAGTTATCATACGACGTAGAAACTCGGACATTACGAATTTCCGAAAACAGCTATTTTTCATAGGAACTTTGTTGGAAAAGTGGTTTAAAATTGGCGAAATTTGACTAGTTATCAAACAAAAAGCCTCGCCTCAATACTTCATCATCAAAATTTTCTAATACTAATCAAACAAAAAAATACATAGCATTTGCGGTTTATTTGGTTTAGCTCCAATCGGCATTTCAATTGTGTTAATTAAACAAAAACCGGAAAAACTTTAAAAGCTCATATAAACGCTACTCTAAATGCAATTCGAACATTTCCAAATTAATATAATAAATGACATTTGAAATAGGAAAGCCACAATTTTCAATACTCTACATGCGCCCGCGTGTATGAAAAAAAAATATTTGTAATAAAATAAAATATTTCCATTGTTTACAGCTATATTAACCACCGTTTTGTGCTTTCAACGCCAAAGCGATGCAAAAATATGCAGTCAATGATTATTTAGGAAAGCAATTAAATTAACATAAATAAATTTTTCCTTTTCAGCCTGATTTTACCTAATTCATTAATTTTATTTTATTACCACAAATACCGCGATTTACTTGTGTATGTGTGTAAAAATTATGTAAACACAAAGTTGGCGCAAATGTGTGTGTGTGGATACAATACAAATCCATTAACCATAAATTAATATTGTATATACTTTTTCGCAGCTTTTGCTGGTTTTAACGGCTTAGTCGCGGGCCCCGCAAGCTACTGTTTATTTTATAAACTCCTGCTAATTTATAGATATAATGTGCACCGCATTTTTTTGGTGGTATTGACGCTAAGTCTGATAAAACGGAGTATCGTTTTTGCTATGTAAAATAGCTACAAATTGTGCAAGTTATTGTTTGCGTAACAGAACCACTTATTGGGGTTTTTAAAGTCAAATTTTATTAGTAAAATTTCCGGATAATATGGTTTAATTGTATACGTAAAGTGGTTCAATATATAACCGATTAACTACTTAGAAAAAAGTAATTCGTGTGCCCGTAGAAAAAAAAAACAAAGCGAAAACGACGCTTTAGTATAGAAAACGTAACTTTTTATACTCACTAAAAATTATTATTATTATTGTAATTTAGACTTAAAATAAATTTTAAGGCTAAAACAATAAGTAAAAAAATAAAAAATAAAAATATGTATTCAAGCATATAAAGAAATTTAATTAGTGCCGGCTCGTCAGAAATGGAATAATCATAATACCTTTTGTATTGTTTTCTACGCAAAGGGAAGATGCAGGTAAAATAACAAAATTCCTGAATATCATAAAAATTGATTACTCATTTCTAGGCTAAAATAAAAGTTATTCTTATAGAAGCAATAGAGTTGTAGTTTTTTTGAAGTAAAACTTCTTTAGCGGCTGTGATTTTTTAGATCGCCTCACGCAAGTCGCGTCAGAATCGCGTTACGAAGTCACGTCATGACGCTTGTATGAAGAAAATATCATATGTAGCTTGGGGCCATTTCGGCGCTTGTTCAGGACTACTTGTGGATGAGTTCTGGATCGTTTCGACATTCTATAGGACTAGATATTTCGGGACCTTTCCAAGACCTTTCAGTAGTTCGGGACTGGTTCACCACTACAACTACGACTACTACTACTACTTCTACTACTAACTACTACTACAAGTACTAATTATTACTAATACTCGTTACTACCACGACTATTACTGCTACTATTTTTAAAAATTTCTGCTACTGCTTTTTATTCATTTTACTACTATTTTTACTAATACTACTACTAATTACTTCTACAATTTTACAAATTTCTACTACTATTTTGACTAACGATGTAACGTCTAGTATTTGGACTATGTTCTACCACTATTTTTACTAATGTATACTACTCTTTCTACTTGTGCTAGTACTAATTAGTACTAAAATTTTTTACTGATTTTACTACTATTTTCACTAATGCTAATACTAATTACTATTGCTTGTTTTAATATTTTCTACTACTATTTTTCTTCATGCTAATACTAGTTACTACTATTTTTTGGACTAAGTTCCTCTACTATTTTCACTTATGCTAAATCTAAAAAAAGTAAAAAGGATGTCTTATGAATCTTTTCCCCGTATTTAACTCTATATCTCTTTGTAGAATCGGCACAAAATTTTACTTCTGGATCGCGCGCTTAGGTGCACGCGTTGGTTTTTTTTTCGCAAGAAATTTATAACAAAATTAAGTTATTGCTGACACATTTTTGTTATTTTTTTTTCCCGCGCACTATGGGTACTTTGAAAGCGCTCGTTCTCTGGCCATGCAATCGTCATTATCATGTTAAAAAAAGAGAGCATGTTTGGTTCATCGATATGAGCGCTCTGAAATTGCAATTACTTAGTTAGATATTAGTAGCGGCAGTACAAATACAAAATTTACATTTATTTTGTTTTTGCCTTACATGTAATGTAATACATTTCTAGCCGCGAGCCGAAATCACCCAAGGGGTTATCCAATTTACCTCGGTATGATCCTAACCAAAGAGAGTCAAATAAGCAACCAAAAGAGAGAGCACAATTTATAAAATATGAGTTAAAAAAACCGCCAAAGTACATTAAGAAAATTCACTTCGTTGAATTATAGCGTACCCGCGTATAAAAAGCTTGTTAATTTTGTGGTTTAAAAATATCGCATTTGCTTCAATATACGAAGTCCTATAACTCATAATAAAAACGTTTAGTATAGCAGGATGGCTTAATGAAAACAATTTCATTTTTGCAACGCGCAAGTGCGACGCTCATAAGAGCGCCTTCGGTGAATTTGATTTTTATTTATCAACGATTAAGTCATTCGCACAAGAAGTTGTTTTTCCTATTATTTACAGGGAAGGAAGCTATTATTTTTAAAGGAATCTAACACTTTTTCAATACAGAGCGTTTTTCTTTTAAGGGAAATTTACTAAGTGCATTTGTCGAATTAAGAGCAGTTGTGACGCCTTTTACGAAAATAAATGGGTTGGACTATAAAACCAAGTAGAGGGCTCTCTCCTTTTCAATTCACCTTACTTGGAATTGAAGGGTATTTTAAGCTTCGATACTTTGCTTGTTCCCAGTATCGCCGTTATTACGAGTACTCCAGAGCTAGCTTGTGTCTTGATAAATGCATATACTAAAGTGATTTTCATAACAATTTGATTTTATTATTACCTATTTAACTTAAACGAAACATTTATTTTTAATTTTGAAAAGGTGACAACAGTTTAATCAATTTTTTTGTTTCACACCAGTATTGAAGAATATCAGTTATCTAACTAATTTAATTATATAAACGTATGAAAAAAATAGCAACCCTCTTCAAAAATAAGAATGTCTCATAAACGATTACTACTATAGTTCCTCTATCTTTTGAATAGGTGGCAGCACTCTTAATGATAAAGTTTTCTTAAATCTACTTCCTTTGAAACCCATACCGTAATACTAAATTAAATTTCATTCAAGTTATTAATTTAACTAAATTCACCTTTAAGCAGGGCGCGCAAGCTACTTTCAACATATTT
The DNA here is from genome assembly GCA_951828415.1 of Anomoia purmunda. Taxonomy (NCBI): domain Eukaryota; kingdom Metazoa; phylum Arthropoda; class Insecta; order Diptera; family Tephritidae; genus Anomoia; species Anomoia purmunda. Next base: position 33,129,544 of record OX639996.1, read on the forward strand.
TGAACAATATTTCCTATTATTAAAAACCTTGATTGCAATCTTATGGTCGTATTTTGTTTATTAGAATTTCTTTGAATAAGGTACTGAAGTTCGCATTCATCATCATACATTTTATGTTCGAACTGAAGCAAACACAAATCTAAAAGCAAAGTGAATAAGAGAAGATGCTACTTTTTCCTTTGGACATGTTTTTTGGTAAATTTTCTGCACAAAAAGTGGCAACCGTGCACTTAAAGTCTAAGAAAAAAAATCAACAGCCGAATGTGATATTACATTCCTCAAATCTCAATGCAGATCGAACCAGAATTCGCCGGACAATTTCCATTGAATGTAACGCTGCTTATATTTAGTTTTGCTTTTAGTTATACTACCGTGTTCTGAAAATCGAAAAGAAAAAAGATTTTCGAAATCAGATCGACTTTTATATTTCGTAAACTTTAGACAAATATTAATTGAATTGGATGAGAAGCTCTTAAAATTTGGATTTGCAACATTAGAACCTTCTCATTTATTATTTGTGATAACGAAAATCACCAAAGGCGAAGTGAAAAAAAATGAAACCACACTTTGTTAAAAAATAAAATAAAGCATCCACTTAATAAAAACAAAAGAAGTAAACTCCGAATCGACATAAGAACTTCAACGGAATTTTCTCCGTTTTCTCATGTTTTGAGAATACTGTCTAAAAATATTTGAAACGAATTCAACAATTCATTAATTTCGAATATTTATTTTGGCTTATCCCCCTTAGTACCTTCTAACTAAGTTCAGCAAATTGTATTCGAGACCATTCTATGCAGCTTTAGCTTATATTGTAAATTTGAAGATTAACCGGTTTTTACCTCTCCTTGTCTAATTACAATTTTCGAATGAAAAAAGTATCTGTGAAAATAATAAAAGCAAACCTTTATATGTAAATATCTTATGAGTATATTAACCCGAATAAGGGTATTTGGAACACCGGCTGAATCGAACTAAAGTTCCTGGAAATTTTTTAGTTAGATCGTCGTTTTCTCTTGAAAATTGAACTTCTAATTTTAATTTTAGTTTTTAGTTAAATTTTTTTGAACTCTTCATTTATAAGCCAATTTACAAATATATTTGTTTTATTTTTTTATTTTGATTAAAACTAAAAAAAATATATATTGGTAAATTTTTGGTATAATTTCGTACATTTTTTTCTAATATTTGACAGGATTTTGCAAGTTAATTTAAATAATTAATTTAAATATACAAACTTATTTACACGCTCACTCATACTCAAACTTTTACACTCAAAATATCAATCGGATTATTACTATTTAATTTAAGTATAGCTTTCAAACTTATTTGACTTTTCATTTATTAAAAAACCACAATGTTTATTTCGTATTTATCCACACCTGAATTTTATTTTACTATTTTTGATTTATGTATATATATTTTTTGTTTTTAATTTTTCTTTAGGAGGATCAAGATAATGAGATTTTGGATGATGATATTGGTTCTGGCTTTTCGGTATGTTGCTAGATTATTAGCTTTTATTGTTATTTTTTTAATTTTTGCATTTTGTTTTAAGACTTGAAATTATAAGATGCTATTATTTTTTATTTATTTTTTATTTTTATATGTATTTCTAATCTGTTATTATTTATCTTATTTTAATTTTCTTTGCATAAAACCTTATACGAATTATGTTTGGTAGCTAAGTCTGAACGATGTGGACTATGATATTTTGGACGATAAGTTTTGGAATGTAAGTACAATAGTTATAGGCAAATGACTATAATTGAAAAAAATGTATATGAACTGAAAAGCCCTTTTATATTTTTCTTATGTAATGTACTGTATTCATTTGTGAAATGATGCGTGAGATGAGGTTTGTAGGGCAGCTCTCGAAATAAGCAAATTTTTTAAAAAATCTGTAATTTACAGGAATTGTTTTATAGCCCAATAATATAAAAATAAAATATATGTCGTTTTTTAATTTTCGAAATTTTTCAAACAAAGTTATATTATTGAATACAACTAAATGTACTGCAGTTTTTTTTTTTTGTTTTTTTTTTTGTAAAATTGGTCCTGAATAACCCTTGGCAGCAAGACTTCTAAGGCACTTTGAATAACATGATTCAATATTATTTTTAAATATGACATTTTTCGGCTTAAGGTGATCAACAAATTTTTCGTCGTGCGGATGGGGGTAGGCAAAAAAAACCATTCTAACATAATACAAATCAAAAACTTGGTAGCCGAATAACACGAAAAAATTATGTCATAGAAACAAATGAGAATGTTGAGTAATGTTAATAAAACTAACAAACAAGAGCGCAAATTGACGCTACACAAACAACAACATGATGCATGAAAACTTATTAAAGACAACTTTGAATCCAACCTTCCAACTTTTATGCCCGGCCGAACTCAACAATACTTAAAAGTGAGGGGTTTCTTAGAGATATACTACTTTAAATAGATATAAAATACTGAAGTTATATAACTTTATTATTTATTACTACAAATAGAATTGTATGCCATAGACCCCTGAAAAAAATGTTGTGCATGCGTTCATCACGGAGTACTGTGGTAAATTTTTGAGTAATTTTTGTCATACACATTTTTTTTGCAGTTTTGGAACACATTTTTGACTACCAGAATTAAAAAAAAACACGGAACAGTTTTTAAAAGCCCAACATACTCGGTATAAGAAAGACTTTTTTGTAGTGGCAAAACATTTATGAGGACGATCAAAATGATTTTCATGATAGCAATGTGAACTCAAAGAATCATCTCGACTTCAAAAATATTGTTCCCATCTTTAAATGTGAAATAGTTTCCAAGAAAAAAATTAAAACAAAGGTCTAACATTTTAAATTTAAGCTAGAAGATCCTGCTCGACATCCCTTCCGATAAATTAAAGCAAAAAAAAAATTACTCAATTCGATAAAAAAAAACCGAATCTTCCAGTCATTTTTTAATACAATTAGTCGAAAATTTCCCACTGTGTGGAGGTCCAATTCCCGACAAAATGTTCAAGCAATGAGGGCCATATCTCGGTAATACATAGTTCGCATAACGCTGATTGCCAAGGAGTCCAAAATGTGCAGTTTTTTCGAATAAAAATATTACTTCCGACAAGTTCAGAGAAATAATCCAAACGCGTTAAGTCGCACGATCGAAGTACAGAATCGACATGCGAATTTCAAAAATAACGCCTTACTCTGTGTGTCTCGCGAGCATTCTCTTTACTAGAAATATAGGAATTTTTTTTTTTGACTTGTTGCTTGAGCTAAAAATTACCTTCTTCACTAAACAGATTTAACGCGTGGTAACATTTCTGAACTGATCCATGATTTTGAAAGCAAAATAACCATTGAAAGATCTAAATAATTTTTGAACACTAAAGCGTGGTACGGAGCTCCTAAGAAAACGGTCTAGAAAATATTTTCATTATAATGAAGCTAGCACATTGTTCTGCTGCCTTGGGATCTTTTTTTTTGACAGAAACATTGAAAAATGCATTGCACAATGCGTAGTAGTTTTTTGTTAAGAACCCAGTGTCTTAATAAGTTTTTCTTTATTTATTTTTTTATTTTTATATAGATTTTTGACATTTCTGGAGAACTCTGTACCACGCTTTAACACTACTCAGAAAATGAAAGTCATAAAAACTACTTGTCTGCGCTTAAGTTAATAAGCCTAGTAGAAAACTCCAACTATTAGGTTTCACTGCTTTATTTGGAATAATTTTTTGTGCACTGAACTACAAACTTATATAGCTAAATATTGTTGGGAAAAAACCAGTTAACTTGACATCGAATGATGTTGAGTGAACACTTAATAATAACAATTTGCATTATGGGTGCTGTTATTCTACGCAAAAAAATGAGTTCATAGGGAAATGAAAGAAATATATGCATATGTTCTTATGAATACAAATATTATGTATGTATGTATGTAAATATGTAATTAAGTAAATCAATGCGTAACTATGTATGTGCATACCTAAATACAGTAGCATAAACCATTGTATGTACAATGAACAAGCAAGTTAAAGAACAAAGTGATCATCGCTTGATGTGTTTCATGTATGTACGTGTGTTTGTAGTGCAGGCACAGTGATACAAAATTGTATATAATATGTACAAATAAAGATAAAATTAATCTGCTCCAACATACTCCGCCCGTTGAAAGGTTCCTTTCAAAACATTATTATTCGATTGGCAAAGGAGCTATTTTGTGCACTGGGCGTCGTAGGGTACCTCGCTTGGTGAAAATGTCAACCACGCGTACACGCCCATCTGCTCCTGGGAACGTGTTTGTGATGCGACCAAGTGTCCATTGCTGTGGAGGTAAGTTGTCATCATGAACAATAACAAGCTGACCAGGAATGATGTTTTCTTGCGTCCTGAGCCACTTAGATCGCACTTGTAATGTATGAAGATAATCGCGACGCCACAAGTCCCACAATCGCTGCTTTAAATAAGTAATACGCTGCCAACTCGTTAGACGTGACTCCTTGATGGCGGTGAGTTGTGGCTCCGGCAATGTTTTTAACGAAGTACCAATAAGCAAATGTGCTGGAGTTAGCGCTTCGCCATCATTTGGATCGTTTGTCAAAGGTGTCAGAGGCCGCGAGTTCAAGATGGCTTCCACCTCGATCATTACTGTTTGAAGCTCTTCAAATGTTAAGTTGGACTGTGAGATATTTTTCAGCAGCAAAGTCTTCATTGATTTTACGGCAGCTTCCCACAACCCCCCAAAGTGAGGAGCTCGCGGTGGGATAAATCGAAATTCAAAGCCGTGTACGCTACTGAACTGCTCTAAGTCAGATCCGGACTGTTGATTGAAAAACTGACGCTTGAATTGATTCAGCTGCGACTGGGCGCCTACAAAATTTGTAGCGTTGTCACAATATATACGATGCGGTATGCCACGTCTGCCAATAAAGCGCTTCAAAGAGAGAACAAAGTTATTAGTTGATAAGTCAGATATCAATTCCGCATGTACGGCTTTCGATGAAAAGCAGACAAATATTGCTAAATACGTTTTGTAAGGCGCCTTTCCACGAATGCGGTACGATGTAAAGAATGGGCCGCATAGGTCAACACCGACGACCAGAAATGGACGGTGAGCAAGTAGGCGATCGGCTGGAAGAGATCCCATTATTTGTTGCACTAACTTTGGTTTGTAGTGATAACAATGCACGCAAGAGTTGACTACCTTTCGTACTAATTCACGTGCATTGATTACCCAAACTTGCAACCGCATAATTCCGATTAACACCTTTGGGCCTGCATGCTTGTTCGTTAGATGCAAGTGCTCCACAAATTTTCGTGTAAATTGATGTTGTTTTGGCAATAAAACAGGAAACTTCGCATTATATTCAATGGGTGCTTGATTGAGTCTTCCTCCAACTCGTAAAACAAATTTAGTTGAAACTTGCAGCGGCGTTTCCACCAAAAACGGTGCCAGCTTCTGTAGTTCAGGCGTGAGTGTCTTGCCTGCCTTGAGCAGCTTTATTTCATGTGCATATTGTGTGTGCTGAATAAATGAAACAATGTATAAAAATGACTGCTGAAATTCATCAGGTGATACGAATTCGAAATTGTGTGACGAATTTTTGCTAGGTGCAATTTTGTTGAACGGTCGTAGTATGAATGCCATCATCCTTACTATTCGCCGGTACGACGAATAATTTGCAATGACCTTTTCAATGATGTTATCATCTGGAACACCGACGCTACACTTGAGATTAGTTTGTTTCCGTTGTTCCAACTCCGGTTTACTGAGCGAGATATTTGTTGTGTCCTTAGGCCATGATTCTGGATCGCTAGAGAGAAACGTCGGTCCCTTGAACCACATAGTATTCAATAGTTCTCGTGCCATGCAACCGCGTGATACAATGTCTGCCGGATTTTGTTTCGTTGGTACGTGTCTCCAATTTATACCAACTGACTTGTCCTGCAGCTCTGAAACTCGATTTGCAACGAAGCAATTTAGAGTCGATGAATGCATTCTGATCCATTGCAAAACTATGCTTGAGTCTGTCCAAAAATAAATCTCATTAACATATTGAACTAATTTAGGTTTTATTTTGCTCCATGTTGAACACAATAAGACAGCTGCGCACAACTCTAGGCGAGGTAGTGAAACTGCCTTTATTGGGGCAACCTTTGATTTGGATATTAACAACGATGTGGTGAACTGGCCATTTATATTCGCGCTCAAATAGATGCAACAACCGTATGCACGCTGGGATGCATCTGCAAAACCATGTACATCACATTTATACGTTAATGCTGATTGTACATACCTGGGTACTTCAATGTAATTTAAATGTTGCAGGTCTGCCTCGATTTGTTTCCAGTGGCTACTCAACTCATTGGGTAGTACCTCGTCCCATCCAATGCGGCGTATCCAAAGTTCTTGAACAAAGATTTTGCAGCGAACTATCACTGGACTTACCAAGCCTAATATGTCATACAAGCGTGCAACAGTTGAAACGACAGACCGCTTCGTTGGATGCTCCTTTACTGGCAGGTCATAGTTAAAACAGAAAACATCATCTTGTGGTTTCCATGACATGTCGAGAGCTTTTGTCACATCCATTTCTTCGAGCCTTATTTGCAATTCTTCAGAGTCTGCTCGGAGGTCACGTTGACTACATTTCCATTTAGCTAGCTGCAAGCCTGCTTCTGCTAAAAGCTTGGTTATTTCAACGGCCTTTATGTGTAGATCGTTTATGTCATCTGCACCCGTTAAGAGATCGTCTACATACATATCTGTTTGTACAGTCGCAGACCCAATAGGAAATTTGTCTTTGTGAAGTTCTGCAACCAAGTGGAGACTTCTGATGGCCAGAAATGGTGCACATGCCATGCCGTAGGTCACTGTGTTCAACTGAAAAAGACTTAGAGGATCATTTACAGATGTTCTCCAATAAATTAATTGATATTTACGATCTTGCGGTTCTATGACAAATTGCCGATACATTTTACAAATGTCTGCGCTAAGTCCGTAACGATGCAATCGAAATGCCAGTAAGGTTAAGATGAGATTTTGCTGAATTGTGGGACCAACCATCACTAGGTCGTTGAGAGAGCAATGTGCTGTGGTTTGAGCTGACGCGTCGAATACCACACGTAACTTAGTTGTCGAACTCTCTGGACGTATTACACAGTGGTGTGGTATTACGTAGTGTGGTGATGTCAACTCCAAATTGTGAATTGGGCTCATATGTCCAAGATCCAAATATTCTTGCATAAATGCTGAGTACATTTCCTTCAATGCAGCATCTCGTTCAAGGCGACGTTCGAGTTGGAGAAAACGGCGTTTAGCAAGATCGATAGATTCTCCAAGTAAATTTGGAGACTGCTTAAATGGTAATGAGACTTGGATGCGACCATTTGCGAGCACCTTTGCGTGGTCCTTAAAATGATTCTCACATTCTTGTTCCTCCGGAGTATACATGGCAATTTTTACCTGGTCGTTTGTGAAATCTTCAAGTTCCCAGAATTTGTTCAATATTGTATCAAGTCCATGACACCTCGCGATGTTGCATGTGTACAAGTTTGATCTAACGTTGTTGCCCAATCTTCCACCAACAACCCAGCCCAATGTGGTATTGATTAGACGCGGTGAATCCTTTCCAAGTGTTAGGTTGTTACCGATGAATATGTCAAAGAAGATTTGCGAGCCTAGCAACAAATCGATTTTTTGTGGTCTAAAAAAGAGAGGATCAGCCAGTTCAATGCCTCCTGGCAGATTCCAGTTGGTAGTGTCCAAACAATGTTCTGGTTGATGAAGCGAAATTCGTTTTGTGACCGCAAGATCTGAAGTAAATTCATAGCCAGACACCCTAGATTTGATAGCTGTCTTGACTGAAAATCGCAAATTGGTACGAACATCGGCAATGCCAGAAATTTCTTGATTATTTCGCTGAAACCCAAGTTGTAGGTGTTTAGCGAGCTCTTCAGTAATGAAATTAATTTCAGAACATGAGTCAAGAAGAGCACGCGCTGTTTGAAAGCTACCATATTTGTCTTTGATTAATACAAGAGCTGTTGGAATAAGTGCACGGCGAGAGCTTTGTGACACTAACGACGAAACTGGTGGTTGCAACGCATTGGTTTCAACTGTATGAGGCCCATTGTTATCCGCTGAAATGTGACGATGCAAAGCGGTATGATGTGAATTTTGGCATATACGGCATCTCGATTTAGAAGGGCATTTTGAAATCATGTGGCCTTTACGAAGACAGTTGAGACAAAGATTCAGTTGTTTGACCAATTTATACCTATCACCTACTGAAAGCGGCAAGAACTGTGGACAACTTGCTAAATGATGATCAGTTGACTGGCATTTTGAACAAGCTAATGTTGATTTGCTCTGTGCAGTAACGAATGAGCTTGATGACTGTTTATGTTGTGCACCTTTGCCCCTGTCATGTTGCGGTTTTGTGTTGCTTTCGAGAAATTGGCAATGACGACTTAATGTATCGTAACAGAATTCCCAGGAAGGTAATTTTTCGAAGTTTTGCTTTCTATCATAGGTTAATTTTGACTCAAGATCGACGTTTGATAAAACTAACTGAATGATGATAGCGTTCATCACGTCTGCCTCGGAGCCCAAAGACAACAACGAACCTCGGAGAGCAGAAACTGTGTCTAAAAGTGTGCGGAGGGCTGACGGATCCGACCTTGGCATGGTTTGAATATTGAACAAGCTAGTTATGTGTTCTAAAAATATTAGTACCCGTTTGTCGTAGCGCTCCGCAAGTTGTTGGAGTGCCTTTGCGTAGTTTTCCGCTGACACTTGGAACGGTGCAACGACGTTCAATGCGTTCCCTGACAAAGAACTCAATAAATAGTTAAATTTGTCAATGGTTGGTATAGATTCATCATCATGAACTAGATTTTTAAACGATGTAATGAAACGATTATATTCACCATATTTGCCATCAAATTTCGGCAGCTTTAATGGCGGTAGACGATTTTGGTGCAAGATTTTGGAGTAATTTGTCACATTAAATGCACTGCTGTCATCTAGCTTAACTTTTTCCCCCTTACCTACACGTTTTGCTATCATTGCCCTTGCAGCGACGAATAAATCTTCAATTTCTCCGCGAGTCTCGTCTGCTGGATCTATTCTTTCAATCTGCGTTTGTAATTGGCAAATTTGTTGAAAATATGCCTCCAAGATCTCTGCACGGCATTCAACGACTGCAAGATCACCCTGCATATCCTGTTCGATTTTAGTGGTGATGCTTTTTAAATTTCTTTCCATGGTGTCGCGTTGTTGGCGCAGTCCCATTAACTGCTCCTCTGGCTTTTCTGATTTTTGCTTGCTCATTATTCCTCGCAAATGTAGTTACCGATTAATTAATTGAAGCGTAATTTGGTGAGCAGACAACTAAAGGTGTTGATATGAATGATGGTCAATCCTATTGGTACCGGCTGTATTAGTTCGTGTAGTGACTACTGTTGCTCCCGTAACGATAGTTGTTGAACGGTGATGCCTTCGATGCAGCTGCCCAGAATGATCCTATGATCAAACGCAGTAATTATGGTTTGAACACTGGTGGTTCAAAATGACGAAAATGGACTATAATGATTTATCGAATTCAGGACTTAGCCATTTGCCAGGTATAAGTCCTGTCACGGTCGCCAATGTCTGCGCTTAAGTTAATAAGCCTAGTAGAAAACTCCAACTATTAGGTTTCACTGCTTTATTTGGAATAATTTTTTGTGCACTGAACTACAAACTTATATAGCTAAATATTGTTGGGAAAAAACCAGTTAACTTGACATCGAATGATGTTGAGTGAACACTTAATAATAACAATTTGCATTATGGGTGCTGTTATTCTACGCAAAAAAATGAGTTCATAGGGAAATGAAAGAAATATATGCATATGTTCTTATGAATACAAATATTATGTATGTATGTATGTAAATATGTAATTAAGTAAATCAATGCGTAACTATGTATGTGCATACCTAAATACAGTAGCATAAACCATTGTATGTACAATGAACAAGCAAGTTAAAGAACAAAGTGATCATCGCTTGATGTGTTTCATGTATGTACGTGTGTTTGTAGTGCAGGCACAGTGATACAAAATTGTATATAATATGTACAAATAAAGATAAAATTAATCTGCTCCAACACTACTCCTTACCAGCAATTTAAAATATCATTACAGATATTTTAATATTTAAGGCGATAACGAAAAATATTTTGTATATTATTTTTTGGCCTGATTTTTATTAAACGATAATATTTATTTATGAGTTCAAGGCCAGTATAAGGAAAAGTGTATTGGAAAAAAGACAACAACAGTCAGGAGCGGAAGAAATTATTGCTGAACAAGTGCGTAGCCAATGGATCACAGTCGGAATGTAAATATTTTGTTTGATAAAGTTAGCTATGAACCTTTTATATAACTTGTGTGTAATTCAAATAAGTTTGACATTTGGAAATAGGTGATACAAAATATAGGTACGAACTCGCCGAGACGTACCGTTTAATATCTATAAATATTTTTTTAATTTCATATAATTCGTGAGTCCTTCAGTTGAAAGCAACTTTTCAAGCAGGTGCCAAACCGCTTAAAAATACAGCCAGCCGTCAACTTTTTTCTCAGCGATACAAACCTTTTGATACCCATATTTTAATATTTTATATATGTAGGTACTTGCCCGTAGTTTAATAAAATTTAATGTTTCAAAAAGATGGCAGCCCTCCACAAAATAAAACTATTTATAGTCCTTCTTTTTAGTGAAATGAACCGGTTGACATTGAAAGTTTAATCTTTAAAATAACTTCATATAAAAAACTATAATTCAGTTAAATTCGGGTTTTGCGGCACATGGTAGCCCTCTCCAAAATATATGAATGAATTTTCTCCTCCTCCTCAAGAATGTTAGCTATGTACACTCTTTCCGAGACGAACTCTTTGACACACAGAATATAATATATATTTCCCATATATTGTGTATACTTTGATTAAGTTTGACTTTCCAAACAGGTGGCAAGGCAGAGGGCATACATTAAACATGCATTCCGGTCAAGCCGTTTTGGAGGAGTTCGGCCACAAACACCGTGACATTAGATTTTCATATACATATACATACATAAATATTGAGTGAGTTCAGAAAAATGGAAAAGAGAAATTCATAGAGGAACAATTGCCACTTTCTAAGCGTACAATGAATTGTGTATGGCTAGGGAATTAGCCCAAAACTAATCGCAGTTTTGAAGTTTACTAATATAATAGTTGGGATTTCTGCAGGGTGCGAACATACTCACGTAGATAAATATGTATGCATACACATTTATTTATAAATCTACCGACTTCTAGACTTATGACCACAACACGTCTCAGAGGTAAACACTTCTCAAATATATACATATAATGTTTACATTTTCTCCAAACGAACATACAAAAAAATATCCATACAATATCTACTAATGCATATATGTACAATGTAGTTATATATTAAACACATAAACAAAAAGATATGTAAATTCATATGTGTGTGTGCACAAACAATATTCGATTTTTCTTATTTATGACCATCAAAGATAAAACAGAAAGTAGCATGACCAAAAGTGGTAGAATAACTGGCCAAGTTGGTCAATAGAGTGAACATACATATATAGAGATACATAAATAATGTATGTATTTAAAATGTAATAAGTATTACTATGGTTGTGATCGGCTAGATGTTTATGTGTATGAATATAGTATTTGTAAATGATTGTGCTTGATAACTTTAATAGCTAGCTGTAGGCGGACAGCAAAGCACATTCAGTGTTTACTATAATTTATGTATTTACATATAAGAATCGCCAAAACTTTTACCTCAGTACCCATCATATGCACATTAAAGAAAGATAGGCGAATAAGTAGTATACCAATACAGGGGCGGATTTGCCTGAACTGTCGCCCTGTGCAAATCCTTTTTTGTGTGTTGTTTTTCATTAGATGGCGAAGATAGTAGACGCATATTCCTTACTCCTCGCAAAGTTTTCTTCGCGACCATCCATAAAATACGCTATATTTAGTTTTCTTAATGTACCTACGTATTTCGATGTGGAGCGATAAGAGAAAATGGGGCACTACATGGAATTTGTAAGGATCTGCATGGATTCAAGGTTGATTCAAGTTGAAAATCAAATACCAGTTTGTCGATCTGCATCGAAATCTATATGGAACTACATGAAATCTATATGGATTTGCATGTAATTCAGATTTATAAAAAGACAAAAAACAGGAATAATTTTACTTTAAGTGATGTTTGAAGTTTTACGCCCCTGAAAATTTACCGCCCTGTGCAGCTGCCCCTGTCTCTCTTATGATAAATCCATCCCTGTATAAAAGTGCATATATGTATGTAGGTTTGTTGGTAGTAGAATAGTGGGCGAAACTTACTATATATGTAAATTATTTGTAAAAATGCACACACATGCGTTATGGGAACATAATACATACATATGTACGAGTGCCCAAAATACACCGTAAGTGTTAGATCGTAGTCCGTACTAGTCGATTATAGCTTTAAGCTCATCTAAAGGCCCGTTTCATTGTAACCGAATTACAAAAGAGTCTTTCAGCTCGGATAAAATTTCCTTTAGTTGCAAAAGTAACCCTGTTAGCAACTCTCGTGAATCTTTAGATTTGTTTAGTGCTATTTAGGAACTGAAAATAAGTGTGCTGGAAAAATGTTCATTGATGTGGTTATACATTGAAAAATACTGTGCAAATAAAAACGGATATCTTAAACTGAAATTTCCCATATATTTGCTTTGGGCTCATTCAAAATAGTGCAGTTTTTGTACGTTTCTCTATTATTTACCCCCAATTTCAGGAATTTAAGTCCTGTGCCAAATGGTAGGAAAGTTCTATGGTGAGATATTTTTTTTACTATGGTGAGGAAATTTTCCTTTTCTGGTGTGCTAGTCGACTTCCTGCAGGAAAATTTAAACACCTACATTTGTAGTTGCAGAGGAGGGACAACCAAACAATTTGGATTTATTGTTACAAAAACAAAAATATTCTTACTTTAGAATTTATCATTTCTGGATATTGGCCAACAAAAATTGCATTGGATTTGAAGAAATTTAAAATATTTAATAGCAACAATTTTTTATTTTGGGCGAAAAATCTTCTTCAATTTTTTAAACACGTAAATAACACTTTAAATATTATAAAAGAGCAATAATTGGCTATTACAAAATATAAATTTCCAAATACTCGACAACACGAAAACTCAGTTTTTTAATTAATTTTTTTTTAAGTTTAAAATTTTTGGGTTTTGAATTTTTTCGAACACCATTTTGTGCTGTACTCGACCAGACCAATGACTTAAACTATGACACTTGTAAAGTGTAGAGCCGCTGTAGCGCCTTGTAACACATACTTATTTCGTTCTTCTTCTTTATTCTGCTTGTTATCAAAAGTATTCTATTGCTTGGCAAATTTTTCACTAGCCATACGAGGCCGGCAAAATATATTCACCACATAACTGTCAAAAATTTCCATTCCAATGTCCTTTCCACCGTTTGGCACAAGCCCTTAATATTTTTTGTACACATCTGTATAAGCTATTTATTTCAGTATGGTTTTAATTAAACTTTAATAAATCAGTATTGAAAGGAATTGCAATATTCCATTATAATATTGATATAAGACACTTCGAGCAATTCAAACTTCTAAACTGTCCGCTTAAGTAGCTGTGATAAATATATCACAACCTTTCCAACACACGCAACAATCAAGCCAAATTGACATTAATACCCAAACAAATAAGTATTGAATTGTTTACAAACTTTTGGCTAAAGCTAAATATATTCTTAACGATAATCTAATAAATTTCTTTCACTTTTCCAAGAAATTATCGCCTTTGAGTGATGATATACGAATGTCAATACACAGAATGCTGAAATAAGAAAATTCTACGCATATGAAAATAATTCGAAGCATATGTGTACGTATGCACCTATTTTTGTATGTATGTACATTAGGGTGACCGGCCGTATGCGAACAAATTTTAAATTATAATTGTGCGCCGAAAAAGTAAAAAGTTTCAAGATTGAAAGCAAAATCAGCCCCGAGTGACATTAAAAATGAGCTTTAATTTTATAAGTCAATAAAATTTTCTCTTCTTAAGGGGCTCCAGGACGCTGAATTTACTTTGGAGTATCTGTTTTCACGCATGGCTCGAAAATGGTCAGTGAAGTGGGTGTAGAAATTCATCCAGCGGACGCTCAAATAGAGACGCATTTGCGGCTTCCTGGTTTTACAAGTGGTCGGAGGTTTTGGTCATCTGGCAGGCTTTCAGAACTCTTCTGGCATCGGAAGCAGCGAGCCAGGCTTTCTGCTACTGCCCCTCTGAGTTTAATCGGGGAGCAGATCTCTAACTACTGGCTTAATTTGGCCAACTGCAAGTGGATGAACTTTTAATCGCGTAGGGTGCGCAGGAGCCTTTACCACTGTTTCAATGCCAAAAAACCTTCAACTATCATTAAACGTATCGGGCTGACGTTTCCAGGTTGGCCGCTATTTGCTAGGCACTAAATGCTCACGCTCCTCGAATTGGATTGGAACAGAATGCCTACTGACGCGGATGCAACGCATCAAGTGCAGACGAAACGATGGAACACCTGGAGCTGTGCAGCGTTTGAAGAAATGGAATGAGATTCCTGGGAAATCCTAGTTTGGATATTTAAAAGAGCTGGATTCAATGCAATCTTCTCTTTTGCTTTATGAAGTAAAACTTCTTAGGTTTCGTAAAATATGCTAACGTTTCTCCCACAAACGGCATGCTTCCTTTTTGGAGTCTACTTCCTTTGGAAAGCACTTAGCGTTTTGGGTTAAATAAACGATTTTAGTATTCAAAAGTTCTTTAAATAAAATATTCATACACATCATTATGGTCATCCTTTTGGAGGGGCAAAGATTAAATCTCTTTGATTTTTAGGGGAAATTTGAACATAAGTTTTGCATCAAATGGTTCATACTTACTTTTCTTTTTCTTACTTTTTGTGCGAAAAATGAGGTATCTGTTGAGGTAGAAACGATCGTACATTCTCTTGAGGAGGCACGAAAAACTCAAGTTCTGTGAAATATTGTAACATGAGTTTTAAATGGCTCCTCTTGGCGAGAAAAGGAGACTGGTACCTGTTAGCAAAATCGAATTTTGTTGAATTATATACAAGTTATATGAAATATTAAAATATGAGGTCCAAGAGGTTCGTACCGGCGATAAAAGGAACAAGATTTGAAAAGTCGAAATAAAGATTATAGTATACATATCAAATAAATATGTAAAGGGCAAGGCGTCCTGCTGCTCTACGCATGTCGCTCAAACTGTTAATTCCACTGTATTCAGCCTGAGAGTATGCATATAAAATTAATAACAGTTTTGATACCTATGTAATGTGTTATTTATGTGGATACAAAATGGCTGGATCTCGATACCATCGTGCGACGGGTTTGTATCATGCGTATGTATATAAATACCAAAAATAAGTCCGTGATAGCTGTCTAGGTTGAATAACCAAAATTGAAATGTTCGTGGTGTGTGGTTGATTTTCCACCCTGCCACTCTAATGTGCATATGTATGTAAGTACATACAAATATTTATTAAAGCTTGAGGATGTTTACGCACGTTCATGCATTTAGCGGATGACAGCTGAAGCTTTAATGGAAAAACTTATTAACATTGCGCATATTATTAACATTGCAGTATATCACGCATACATGCAAGCGTTTTATGTGTATACGGGCAAGTGTAAATATACTTTACAACGAAAACTCAATCTAGTCCACAATCACTGTATAATATAATAGTTTATGTATCAGGTCAATAGCGGCTGCGGTTCAGCGCTTATTACTTTCGAAATATAGCAGTACCAAAGCCAAACGGAAAATTCAAATAAACTCACTCCTCACACACGATATGGCACTGTTTTCAAATTTTTTTATGGAACAGATGAGAGTTAACACAAATTTTTATATGTAAGTGACTTATTCAACATAATTTGTAAATTTTTGGAAAGCTTTTGGTTTTGTGTATTGAGAAACACATGCACTGGCATTTCTTCAGTAGTATCACACCATTTTACCAGATGGTTGAGATCACTTTGGTGGAACTGTGTGTCATCGGTCGAGGTAGAAATATGAAAAAGTTCCACACCATCAACATACATCAAAATCATTGAATATTTCACTTCATTTGATAGATCAATAATGACAAGCAAAAAAAGAATCGGAGCCCCAAATGACTATCATGTAACATTTTTAATACAATATTTTGTTTTCTATTCGTCAAATGCGAAGAGATCCAATACCTTAAGCTTTGTGGAAGCCCAATTTTGTCAAGCCTATACAGAAGTCATGAGTGGGGAAGCCTGTATAAAGGAATATTGAATGATTGCAAGTTGTAAGAGTAATCGTGAATAGTTATTAGGCTGCTATTGGAAGAATTATTAGCTGAGCTCTCATTAAAAAAGTTCATTACGGTGGATTTACAAAATCGGGAAAGTCTTAAAGTTACTAAAAATACAAACTTTATTAATTTTTAGTAACCCAAATAGCAGTTGGATTTTTATCAAACTAGTGATGCAGTGGTACACAACTTTTAAACACAACAATCAAAATTTTCAGTATTTTGAATTTTACAATATTTCCGTCAACTTGAGGACAAATCATTTGGCAACTTTCCATTAAGCCTTGCAAAATTAATTTTTTCGAACAAAAATTTAAAGATATCTTTTAATAACTGAGAGGTAACTATCCTCAGGTCGCACCAAAAGATCGCAGCGAAAAACAGAAGCTCTACCAACGTTTTTTCCAAAACTCCAGTTTAAGTAACACAAATTTCTGCTTGCGACGTCGAAAGAGCACACATATAGATTTCAAAATATTTGTTCAAATCACGTGTCTTGCTAGTATCTGAAAAATGCATTTATAATATTAAAAAAAAAGGATAAATTAGGTAAAATTAGTTATGCAGAATTAAAGAATTTTAAATTTCGTGGGTTGCTTCAACATACTATAGTTAATAAATTTAAATAGAAATATTAATTTTTGTGATATTTCATTCAGTGAGCAAAAATAGTCGTTATTTTCATTTCTTCTGATAAAAAATTTATTGGAAAAATTTCGCCCAAAATAAAACTCATCTATATCTGTCTAATCCTTGTGGCACATACTAACTAAATCTGACTTTATTTTTATTTAGAATATTTTATGTTTTAAATTATTGCATTATCATTGCCTTTTGGGTTTTTTTTAATACTTATTTTCATTTCATTTCATTTCATTTCATTTCATTTATTAAAAAAAAAAAAAAAAAAAAACGTTTTTCTCGAATTAAAATTTTTTGGATCGCATTTGATCAAAATTTATAGAGATTTTTTCAACCATGCCAAAAATAACCAATATAAATCGTATTCTTATTGTTAATGCTATTGGCGGTTTCCCCGACAAGTTTTATTGAGTTTATTGTCATACGCGCTTACTGGGGATTTATATTAGAGAACAGTTACCATTTTTCAATAAATTCTCAAGGTAGAATGGGATTTTTCTTTGTATTATAACTTTACAGGATCAACCGAACCCCACTGTACTTTGCTTGATTTCTCCTGTATAATAACTGTTATACGAGAGACGTATGTGTTTGTTTCGTCGTCAAGGAAACTTTCTTTCCAACGTTTATTTTGTACGTTGCCTGATGACTGTTGTGCAGAAGATATATTTTTTGTACTTTGCCTGATACATATTTTTTTCTGTTGCCAATAAAAGTTGTTTTCCAACGTTTTTTTTCGTTGCTTAATAATTGATATAGGAAAAATACTTTTTCCGTTGTAAATAAAACTTCTTGTCCAACCATTATTTTTATTTTTTGCGTTAATTTTAGAAATAGGGATACGACAAAAAATTTCCAATTTCGGCTTATTTTTGGTCCCTGCAAAAAACTGTAACTTGATAGATTTAACATAAAAATCCTATATTTTGACTATTTTTGAACATTTTCTTTGGTTTTGTTCTCCTTGAAATGGAAATAAAACAAATTATTTTATGAAAGCCATGTATTTTTGTTTTTTCTTTCAACATCTTTTGGTCGTGTGACCAACTATTGCGAATTACAAACTACTAGAAAATCATAACCATTCGTATTGTATAATTTACATCGTCTTACATAAAAAGCAAAAACCTTTTGCATATGTGACCGATTAGATTTATGGAACATGCCGCAATAATAATGTGGTTTTATTTTCTCGGACCACGAATGCACGAAGAGTCAAAGATTTGTGGTTATCTAGGAAAGTTATAGGAATTTAATTAACGCTCAACGTAATTTCTAACGTTCGAATAGCATGAAACTTCAACTTTTGCAAAGTTAGGTGGTTTTTATATGAAAAGTTTTTTCCAAATTGCCAAATAGTTATTTAGAAGTTTGCCAATATTTTATCTTATCGGCTTGCACTGCGTTAGGATCTTCGTATGTATACTTGAATTCGAAGATTCGTGAAAAACTAAAACAAGTTGTCAACAGCGGCGTTATTCCTTTAACATAGCATAGGTTATAATAACGTAGATATAAAGGGTGGTTAAATTTTAAGGGCCGATGATGATTTTGAATAAAACACAAATTATTTTGGAAATTATTGTAATTTCTTTTTATTATGATAATATGGTGTGGTTCAATTATGTATGGAACAAAATATCGGCCAAATTTTCGCCGCGACCTCGGACAAGAAATGGCAATAGTGGATGATCAATTTTCGAAGAAAATAATCTTCAGTGATGAGGCACGTAATCCAAGAGTTATTGTCGAAAAACCAATGCACCCACAAAGAGTGACTGTTTGGTGCGGTTTATGGGCTGGCGGCATCATCGGGCCATATTTTTTCCAAAATGAGGCCGGTCAGGCAGTTACTGTGAATGGTGTTCGCTATCGTGTGATGATAACGAACTTTTTATGGTCCAAATTGGAACATATGGATGTGAACGATATGTGGTTCCAACAGGATGGCCGTGTTATCTCACGTGGCGGCGATGTCAATTGGCCACTAAGATCATGTGATTGGACACCGTTGGACTACTTTCTTTTGGGTTATTTGAAAGAAAAGGTGTATGTCGATAAGCCAGTAACAATTCAAGAGCAAAAGGATGAGATAATTCGGCACATTAACGGCATAGAACCTCAATTATGCCTCAGCGTCATCGAAAATTTGGACCATCGGATGGAGGTGTGGCGCCGAGGTCGCGGCGGACATTTGGCCCATATTTTGTTCCACACATAATTGAACCACACCATATTATCATAATAAAAAGAAATTACAATAATTTCCAAAATAATTTGTGTTTTATTCAAAATCAACATCGGCCCTTAAAATTTAACCACCCTTTATATGTTCATATCTGTGAACATATAAGCCTTAAAGTATAAATACTAACTCATTCAATAGGGCCGTTTCATTGTAATCTAGTTGCAACAGAATACTAGGTACGATAACGAATTGCATGTAAAACAACAACACTAACTCGGAAAAATATGTGAGTTGAGCCAACTCGGTAAAATGATATCCGACCTAAGATGAAGTGTTGGCAAGTGAAAAAACTGAGCTATTGTGAATGAACCGGAATACAATTTATGGGAAATTTCAGTTTAAGACCTAATTCGTTTTTATTTGCATAGTATTTTAAATATACTATAACTACATAAACCTACAATATGTTTGCACAACTATTTTCCGTTCTTAGATAGCACTAAACAAAGCGTATCTTTCATGAAAGATCCGAACAGGGTTGCTTTTGCGACTAATTAAAATTTTATTCGAGTTGGAGCGTTCGTTTGCAACTCGGGTACAAAGAAACGGGCCTAAAATTCTGTAGCTATTGTGTATGAAAGTATAACTACATTTCCAACAAACTATGCCAAGAGCGGTTGTGATTCTATTGTGCCGCCTATACATACACATACACATATACACACAAAGTACAGCTGTACGTGCACACCCAAACTACCGTAATTGGTGGCTCAAATGGGCCGGTATATTTATAACGAGTGAGTTCGAAAATATTATAGTGTTTGGTGTGGTGTTTGGCAAAATTGAGTGCACATTTTTTATTTCCTATACTAGCATTCACTAAAGAAATGATTTTAGAAATCTGCTACTGACGTTTACACAAAGGCAAGGTATTCATTCGGGCGTGTAATGAGAATCAATTTATCGACAACCACAGATGCTTTTGAATTCCTTTGCAGTAATGTAACATTTGGTGTTTAGATACTATAGATAGTTGTTTATTTGTTTGCTTTTCTTGCTATCCGCCAACAGGAGTCTGTTTCTGTTGTTTGCTATTTCTACTTGTTGTCAAGCCTATTTCGTAAAATTGAATTGCGTTTCGAGTGCACTCCTCGTTTTTTTTTCTTTTTTGATATCATATCAAGTACGTGTGTTTGCAAACTTCTTAATTTACACTCTGAAAAAATGTAGTATGTCGACCGACACACTAGGTGATTGTTTGGTGAATAACTTTTTTTTCATTCCTTTTGCAAAACTATTTGTGGTCATTTATTTTCTTTTGCTGTGCTGTGTTGGTCATTATCTATATCTTAATTTTGGTGTGTGGAGATTTGCTAGCATTGGTTTACAATCTATACAAATAAAATATGAACATATTGAAGATGTGAGAAAAAATCACAACATAGTAAATTACCAAATTATTTTTCTTCTGTTTGGGGGTACAAAAAATTCCTTTGGTCTTTCATAATGAAAGTAATAATTTTCTTTCTTACTAAATGTAATCACTGCAATAAACTTGGCCATATAGGCGAATAAAACTGTATTAAAAAGGGAGATATTTTTCTTACCGGAAATTGTTGTATCCCATATAATATTTTGATAAAATATACCATATGTGATGTGCAAGGTTACTGGCTGAAGATTACTGAGAACACCGGGCAAACAGATAAACACAAATTATGTCCCATTACATCGTCTCAAGCAAAAGCAAAGAAAGTTTTAAATTTATATCAAAATCCTCTACTATAGCAAGGACAAGCAATTCCAATACAGGGTAATTTAAAACTTTCTTGCATTTAAAAAATCACTTCGTATATCATAAACTTCCATTAGTAGAGCTTGTCATTAAACGAAATATTACAGCTTGGGTCTATAAAATTTTGAACACCATATATAAAAATAGTTATATAAGAGGCTAGCAAATAAGTAAATGAAGAGAATTGGCCGCCGTAGCCGAATGTGTAGCCTGATCCCGCTTTCTCACAGTGATTGCCCCTCGGTAGGCTATGTAAAAGCTTGAGGATATTTAAAAAAAACAACTTCTCACGATATAAAACTGTAGGTCTCTCAATTTGTGCTACAACATCAAAACCTACGTCACAAATTATAGGATAAGTTCGGCCCAATATTGAGTTATATGACGCAAGCGCCAAATTATTTTTATTGCTGCAATTGTTAAATCAAGCAATTTACTGAAAAGCTAAAGGGTGATATGATATATTTGCTCTAGCTTGCATATTATCGATAGTCCCGAACATATTTATTTTTCTCTCAAATTCATCAGGAAATTTAAATGAAACTCCAAGTTTCAACAACTCAAAACAGCAGACTTCGTTACTCTCTCCAGTCGGAGTTGAGTTTAGAAAATAAAATAAAAGTCACCTTGAGTAAAGTCGCGATTATATAGACAATGATCAAGCTCTGTTGAGGACAGCTTTAGAGATCATGTGATCAAAAAGTAGTATTACTTCTCGACATATAATCATTATATAAATCATTATAAATACAAGAACTCGGTGCATTTTTTTCTTATTTTTAGTAGAGTGAATGACAGAGAGATTAAGAAACAAACTGGCTGAAAATAAAAAAAGAAAGAAAGCATGAATTTTACAATTCGAACGAAAAAACAAAATGCAAATGTACACAAAATAAACAGTTTTGAAAATCATTGTGCAAGGTGAATTTCCTTGGTTTGCTGTTTTTTTACTGTAGTTTGGAAGTGTTTGTTTTTATCAACAGATGACGCAAATTAGGGTTTGCTAGAGTAATTAAATGTGGCGTAAATAGTGAACTATTCGGGGACAAGGTTTTCAATTGAAATTAGAGTCAAATTTTTGTATGACGAAATTTTTCTAAATAAAGTGATATGGGGAGATCATTGCTATAACTGTATACATTGACGGTATCTAAAAAAAATTTATAAATATGCAAATTTAAATATATAAGTTTATAAATTTTTTTTCTGCGGATTGATACACCTTTGCTTTTTGTTAAATCGCGATGAACTCGGACCACGTCTCTCCAGCGATTACCTTTTTCGCAGAGGATAATCACACAAAACCATGGCTTCAGAGTGCCAGTAGCAATTTAATCCGAAATTTATTTTTGTCAACCTTCACAAAGAGATGAAAAGAAGTTTGCCGACACACTGTATTCATATCTAAATGTTCATATAAGTAAGAAGCCAAGCACTACAGCAATTGAAAGTTCAGGCATTTTATATCGTATTATTTGAAATTTTACCCGCCGATCTTCTTTTCTTGATAATTTCTTCCGAAATGATCTCGGATAGTCATTCTGGACGCGGCTCATCGTCAATTGATCTTCTTCATTAATGCAATTGTTCCACCTAATATTTTGCTGGTAAGAAAAAATTTTCTTATGCAGCAATCAAACCGAATTTGATTTCAGTTGGTGTGTTCCCTTCTTTCTCAAGAATGCTTAATTGGAATTAAGTGGCATATCCATCGCGATGTGCCAAGCTTTTTAAATATATAATATATTTATTCATATTCAGCGACAATCGATTTTTGTAGTACCAGTTACTACCTTTAACGATATCAGTCTGCAACAATTGAGGATCACTGGCCTACCAATCGGAGAGTAGATCTTTAAATCGTCTGCATAAAGCAAATACTTAGCGGAGGAGAATCACGTGTTGATGTCATTGATAAATAGAACAAAGAACAGAGGGCCCCAGGTAAATACCTTGTGGAACCCCAGAGCTTGCAACGAAAGATAGGGAACTGACATTATCAACGATAACCACGCAACGACGATTACACAAATATAAGGCATTTAAATTTTTCGTATAGGATGGGGAACCCTATCGAAAGCTAAAATTGCTGACGTCGCTTTTACCACTCTTGAACACAGGAGTGATGAAAGCTAGTTTCCAATTATCTTGTCTAAAATTTTCAAAATAGAATAAACTAGAGAGCTACAGTGCTTAAACAAAACTACAGACAAACCATCAATGCCAGTTTGTGAAGAGGGTTTGAACCGAGCGATGCCATTGATCACGTCTGTGAGCGTTATGTGCAGGAATTTATCCAAACAACCGAATTTCTTAGAGTAATGCTCGTACAGACTAAAATAAAACTTATTGTTACTTTTATTAAATTTACGAAGATATCTGTTCCTGTTGTTGCGGAGATTCATTAAATTTTCGTTGTGCCCGGAACAATGCTTTCACAAATTCCGACAAGATTGTTCTAAATATGTCAAAACATTTATTATCGATTTCCGAAAATAGATTGTTCAAGTGCAAAAAACCGCATAATTTAAAATTGAAAGACAAATTATAATTAGCGTTACTAAATTTAGCATATCCATAAAACTCAAGATTAAGAATTAAATCAAGGACAAACCGAAATGGGATTTGGCTAGTTACGAAAAGTAAAGTACTTTAAAACGCATAACCATATTTTATGTGCTATTTAAAAAGTGTTAAGCTTTACACTGGCAAAATTTAAACTTTAGATAAAGTTTAATTTTTACTATATATTTATTGGTATATTTAACGTGCATTTTTTATTACTAGTGTTCAGCTAGTGTTCAGCTTTAAAGATTACCACAAGCCCAGGAGTATTTGCAAAATATATACACAAAAATATTATTTGATAATAAGTCAAATAGTCAATCGAGATGCATACTTACACGTACATATTTATTTCAGTTATTTGTTCATGTGAATTTCACAGTCATTTATTTATATTCTTTAAATTTATTTAAAAGCTATTCCAGTTATTTTATTTTCATATAAAAACTAGCAATTAGAGCAATTAATTTTCTTTTATTTGGGCATTGTGTTAATCTGTATATATATACAGATATATATATAAATATAGGAACATGTATCGTTCATAGAGTATGAAATGAAATATTTAAAAAAGTTATTTCTGAATTTTTCGATTTACTTCCATTTTAATTACCTACAAGTAAATTGTATTTTATGATTTTATCGAACGAAATTCATTTGCCAAAAATGTGTTCATTTGCCCTTATGAATATAAATACACATAGTATGAGTATGTAACGAGCAAATATCAAAATAAATAAATATAAATCCCAAATATGAATATGAAATTAGAGTATTTCCAAATGCAATACAGTTTATTGAAAGTTGTGAAAATTCTGTGGCAGTAAGGAATAACAGCTGAACTCGTTTTTGCGTAATTTCAAAAGTCCACTACCAAGTGCAAACTTATTTACTTAAAAGATAAATAAAAAAAAAATATGGCTTCCAACGTCAACAGATTTTCCACAATCAGCCTTTTTCCTGTATTACATTTTTTTTTATCCTAACTCGACTTCAGCTGTTTCCTTACTGGCAAAGAAGTGTTGAACTTATTCATACTGGTAGAACAATGTAATTACATAAAAACTTATTTATTTGTATGTATGCGTACCGTGCATTGCATATATATGAAATTGATTAATAATACTCTGATATAAGGGCTTCGGATAAAAATGAAATGTAAATAAAAGCATTTGAAATAAATAATTGTGAAATCAACTTTTTTAAGTGCTTGAAATTTTTGAAATTCATCATGACTCTTTGTTCTAAATAAAAACAAATATTATGTTTAATTATGACCAGCTGTAGAAAAAATTATTACACCTCCGTAGCCGAATGTATAGCGTGTGTCGTTTGGAGTTGGCGGAAAAATTCTAGGTCTCTCAATTTTTAGTGCAACAGCAAGATGCTAATAAATGTAAATGAAATTCGATAAGCTAAATTAAATGGAAGGAAATTAAAAAATAAAGTAAAATAAAATAAAAGCGATATGTTAACTTTGGCCTGTTTATATTTGGGGCGAAATTCACCAAGTGCATCAGGTAAACAAATTTATGTCACCGATTTCGTTCAAACTGTACCAAATTGTTGCTATTATCACTAGGAATAGGATTTTAATTTAGCGCAATTTCTTTAAAAGTTACACAAGTTTCAGTTTACCCGATTTCCCACTTTTTCTTATACGGCGCTTAAATTGACGCCTTTAACCTGTTAGATGCAATTTTACTGGTTAAATGGCAAACCAGTTTGTAAACAAATTAAATCACATGCAAATTGTTGTTGGAAATTTAACCATTTCAACCATTTAACACGATTGGAAACCATTTCGGCATATTACTATTGGCATTCCGCTGCATAATTTTTGGGGCACCATTTCCAAATATGAAAATAACAAACAGTTGATATAGGACGAACTTATTGAAATAATGATATTTCCTCCTTGTGCTGAGTTAATTTCTTCATTTCATATATATCACTCTGCTAACTTCAAAACGAAAATTGAAATTTGAACGGCCTGAACCAGTTCTTTAGTTAGTTAAATGGCGGTAATTTGAACGTACTGTTAGAATCATAAATATTCTTAAAATTATTATCTCGCGTCACATTTGCCATTAAGTATGCAGAATGACTGACCTTATGGGATTTATTTCGTGTTTTCGAATGCAAACTATCTTTTTTTTAACATTTGGTTTTTAGAAAATTTTCTAAATAATTATTATAATTGCAATTTTTCGAAAATGTTTGGTTCTTCATTTACTGCCAAAGTGCTCATTTCGTAAGTGTATTTCCTGAGCTTGGTAATGGCATGGGCATGTGGAATTGAAGTTTTTCATTATAGAACGCTTTCGGGCCCACCTTACCGCTACTTGATAATAAAAAACAAAAAAAAATTTTATTTCTTTACATTAACTCGTATATGTTTTTCTGCAGGTGAAGGATCATTTTTAGCCATCAGATTTACATTTATAAAAAAGTGCATACAGTTTTTGTTTTCTTTGTGAGGGATTTTATACAACTGCTTATTATTCATATGTTTTATTCAGAAATGTATACTGCGCCAGAAAAACACCTTGTTGACATTATATTCACCGGCAGTATACTTACATTTAGCAAAAGGATCTGTTCCTTAAAATCTCTTTGTAATTTATTCAAAAGTTTTAGAAAATGGTGGCTCAATTTATAAAGCTCTAGCTCTTGTTTCTTTCTTCCTCTCGGGAGTGGGAAGTAATTATAAATGAAGCTAATGCATCGGGACTTTATTTTCTTCGGCTTAAAATACAGGGCACATATTTTTGAAGACTAAGTTAGCTGCACGTCAAACTTTTACCTATTCCTCCCTCTGTGACTTAGCAAATGGAGCAAAAAACATAAGCACACTGTTTCTGTGAGTGGTTATGCACAAATGTCAGTGTACGGCCTTATTTTTGTTCGATTTAAAATAATTTGGTTTCTCGGGTAAAAATTTATTTAATTTTCAGTTTCAAGATTGGACTTTTTGATTGAAAACAAAGTGAAAATAATTTTTTGTAGTTCAACTTTTTTCCAAAATGAGGCCGGTCAGGCAGTTACTGTGAATGGTGTTCGCTATCGTGAGATGATAACGAACTTTTTATGGCCCAAATTGGAACATATGGATATGGACGATATGTGGTTCCAACAGGATGGTGCCACTTGCCACACACCCAACGAAACAATGACTCTTTTGCGCGACAAATTCAATGGCCGTGTTATCTCACGTGGTGGCGATGTTAATTGGCCACCAAGATCATGTGATTGGACACCGTTGGACTACTTTCTTTTGGGTTATTTGAAAGAAAAGGTGTACGTCGATAAGCCAGCATTAATTCAAGAGCTAAAGGATGAGATAATTCGGCACATTAACGGCATATAACCTCAATTATGTCTCAGCGTCATCGAAAATTTGGACCATCGGATGGAGGTGTGCCGCCGAGGTCGCGGCGGACCTTTGGTCGATATTTTGTTCCATACATAATTGAACCACACCATATTATCATAATAAAAAGAAATTATAATAATTTCCAAAATAATTTGTGTTTTATTCAAAATCAACATCGGTCCTTAAAATTTAACAACCCTTTGCATAGGTTTCGCCAATAATATGCTTTCTAAACTTGAATATTTGAAAAATCCAAACATACTTAGGAAAGCTAAGAGATATCCCAGCAGAGAAAAATCAAAGTTATAATATTACGATGAACAAATCTTTCTCGCCGCACAATCTAGGTCAAAAGTTATTGTCTCAAGGCCTGACAATGGTGGGCACAACTTGAAATAACAAAAGGAGCATTTCACTAAAAATTCAGGTCCCATATCAGTGGGAAGTTAGTACTTTCGGCCTTTCTACTTATCAACAAAAATTTTAGGCTCAGCTTTACCTTTTGTAGTTCATCAAAACTGCATTTAATTGCGAATTTATTCTGATACCATATGTATACGTAAACGTTAAAACTATATCCAAATATGTCTTTACAGTTTCTATAGCTTTATAATTCAATAAGTTCTTATTGAATTACTTCACCAACTTTTCTAGCATTAATGACAAACTGATTGAGCATAAGCTTTTGGTTAACTTTATATTCAGTATTGTTGTTTTCTGGAAAACAGTTATGGAATTCATCTGTCAATATTTCTAGATCACATGGATTGGTTGCTGGTATGTTTTTCCTAAATGTGTTATACTTTTCTTGCCAATTAGTTCCTTTAACGTTGCGAACGCACTCTTTATTTTCACTAACCACTATTGGGAAACATTGGCCTAAAGCAATATGTATATTATTATTTTCTTACACCTACGGGGTTTTTTTTTAGAGCTATTACATATTTAAAAATTCCGTTACAGAATAAAACTCTATGCTGTCCGAGTTTTTTTTTTACCAAAACGACTTTTTTGGTTATAATTCAATAATTATATTTTTTAAAGTGCCCAAATATATTATTCTAAAAATTATTTTTCAATTTCTTCTACTAATCGAAAATAAAATTATTTGAATCACCTATGGCCACTTTTCGCGGCACTCTGATCCTTTGTGCGTTGTATGAAAAATGTGCGCCATATTCGAGGAAAATTGAGTTTTTAATTTTTGATGATAAAGCTGATTGTCGCATAGAACTGCATGCAAAATTTACACTCAAAATTTTTTTTTGGAAAAACATTTTTTTTTCGCGTTCTATGTATGTATATTGTAAAATAATCGACCCGTTACACTTTTTCTCTACTCTGCATAGATAATAAATTCTCCAAAAAGATCCCAAAGAGAAATGAATTGGAGGAGCCATAGACCTAGATCCAGACTCGACGACTATCTTTACAAGCAGTTCCAAGTTTAACGAGAGTGTTGGCAAAGGGATTCACTTCAGGGAGTTTTCGCTGGAGCTCAGCTTTCGTTTGACGGACCACTGTGATGTTTTTCAGGTAGAGATAAATGTCATAACGGAGGCTCGGTGCTTGACAGTGTCCGCTCCGAGTCAAGGGGCAATTAAATCTCTTCATTTTCACAAAACAACGTCCAACGTTGCCATAAAATTCAGAAGTTATCTAAATCTGCTCAGGTCTAAGCGTTCCGTGACTGTGATACTGGGCACAGTGACATTCTCGCCAATTGCTCGGCATATGAGTTGGCAAGGAAAGGGACGGAATTACCTGTGATCAATTCTACTTTAGAAGAGGGTATGCCGCTAAACTCCTGCAAATACAGTTTAATGAAACTCATCGGGGAAGTGAATATCAGGTGGCCCATGGAACCCACCTGTCGGATTGCCAGACAAATTTAGCCAAAGGTTGACGTAAAGCGATCCAAAGCGCTGATCCACCTAGTCTAACCAACTCTGGGACTAATGGTTGTGGTAATAACCGACACTGGCTTATGGGCATACACGGGAAGAGATTGGGATGCCTAACGAACGATTTGTTGAATTTCCATAGGCGAATAGGAAGTGGAGAGTATCGAACACTATCACTGCCACTGTTTTACCATGGCCATGACTTTATAACAATTCTTAAATAGGTACTTCTTAGACTGTTTGACCGATCTGAGCCAGGCAAGCGTTCCGATTAGCTATGCTACGTAATCCGCACTCGGTGGTTCACGTTCCAAGGGAACGAAGGAAGAGTATGCATGACTCCTGCCAACGGTATCACCACGGGCTTTGTCAGTCTACTTGTGCATACATGGACCTAACCTAAGCGGTCAAAATTGTTTGATATATATGTATATAACACAGTACGACAAAATCAATTTTTGAAAATAGGCTTGAAATAAAGAAATACGTGTCTCGGCATTTTGCTGTAGCACGTCAGAATTTTGAGAAAATCCGATACACGTACATATTTCTTTATTTTAAGCCTATTTTCATATTCTGATAACATTTAACATGTGTACCAACCACTGTCGTACTGTGTAATAAATACGCTGACTGTGAAATTTTTGAAAATGAAGTTATATTGTAAAGGGTAATAAATTAACTCAATTAGTCATTGCATTGTCAATCCTTCCTTCCATCAGTCTTCGTCTTAAATGACCATATATGTATGTAGTTTGAGTTCACGTCCTCATAATTAATAATATTGTGGTTATTATTATCGTATTAGCTTTCATTACAGTTATATTTAAAGTTATTCCTTGTGAGTACCATATATTGTGGTTGGTATTGGTATCATTCAATTTGTACGAGTAGATGCATGAAAATAAAACTGTGACCCAGGTATACCAATTGCCCTATTGGCGATCTTATTTAGAATTAAGTTGAATACAACAAGCAAGCAATAACCATAAACAATAATGTACAAACATACATACATACCAATGCATATATTAAATAGTTGAACAATATACACATTGAACATTTTTTATGCTATAACTCAACAATTCACTTGTTCCAATAAATTTTTATATATAAAAGTAACTAGCTTTTTCTTATTGCGCATAGTAAATGCTATAGCGCTTCTAGTCATTTTCAAAATACATATGGATGTACATACTATGTACATATATTATTATTGCATTTCTATTCACTCTGACTGCCATTTACCATATTTCTTTATACTTTTCCATTGCTTTTCTTTTCGTTTACACCTACATGTTTATATTTACTGTATATATGATCCCTGTCGGAAATAGTATTACCTTAAAAGCAATTCAAATAGTGCTTGTATGCTAAATTAAGTGGTTGAAATTCTTAATTTTTACTTGTAAGAAACTAACTTTATTAACATGGTGATGCCCTATTGTGATTGCAATTACTTTTCAATAGGTTTAACAAATAAAGCACTTGGGGTAGATATAAAGGATAACCTATGAACATGTTAAAAATGCTCGGGATGGATTTATTAATATAATTGACTAACCCTCTTAATCTAGTATTCGAAACATCAAAAATTGACGAGGTATTTATTAAATTCGTAATTTTCCCACAATACACAAGAAAAAGAGGCCCATCACTGTCCAATAATTATCAAGGTATTTCGTTTATGAATTGTATGGCAAAAGTTATGATGGGTGTTGTTAATGAGATGAGTTTGAAACAGTTTCAGGCATAAAGCAAGGCAGCCAACTGTCGTCATTACTTTTCGTTCTTTATCTAAATGTTTTACATGATACGCGGACGATATTGTATCTAATTTTAGCCGATGATATTCAAATATTGCAAAAAATGATACAAAACCTTGGAATTTATTGCAGCGAGCAGTATATAGAAGTAAACTTAAGCAAGTGCGAAATGATGGTTTTTAGGATAGGAGGAAGGAAGACTGTACGAAAAAGAAAGGAGTGTTTTTTCAAGTGCGGCCGGATAAAAATGGAGTCGCAATATAAATATCTGAGTATGACACTCACCCCAAAAATAAACTTTAGTAAACATATTGAGAATATAAACTGTTTGGCAAGAAATAATATCAATGCGACATGTGATACCTTTTTAAGTAAACATAAATATAAGAGATGAGAACTCAAATTTCATTGCGATGTTGAAAGAACGAGCTAAAGATGTATTAGAGTTTGAATCCTGGCTTAATAGAACGAACCACACCACGATATTTAAAGCCAGATTCTAGAAGCGATATCAAATTTTCGTCAGATAATATCCAGGTTATCAAAGACGCAGATTTTTATTAATACTCTTAGATAAATCAGCAGATATTACTAAGAAAGAGCAAATTTCTTTTTACAATCGAGCAGCTAAAGCAGATCTTGTAGCCCAAAAATACTTCAAGAGATTTCATACTACATATAATAGATAATTTCATACATTTTCGATAGTGTTACTGATGTGCTACTTCGTTTCAATCTGCCACTATCAAAGCTCACAGGTCAGTGCTATGATGGAGCTGCTAACGTTTCTGGCTGGGAAAATCTCAGTGGTGAAACAGCGGATCGAAGAAACAGTCAATCTTAATCTTGCCGTTCAAGGTGGGATGGAGAAAGTACTGACAGTATGAAAATTTAACGGGGAAGTAAAAGATCTGATCAATTTCGTTCATGATTCACCGAAACGTATAGCACAATGTAAGGGCTTAGAAGAAATAAAACAATATGAAAACAAAGCCCTTGTGACGCATTGTCCGACCAGGTAAGATAAGTAGTTTGTTATTAAATCAAAGTTTTGGCCCGCACGCTCTACAGGCATGTATGAGCGGACTTTCTAGAGAGCCATTATGGAAACAATACATTACAGCTAATGCAAATGTAATTTTAATTTCTTTTTCTTACTTTACATATGGGTTGTGCATATAAAATCACTCAAGAGTATTCAACGTAATCTTGACGATGTTTTTTTCGAGAGCTATTTGAAGGTCCAGAAGTCGACTGAACTGTCGCAGCCAAAACCTCGGGGTTTTTAGAGCGCATGGAATCATTTTTATTCTTTCTTATACTGATTGCGATGATAAAAATTTTTTTTCAGATCGAAATACTTAACAAGGATTTGCAAAAGTCGAAGATTTGCGTAGTAGATTCGTATTGAAAAATACAAGCTGTTACCTACACCCTAGAGGCTTCCCTTGAATCTAAGTTTCAATCAATTTGGCTAAATATTATACGATATACTGAATAATTCGAACTTGCGGCCACGGCCAATTTTATAAAACTCTATAACTGTTTATTCTTGGTGAGACGGTAGATCTGACGAAAACCATCGAGTTTTATAAGAGTGAGATTTTGACCAATGCAGACTAAATAGCGATAAAGATATGGCTCTATGTATAAGTACTAAGCGACCTTTGAAAGATGATGTCCCATTCTTGGACTTGTTCCTGAATATGTACGCTTCATCCACTTTTACGATTCCAGAGACATCTCGCTCCATCGAACGAAGCTTTTCAGTTTTGCGTATGTTAAACGATTATTTGCGATCGACAATGCGTCAAAAACGTCTTAACCATGTCGCAATATCACATTCTTATCCAGATGCAGTTGATAAATTAGATTTTGAAATCTTTATGAATGATTTCATGATATTCCAAATTTCACTAAACAATTAATTGCATGTATTACTTATGAGCAATAAACTTATTATACGAAGAACAACTAATTCTTTTCCCGCGACCCGCTGATCTTCTTAATTATATCGACGACCCATTTCCTTCGCCTGGTATACGCTTACCACCAACAGAACTACTACCCACCCGCGCTCTGGCTGTTTCACCGCCCCTGGGTGCTCAAGTATGGGGCTATACTCTGTTCGACGAAGTAGATAAAATACGGGGATATTTTTTTAAAACTCCTATGCAATTATGCTGCTAACAGGTGGTTATTGGACACTCACATATATACGTTAGATATGCATTTGAGGTATATTGTGAAGACACAACGAAAGAAGAATCAATCGTAAAAAAACTAAAAAAATAATAATAAGTAGTAACAATAATAATATGTTTGACAGAAAGAATATCAAAACCTATCCATTTCCAGTTATTTAAAAAGATGTACATTATTTATACTTTATAGTAATATAAAAATGTGCGATTTGAGCTCAAACACAACTTTTTTAAATTTTTCGCACGGGTGGGGGTTTGAGAAGGCGGTAATTTTTTTTTTGTTTTTTCGTTAGGCGGATTAATACATTAACAGTTTGGCATATCTTAATTGTTCGTTAAGTGCGTTTATTGATCTTGTTCGAAATGCGCTTTTAACGATTTAAAAATTGTGGGGATTGGTTAAAAACATTCTGAGTTATAGCTGTTCAAAATAAAACATTTTTCTTAAATAAAGTTTTTTTCAGAGTTTTGCAACTTTTTTTTTTTTTTATATCTTAACTTTCTGTTAAAATGAAACTAAAATAAAAACCTGAAAAATGCCAAAAATTCTAAGAAATACTTTTAAAATCAAATTTCATTTAGACCTGCTATAAGTCGGCATGTTTTAAACCAAATATATACATATTTATAAACCTTGTATTTATCTACAAAACAATAATTAATAAGACTAATTCAAATTAGATCAACATAATTAATTTAGAATGCATTTGTTTTTTCAAAGCAGTTGACTTCCAACTCCTTTTTCAATTGGTACATTTTTTAAATTGCCCGATTTTTCCGGCAGGGTATGTACTACGTTCATGTACTAATACATCGAAATGGAAATTTCTCAGCAGTGGTGGTCATACATATATACAAATATGCATATTCACATACATACACACATACACATATATTCGTGGAACCACACAGTAGCGTTCCGAAGGAGTTGGAGGTTTAAGGGTGGAGAAATCTCTGTATACTATTTATGCGGGCTCTGGAATTTTTATTTGCTCGTAACATATTGATAAGTTGCAAATAAATTTTTATTGTGCATTGAAGTAGTAAAAACCAAAATGTTGCAAAGAGCAAACAATAATAAAATAGGGAAAAATCCGAAATGGAAATAATAGTTGGAAAGGTATGAGAAATGTGTCACATTTTGTATTGTGCTTTCGAGTATAAAATGCATTGTCAATTTATGTTATGTATTTATAAAGAAATGTACACGCATACTGCATTAAACAAAAAACCCCATTGCTAAAGCTGGCGGCGGCGGCGGCGGCGGCACCATTGTTTGCCCCAATCATTGAAATTCATGTGAGATTATTTAAAAGTTGTGGATGTTTATATTAAAATCTGTGTTTTTATCAGTAATAGGCACTTTTTTTTTAATAATCAGGTACCCAACTGACTCTGATGCTAATACAATCTTTGCAAAGTTTCATTTTGTATGATTAACTTTAAAAAACGTTCTATGAAATCAACAGTTTTTTTTATAAAAATAATTTATTTGTTAAATTGATACAGCTTCACTTATAATATAGATTCGTATATTTATTATCATAGACCTTATATCAGTCAAATGATAAATATCAATTCAAACACTTCATTATTTATTCAAATGAAATGCTAACATTTTCATTGCTTTCAATTTTCTTTCAGGCGACGGACGATGCCAGTGGATTTCCACCACAAACACCGCCACCTTATTCACACGAAAGACGTAAGTATTTACAACTAAGTTAAAATACCTTGGGTTTGTTTTATTCAGGAACACTTATAGTTTTCCTTATAGATTAAAGACATATGCAAACAAAATTTGTTTATAACACTAGTTTACAGTACATTTGTTGCCGAAGAAATTTTAGCTGTAAATATATCTCCTAAATTTTTCGGAAACCTGTCCAGGTGACTATGGAGAAAGTGGACTTTTATACTCATATTGCATCCCATATTTCTTAATTGTAGCAGAAGGTCTTCTACAAGTTCAACATAATTTTCAGATTTCCGATTTCCGAGAAAATTCTGCATCACAGATACGAAAGCTGTCCAAGCCTTTAGTTCTGACTCAGTCATAGAATTTCTAAATTGAGTATCATTCGTAAGTTGTCTAATTTGAGGGCCATCAAAGATACCGGCTTTAATCTTTTCCATAGTGAGCTGAGGAAATTTTTGGCAAATGTAAAAAAAGCAGTTCCCATTTTTATCTAGTGATTTTACAAACTGTTTCATTATGCCCAGTTTTATGTGTAATGGTGGAAGGATAATTTTGTCACGAGATACTAATGAATTGTGGACTATATTGTGCTTTCCAGGCTCCATATTTGCTCTCAAGGGCCAGTTTTTTCTTACCCAATGTTCTTGTTTAGCTCTACTGTCCCAAAGACATATAAAACAGGGAAACTTGGTGTAACCACTTTGTTGGCCGAGAAGAATGTTGACCATTTTTAAATCGACACAAATTAGCCAATTATGGTCATTGTATTTTATTTTGTTCAAGACTAGCGAAATGTTACAATATTCCTCCTTTAACTTTGTACTGTGGGCAATAGGTACCCCAGCATATTTATTTCCATTATGTAATAGAATACATTTTAGGCTACGTTTTGAGCTGTCAATGAACAAACGCCAGTCATTTGGTTCGTATTGCTTCAAGCCCATTTTTATCAACAATTTTTTGATATCTGAACAAAAGGTAATGCCATCTTCTTCGGAAAAATAACACCGTAATTCTGTATCTCTTTCACGATAAAAACTTATTTTAGTATCCGAGGATAGCAAATTTTTTTCTTTTAGTCTTGATGCTAACAATTCTGAAGCTTGTTTAGAAAGATTTAAATCTCTTACAAGATCATCTAACTCATTTTGGGAAAAGCATTTTGGCTCATTAGACATAGCTTCAAAATCAGGATCATTTTGTGATGAGCTTGGTCCTTCAATGTCTTGCTCTAAAGGTTCAGATATATTTTTAAGCTTTGAAGAGTGAGGTGAACGCTGCACTGGAGGTTGAGCACAACCAGTACTTGGGTATTGCCAATTAGCTCGATTTTTAGTGTTTAAACCGTTTATGTTCACACTACAAAAATAAAAGTCTATGAGATGATTTTGTGGTTCTCGCCAAATAGTCGGTGTTCCAAATTTAAAGGCACTTCTTTTACCACTTTTCCATCATCTTAAATATTCCACACACGATTTACAAACACAATTGGGAGCCCAAGACTTCTCATTTTTATCCAAGAGCATCCCAAAATACTCAAAATAGGTATTTTTCACCAACTCTGATATAACTTTTCTACTATTGTTAAACACATATTCTCCGCATATATAGCAAAAATGATCTGGATTGTTTAAACAACGTCTCCTTGAACTACTCATGACGCAAAAACTAGAGAAACTAATTTTAACACAGTAAAATATGCCTGTTATCGATTAATATATATGATATAAATTAATATAAATGATGAAATCAAAAACAAAGTAACTCGAGCTGTTCAAAAAATTTTGAGGGTAGATTTGACAAAAACAAGTGATGAGTGAACAATATCAACCACAGGATTCGCGGCAACAGACAAAAAGTTTAATATTGTAAACCAGTGTAATAAGTTGTTATTAAATGTTCTGTTACATCTCGACTCATTGAGTGTTAATTTCTGAGATAAATGCGGGGAAACCAAAAATCCACTGGGTTTCATTAGTATTTTCTGAATGTATGTCTATTTAATCAAAAATAAAAGCTCAGCTGGGTTTATATAAGTTACAACGATTATTTTTTATGATTTTCTAAAATTTTGATAGCTTAGCCCATGGGTTGCTTTTAGTGGAAAAAATTATTAAAATATTTGTCTGAACGAGGCGTACATACATATGTATATAGCAAAATTCGGTGGAAAATACATGCGTAAAGAATTTTAATTAGTATTAGGCTTTGGAGAGCTGTGAGGCAGGTAAGAGTTGTCATGGGTGCCCCAAGGACTTCAGACCAATCAGTCTCACTTCTTTTCTTTTGAAAACCCTTATAAGGCTGATTGATCTACTTATAAGAAATGGGATTCCTCATGAGCGATTGTCGCGTGCTGAACACAAATACTAGAAGGGCAGTCCAATGGAAACAGCCATGCTAATAACATAGAGGTGTCTTATGAATACAAGAACTTTACCGTTGTTGCCTCCCTATATATAGAGGTGGCTTTTGATAACGTCCCATCTGAGGCAATAGTTAAATTTTTGGATGAGCTTGAGGTCGATTCGGACCTAAGACAGTTCATCTGCCACCTGCTCTGCGACAAAACCTTCGTGCCAGAGTGGAGCCAACAACGAGGGGTTAGTAGAGGCACTACACACCTCTTCTTTGGGTTGTTGTTGTCAATGGCCTGCTGAAGGAGTTGGAAAAAAGAGGTTGCCGAGTCATTGGCAATGTGAGCGATATGAGCACTTATTGTCCAAACCTTACACACCCAGCTTGACGTCATGCAGGGATGCCTAACATAATCGGGAAGTGGTCCTAGCAAGACGAAACTCATCTTGATTACCAGTACCTGTGCGTGAGTGCCTGATGCGCGACTTCCTTCAATCAGTTTTACTGCGTTTTACTTGTGCTTTCTGTAAGTTCTCCGTGTGGCCAAATAATGAAGAAAGAGTGAAAAAGCCATCGGTTGTTGCATACTGTCACCAGGGTGCTATTGGGAAGAGATGAAATCTTTAAGCCAAGGTAAACCATTGGCTTTACGAAACAATAATGAGGACAGTAATGATTGATGTGGTGGTTATCTAGAGGAAATCGGCTGGGGAAGGTATCAAAAATTTAGCAGCTAGAGTTGGTTCAGTGTGCTAACTAAGCGGCACTCTCGATTCTCGTAGGAGTTCTGACCAGATAACCGATAGACATTTATGCCGTTAGGTTGAAAATAGTCTCTGTATCTACTTTCCAAAACAAAATCCCTAATTCGTATTATAATAGGAACTTTTATGGCATTAATTCGCGGCACTCTTCTCAAGACAACCGCTTTGTTCCGCTGCTAACTTCGCACTGACTCTCTCGCTCGAACAGTCTCTGTCGAATATCTATGTCTCAGGTCGAATATCATTCTATCGAGTTAGCTCATCTTGCATGTTTTGCGGAATTGGTGTTGTTGCCTTACATGCAATTCGTTATCTATACAGCAAAATTGAATGAACAACATTCGAAAATGGAAGAAAATTTAGTCAATTTCTCCTTTCTTGCCTAAATTGATAGTTGAAGCACACGCACAGGGCAGCGCCCCGTTCTAGGAGTGATATTTGATCACATCATCGATGATGATGATGAAGAATCTCGCTTTGAATCGAATCGCGGCAAGACGGTCATCCACCAGTGTGAACGACAATACTAAGCGACAAAATCTGTCCCACCACAAATCCAGCACCAATTTTGCGATCCTTTAGATGGTAGGTGTAGTAGACGTCGAAAGATTCACTGGTTTTCTTACCTTGCGCCGATCATTTCATTTCTTGGATGGTGGTGAAGTTAGCCCTTACTCTCACGAGGACATCAACCAGCTGAGCAGCGGAGTCTTTCCCACCAAGGGTTCGGACATTCAAGGTGCATGTTCACAACACATAGTTCTTAATACAATGCCTATGGTTGGCTTCAAAGCAGGGATATGTCATTCGGGACTTGTTGAAATTTTTCATTGGTGATAATATCCTACGTGGCGGATGTGAGCGTATAGCCAGATACTGGGACATTTTTTCTAAGGATACATTTATATAGCGCCCCTATTACTCCAAGACAGACGTCCGTTTGCCGCCGCACTTACTGATCAACAGGCGCTGCTGATTTTAGTGGATCCTTAAACCGAGGAAGTAGGAGTGGTCCCACATCACCATCGAGCTGTCACTCTACGCAGATGCATCGGAAGTTTTCTTTGTTAAAACATAATCGCCGAGATGAGGATGTGCTTCATGAAAAACTATGATTTTTTGAGACAAATTCTTTTCACTTTCGAGCTCATCTTAGGCCCTAACTGAGGAGTAATAAAGGAGAGAGTAATCGCATAGCTTCATTTACTGATTTTCGGCCTCAACTCTTCGATTTCAGTTTGGCTTCCGATTATGTGTTTTAGAAATAAAGGGCACCCATAATAGAAGGGTATACGTCAAATGCGACAGATTTGCGCCAGTTGCGCAGCCCTAAACAAAATAAACAATTTAAAATGAATAGAAAAATGAAAATCAAACTATGCAAATGAAGCAGAGCTTCGGAGCACCTCATGTTCACCTAAGTGTGTGCGTATATTTGGATATGTACGTACATATGTGTAAGTGGACATATCCGAATGCCCATATCTCATGAAAATGCAATATCAAAAATATACAAATATTTTGCGGTGTGTTGCATTTTTATCCGCACATCTACTTAGCTAGACATTGCTGCGCTTTTAAAAATGTTATGCTACCCAAAGGAAAATAGAGTGCATAAAAAAAATGTATATATTAACATACATATGTATGTATATAGCTATTTATAAAGTACGTATATGCAAAATAATGGAAGAGCAAATGAAATAATGTATAAAGTGTAACAAGCCACACATGACATAAATTGCTTGTTATTACGTTTTTCACAAATTTACATTTCAGCGCGAGCTAATATTTACTAGTCGCATTTATACATACATACGTACGTACGTACATACATACACACACCTGCATAGGAATGATCGCACATATTTAGAACAAACAGAGTATAACGAATTTGCATTTATATGCATAAATGCACATAAGCGAATATGCGGGTTTTGGGTGAAAAAGACTACAAATGTTGTTATAAAATTTGCATTTTAGATGCAATAAAATTTTAGATCTTGCAGTAGAGCGGTTAATATTTTATTGAAAAAAAAAAAACAAAACAAAATAAAAAATTGAAAGAATATGGTTATAGTGGAGGACGTTCATATATTTCGATATAATACTAAATCCATTTTTGTTAAGTGTAGAGAGTGAATTCCATTGATAATTATGTTAACGTTCTTAATATAAGTTACTTTCTAAATTCTTTGAAATTTATTTTACAATTAAAAAAAAATAAGTTTATAACAGAGGCGCCGGTAAATAAAAGTTATATTTCCGAACGCGGAAGTACCTTCGGGTAAGTTTTTCAGTATGCTAAAAACGAAACTGAAGTCTAAATTTACTCATCAGCCTTAGATTTTGCCACAGCACCGTCAATCGTCGTTAACAATCAAGGGTTAAATTTCGAGATAACATAACAAATCCAAATTTATATGGTTTTCACGTGATTTGTTATGCTGAATGCGAATTTTTGAACAACATTTTTTTTGCGCTTAAATTTTTTCTCTATCCAAAAGCTCAAAATTTTTCGATTTTATAAAAACTTAAATTGAGTATCTTATCCTAGGTTTTTTGCTACGCACAAAATGAATCTGGAGCTAAGGTTTACATTACCCTCAGATTTTGCTTCAACATCCCCACAAACGTAAAATTTTTACATTGCAAAAAAATTTTAAATTATTATGGTATACTACATTTTTTGATATGCTAAAAACGAGTATGAGATCAAAATTTACCCACCCCCCTTAAGATTTTAT